>CM035122.1:70511182-71711182 GCA_020205555.1 Panax stipuleanatus | reverse complement strand
ACAATTCTCAGAATTTGCACAGTCTAATTAAGTTGTTTCTAACACACAAACACACACAAGAGTGAGAAAATGAGGGGTAGGGTGCATAGTACCTCCAATTCTCTAAGTCTCTTCTAGTACAAAAAATGAAATATAAAATTAAAATACTTGTATGGAGGAGAAATTGCAGAAGAGAGGAGAATTAGGAAGTGAGAGACCTCAAGCTCCACCAACTATTTTTTTCGAAGTTTTCATTCATCTTGTTGGGAGATGCCATTTGACACCGATGGATGATTTTAGGACTATATATCATCCTACCACAGTGACAAATAGTGGGCATGCACATGTATGTATGTTTGTACACACATGCAAGCAAACACAAATACACACATATATCATAGTTGTCACGGCGCCACGACGAGTCATGGCGGTAGCCAGTCCCTAGACGCCTAGGCGACAAGGCGACCGCCATGGCGTCCGTAAGGCGACAAGTCGTTTACAATGTGCAATTTTTATATTATTTATTTTACTTAACAAGTATATTGGCAATAAAATTTCATATGCATGAAAACTCAAAACATAACACTATGGAATAACATTAAAGGCATAATTATGTAAATACTTAGGAATAACAATCCAAAAACAAAACACTTGTTATTAAAAATTAGTAAAATAAATGAAGCAATCAACAAACACCACATAGAAAATAAAGTTGCAACCATCACAAATATGTAGTATGATAAAGATGTGTCGAATCCGATTACTGATAAGTTTTTTAGGATTTTATTTCCTTTCTCCCTGGTTTTTAATCGATGGGTCATGGGTTTTTAATCGATGGGTCATGGGTTAATGGATCAGAACTGTAAAATACTTTGATTGAGCCAAAGCTGTTAAGGCGTCGCCAAGGCGGCCAAGGCGGCCCAAGGCGTCCATGACATGGTCATATGAGAGTTGAAGCTTTTTTTGACTTAGACTGGGCTGGCTTTATAGAGGATCGCCGTTCTACTTCAGGTTACTGTTCATTTGTTGGAGGTAATCTTGTTACTTGGCGTAGTAAAAAACAGTCTGTGGTAGCAAGATCTAGTGCTAAGGCTGAATATCGAGTTATCGCCTTGGGTATATGTGAACTAATGTGGCTTCGAACCTTGCTAGAAGACTTGGGTGTTGCAACTAAAAGGCCTATGCAATTATTTTGTGATAATAAGACAGCCATTAGTATTGCAAACGATCCAGTACAACACGATAGAACGAAGCACATTGAGATTGACAGACACTTTATCAAAGAAAAATTAACTAGTAGTCTTATCTGGTTACCTTTTGTCAAAACAGAACATCAGCTTGTTGATATTTTGACTAAGGGTCTTAGTAGTAAGATGTTTCATCCACTATGTTTCAAGTTGGGTATGCGGGATATTCATACACCAACTTGAGGGGGAGTGTTAGAAGATATGATATTGATAGAAGATATGATATAGATTTATCGTAATTATAGCTTCCATAATCAGTGTGTATACATTGATGTAATTTAGGAATTATTTGTGTATATATACAATCAATCTATGTAATAGAAATTATTCAATGAAATAAACAATTCTCAGAATTTGCACAGTCTAATTAATTTGTTTCTAACACACAAACACACACAAGAGTGAGAAAATGAGGGGTAGGGTGCATAGTACCTCCAATTCTCTAAGTCTCTTCTAGTACAAAAAATGAAATATAAAATTAAAATACTTGTATGGAGGAGAAATTGCAGAAGAGAGGAGAATTAGGAAGTGAGAGACCTCAAGCTCCACCAACTATTTTTTTCGAAGTTTTCATTCATCTTGTTGGGAGATGCCATTTGACACCGATGGATGATTTTAGGACTATATATTAAAAACTCATCCTACCACAGTGACAAATAGTGGGCATGCACATGTATGTATGTTTGTACACACATGCTAACACACACAAACACACACATATATAATAGTTATCTTGGCGCCACGGCGAGTCATGGCGGTAGCCGACTGCCTGGACGCCTAAGCGACAAGGCGACCGCCATGGCGTCCGTATGGCGACAAGTCGTTTATAATGTGCAATTTTTATATTATTTATTTTACTTAACAAGTATATTGGCATTAAAATTTTATATGTTTTAAAACTCAAAACATAACACTATGGAATATCATTAAAGGCATAATTATGTAAATACTTAGCAATAACAATCCAAAAACAAAACACTTGATATTAAAAATTAGTAAAATAAATGAAGAATTCAACAAACACCACATAGAAAATAAAGTTGCAACCATCACAAATATGTAGTCTGATAAAGATTTGTCGAATCCGATTACTGATAAGTTTTTTAGGGTTTTATTTTCTTTCTCTCTGGTTTTTAATCGATGGGTCATGGGTTTTTAATCGATGGGTCATGTTTTAATGAATCAGAACTGTAAAATACTTTGATTGGGCCAGAGCTGTTAAGGCGTCGAAGGCATCCCAAGGTGTCCATGACATTGTGGTGACAGGAGATCATAGAGGAGATAGTTAATCTCAAAGCGAGTCTAGCCAAAGAGTTTGTGATTAAAGATCTTAGTTCTTTGAAATATTTTCTTGGTATTGAAGTTGCAAAATATTCCAGTGGGATTTTTCCATCTCAAAGGAAGTATGTCCTTGATCTTTTAACAGAAGCTGGCATGTTGGGATGTAGGCCTGCTGATTCACCTATTGAAATTAATCATCATCTAGTAGGGGGAACATGACCTACAGTTGATAGAGAAAGATATCAACGTTTGGTGGGACGATTGATATACCTCTCATACTAGACCTGATATATCTTATGTTGTGGTAATAGTAAGTCAGTATATGTATGATCCTCGACATTGTCACATGAAAACTGTTTACAGAATTCTGAGGGTATCTTAATTCTGCTCCTGGAAAAGGTTTATTGTTCGCACCACATGGTCATATGAGAGTTGAAGCTTTTTTCGACTCAGACTGGGCTGGCTCTATAGAGGGTCGCCGTTCTACATCAGGTTACTGTTCATTTGTTGGAGGTAATCTTGTTACTTGGCGTAGTAAAAAACAGTATGTGGTAGCAAGATTTAGTGCTGAGGCTAAATATCGAGCTATCGACTTGGGTATATGTGAACTAATGTGGCCTCGAACCTTGCTAGAAGACTTGGGTGTTGCAACTAAAAGGCCTATTCAATTATTTTGTGATAATAAAGCAGCCATTAGTATTACAAACGACCAAGTACAACACGATAGAACGAAGCACATTGAGATTGACAGACATTTTATCAAAGAAAAATTAACTAGTGGTCTTATCTGTTTACGTTTTGTCAAAACAGAACATCAGCTTGCTAATATTTTGACTAAAGGTCTTAGTAGTAAAATGTTTCATCTACTATGTTTTTAGTTGGGTATGCGGGACATTCATACACCAACTTGAGGGGGAGTGTTAGAAGATATGATATTGATAGAAGATATGATATAGATTTACCGTAATTATAGCTTTCATAATCAGTGTGTACACATTGATGTAATTTAGGAATTATTTGTGTATCTATACAATCAATCTATGTAATAGAAATTATTCAATGAAATAAACAATTCTCAGAATTTACACAGTCTAATTAATTTGTTTCTAACACACACACACACACAAGAGTGAGAAAATGAGGGGTAGGGTGCATTGTACCTCCAATTCTCCAAGTCTCTTCTAGTACAAAAAATGAAATATAAAATTAAAATACTTGTATGGAGAAGTTGCAGTAGAGAGGAGAATTAGGAAGAGAGAGACCTCAAGCTCCACCAACTATTTTTTCCCTAGTTTTCATTCATCTTGTAGGGAGATGCCATTTGACACCGATGGATGATTTTAGGACTATATATCAAAAACTCATCCTACCACAGTGACAAATAGTGGGCATGCACATGTATGTATGTTTGTACACACATACAAACACACACATATATCATAGTTGACATGGCGTTACGGCGAGTCATGGCGGTAGCCGACTGCCTGGACGCCTAGGCGACAAGGCGACCGCCATGACGTCCGTATGGCGACGAGTCGTTTACAATGTATAATTTTTATATTATTTATTTTACTTAACAAGTATATTGGCAATAAAATTTAATATGTTTTAAAACTCAAAACATAACACTATGGGATATCATTAAAGGCATAATTATGTAAATACTTAGTAATAACAATCCAAAAACAAAACACTTGATATTAAAAATTAGTAAAATAAATGAAGAATTCAACAAACACCACATAGAAAATAAAGTTGCAACCATCACAAATATGTAGTCTGATAAAGATGTGTCGAATCCGATTACTGATAAGTTTTTTAGGGTTTTATTTTCTTTCTCCCTGGTTTTTAATCGATGGGTCATGGGTTTTTAATCGATGGGTCATGTTTTAATGAATCAGAACTGTAAAATACTTTGATTGGGCCAGAGCTGTTAAGGCGTCGAAGGCGTCCCAAGGCATCCCAAGGTGTCCATGACATTGTGGTGACAGGAGATCATAGAGGAGATAGTTAATCTCAAAGCGAGTCTAGCCAACGAGTTTGTGATTAAAGATCTTAGTTCTTTGAAATATTTTCTTGGTATTGAAGTTGCAAAATATTCCAGTGGGATTTTTCTATCTCAAAGGAAGTATGTCCTTGATCTTTTAACAGAAGCTGGCATGTTGGGATGTAGGCCTGCTGATTCACCTATTGAAATTAATCATCATCTAGTAGGGGGAACATGACCTACAGTTGATAGAGAAAGATATCAACGTTTGGTGGGACGATTGATATACCTCTCATACTAGACCTGATATATCTTATGTTGTGGTAATAGTAAGTCAGTATATGTATGATCCTCGACATTGTCACATGAAAACTGTTTACAGAATTCTGAGGGTATCTTAATTCTGCTCCTGGAAAAGGTTATTGTTCGCACCACATGGTCATATGAGAGTTAAAGCTTTTTTCGACTCAGACTGGGCTGGCTCTATAGAGGATCGCCGTTCTACATCAGGTTACTGTTCATTTGTTGGAGGTAATCTTGTTACTTGGCGTAGTAAAAAACAGTATGTGGTAGCAAGATTTAGTGCTGAGGCTGAATATCGAGCTATCGACTTGGGTATATGTGAGAACTAATGTGGCCTCGAACCTTGCTAGAAGACTTGGGTGTTGCAACTAAAAGGCCTATTCAATTATTTTGTGATAATAAAGCAGCCATTAGTATTACAAACGACCAAGTACAACACGATAGAACGAAGCACATTGAGATTGACAGACATTTTATCAAAGAAAAATTAACTAGTGGTCTTATCTGTTTACGTTTTGTCAAAACAGAACATCAGCTTGCTAATATTTTGACTAAAGGTCTTAGTAGTAAAATGTTTCATCTACTATGTTTTTAGTTGGGTATGCGGGACATTCATACACCAACTTGAGGGGGAGTGTTAGAAGATATGATATTGATAGAAGATATGATATAGATTTATCGTAATTATAGCTTTCATAATCAGTGTGTACACATTGATGTAATTTAGGAATTATTTGTGTATATATACAATCAATCTATGTAATAGAAATTATTCAATGAAATAAACAATTCTCAGAATTTACACAGTCTAATTAATTTGTTTCTAACACACACACACACACAAGAGTGAGAAAATGAGGGGTAGGGTGCATTGTACCTCCAATTCTCCAAGTCTCTTCTAGTACAAAAAATGAAATATAAAATTAAAATACTTGTATGGAGAAGTTGCAGTAGAGAGGAGAATTAGGAAGAGAGAGACCTCAAGCTCCACCAACTATTTTTTCCCTAGTTTTCATTCATCTTGTAGGGAGATGCCATTTGACACCGATGGATGATTTTAGGACTATATATCAAAAACTCATCCTACCACAGTGACAAATAGTGGGCATGCACATGTATGTATGTTTGTACACACATACAAACACACACATATATCATAGTTGACATGGCGCTACGACGAGTCATGGCGGTAGCCGACTGCCTGGACGCCTAGGCGACAAGGCGACCGCCATGACGTCCATATGGCGACGAGTCGTTTACAATGTATAATTTTTATATTATTTATTTTACTTAACAAGTATATTGGCAATAAAATTTAATATGTTTTAAAACTCAAAACATAACACTATGGAATATCATTAAAGGCATAATTATGTAAATACTTAGCAATAACAATCCAAAAACAAAACACTTGATATTAAAAATTAGTAAAATAAATGAAGAATTCAACAAACACCACATAGAAAATAAAGTTGCAACCATCACAAATATGTAGTCTGATAAAGATGTGTCGAATCCGATTACTGATAAGTTTTTTAGGGTTTTATTTTCTTTCTCCCTGGTTTTTAATCGATGGGTCATGTTTTAATGAATCAGAACTGTAAAATACTTTGATTGGGCCAGAGCTGTTAAGGCGTCGAAGGCGTCCCAAGGCATCCCAAGGTGTCCATGACATTGTGGTGACAGGAGATCATAGAGGAGATAGTTAATCTCAAAGCGAGTCTAGCCAAAGAGTTTGTGATTAAAGATCTTAGTTCTTTGAAATATTTTCTTGGTATTGAAGTTGCAAAATATTCCAGTGGGATTTTTCCATCTCAAAGGAAGTATGTCCTTGATCTTTTAACAGAAGCTGGCATGTTGGGATGTAGGCCTGCTGATTCACCTATTGAAATTAATCATCATCTAGTAGGGGGAACATGACCTACAGTTGATAGAGAAAGATATCAACGTTTGGTGGGACGATTGATATACCTCTCATACTAGACCTGATATATCTTATGTTGTGGTAATAGTAAGTCAGTATATGTATGATCCTCGACATTGTCACATGAAAACTGTTTACAGAATTCTGAGGGTATCTTAATTCTGCTCCTGGAAAAGGTTTATTGTTTGCACCACATGGTCATATGAGAGTTGAAGCTTTTTTCGACTCAGACTGGGCTGGCTCTATAGAGGATCGCCGTTCTACATCAGGTTACTGTTCATTTGTTGGAGGTAATCTTGTTACTTGGCGTAGTAAAAAACAGTATGTGGTAGCAAGATTTAGTGCTGAGGCTGAATATCGAGCTATCGCCTTGGGTATATGTGAACTAATGTGGCCTCGAACCTTGCTAGAAGACTTGGGTGTTGCAACTAAAAGGCCTATTCAATTATTTTGTGATAATAAAGCAGCCATTAGTATTACAAACGACCAAGTACAACACGATAGAACGAAGCACATTGAGATTGACAGACATTTTATCAAAGAAAAATTAACTAGTGGTCTTATCTGTTTACGTTTTGTCAAAACAGAACATCAGCTTGCTAATATTTTGACTAAAGGTCTTAGTAGTAAAATGTTTCATCTACTATGTTTTTAGTTGGGTATGCGGGACATTCATACACCAACTTGAGGGGGAGTGTTAGAAGATATGATATTGATAGAAGATATGATATAGATTTACCGTAATTATAGCTTCCATAATCAGTGTGTACACATTGATGTAATTTAGGAATTATTTGTGTATATATACAATCAATCTATGTAATAGAAATTATTCAATGAAATAAACAATTCTCAGAATTTACAGAGTCTAATTAATTTGTTTCTAACACACACACACACACAAGAGTGAGAAAATGAGGGGTAGGGTGCATTGTACCTCCAATTCTCCAAGTCTCTTCTAGTACAAAAAATGAAATATAAAATTAAAATACTTGTATGGAGAAGTTGCAGTAGAGAGGAGAATTAGGAAGAGAGAGACCTCAAGTTCCACCAACTAATTTTTCCCTAGTTTTCATTCATCTTGTAGGGAGATGCCATTTGACACCGATGGATGATTTTAGGACTATATATCAAAAACTCATCCTACCACAGTGACAAATAGTGGGCATGCACATGTATGTATGTTTGTACACACATACAAACACACACATATATCATAGTTGACATGGCGCTACGGCGAGTCATGGCGGTAGCCGACTGCCTGGACGCCTAGGCGACAAGGCGACCGCCATGACGTCCGTATGGCGACGAGTCGTTTACAATGTATAATTTTTATATTATTTATTTTACTTAACAAGTATATTGGCAATAAAATTTAATATATTTTAAAACTCAAAACATAACACTATGGAATATCATTAAAGGCATAATTATGTAAATACTTAGCAATAACAATCCAAAAACAAAACACTTGATATTAAAAATTAGTAAAATAAATGAAGAATTCAACAAACACCACATAGAAAATAAAGTTGCAACCATCACAAATATGTAGTCTGATAAAGATGTGTCGAATCCGATTACTGATAAGTTTTTTAGGGTTTTATTTTCTTTCTCCCTGGTTTTTAATCGATGGGTCATGGGTTTTTAATCGATGGGTCATGGGTTAATGGATCAGAACTGTAAAAATACTTTGATTGGGCCAGAGCTGTTAAGTCGTCCAAGGCGTCGCCAAGGCGTCCATGACATGGTCATATGAGAGTTGAAGCTTTTTTCGACTCAGACTGGGCTGACTCTATTGAGGATCGCCGTTCTACTTCAGGTTACTGTTCATTTGTTGGAGGTAATTTTTTTACTGGGCGTAGTAAAAAACAGTCTGTGGTAGCAAGATCTAGTGCTGAAGCTGAATATCGAGCTATCGCCTTGGGTGTATGTGAACTAATGTGGCTTCGAACCTTGCTAGAAGACTTAGGTGTTGCAACTAAAAGGCCTATGCAATTATTTTGTGATACTAATGCAACCATTAGTATTGCAAACGACCCAGTACAACATGATAGAACGAAGCACATTGAGATTGACAGACACTTTATCAAAGAAAAATTAACTAGTGGTCTTATCTGTTTACCTTTTGTCAAAACAGAACATCAGCTTGCTGATATGTTGACTAAGGGTCTTAGTAGTAAGATGTTTCATCCACTATATTTCAAGTTGGGTATGCGGGACTTCATACACCAAGTTGAGGGGGAGTGTTAGAAGATATGATATTGATAGAAGATATAATATAGATTACCGTAATTATAGCTTCCATAATCATTGTGTACATATTGATGTAATTTAGGAATTATTTGTGTATATATACATTCAATCTATGTAATAGAAATTATTCAATGAAATAAACAATTCTCAGAATTTACACAGTCTAATTAATTTGTTTCTAACACACACACACACAAGAGAGAAAATGAGGGGTAGGGTGCATAGTACCTTCAATTCTCCAAGTCTCTTCTAGTACAAAAAATGAAATATAAAATTAAAATACTTGTATGGAGGAGAAATTGCAGTAGAGAGGAGAATTAGGAAGAGAGAGACCTCAAGCTCCACCAACTATTTTTTTCGAAGTTTTCATTCATCTTGTAGGGAGATGCCATTTGACACCGATGGATGATTTTAGGACTATATATCAAAAACTCATCCTACCACAGTGACAAATAGTGGGCATGCACATGTATGTATGTTTGTACACGCATGCAAACACACAAACACACACATATATCATAGTTGTCACGGCGCCACGGCGAGTCATGGCGGTAGCAGACTGCCTGGACGCCTAGGCGACAAGGCGACCGCCATGACGTCCGTATGGCGACAAGTCGTTTACAATGTGCAATTTTTATATTATTTATTTTACTTAGCAAATATATTGGCAATAAAATTTCATATGCATTTAAACTCAAAACATAACACTATGGAATAACATTAAAGGCATAATTATGTAAATACTTAGCAATAACAATCCAAAAACAAAACACTTGATATTAAAAATTAGTAAAAGAAATGCAGAATTCAACAAACACCACATAGAAAATAAAGTTGCAACCATCACAAAAATGTAGTCTGATAAAGATGTGTCGAATCCGATTACTGATAAGTTTTTTAGGGTTTTATTACCTTTCTCCCTGGTTTTTAATCGATGGGTCATGGGTTAATGGATCAGAACTGTAAAATAGTTTGATTGGGCCAAAGCTGTTAAGGCGTCGCCAAGGCGGCCAAGGCGTCCCAAGGCGGCCAAGGCGGCCCAAGGCGTCCATGACATGGTCATATGAGAGTTGAAGTTTTTTCTGACTTAGACTGGGCTGGCTTTATAGAGGATCGCCGTTCTACTTCAGGTTACTGTTCATTTGTTGGAGGTAATCTTGTTACTTGGCGTAGTAAAAAACAGTCTGTGGTAGCAAGATCTAGTGCTAAGGCTGAATATCGAGCTATCGCCTTGGGTATATGTGAACTAATGTGGCTTCGAACCTTGCTAGAAGACTTAGGTGTTGCAACTAAAAGGCCTATACAATTATTTTGTGATGATAAGGCAGCCATTAGTATTGCAAACGACCCAGTACAACACGATAGAACAAAGCACATTGATATTGACACACTTTATAAAAGAAAAAATAACTAGTGGTCTTATCTGGTTACGTTTTGTCAAAACAGAACATCAGCTTGCTGATATTTTGACTAAGGGTCTTAGTAGTAAAATGTTTCATCCACTATGTTTCAAGTTGGGTATGCGGGACATTCATACACCAACTTGAGGGGGAGTGTTAGAAGATATGATATTGATAGAAGATATGATATAGATTTATCGTAATTATAGCTTCTATAATCATTGTATATACATTGATGTAATTTAGGAATTATTTGTGTATATATACAATCAATCTATGTAATAGAAATTATTCAATGAAATAAACAATTCTCAGAATTTACACAGTCTAATTAATTTGTTTCTAACACACACACACACGAGTGAGCAAATGAGGGGTAGGGTGCATAGTACCTCCAATTCTCCAAGTCTCTTCTAGTACAAAAAATGAAATATAAAATTAAAATACTTGTATGGAGGAGAAATTGCAGAAGAGAGGAGAATTAGGAAGAGAGAGACCTCAAGCTCCACCAACTATTTTTTTCGAAGTTTTCATTCATCTTGTAGGGAGATGTCATTTGACACCGATGGATGATTTTAGGACTATATATCAAAAACTCATCCTACCACAGTGACAAATAGTGGGCATGCACATGTATGTATGTTTGTACACACATGCAAACAAACACAAATACACATATATCATAGTTGTCACGGCGCCACGGCGAGTCATGGCGGTCGCCTGGACGCCTAGGCGACAAGGCGACCGCCATGGCGTCCGTATGACGACAAATCGTTTACAATGTGCAATTTTTATATTATTTATTTTACTTAACAAGTATATTGGCAATAAAATTTCATATGCATTAAAACTCAAACAATAACACTATGGAATAACATTAAAGGCATAATTATGTAAATACTTAGGAATAACAATCCAAAAACAAAACACTTGTTATTAAAAATTAGTAAAATAAATGAAGAATTCAACAAACACCACATAGAAAATAAAGTTGCAACCATCACAAATATGTAGTCTGATAAAGTTGTGTCGAATTCGATTACTGATAAGTTTTTTAGGGTTTTATTTCCTTTCTCCCTGGTTTTTAATCGATGGGTCATGGGTTAATGAATCAGAACTGTAAAATACTTTGATTGGGCCAGAGCTGTTAAGGCGTCCAAGGCGTCCCAAGGCGTCCCAAGGTGTCCATGACATTGTGGTGACAGGAGATCATAGAGGAGATAGTTAATCTCAAAGCGAGTCTAGTCAAAGAGTTTGATATTAAAGATCTTAGTTCTTTGAAATATTTTCATGGTATTGAAGTTGCAAAATCTTTCAGTGGGATTTTTCTATCTCAAAGGAAGTATGTCCTTGATCTTTTAACAGAAGCTGGCATGTTGGGATGTAGGCCTGCTGATTCACCTATTGAAATTAATCATCATCTAGTAGGGGGAACATGACCTACAGTTGATAGAAAAAGATATCAACGTTTGGTGGGACGATTGATATACCTCTCATACTAGACCTGATATATCTTATGTTGTGGTAATAGTAAGTCAGTATATGCATGATCCTCGACATTGTCACATGAAAACTGTTTACAGAATTCTGAGGTATCTTAATTCTGCTCTTGGAAAAGGTTTATTGTTCGCACCACATGGTCATATGAGAGTTGAAGCTTTTTTCGACTCAGACTGGGCTGGCTCTATAGAGGATCGCCGTTCTACATCAAGTTACTGTTCATTTGTTGGAGGTAATCTTGGTACTTGGCGTAGTAAAAAACAGTATGTGGTAGCAAGATTTAGTGCTAAGGCTGAATATCGAGCTATCGACTTGGGTATATGTGAACTAATGTGGCTTCGAACCTTGCTAGAAGACTTGGGTGTTGCAACTAAAAGGCCTATTCAAAAATTTTGTGATAATAAAACAGCCATTAGTATTACAAACGACCAAGTACAACACGATGGAACGAAGCACATTGAGATTGACAGACATTTTATAAAAGAAAAATTAACTAGTGGTCTTATCTGTTTACCTTTTGTCAAAACAGAACATCAGCTTGCTATTATTTTGACTAAAGGTCTTAGTAGTAAGATGTTTCATCCACTATGTTTTTAGTTGGGTATGCGGGACATTCATACACCAACTTGAGGGGGAGTGTTATAAGATATGATATTGATAGAAGATATGATATAGATTTACCGTAATTATAGCTTCCATAATCAGTGTGTACACATTGATGTAATTTAGGAATTATTTGTGTATATATACAATCAATCTATGTAATAGAAATTATTCAATGAAATAATCAATTCTCAGAATTTACACAGTCTAATTAATTTGTTTCTAACACACACACACACACGAGTGAGAAAATGAGGGGTAGGGTGCATAGTACCTCCAATTCTCCAAGTCTCTTCTAGTACAAAAAATGAAATATTAAATTAAAATACTTGTATGGAGAAGTTGCAGTAGAGAGGAGAATTAGGAAGAGAGAGACCTCAAGCTCCACCAACTATTTTTTTCCTAGTTTTCATTCACCTTGTAGGGAGATGCCATTTGACACCGATTGATGATTTTAGGACTATATATCAAAAACTCATCCTTCCACAGTGACAAATAGTGGGCATGCACATGTATATATATTTGTACACACATACAAACACACACATATATCATAGTTGACATGGCGCTACGGCGAGTCATGGCGGTAACCGACTGCCTGGACGCCTAGGCGACAAGGCGACCGCCATGACGTCCGTATGGCGACAAGTCGTTTACAATGTATAATTTTTATATTATTTATTTTACTTAACAAGTATATTGGCAATAAAATTTTATATGTTTTAAAACTCAAAACATAACACTATGGAATACCATTAAAGGCATAATTATATAAATACTTAGCAATAACAATCCAAAAACAAAATACTTGATATTAAAAATTAGTAAAATAAATGAAGAATTCAACAAACACCACATAGAAAATAAAGTTGCAACCATCACAAATATGTAGTCTGATAAAGATGTGTCGAATCCGATTGCTGATAAGTTTTTTAGGGTTTTATTTTCTTTCTCCCTGGTTTTTAATCGATGGGTCATGCGTTTTTAATCGATGGGTCATGGGTTAATGGATCAGAAATGTAAAATACTTTGATTGGGCCAGAGCTATGAAGGCGGCCAAGGCGTCGCCTAGGCGGCCAAGGCGTCCCAAGGCGTCCATGACATGGTCATATGAGAGTTGAAGCTTTTTTCGACTCAGACTAGGCTGGCTCTATAGAGGATCGCCGTTCTACTTCAGATTACTGTTCATTTGTTGGAGGTAATTTTGTTACTTGGCGTAGTAAAAAACAGTTTGTGGTAGCAAGATCTAGTGCTGAAGCTGAATATCGAGCTATCGCCTTGGGTGTATGTGAACTAATGTGGCTTCGAACCTTGCTAGAAGACTTAGGTGTTGTAACTAAAAGGCCTATGCAATTATTTTGTGATACTAAGGCAACCATTAGTATTGCAAACGACCCAGTACAACACGATAGAACGAAGCACATTGAGATTGACAGACACTTTATCAAAGAAAAATTAACTAGTAGTCTTATCTGTTTACCTTTTGTCAAAACAGAACATCAGCTTGCTGATATTTTGACTAAGGGTCTTAGTAGTAAGATGTTTCATCCGCTATGTTTCAAGTTGGGTATGCGGGACATTCATACACCAACTTGAGGGGGAGTGTTAGAAGATATGATATTGATAGAAGATATAATATAGATTACCGTAATTATGGCTTCCATAATCAGTGTGTACATATTGATGTAATTTAGGAATTATTTGTGTATATATACAATCAATCTATGTAATAGAAATTATTCATTGAAATAAACAATTCTCAGAATTTACACAGTCTAATTAATTTGTTTCTAACACACAGACACACACGAGTGAGAAAATGAGGGGTAGGGTGCATAGTACCTTCAATTCTCCAAGTCTCTTCTAGTACAAAAAATGAAATATAAAATTAAAATACTTGTATGGAGAAGTTGCAGTAGAGAGGAGAATTAGGAAGAGAGAGACCTCAAGCTCCACCAACTATTTTTTCCCTAGTTTTCATTCATCTTGTAGGGAGATGCCATTTGACACCGATGGATGATTTTAGGACTATATATCAAAAACTCATCCTACCACAGTGACAAATAGTGGGCATGCACATGTATGTATGTTTGTACACGCATGCAAACACACAAACAGACAAATATATCATAGTTGTCACGGCGCCACGGCGAGTAATGGCGGTAGCAGACTGCCTGGACGCCTAGGCGACAAAGCGACCGCCATAACTTCCGTATGGCGACAAGTCGTTTACAATGTGCAATTTTTATATTATTTATTTTACTTAACAAGTATATTGGCAATAAAATTTCATATGCATTTAAACTCAAAACATAACACTATGGAATAACATTAAAAGCATAATTATGTAAATACTTAGCAATAACAATCCAAAAACAAAACACTTGATATTAAAAATTAGTAAAACAAATGAAGAATTCAACAAACACCACATAGAAAATAAAGTTGCAACCATCATAAATATGTAGTTTGATAAAGATGTGTCGAATCCGATTACTGATAAGTTTTTTAGGGTTTTATTTCCTTTCTCCCTGGTTTTTAATCGATGGGTCATGGGTTAATGGATCAGAACTGTAAAAATACTTTGATTGGGCCAGAGCTGTTAAGTCGTCCAAGGCGTCGCCAACGCGGACAAGCCGTCCCAAGGCTTCCATGACATGGTCATATGAGAGTTGAAGCTTTTTTCGACTTAGACTGGGCTGGCTCTATAGAGGATCGCCGTTCTACTTCAGGTTACTGTTCATTTGTTGGAGGTAATCTTGTCACTTGGCGTAGTAAAAAACAGTCTGTGGTAGCAAGATCTAGTGCTGAGGCTAAATATTGAGCTATCGCCTTGGGTATATGTGAACTAATGTAGGCTTCGAACCTTGCTAGAAGACTTGGGTGTTGCATCTAAAAGGCCTATGCAATTATTTTGTTAAAATAAGGCAACCATTAGTATTGCAAACGACCAAGTACAACACGATAGAACGAAGCACATTGAGATTGACAGACACTTTATCAAAGAAAAATTAACTAGTGGTCTTATCTGTTTACCTTTTGTCAAAACAGAACATCAACTTGCTGATATTTTGACTAAGGGTCTTAGTAGTAAGATGTTTCATCCACTATGTTTCAAGTTGGGTATGCGGGACATTCATACACCAACTTGAGGGGGAGTGTTAGAAGATATGATATTGATAGAAGATATAATATAGATTACCGTAATTATAGCTTCCATAATTAGTGTGTACACCTTGATGTAATTTAGGAATTATTTGTGTATATATACATTCAATCTATGTAATAGAAATTATTCAATGAAATAAACAATTCTCAGAATTTGCACAGTCTAATTAATTTGTTTCTAACACACACACACATATAAGAGTGAGAATATGAGGGGTAGGGTGCATAGTACCTCCAATTCTCCAAGTCTCTTCTAGTACAAAAAATGAAATATTAAATTAAAATACTTGTATGGAGGAAAAATTGCAGTAGAGAGGAGAATTAGGAAGAGAGAGACCTCAAGCTCCACCAACTATTTTTTCCCCAGTTTTCATTCATCTTGTAGGGAGATGCCATTTGACACCTGATGGATGATTTTATGACTATATATCAAAAACTCATCCTACCACAGTGACAAATAGTGGGCATGCACATGTATGTATGTTTGTACACACATGCAAACACACACAAACACACACATATATCATAGTTATCATGGCGCCACGGCGAGTCATGGCGGTAGCCGACTGCCTGGACGCCTAAGCGACAAGGAGATCGCCATGGCGTCCGTATGGCGACAAGTCATTTACAATGTGCAATTTTTATATTATTTATTTTACTTAACAAGTATATTGGCATTAAAATTTTATATGTTTTAAAACTCAAAACATAACACTATGGAATTACATTAAAGGCATAATTATGTAAATACTTAGCAATAACAATCCAAAAACAAAACACTTGATATTAAAAATTAGTAAAATAAATGCAGAATTCAACAAACACCACATAGAAAATAAAGTTGCAACCATCACAAAAATGCAGTCTGATAAAGATGTGTCGAATCCGATTACTGATAAGTGTTTTAGGGTTTTATTTCCTTTCTCCCTGGTTTTTAATCGATGGGTCATGGGTTAATGGATCAGAACTGTAAAATAGTTTGATTGGGCCAAAGCTGTTAAGGCGTCGCCAAGGCGTCCCAAGGCGGCCAAGGCGTCCCAAGGCGTCCATGACATGGTCATATGAGAGTTGAAGTTTTTTCTGACTTAGACTGGGCTGGCTTTATAGAGGATCGCCGTTCTACTTCAGGTTACTGTTCATTTGTTGGAGGTAATCTTGTTACTTGGCGTAGTAAAAAACAGTCTGTGGTAGCAAGATCTAGTGCTAAGGCTGAATATCGAGCTATCGCCTTGGGTATATGTGAACTAATGTGGCTTCGAACCTTGCTAGAAGACTTAGGTGTTGCAACTAAAAGGCCTATGCAATTATTTTGTGATAATAAGGCAGCCATTAGTATTGCAAACGACCTAGTACAACACGTTAGAACGAAGCACATTGATATTGACACACTTTATAAAAGAAAAAATAACTAGTGGTCTTATCTGGTTACCTTTTGTCAAAACAGAACATCAGCTTGCTGATATTTTGACTAAGGGTCTTAGTAGTAAAATGTTTCATCCACTATGTTTCAAGTTGGGTATGCGGGACATTCATACACCAACTTGAGGGGGAGTGTTAGAAGATATGATATTGATAGAAGATATGATATAGATTTACCGTAATTATAGCTTCCATAATCAGTGTGTACACATTGATGTAATTTAGGAATTATTTGTGTATATATACAATCAATCTATGTAATAGAAATTATTCAATGAAATAAACAATTCTCAGAATTTACACAGTCTAATTAATTTGTTTCTAACACACACACACAAGAGTGAGAAAATGAGGGGTAGGGTGCATAGTACCTCCAATTCTCCAAGTCTCTTCTAGTACAAAAATGAAATATAAAATTAAAATACTTGTATGGAGGAGAAGTTGCTGTAGAGAGGAGAATTAGGAAGAGAGAGACCTCAAGCTCCACCAACTATTTTTTCCCCAGTTTTCATTCATCTTGTAGGGAGATGCCATTTGACACCGATGGATGATTTTAGGACTATATATCAAAAACTCATCCTACCACAGTGACAAATATTGGGCATGCACATGTATGTATGTTTGTACACATGCAAACACACACATATATCATAGTTGTCACGGCGAGTCATGGCGGTAGCCGACTGCCTGGACGCCTAGGCGACAAGGCGACCGCCATGGCGTCCGTATGGCGACAAGTCGTTTACAATGTGCAATTTTTATATTATTTATTTTACTTAACATGTATATTGGCAATAAAATTTCATATGCATTAAAACTCAAAACATAACACTATGGAATAACATTAAAGGCATAATTATGTAAATACTTAGCAATATCAATCCAAAAACAAAACACTTGATATTAAAAATTAATAAAATAAATGAAGGATTCATCAAACACCACATAGAAAATAAGTTGCAACCATCCCAAATATGTAGTTTGATAATGATGTGTCGAATCCGATTACTGATAAGTTTTTTATGGTTTTATTTTCTTTTTCCCTGGTTTTTAATCGATTGGTCATGGGTTAATGGATCAGAACTGTAAAATACTTTGATTGGGCCTGAGTTGTTAAGGCTTTCATGGCGTCGCCAAGGCGTCCCAAGGCGTATCAAGGCGCACGCCTTAGCAGCTCCACCTCAAGGCGCCCATCGCCGTATTAGTTTTTCATCGTCTGGACGCCTAGGCGTCGCTTAGGCAACGCCTTAACAACTATGATATATATAATCATAGTGTGCTGCTAAACATTTGCCTGCATATTCTCTCCAGAAAGATATATAGGTAACATGAGCATGTTCAAATCCCGTCATCTTTTTTTTAAAGAATAAATGAGGGTTAATTTTAAAAGAAGAGCAAAAATTATACTGAGTAAACTGGGGGTCTGACCAGATTTGAATTTGTGTCTGCTTAATAATACTGAGTATTTGATTTGAATGACTTTTGTGTATTTTTAAAGTTTTATGAGTTTACTTTTGATTACTAATCCAAATATTCCGACTTCGAACCAAGTCCAAGTACATGTAATTTGTTCATGTAAATAATTCTAGATTAATCGAGTATTCCGTGTAAAATTGAGATGCTATATCTATACAACAACATATTTTTCAATAATAAAAATAAGATTCCTAATTGGTTTTCGATCTTTGTTCGATAATATCAACCTAATAGCATCAATGGATTTGATTATAGTCGAATGTTTCTCTTCAAATTCACATTCGGATCTTTGATATAACCATGACATAACAAGTTTACCTTCTTTTTTTCCCTTTCTTTTTTTCTTTTTGTGATGTTACCTTTTCTAAATGAACAAAAACATATCTAAATTATTAGGTGGATAGTCTAGACTTTTAAAGACTTTTAAATACTTTAAAAGTTTGGTTGTATTTAATTAAGACATTTAAAGAGTTTATAAAAGTTTACTGGTATTCAATTACAATTTTTGTAATGTCTTTAAAAGTTAGGTGGTATTGAATTGAGACTTTTACAAAGTTTATAAAAGTATTTTGGTATTCAAAAAGTCATAAATTTTTCATCTTTCTATCAAATGGTAGAGTTTGACAGACTTTAGAAGAAGAGATGCCCATATCCAAAGTTTGACCTCATCTCTAAAGACTTCCAAAGACTTCCAAATATTTGAGAAAGGGAGAAGATGAACAGAGGAAAAAGAGATAGAGGAGATCAAACAAAGAAGATAGAAGAATACAAAAAATATATATCTATCATTTTCTCTCTCTCTACCTCAATCCTCTCAAAATAAAAAACACCAAACAGGAAGAGAGTTATTATAGCAGGTGAGGAGAGAGAAAAAGGAGGGGTTAAAAAGAGGGAGTACCGTTAATGATTTCAAATAGAACCAATAGTATAAATGGAGATAACAAATATTTTAATATCATTTTATATTTCTTATCTCCCATAAAAAAAATCTCATTTATTATATTTGTAAGTATTATGGAGGTATTTTGTTTTATGTTTATTTTTAAAAGTAATAAATTTGTTAATTTTGTTATTTGTTGAAAATTATAAATTGTTAGTTTAGTAATAATGACTGGATAGGAAAACGACAATGAACAATTTTAAAATCAAAATTGTAATTTTATATTAATGTTAGTAGAAAATGACTTTTTTTATGGAATATGATATTTTCTTGTAATAGACTGGGTATGATCTAATAATTCAACTTCAACAATGCCTTTTATTTCAAATTAGGTTGTGACATGGTCAAAATATTTTAATATTATTTAATATCGTACTCATTTCATCTAAAATATAAGATCTTTGCTGACTTTTTATCAATTAATATAAGTTATAAGATATATTAAAAATATACAAAAGTCTATTAAAGTCTTGGTAAAAAGTCTATAAAAGTATGTCACTTATTTCATGAAGTCTTTAAAAGTCTTTAAAAGTCATTAAAATCCACAAACTCTACAAAAGTCTGTCACTTAAAAAAAGTATTTAAAAGTCTCTATTGAATACCCCCTCCTAAAGGTGAATTCCATAAATCTGTCTGTTTCCCAATCTAGCAGTATTGATTAAATTAATTTTGTTCATTTTTACATCCATCTCTTCACAACTTTCACCTCTGGAACTAAAATATGTCACCTTTCTTTAGTCCATATCACGTTCAATTCATTCGGTTTATAAAGAGGAAATTTGATATTCAGTCCATATCACGTCCAATTCTTTCGGTGTATAAAGAGGAAATTTGATATTATCCATGTGACTTCTATATCCTATATCTATAGAACCTGAACATCATCTTCACTGATCAGTTTTTCTGCTCAGTGTTCGACTTTGACCTGCTACCCATTAGTACAATGAAGTTTTTGTTAGTGAATTAGGAATTTGGTTTAATACAAGTAATCAAAGAAATTATATGACATAAAACTGATAACATGCTGTAGCAACTGTTCATTCTTTTTTGGCAAGTGCAGGTTAAAATTATTGAATTCTGTAATTTCCCCATCAAGTTTTTCAAAGTCCAAAATCAGGATTTCTTTTTTGGACTATTGAATATTTCTCCCCCCCCCCCCCTTTTTTTTAATAAAGATTGTCACCCTTCTTGGGTATTTTTTGGCATGACTTTTAAGAAGGGCAGAAAATATTCTTATGCATTATATTATAAATATATTTTTGTATTCTGTATATATTGTATAATGTATAATTATGTTTTCGGGTACTTAAAATCCATGCCAAACACATAACAAGAAGGATGACAATCTTTGCAGCTAAGAGGTGATATACGATTTTCTTGGTCATTTCCTTTCAAAGCTTCTAATGATTCTCAAAATGCAACGGGATGCAGGTCTCTCTTCTTACAAAACATCCAGCATTTCATCTTCTGGAAAGTTTACTCCTGCTTCAAAAGGAGCCATTAAATCCTTAAAGGAGTATGCAAGGAATCTTACTGACCTTGATTTGTTTACACAAATTCTTGAAGATTGGGCTCTGGAGAATTTACGAGCAGATACTACTAATGGGGAACAGTCTTTCAGATCTCCCTTTATGATCGACGAATTGCGCACCCTTGACTTTGCGTTGGAGGGTTTCTTATTTCAGCAGCTATTCCGCATGCCTTGCTCGCCTTACGATTCTGATAATCTGAATGAAGATGAGTATCTTGCGCTGGAAGATTTCCTTCACACTATAGCAGAGGGCTTATGGCGTACATTCTGGCATAGAAGTGGACCATTGCCATATTTTGTATCTTGTCCTCGTTACCCTGGGTCAAAGTTTTATACTGTTGAAAAAGCAATATCGAGGGGAAGGCTTGGAGCACTCAGTGGTGCAGCTTTGATATCAAAAACAGGGAGTAATCTACAAGTTCATTGGGATCAAGTAGTTGAGTTTGCATTGTTCAAACAAGACATTTTGATGGAAAATGAGTTGGGATTTTCTTCTTTGTCCATATGTGAAGCTCTCTTTTTTGGCGTTCACATACTTCTTTCCAGGAGTTTGAGCAAGTACAGTACTGTTAGCAGTGGTTCCGTTTTTATATTAGTTCTTGACTATAAGTTTGGAGGTGTTGTCAAACTTGAGGGTGACCTTTCTCAACTTGAACTAAACTCTGGTAACCCATACCAATCCATTGTAGAATGGATCAAGTGTCATGCTGAAGTAGACGTTTCCCCAGTAGGCCGAGTTTGGAACAAGCTAGGAAATGCAAATTGGAGGGACTTAGGAACCTTGCAACTAATACTGGCAACTTTTTACTCCATCATCCAGTATAATGGACCACCAAGAAAGTCAATTGCATCACTTGCATCACAGCACAGCTTCCGTCTTCAGAAGCGTAGGATAGAATGCCGCCTCTTTAAGAATGAAAATGCACTAGTTCCCTTCGAACTGGCTAGCCACAAAAATGGAGAAATTATCGAACTTGACCACAATGATAATCCATCTTTCGAAAATAAAGCATCACGCCTGAAGCCAAAGCAAGGGGAAATACTGCTTCTGGAAGATCAGGACCAGGGGCAGAGATGTTATCAAATATGCGAGTCTTTGGTTGGAGCGAACTGCTGTTCCTACAGTGCCGTTGCTTTAGATTGCCCCACAGAATTGTTGACTTTATATGTGGGTGCTCATCCATCTCGGCTAGAGCCATCTTTGGAGGACATGAGTCTATGGTATCTGGTACAAAGGCAAAGTAAAGTATTGAACATCTTCAAGGATCAGGGAATTTCAAACAAATATTTGCCTGAAATATTTGCAAGTGGCAGAGTTTTGCATTCGGGTCCTTGTAATAAACAGGACCCAAAGGGACTCTGTGATCATCCGTGGTGCGGAACACCAATACTCGTGACTTATCCTTTTGGAGAGTCACTTTCATCAATTGTATCTCGTGATGGCCCGTTTTCTGCTGAGGAGGCAATCCGTTGCTGCAGAGACTGCCTAGCAGCTTTGAGAAGTGCAAAAATGGCCGGTGTCCAGCACGGAAATATCTGTCCTGAGAACATTGTACGTGTTGTTGAAACTGAAGGAGAAAGAGACAGTTGTTTGCATGTTCCAGTCTCATGGGGGCGTGCAGTTTTGGAAGACAGAGACAGCCCAGCCATAAATTTGCAGTTCTCATCAGCTCACGCGCTTCAGCACGGGAAGCTTTGTCCTTCATCTGATGCAGAGAGCCTTGTCTACCTCCTGTATTTTGTTTGTGGTGGAACAATGCAGCAACAAGATTCTATTGAATCCACATTGCAGTGGAGGCAAAGGTGCTGGGCGAAACGCTTCATTCAGCAGCAGTTAGGTGTGGTTTCAGCTCTTCTGAAGGCATTTGCTGATTATGTAGACAGCCTTTGTGGGACGCCGTATCCAGTTGACTATGATATTTGGATAAAGAGACTGAATAGGGCTGTTGATGGCTCATCAGATAGGGGAAAAAAGATTGAACAAGTATTGAGACTAACCAATATTGCCGAGTGTTCTGGTACATCTAAAGGTCCAAATTTGTAGTATGGGAATAGGACTAGCCAGTTTTCCATACCCAAAAAAATAAGAAGAAAAGAAGTAGAACTACCAATTTTCCTTCCCAACATATTTGGGGCTGGTATTTGGTTCTGAATGTTATAACATAATTTGGTTGAAGATTTGATGGTGTTTTTGTTATTGACCTCTTGGCTTCCCATTGTTTACATTTCATTTGGTTCTCTAAGCATTGTGATTTAAACACTCAAGCTTGTAATTGGAAATTTTTTTGATTGATGAAATGTATATTTACTTTGTTTCTTTTTCTCTTGTGCTCTTACATTTCTCAATGGTAAGCTCTCTTTATTGTCTTTGTTACATTTCTCAAGGAAGCATTGCAAGTAATTAGAGTGACTTTTTAATCACAAGCTTCTCCTCTCACATTAGATGTAAAGGGAGTCCGGGCGTAAATTTACGAGTACTGATAAGTTTTAATAACTTTTTGAGTAATGATATGGATAAAAACTATACACAAAAAATTGTACATTAAATATAGGACTGTATTCTATACTAATAAAAATGTGTAAAATTTTTAAATAGTTGGCCTTGTTTCCTATTTTAACTATTTTTTAGTGATTGTGCACGATATTTTGTGCATAATTTGTGTCCATATCATTGTTCTAACTCTTTATATCATTTTTTCACTATTAAATATTATTTGTGCACATAGAATTACTTTTAACTTATTTGAGAAGCTAACTTGCAAAACTACATTTTACTTGTCAAAGTAACAGTTTTCTAATACCATCAAATACATTTACCTCCATAATATTATGTCTCACAAAAAAAGTCTCCTTTATTAATATTTTTGGATTAATTTTTGAAAATTTTAAATTGATTTTAGTTTATTTAATTTTAATTAATGTAATAGTTAATATTGTAAACTATTTAAAAAATAATACTAAATACTAGCGTGTTATTTTGAGAATAAATTCTGATCACAATTTTAATTTTAAGATATAACAAAATAGTCTAGTGGTAAATGTCTATTCATTTAGTGTCACATGTCTGAATCTACTCCTTAGTAGAAGTTACAATTAACCAAACCGATACATGAAAATTGTAAGTTTCTTCTAAGTTCCTGTTGGTCTTTTTCTCAATCAATACATGTGTGCAAGTATACACGGTCAACAAGTAATAAAGTGTAAGTAGAGTATCGTTCTCCACGAAAAATTACTTAATAAAATTCACCAAACACTAACCCATAATCATCTTAATCTTATTTAAATGAATGATATGATATTTTGAATTAAAACTATGCAATTAAACTAATACTAATTATCCCTAGAATGAAACTAGATAATGAAGACATGAGACTACAATATCACCTATTGTTTCATCTAAATCAATACACTTCTCGTTAAGTCAAATTAATTATCACGGATTGTTAGTCGAGAACACGAAATCAAAACATGGCCATCTCTCGATGTACCAAGTCCATATCACATATAATCCACAAATGATAGAATACAAGTGAACACCCAAATTACATAAACCACTATATTTCTATGTGACTTAACAATAATAAGGGTTTAAGCACAAGTTCTCAAATGACTACAAGTGGTGCTTTGGTATATGTTTATCAGAAGCACAAATCATGAATTCTAACGCTATGTAAAACACACAAAAACAAGCTATTATGATTAGATCTAAATCCATAATCCATTTCTCAATTTCATATGGATTATCACGGTAATTGATAACTAGACAATTAAACAATTGAATACAAATCACAATAGACAATCCAATAATGATTAACAAGACTAACAAGGAAGCATATCAAAGTAAACTACACAACAAGATCCATTATAATCTCAAAATAGAGTTTAATTCATGATTGAAGTGAAACCCATAATCCACAATTGAATAAACATTGAAAGATACAAAGAGATAAGAAGAGAATTTAGGGTTTGGAGTAAGCAAATCTGAATTCTCTTGCTTCCAATATGAATCTCCAATGATCTTCAAGAGCTTCAATCTCCAACTCTAATCTAATCTAGGATTTATCTAATCTAGTGGAAGAGAATCTAATCTACTGATGATATATACAAGATGATGATCCCTAAGGGTGGAATATATGGTTTTCTACTGATATGTCTCTCTTTTATGAGCCCTAATATGATAATCCTTCAAGTTATGCTTCAATTGCACTATTTAGTGAAAAAATCAACTCTGGTCAGCTTCAGGAGTGGAGCGGCCGCGCTCTAAATACACTATAAAATGGCTCGGCCGCGCTCTAGAAAATCTGCTGCAGTGTCCTTTGGTAGAACAGCGATAACGTTTGATCCGGGAGGAGTTACGGGGCATGCCACCTGTCAAAGCGAAGATATCGACGAGATCTACAACTTTCATTCTTTGAGAATTGAGAAATAATGGATGGATGAAAGTTGAAATTGGGCTCCAAGTGATAGTTGTGCAATGGCAACCCAAAACCGTGAAGTTCAACATCCGTTGGTACAAGGGTCATAACTCTCGCCTCTGAACTCCGATTGGGATGATTCAAGATGTTTCGAAAATCTTAGAAGAAGCTCTACAATAAAACCCAAGTTCCAAGACAAGAACATGAAATGAACATGAAAGCCCAAACGATGTCCGGATTGCATTTTCTTCCCTTTTCATACTAATAGTTGCTCACACAGTTCCTAAGCATAAGATCTACAAAATGAACACAAAATGCATGAAAAGTAACTACGAAATATAGGTTTAAGCAACTAATTCAAGTAGTAGATATCGGATAAGTAGGTATAAAACTGACTTATCAGTTCCCCTCCTGATTAGGACTGAATCAGACCGAATTTTTTTAACCTAAATATTTCGGTTATTCGGTTATTTTGAGTATTTCGGTTATATCCGTTTTACTATCCAATTTTCGGGTTCGGGTTTTATTATTGAAATTTGGTAATTCGATTAACCGTATAACCGAATAAGATGTGTAAAAATTTAAAATTTAAAACTTAAAAGCTAAAAGTAAAACACTACATGACTCTTAGTCCTCGACAACCGCAATCCCCAAATCACTAAAATTAATCTCTGTCTCTACCCTAACTAGAACTACACCGCCTCCGCCGTCTCCCCGACTCTGCATCTGGCCTCTCTGCATCTCCACCTTCTCTCCCCTGCGGCCCCACCCCTCTTCCTCTCAAGTCACATCTCTCACCCCTTCCAAATTTGCAATCTTCGACTTCCATCGGACTCATTTCCTACTCGTCAGCCACTTTGCTTGAAATAGCAGATTTGGTATCCTCTCTGGCGAATAGGATTTTATTACAGTTTACAAACATATCTTCACAGCGCAGGTCAATATGGATTATGGTTTATGCTTTGCTTTAGATCTACCGACTATCGATCTGTCATCTAAGTTTGTTTCCAATTTTTACTCTTGCTTAATTGCTTTATTGTACTATCCCAATATAGATTGGGGATTCTGTTTGTTCTCTTTGTTTTTATTAATTATATTTAGCTTATTTATGTTCTGGGGTTTATTATATGCACATGCATTTCATATTTCATAATTTGCTGATGCATTTCTTTGCTTCTAATTTCAAGTTTTTTCCTCCATTTGAAGCAGCATTTGTAATGAGTTTTGTTTTGTTTGAGAAATCAGAAATATATTTCTTAATTTCGGTTATTACCCGAACAACCAAATAGTAAATTCGGTTATTCGGTAATTCGGTTACTGGGTAATTTGGTTACTTTTTCGGATACCAAATGTTGACTCTGGGAAAAAGACTGGTTCATGTGATGCCCGTCTTTCCTAAATTTGTGTTGATTGTTTTACCCTTTGGTGATCCGCTATGTCCATAAATTTTATTAAAGAGTGAGCTTTTAGGAAATTGGCACCGACATAATTGTTGACGACTTTGAAAATATTGATTTTATTGTTTTATAATTGGACCGAATGAGACAGAGCCGTCAGTTGGTATAACGTAAATGGATGTACCAACTCATCCGATTTTGAAGATTTTTGCAATTTGGTTAAATATGTGACTCTGTAGGATTAGTCTGAAACCAAGATTCTTAGAATTCGGGGGCTAGCTTAAGCGAGGAGAAGGTGTTAGGCACCCCCCAACTTCCGTGAAAAAGACACGGTTACCGCTTCTTCTTGATTTTCTATGCATAAAGTGTATGTGTGTGTGTATTTTTTATTTTAAGTTTATTTAACTTACTCTAAGTCTTTTTTCTGAGTTAGGGGAAAGTAGTGTTGTACCTCTTTTGCGCCTAGGTACTGAAGGATTTGATTTAACAAAAAGTTCATTTTAAACAAGATATATGAATTGAAATGATGTTTTGGAAAACAAGGTTTCAAATCCTTCGCTCGACTAGGAATTGAGGACTTCGATACTTCCTTTTATTTATCTTTATGTTTATCATGTGATCTACCCCAAGTCGCATTTTCCTTTATGAAAGCTCTTTGCGATTTTATTGGAAATCATTTTGGTGATTATATATATATGCTAAAAGCGCCAAAAAGGGTCGGATCATCATCGGGTATGTAATTCATCTAGATGAATCCGAGCACCCACAATCAAAGTTTTCACTACCACAGGTCTTGAATCTGACTTCTCGGGACTAACCCCTCAAATTCGTTTTCAAGATCCAAACATTACATGTACAATGATTTTTGCGTTATTTAAACATTACATCACAAAAACCGGTCCATCGAGGGAATCAAGTCGGGATTCGATCATGGGATCTCGACACCGGGATTCCTAGGCTCACATTATTATGCGCAAATATATATGTACAATGTCCTAGACTTGATATTAGATGATTTCATCGGTTGAAATCATCGTTTCAAGCCATTTCGAACCCCTTTACCTCTATATATAGATCTATGGCTATACGGGATAACTGGGACCGATTAAAAGAATTCAAATGTGTAGATCTACCATGGGTCTAAATCAATCTAGCATATAGGTTAGGGCTTCATGCTCCATAACCCCCGAATGGCTAGATCCGGCTTAGATCTAGTCTCCGGACTTGATTTACAACTAAATATGCTATAAATAACTAATAAAATCTATAGATCTACCACCTACACACCAATATGTATAAAACAACAAGTCTAACAATGTTTACACAATATATCACATAAATCTAGTACATTAAACACTAGTTACAAAGAAAGTGGCTAAAATGAGTGTTTTTCACCTTGGGGGACGCGTGAACAAGCGTTTTATCACCCGGTATCAACTAAGAACACTCTCGAGACTCAAAGTATGTATGAAACAAGATTAAACAACTCAAAATGTGTGTATATTGCTCAAACCCGAGGGTTTCTCTCTCTAGAATTAGTTTCTCTCTCTAAAACTTCTTTTTTTCTAAATGAGTTGATGTTGTTGATTTAAGGTATCGGAGCCAGCCATAGGTACACCTACGGCTGGGCCTCGTGGGCCCTACCATCTTGAAGTTCGTTCCTTCGGTCTCGGTTTGGAGAAAGTTGAGCTTCGTCGGCCAAACTACCGAAAAGTCTTTGCAGAAGGCTGCAAAATAAGGTCGAGTCTGACTGAATTGGGGTCTGGGAAGATGATGCTGGTAGCTGAGAGGTATCTTCCGGTTCCCGACTGCAGTTAATTGGCACATCTTTGATAGCACGCAGTTCAATGTTTGCTGAGGTGACTTCTTGCGGACACTCTCAGCTTTGCGATTCTCGTTCAGTTCGTGTCTTTTTTGGACGTCATTGGCCCTTTGAATCATCCATAGGGTTGTCTTCAGGGTGATCAGATACTTTTCCCCTACCTCGGGGTTGTCTCTAAAGTAAAATTATGCTTTTTTCCTTCTATAAGGTTAGTATAAAGAAAGCAAAATTTCGAGTGTCTACAGATGCCCCTCTTTGTTATGTTTATGCAATGTAATGGAATGAACATGACAAAGATTACTAGACACAAAGAATACATGACAAGTTATATCTGATGATGCAATATCATGTATAAAGTATGTAATGATATGTGAGATTATGAAAGGGTCATAAGGATTACGTCGTCAGGGTTAAGCTGACGCCCAAATTGGGTTGTACCCAATGGATTACATTATCGGGGCTGAGTTGACCTGCGTTGGGTTGTTTCCAACGGATTACACCATCGGGACTGAGCCGACATGCATCAACGGATTACACCATCAGGGCTGAGCCGACCTGCGTTGGGTTGTTGTCAACGGATCACATCATCGAGGGTCGAGCCGACCTGCGTTAGGTTATTGCCAACGGATTACATCATCAAAGGTCGAGCCGATGCCTTCACTGGGTTGTTGCCAACGGATTACATCATCGGGATTATGCCGATGCTTTTATTGGGTTGTAGCCAACGGATTACATCATCGGGGTTGAGTCGATGCCATCATTGGGTTGTTGCCAACGGATTACATCATCGGGGTTGAGCCGATGCCTTCACTGGGTTGTAGCTAATGGATTGCATCATCGAGGTTGAGTCGACGCCTTCACTGGGTTATAGCCAACATATTACATCATCGGGGGTTGAGCCGATGCCTTCACTGCGTTGTTGCCAACGGATTATATCGTCGGGGGTGATAAAAGTGACACGGATCATAATTTATGGTCTTCTGTCGTTCAACATCAGGATTTTTAATCTGCATCGATTTCCTGCCTTTTAGAAGGGTTTTTAGGGTTTTCGGGGTCTAAAAATGACCCGAAAAAACGCGTTTTGAACTGCTTTTTACTAAATGGAAGCCTACGGGCCCCAGCTAAGGCAGCCGCACCTATACCTGCGTCTGGAGCAGATATGATTGAGGCTGTCCGTGATACCCTCGGGCATGCTCATTTTCATGCATTCGATTCAAGTTTTCTTGAGTTTTCTCTAAAAAATCAAACCTTCTATCTCAGATCTACTCAGTTCGAGCTTGATTTGGAGCGATCCGTCACCTTACGTCCCTTCCACGCACTACGGGTAACGTATAGACTCCACTTTTTCGTGTTTTCATCGGTGAAAAACCGTACTTCTTTCATTAAACGCATTATATTGAACATGTATCAACAGATATCTTGATGGACATGTTATAATGCAATACATGATTACGTATCATCTTATGGACCGTATGGATGCGACATATTACAATTTATCAGTTAGTCTAGACACACATTTTAACTATGTATTAGAAAAACTATTTAAATTGCTATTTAATTGCTTGGCTGTGGTGGTGTACCCACATAGGGTGGTTTAATGCATGCTTCGGGCATGTGGATAGTCCATTTTATAGGGGAAACTATGACAAAAAAATTTCGTGAGTTAGATGCCAGGGCCCTAGACGCATGTTTAGATATGCTAAGATACGAGTTGAGAATGATGTACACATATAACGGCACATATAGGACATGCATGATGTGATGACCTAAATTATATTCCCAGGATTATATTATCACCAAGTAGTAGAAAATTTAAAATTTTAAAAGAACAAGAATATACCTGACCTTGCTTTGAATCCTACGAACTCGTTGTTCAGATATGGATTCTAACAAACCCAACATCTCTTCATTCCGTTTGGTTTCATCTAGAGTTCGCCGTCAGAGGCCTGCCTCTGACATTCCTATTCTGTGGATTAGCAGGCAGGTTCACCGGTTGACAAAGTCGGTTCATCATACTCTTGATGAGGACAGACCCCATTTGGACGAGGAGGATATCCCTGAGCCTGAGGTTCCACCTCGTCCCACTGCAGTGCCCAAATTTCTTCCTGGTATTCAGATAGCCGTTCCTGAGTTGTTGGGTACGGACCTGAGCCATCATCCCTCCATTCATTTACAAGCGAACAAGGTATATGATCTTTACATTAATTTGTCTTGATTTCTCTTTTCTGCCAACAACTGATTTTCTTAACCTTAATGTCATGCAGGTCCCAGAGTTTACCCATCCTAGGGGTAATTAGTTTAGTGTATATTCTCTCTATCATTCACTTCACCTTGAGTACCGAGCTCTAGTGGATTCTTAGGGGTTCCAGGACTTCTTCACAATTGCTCCCCGTCGCTGCCCCTGGGGCTATTTATAAGCTTTATTTGAGTGATGGTTCCACCAGATTCAGTCTCTTCATCTCCTAGATTGTGAGGTCATGATGACAGCTATTGACTGGAGATATATCACCGGTCTGGAGTTTACTGGAGACAGAGTGCCTTTGGAGACTGGTATTACTCTGACAGCTATTCGCACTCTTCTGGGGTTTTATTCTTAAGAGCTGGACTTCAAGGCCCGTAGTATTCGGTCTGGATGTTTGAGCGTCGATGCTGTTTGAGGCACTCTACGGCAGCCATTACCTACGAATTTGAAGGAGAGAGATAGCATCTTGCGGCGTCTATTCCTGACCATCTTGAGGGGTTGTTTCATTGTGAACAACTCCTCCATTGTCCCTTTTTTCCTGGTGGGAGCTGTTTAGGACGTGGACCGCATAGGGGACTACGACTGGGGTTCTTTTACATTTGCAATCTTTCTTCACGGGATGCAACTGCGATCTGAGGGAGTCATCGATGCATGGCTCGGATTTTACCAGTTTCTTCTGGTGAGTTTTTTTGACTGACTTTCACTTGTCTGAATTTTGATTGGTTTATCTTTTCCCATGACTAATGTCGGGTTCTTTGGATTTACAATTTTGGGCTTATGAGAGGCTTCCTTGTCTTCGCCCTATCTCTATTCTGGGCTTGGATACTTATCCTCAAGGGCGTAGATGGCACCAGACTACTCTATCAGAGGTCCCGGTCGCGGAGGGCTTCACTCATGCCCTCCTTCAACTGGAGACATTGGCGGCTCCTGACATAGTGTGGGTTCCCTATTCTGCAGAGCATTTGTCTGAGGGGTTTGAGGATGGTCTACCGATAGGGCCAGAGTATTATCTGTCTACTTGCCGGATTCCATTCCTGTTTGATGGAGGTTGGGAGCTCTACCTCGGGGAGCGTGCTTTCAGATGTATCACTGGGGAGATTTGCCTTCCTTCCCTTCCCCCGGCTCAGCGATTCTGGCCTTTATCTCAGCCGACTGCAGCGATTCCCACAGCTGTCTATGAGGGGTTTCATTTATCAGATGGTCCTATCACTTCAGATGATTTCTCCACTTGGTGGGGCCTTCATACTATTGGAGCTCAGACCCGAGATACCCAGTTTCTGGGAGATGTGGTTCCGGGGTCTCTTGTGATGATGGATTAGATATCATGCTTCCGGGACCCTTCTCATCAGACTCAGATCGCTGATTTGTGATGTCAGTTGGAGCAGATGATGATGTATTGTCGTCATTTGGGTGGGGACCCTTCATTAGCTAGTACTTTTGCTACTCAGGATCGCGAGGCTGGACCCTCAGGCACCGGTAGCTCTTACGAGGTTGGACCATCAGGTATGGGTGGTCCTGATGATGAGGGTGATCCTTTTGCTCATCACCCGGGTATGCATGAGACGTTTTATGGTTCAGATCCGCAGGATACGCCTTATCTCCCAGCTATGCAGAATATGCCTACTCAGGAGGACTTGGCTCAGGTTGATCAGTTTGACGACACTGTAACCTTTGTAGATGACATCGTGATGACTCCATAGTTCCTTTGTTAGTCATTGGGCATTTGTGCCCCAATATCCTGTACTTTTTATTCCTTAGTTTTCACATGTATCATAGGTATGACAGTGATGTATATATAAAATTGAGGTATTCAGTAGATATTTATATATGATGATGTTTTCTATTTATTTATTGTACATGTTATGTTATCACTCATTATAACACATGCTTCATATATATGTAAATGATTTGATAGAGATTGACCCCTGTATGATCTTTTTGACACAGTTTTACAGATGGCCTCTTTTGCAGTGGCTCATCTTGAGCATTCCTCGGCTGGTCGGATACCTACCAGTATGAGAGTTTGGCATGACCTTCTGCCATATTCTGACCGCATCGCAGTTAGTCGCATGTTGGGTCATTCCCTATCTTTGCTATCCTTCCAGGTTCCAGAGGGATTTATTGACGAGATGCTTACTCATTGGATCCCAGAGCGCCATGTCTTTAGGTTTGGCTCTGATGAGTTGACTCCCACTTTGGAGGAGTATGGTCGCATTTTTGGTTTATTTATGGATGGACCCTGTGCTCGGATGGCGGTGGGCCATATGCACCGCCAGTTCATGACAGTCACCGGATTGAGGAGGGCAGTTATTCTGGCTGAGGTGGGTGGTAGTCATATCATTTCGATTGACTTCCTGATAGACCATTTTGTATTTACTCATAGCTTCGCCGTTCATCATGGAGATTTTGCCATTTCAGAGGAGAGATGGCATACCGCGCGAGTGGATGCACTGGTCATGTGCATCATATCATATTTATATATGCCATTTTATGCTGACCACCTGGATGTCGGGATGTCGATGGTTGTCAGGGCTCTTAGAGATGACTTCATCATTCTTCCTCTCATCTTGGTGGAGACCTTGATATCGGCATCCTTCTGTTGGACTGTTAGGGATTAGGATTTTAGAGGTATCCCCGTTCTCCTATACATCTGGTTCATGACCCATATTAGACCGATTGGCCGGCTTCGCCATCATGGATTTTGCTTTGGACATGGCATATCGCAGATCTATTCCTACCGCCCGACTTCCTATATCGATGAGGCATCTTGGACTACATTCCTGGGTGCCATGGAGAAGCCTTTTGAGATAGTCATGTACTCCTGTTATTGCTTCTTTTTGAGTTTCACCACCCATGTGGCTGACCTGGATTTTCTTCCCTTGGCTGGTTTGAGGGGTGTGGCGACCTATCATCCTCTGGAGGTGATGGGCCAGTTCGATCAGTATCAGGATGTCCATTCATTTGAGGGGACTAAGGACTATCGCTTTCCCATCTACTCAGCTACTGAGGCTGATTTAGCTCGCGTCTATGGGTTTTGGTCTCATCGAAAGACAGCAGAGTTTAGAGATTACCATCCGGGCTGATCTGCAGAGTACTCAACTTGGCTGGAGTCGAATTTAGCAGCAGATGCATCGGATCAGGTTGAGGCAGAATCTTTATCTGATGATGAGGGTTGGTCTGCTGATGCTGAGGAGCTTATGGAGGATCCTATATCTCTGACTGAAGATGCTTTGTTCGCGGAGTTGACAACTTCTTTAGTTAGTACTATTCTGAGTTCATCATCGATTTCCATGGAGGCGATGGATAGACAGATTTGTCTGGTAACCTTTGAGAGAGATCAGGCTCGGTCCCTGATGTTGACCACCTTAGCTGGTCGGGATGCTGCTATTGCTGAGAGAGATGCAGCTTTTGTTGCCAGAGATTACGCCATGACTGATAGAGATGCTGCCCAGACTTTTGTAGATGGACTCACTGGTCATGTTCAGGGTGTAGTGCAGAGTCAGGAGGGTGTTTATCGCATGGCAGTAGAGCTGCTGAGATGCGTCGATGTGCTGGAGCATGAGCTCAGGGATGCTCCTTATACTGCAGAGATGGCTGGATATTTGGCTATGTTGATTTGTCTTACCGCCGATTTATGGCCCTATTTTATTTTCCTGTACAGACTCTGTCATTATCTTTTGTCACATGTTAGAATCAACTTTTGTGTTCTAAATAGTTGTATATATAAAAAGAAATAAGTTTAGTTCACTTCCCTTGTCTGAGCATGTCTAGACTTGTACACTGTCACCATTCTCGCTTCATGATTTATTATGTCAACATAGAACTGGTCTCGTCATACTTACACCAGATTCGACAGGTCGATCCTGAGATGTTGTTAGGTCCTCTCCACATGAGCCATTGATTTGGTTGGTTTGTGGTATATTTTAGTTTCTGTATAGGTTAGGATTTTAGAGGTTATTATTTGGGGGATATAAGATGAAAGTGTTTGGTTTGTTTTTCTAGGGTTAGACCGTACCATAAATGGCTGCCTACGTACTCCGTAGATGAGAGATTAGGTCTTTCATAGTTCAAGCTCAGACCTGAAAACTGGACTTGATATATATATTTTCTTTTCTTTTTTGTTCTTTTGTTTCTTTTTTTCCCTCTTTTTTTTTCTTTTTTTTATATCAAGACAAAGTATTCCAGTTCGAATGAAAAGGGTCTCAGACATAATGCCGTTTCACAGAATCGGAGTTGATCAATTGTGGAAATTCTTCACCGTCTATTTCCTTATGTTTCAGAGCTCCGCCTGACAGAATTTCTTTGACAACGAAAGGTTCTTCCCAATTTAGGGCAAATTTCCCTTTAGTTGCATCCTGGCCTGGAATGATCTTCTTTACTACCAAGTCATGCTCTTTAAATTCTCGAGGTCGCACCTTCTTGTTGTAAGACCGGGACATTCGCTGCTGATATAGTTGACCGTGAAAGATAGCAGCTGCCCACTTTTCATCTATCAGGGATAACTGATTGTATCGATCTTGTATCCATTGGCTCTCCTCTATCTGGGAATCTAGCATCACCCTTAGCGATTCCATCTCCACTTCGATAGGAAGTACGACCTCCATGCTATAGACTAATGAATAAGGTGTTGCCCCAGTCGAGGTTCGAGTCGACATTCGGTATGTAAGTAGGGTTAAGGGCAACAAATCAGGCCACTCCCGGTGATTTGCCGACTTCTTCATCATTATCTTCTTGATATTCTTATTAACGGCTTCCATCGCGTCGTTCATTTTCGGATGATAAATAATTGAATTGAGGTATTTGATATTGAACTTACTGCACAGTTCCCTCATCATCTCGTTATTCAAATTTTTTGCATTGTCCGATATGATAACCTCGGGTTGTCCATACCGACAGATGACGTTGTTTCTAATGAAACCAACGATGACCTCCTTGGTGACCTTGGGGAATGAAGTTGCTTCAACCCACTTGGTAAAGTAGTCGATCATAGTGAAGATGAAATTTTTTATCGTTACTGGATTTAGGCTGAACAGGTCCAATCACGTTCATTCCCCACATGGAAAAGGGCCATGGTGATGTCATGCAATGCAGTTGATTCGGGGGTGCATGAATAATATTGGCATGGATCTGGCATTGATAACAACACTTGACATGATCAGTCGCAATCAGCTTTGAGGGATATCCAATAATGTCCCGTCCTTAGAATTTTCTTGGCAAGCAGGGGTCCACTCATATGCGCTCCGCACACTCCACCATGTACTTCATTCATAAGTATCTGGGCCTGATCTCTGTCTAGACATCTCAAGAGGACTACGCCTGGGTCCCTCTTATAGAGAGCATCTCCACCTAGGTAGAAACTCATGGCCATCTTCTGTATTCGCTTCTTTGCAGCTTGACTCATTCCTTTAGGGGTTGATCTATCTCGCAAATTCTCTTTAATGTGGTGGTACCAAGGTGGTCCAGTAGGTGCTATCTCATTTGATATTTCCCCTACACTGTTTCCATATGACGCTGCACTCGGTACAGTGAAAGTGATGACAATCATTCCCTTTCTTGCTGATAGGTTCACCAATGAAGCTAAAGTAGCCAATGCATCGACAAAATTATTTCGGTTTCGGGGGATATGCATGAAGACAAAGTCTTCAAACTCTCCTGCTAATTTGAGAACATGGCGATGGTAAGGCAGTAGATGTAATTCCTTGGTCGTGTAGGCACCGGTGGACTGTCTGATGACTAGCTCCGAGTCTCCGAATACAGCTAACAGTTTAACTCCCATGGACTGAGCCAGTTTTAACCCCACAATGCATCCTTTGTATTCTGCTGTGTTGTTGGAATTGTTAAAATGCAACTTGGTTGCCACGGTGGATACCAAAACTGCCCCTGCTCCTGTGCCTTCCCTACTGGCCAGCTGAATAGTCATCACTTCCTCTTCAGGAAAATAGGTTTCAAGAGGTTCATAACCTCTCATTGGTGCGACCGAAAAGTGATATGCAATTCCTTGCCCTTTGATGAACTTTTGGGTCACATAGATGATGTCGAATTGTTGGAGGATCAATTGCCACTTGGATAATCGACAGTTCAACATCGGCTTGTTGAAGATATATTTCAAGGGATCCATCCTAGAGATTAGATAAGTTGTATGACCGTGTAGGTAATGCTATAATCTCGTGGCTGCCCAAGCTAATGCACAACAGGTTCTTTCTATCAGTGTGTACTTCTGCTCTCCACAGCTGAAATGTTTACTGAGATAATAAATTCCCTTTTCTTTCCCCATACCATCCTTTTCCCTCAGTAAGCAACCCATGGCGTTGGAATTGACTAAGATATACATGAATAACGGGATTCCATCCCTTGGGGGTGCCAAGATAGGTGCTTCAATCAACCTCTTTTGGATGGTACGAAAAGCTTTTCGGCAGTCTTCGTTCCATTTTCCCGAGGAGTTCTTTCTTAACAATTTGAAAATGGGTTCACATGTGGCTGTCAGCTACGATATGAATCGGCTGATGAAGTTTATTCATCCTAGGAAACCTCGAATTTCCTTCTCAGTCTTTGGTTCTAGGCATCTCAATGATGGCTTTTATCTTGGCAGGATCCAATTCAATGCCCCGATTGCTCACAAGAAATCCCAGAAGTTTACCGGAATTTACACCAAAAGCACACTTTGCTGGGTTTAACTTCAAATCGAATTTGTGGAGTCGTTCAAACAACTTCCGAAGATGGGTGCAATGGTCATCAGCCTTCCTGGACTTCACGATGATATCATCCACATACACTTCAATCTCTTTATGCATCATATCATGAAATAAGGTCATCATGGCCCTCTAATAAGTGGCACCAGCATTGGTGAGGACAAAATCTAGCCTTCGATAACAGAAAGTTCCCCAAGGGGTAATGAAGGCGGTCTTTTCCCTAATCTTCTTCAGCAACCATAATCTGATGATATTCGACAAAGCAATCGGCAAAAGAATATATTTTGAACTGTGCCGTATTGTCAATTAACACGTGGATGAACGACACCGGGAAGTCATCTTTAAGGCTAGCCTTATTGAGATCCCGATAATCTACACATACTCGCACCTTCCCCCTAGATTTTGGCACTGGGACTGCGTTAGACAACCACTAAAGGTATGTTGATACCATATTGATTCCCGCTTTGAACTGTTCTTTGACCTTCAGGCTCCATTGTGACGCCCCCAAATTCGGACCGCCACTGGTCTCTCTAATTTGTTTCGTCACGTTCTAACAATAATACTACAATAACTAAATCATACAATCACAACGAAAAATCTAGAATAATATACAATAATTTATTATAATTATTCTCCCAAGTCTCGTAACCTATAGTACTTAATAGATTACATAATACTATCAAATAAAGACTTATTACATAACCCTACTTAAGTTTAAACATAGTTATGAAATAGTCTTAATACAACACGAGATTTTAAAACATAAAAGGGACAAACTAGTCGGTAGCCTTGCCCTTATCGACGCTCGAAGGTCCACCCTGTTCTGCCTTAACTGAAAGGTTTTAAATAAGCAAGAATGAGCACAAATTGCCTAGCAAGTAATATACGATAAGGGTAAAGAGTTTTATGAGTTTGAAATACCAAGGTATAATCTCAATGATAATCCAGAAGAATAATGTCATGAATAACGAGTATCAACAATTCTCAAATCAAATCCTTGGAATATGAAATGATAGCTCAATATAGATCAACAGATATATATGAATTCTAAGGAAATCAATGTATCCAACTGGATAAAATAATTTATATTGAGCAGTCACTAAGGACTATTGAACGTCTACTAGAATTATCAATATTAAACTGATAACCCAAAAATAAGTACGATAGATGATCAGTCTACAATACTCTATGTTATGCATAACACTACAATAATTTTCACACGTGTGTTGGGGCTTCCAACAATATACACTCCCCTTACCATAAGGGTTGTTCAACTCAGTTTTCAAGATTTTTGCACCAGTCAAATGGTTTGGATAGTTTTCTAAATATGCATATAGTCTAGCCGAATCAAATGGCATAGACACTTTCACAATATTTAAGAACAATGCTAAGTTCAACATGAATAATAGCTCAAATGAAACAAGAGTTTATTCAATAAGCATACTAACTCAATTTAAACGAGTAAGGAAGACAACTTGCTTTCACAAGGATCCATTGCAAGGGTTAGGATACTTGCGATTAACAATACAAGAACGGGTTCAAGGAAACTTGCACAATAAAAGAGTGTAAGTCAGAGAAAACTTGCTTACAATATCCGTTGAATAAATTAATGCAAAGGTTTAGGATACTTGCCTTAAGCGTAGTCTATCCACGTAAAGTTAATCAACACTTTCGAATCCTATTATGATATATTACATGTATAGGATGTTCATTAGCTAAACACATTCGGTATACAAGTTTGATATGTAAGTTAACAATACATAAGGTTCTTCTTTAGTCATATAATCTCGCACTTGCACACAAAACCAGTATATAAGTCGTTACGAAATTAAGTACATAGTTGTTTCATGTATTAATTCATAGCACTAATTTAATTATGTCTTTCTTATTCATGGAGTTTCGTTTATGAATTAAACATCGTCATTCTATAGTGTCATCTTATATAATCATATAACAGTAGAGGTCAAACCATGACTAGCAGCTTTAAGCAACAATATGTGCTAACCAACACAATCAGAATCAAGCAGACTTCATCAGTTCTGTTTCCAGACTGGCGCAGCTGCATCATGGTCAAGCCTAGGGGAGACGTAGCTGCACTGCCCCCTAGGCCAGACCAGGGTTAGGCTGCTGCTTGCCGATTCTGCCCAACATGTGAGTATACATAGATAATTACACATATCATGCATTCATACTAGAGGACTTTTCATACACGTATAACCATCCTAAGATCACCTTTTCATGTTAGGATCTTAGTTTTAGGATTAAGGCCAAATAGGGTCATGGAATCACAAGGCCTACTTGATAACTGTATGTATATGTGAGAAGGTCATATAAACTATGATATACATGCTCGCAATTGTTCACCTCTTTTACTCATAGCTAGTATTGATTATCATTTTAAAATATGCTTAACTCATGCTTGGTTAACCTTTCATTATGTCTAATACACATGAATCATGTTTAGAGACAAAAAGAATGTAAACATGTCATTTTCATGTCCAGAACATAACTACTCAAACAAATGCAACTTAGTTTAAAACTATTCGAGTTTGCTTCTTAAACTTTAAACAATACAATACAAAAACATCATTAAATCTCTTTTCATGTGTAGTTAAATCATGTTTTGTAAACTCACAAAGTTAGAACATACTCTATGTGATATTCATGGATATTAGTTTCAATATGTTAAGTTTTCTTTGAAAAAGTCATTTAGCTCAAAGTCCAAACAAGTTGGTCATGAACAAAGGAACATTAAAACTCAACTCATGCTCATTGATGTTCATAATCAGTTATACGTGTACATTATCATGTTCGGAAATCAGAATGTAAACATGGTATGTATGTATATATATATTTCAAAGTTCATTTAAAAACTATAAGTTCTTTCTCAAACCATAAGTCTTTCCGTCAATAATGTGTACTAACATAGATTTGAACATGCATGCTATATCAATGTTCTCATGGATGCACGTCAAGCCTGTTAGTATATTTGTCTAGGTAGTATTAACACTTTAGCATATAACAGCTTTGCAACAGAAGCAGAAAACTGAAACAGGGGCCTGGCGCAGCTGCGCTGCGCCTTAGTATAAAACTGGCGCAGCTGCGCCGGTTCCCGACCAGAACTGAAATAGCTCTGTTGCAGAATGTAGAACCCATAATTGATTTTCTTCGATTTTATCATGCTTAAACCCATTCTCTGAGGTTCTATACATGTATACACACTTCATAAACACTTTGGTAGCAAATTTCCAAACCCAATTCATAATAGTTAGTGAGAATTTCTATAAATTGGCTAAGCTTAGAATTAAGAAATGAAAACAAGAATTTACCCTCTAGGCAACTTAGTTAACTAAGTTCCTCACTTCTGCAACTCTAGACTCCTTCTGAACTAACAAGCACTCACACTCTCAAACTTTGTAAATTAACATACAATTTTCAGCAAGGATAAATGAAGAATAGAGCTGCTCTTTTATAGAAGAATTGTTATCTAGCTAATGTCTTTACACCAAAGTCTGAGTCCATGGAGTAGAATAAGAACACAATGGTTATGGAAGAGTTGTTGAACCACCACCCCCCAGCTATTTATAAGCCTATTGCCCGCGCCGCAGCGCAACCTCCGGTGCCCAGGCAGAAAAGGCTTGCTTTTGACCTAGCAAAAGAAGAAAACAGATAAATATATATCAAGTGAGCCTCTGCAAACACAGGAGAAGAGGAAGAGCTAGAAGAGGAAGAAGAGGAGGAAGACTGGGATAAAATCAGTTAGCTTAGCTTAGGATAGATTAGATCTCTTTTGTACTTTCTCTCTCTAGTTATTGGGTAATGTTTGTAAATATAGATTAGGTAGATTAGGGTAAAGTTTGGGATTTCCTTGGAGCAACAAGAGTAGTGAGCTACACGGATTGGAGAGCTTGAAAGGAGCGGAATGCTTGGAGACTGAAGAGCCTTGACAGAGTTTATTCTTATCCATTTATTTCCTCTAATTTTGTAATCCATAAATGTTGTCTTTATTGCTACTTATATTTTGTTCAATAGCTATGAACTAAGTATTGGCTCTAAGGTTATAATGGAACCCTTTGTTAGTTAAATTGACTGTCTTATCTCTTTGGTTGGCACCATATGGTTTGGTTTAATATATTCATGCTTAATGATTCTCGCTAAGACATTAGTGATGATTTTGGTATTTTATATGATATCGAAAGAAGGATTATAGATTTACACCTAAATATATTGGCATGTGATTATGAGTTTCGACTGCATAAGTTGTGCGTAGAATAGACATATATCTGTGTGCCACGTGTGACCTAATTGAGAACTTATGCTTAAATCCTTGTTAGGTTAATTCGCATAGACATGTGTAGGATTATCACCTAGCTTGGACCTTCTTTTCTGTTCTATTCCCTATCGGGTGGATCTGAAGAGGATACGTTTGTGCATACCTCGAAAGAGGTGTATGAGCACCTGTTTGTTCTCGGTCGACAAACTGTCGTGACCATTAAGACCAAAGAGAGAAGGGTGGGAAGTTTGATGAAGCATAGCACGCCAGGTGTTCGACGGAATGCCTGTGTGGGGTGAAATTATAACCTTATCTTGTAATTCCTTCGGTTACCATTCGTTATCCATTCACTTACTTTCATAATTAGTTATAACTAGTTTAACCACACTCCTATTAGTTTACTGTTCGAATAAGACTTAAGCGATACAAAGTTGGTATTTGGTAAATATTAGTGATAGTTTCTTGTGGGTACGACACTTTCCTTATCACTGTATTACTTGTTAGACCAGCGTATACTTGCGCGTGTTTAGTGATCGATTTTTTGACCAACAAGTTTTTGGCGCTGTTGCCGGGGAACTATTATTCTAATATTGTCCAATATTGATTTAAATCAATTTAGTCTTAATTTGAACGTGTATATATTTCTTTTATTTGTTTAATCTTCCTTTTTGTTTTTAAGTTTACAGGTTATGGACGATCAATGTTATCAATGGCCTTATGAGAGGATGACACAACCAAGCTCGAAAGAAGGACTCGAGCAATTGCGAGTTCAAATTGCAAATGTCTTGAGGTTTTCTGATAATCTTGAGTGTCAGTCCACTCAGACTGCCTACTGTCAGGAACGAGCTGACATTGAACCAATTTCCTATCATCCAAACTGTCAGGGTTATCCAAACTCTTGGGACTACAGTCAAGAGCAATATCATGAGCCGAATTACTCCTATCCGAATCAATTTGAATATCCATCTCCTCCGCAGTATAAGGTGACATTCCAACCCAATGAGAGCTTTTCGGCAGATTTAACAGAAGAAGAGAAAAGGCTTGAAGAGCTCCTCACCAACTTTATAGAAAGAAATAAGGTTCGAATGGCAAGCCAAGACGCCGCATTGCAAAACCTCGAAAATCAATTGGGATAACTCGTCAATACCATCATAAATCTACTGCAGGGCAATCTACCAGTTATAACCGATCTCAACGATGAAGCAGTAAAGCATTGCACGGTGGATACGCAAGGAGAAGGCGATGAGTCTCACAAAGTTATTGAGGGAGATGTCATGGTGCAAATTGTCCAACAGGTGGAGCCTGAAGTTGGAGAGAAGAGGATAAAGAGTGGTTGTATTGTCAAGACTAATCAACAACCGGAAACCACGCTCACGATTGTGGGAACCCTGGAGGGCCCGCTAGTGCACAAAGGACGCTTTCAACTTGATGAAAAAGGCGAATTATTGGATAATTACAGTGGTGAAAGATTCTTCGTGCTGATGGGTGAAGAAAATGAGGATGATCAATCATCCATGTCCGCCACAAATTTAAAGGAGTTGACAAATAGGCGGCATGAAATGGTCGTTTTTGCTTATGAGCTGGATTGAGCGGCATCGATATAGTCAAGCCGACGACTTTAAAACAAGCGCTTGGTGGGGAGGCAACCCCATCTCAGTATCAATTTTCTCTGTTTTTCTTTACTTATGTCTAGTTTATATTGTGTCTTTTCTTTTTACCATGTAAACATCGTTACCAATGCGTATGTTTTGTGATTATAGCAGGCAGCATGTTATTTAGTATGTTGCTAGTGTATATCTTAGTTAGAATTTAGTATATAGCATGTTGTTTACTTAGTATGATATCTGTGTAATATATGTGCTAATACATGGTTTTTGTGCAGGAAAACTCAGATACAAGGCTGGCGCCGCAGCGCCAGCATATACACTGAACTTCGCACCGCAGCGCCATGCTAAAAATTTAAATTTCCTGTCCTGGCGCCGCAGCGCCCAGGAACAAAGGGGACTTGCGCCGCAGCGCCAAAATCAGGCTAAGCTACTGCCAAGTCGCGCCGCAGCTCTAATCAAACGAAGGAATGCCTACGCCGCAGCGCCGGTAGCGAGTTTTGGTTTTTAAAAGCACAACTGAAGCCAGCAGTTGTGCCCATTACCTCCCATTTCTCTTGACGCATCTCGGCAATACAAGCAACCCAACCGTCCCATTTTCTCCACAAAACCCCCACCCTTTGCATAACACAACGGACTCACGACAACATTCACAAAATCATCAAGTCAGGCAAGAATCCAAAAGGAGATCAGCAGCAAACTAGGTTTTTTCCCCCTTCAAGGTATTTTATTTGGATTTCAGCCATTCACTAAGATATTTTGATAGAATTGTTGGGTTGGTGCTTTGTGTTTTTCTTGTTGTGTGATTTGAGTGATTTCCACTGATGGAAATCGGGAAAGAGCACTATCAAGCAAGGGCTGTCCAAATTGGATTTCCAGAACGCACACAAGGTGTTTGATAATTTGCCTAAGAGAGAAATTTGACTGTTTTAGCTTATAATTAGTGGGTTTCATTGGGGATTTGCTGCCTATTTCTTTAAGGGTTGCTTCTACAGAGAGTGGCATTGCTTAGGTACTATTTTTTTGTTCACTCCAACTGAAAATTGAAATAGCATCAAAGAGGCAGCGACTGAGCGTCGACGGTTCCTCGTCCACAGCACCAACGGCATGGGACAACACCAAATTTGTTAACGAAGAGGCATGGAAATGATATAAAAGCTCCTTTGCCGCACAAAATTTGATTCCTGAACGGGGTTTGAGGCCTGACAAAATAAAGGATGGCGAGTTGTTAGCCATGATTACGGGTCGCAAGTGGGTGCACTTCACAAAACCACCCGAATCGGCCATTGTTTCTGTGGTCAGAGAGTTCTATGCAAATGCCAGTCCTGAAGGTCCTGCTGTTGTTCAAGTTAGGGGGCGGTCAGTGGCGTTTGGAAGCCAAGCCATCAATGCATTATTCGCGACGCCTGGTTTTAAGGGTAAGGACTATATGGAGCCGGGACTTCGCAGCTATGACCTCGAGGAGATTGTTAGGACGCTCTGCAAGCCCGGGACTACATGGAAGATAAATAACTTCACGGGTGAGAGGACCAGTTTCCCACATGCTGCACTCAGTCGCTATGGGAAGGCATGGTTCAGCTTTATTTGTGCCAACATGATCCTGACTCATCACCTGAGTAACGTGACTAAGGATAGAGCGATCCTATTATTTGCCATTGTCACGGGTCTGAACGTGGACATCGGAGTTCTCATACATGAGTCCATCTTGAAGGCGATCAAGAGTAACATCTCTGCGGGACTTCCACATCCATCCTTGATCACCCGACTGTGCAAGAGGGCAGGTATCCATTGGGGGTCAGAAGAGATAGCTTTGCCGCCAATGTCAGTCATTGACCATCAGACCATCTCACGCTTTGATGTGTTGGACGGGGCTATTTCTCATGTTAGAGGCGAAGGATTCGGGCCACCTACTGAGCCACCTCCTACAGCAGAGCCTTCGTAGCCACCAGACGCAGGCCCATCTTCACAGGGACTACTGGTAGAAATCATGGCATCCCTCACTCTGTTACATCAGAACCAGGACGCTAATGCTCAGAGGCAGCAGAGGCACATAGCAGCGGTGGCCTTGAGGCAAGACATAACGATGCAGTATCAGGCTGAGCTGGTCAACATGATGCAGAGCATATACACCGTGTATAGTGGCGAGGATTCTGAGTTCACGCCATTCCAGTTCCCAGAGCCTCCTGTCTTCCCACCATACCCTCCACCATCACCGCCCGCCGAAGCTGACGAGGACGCTGCTGCTGTCGAGTGACCAGACTTCAGGGAAGCCCTCTTGTTTAGATTGATATATGTTTAGCAATGAGGGCATTGCTCACCTTAAGTTTGGGGGTGTTATGGTTTATTATCTATTTTATTTCTGTCTGTTGCCATGATAGGTTGCTATTTTAGTACTTTGCTTATGTTTTTATCAGGATTGTAGTGCAGTCGTTTTGAACTGCAGTTTTATGTTTTGGGGTTTATTATTATGGATGCCATGAACAGTTTTTGGTTTTTTATTAATGCTTTGATTATTATTAGCATGTTTGTGGTTTATAGCCATTTTTTTGGGGCTTTTACAGATTTATATGCTTGTGCCATGTTAATGGCTTTATTGCCCTATTTTGAGCTGCTATTATGCAAGGGTGATATATTTATCTCTAATTTTTGATCGTGGCTAATGACAGGCACCATGTAATCATGTCTATTTCTTAGAGTCGTGTCAGGCATGTATAAGTTAGGGGTTGTTCAATCGATAAGTTGAGACTGTTATTGATCCATCCTTCGTAGCAAGCACCGACCAAATGTGTTAACGAGTTATTTTTTTGATTTTAGTTCGCGTGTTTATTTCTTTGGGAGTATGTTCACTCTTATAAACTTTCATTGTTACAAGGTAATAAAAGACTTCGACGCATATACAGTTTTGGATCTTGGATTCTGGTATGTTGTATAATAATAATAAAAATTTGAAAAGAAGATTGAATATCGAAAGTCTTGCGGTGGGTCGAGATGGAGCGTAAAACGCACTCACCCATACACGCAGGACCGATGTTGAGATGGAGCATAAAATGCACTCGCCAAATAATCTTTAGATTTCGTAAAGTCTAATTTGGCTTATGTTGATTACGTGGTCTTTGCTGCTCGAGTTATTAGATTCATAGGGGTGTTCCACACCTAGTGCCCTAAAGTCATCTGACTTGGGAGTCACTGATCAAAAGCTCGTTAATGGGTAGCTCTGATTAGCCTAAGGTAATTAAGTACTATCCGAATCAGATTTTACTTTCTTCATGCTAGAGTCTTTTGATCCTTTTCTGCACTTACGTCTTATTCTTAATGCTTGTTGAATGTTTAAGTTACGGAGTGTGCATATTGGTATTAACAATCGACTGTGCGAACTTATTTGAGTAATGATTAGTTAGGATGGTTGGTCCCCACACACACACATAGAATGGATCGAATACAGTCTTATGCTTGAAACTGAATGAACTCTTACTAATATCTATGTTTGCTCTGTTCTTTGGGAGTAGCTATGATCGAGCTTAGAAGCCATGATACTAGTATACAGTGATATTTTTATTTCGCGTGTGTTTTTCTATTGTGAGTTTGTGTTAGATAGTTTGCTCGAGGACAAGCAAAGACTTAAGTTTGGGGGTATTTGATGAGTGGGATTTATACCCGCAAATCGGATACTTTATGGCTTAAATAGTTGCCTGATCTTCGTAGTTTTTATATAGTTTTATATGTTTATAGTATTATTATACTTAACCGATGTATTGCAGGCTTTCCAGGACTTTTCTAGCTTTCAGGGGACAAAACGGACAATTTACATACACTGGCGCCGCAGCGCCAATGTCTTATCTTAATCTCATGCCGCGGTGCCACCCCTGGTCCTTGCTGATGTCATCCTGGCACTGTAGCGCCACAGTTCCTTTATGGACACGCGCTGCAGCGCGACCTCCGGTCTTTTGATTTTAACGTGGCGCCGCAGTGCCACTTATAAGCCTATTACCAGCGTCGCAGCGCAACCTCCGGTGCCCAGGCAGAAAAGGCTTGCTTTTGACCTAGCAAAAGAAGAAAACAGATATATATATATCAAGTGAGCCTCTGCAAACATAGGAGAAGAGGAAGACCGAGAAGAGGAAGAAGAGGAGGAAGACTGGGATAAAATCGATTAGCTTAGCTTAGGATAGATTAGATCTCTTTTGTACTTTCTCTCTCTAGTTATTAGGTAATGTTTCTAAATATAGATTAGGTAGATTAGGGTAAAGTTTGGGATTTCCTTTGAGCAATAAGAGCAGTGAGCTACACGGATTGGAGAGCTTGAAAGGAGCGAAATGCTTGGAGACTGAAGAGCCTTGACAGAGTTTATTCTTATCCATTTATTTCCTCTAATTTTGTAATCCATAAATGTTGTCTTTATTGCTACTTATATTTTGTTCAATAGCTATGAACTAAGTATTGGCTCTTAGTTAAATTGACTGTCTTATCTCTTTGGTTGGCACCATATGGTTTGGTTTAATATATTTATGCTTAATGATTCTCGCTAAGACATTAGTGATGATTTTGGTATTCTATATGATATCGAAAGAAGGATTATAGATTTACACCTAAATATATTGGCATGTGATTATGAGTTTCAACTGCATAAGTTGTGCGTAGAATAGACATATATCTGTGTGCCACGTGTGACCTAATTGAGAACTTATGCTTAAATCCTTGTTAGGTTAATTCGCATAGACATGTGTAGGATTATCACCTAGCTTGGACCTTCTCTTCTGTTCTATTCCCTATCAGGTGGATCTGGAGAGGATACGTTTGTGCATACCTCGACAGAGGTGCATGAGCACCTGTGTGTTCTTGGTCGACAAACTGTCGTGACCATTAAGACCAAAGAGAGAAGGGTGGGAAGTTTGATGAAGCATAGCAGGCCAGGTGTTCGACGGAATGCCTGTGTGGGGGTGAAATTGTAACCTTAGCTTGTAATTCCTTCGGTTACCATTTGTTATCCATTCACTTGCTTTCATAATTAGTTATAACTAGTTTAACCACACTCCTATTAGTTTACTGTTCGAATAAGACTTAAGCGAGACAAAGTTGGTATTTGGTAAATATTAGTGATAGTTTCTCTTGGGTACGACACTTTCCTTATCACTGTATTACTTATTAGACCGCGTATACTTGTGCGTATTTAGTGATCGGTTTTTCGACCAATAGTCGTCCCAATTTCCCTTGAAGTCCATCATGCAAGTCCTAAGCATGTCCTCCAGCGTTTGTATCGTTCGCTCACTTTGTCCGTCTATCTGAGGATGATACACAGTACTCAACCTCAATTGCATTCCCATTCTCTCTTGCAAGCTTTTCCAAAAGTTTGACGTGAACCGCGGATCTCGATCAGAGATAATTGACACCGGAACTCCATGTAGTGAAACAATCTCCTTTACGTACAAACTTGCTAACTGATTCAAACTATAGCGGATCTTGATCGGTAGGAAATGTGTGATCTTCGTTAGTCTATCCACGATAACCCAAATGGCATCATAACCTTTCTGTGTGACTGGAATTCCTACCAGGAAGTCCATCGTAATGTGCTCCCATTTCCACTCTAGTATTTCCAACGGTTGTAATAAACCACTCGACCGCTGATGCTCTGCTTTAACGAGTTGGCAAGTCAGACATCTACTAACGCACTCTGTGACTTCCCGTTTCAGATTGGGCCACCAAAAATATTGCCTCAAATCTCAGTACATCTTCGTGCCTCCCGGATGAACGGAATACATCGTATTATGTTCCTCGTGCAAAATCTCTTCCCTCAACTCGGTTACCGCTGGCACCCACACTCTTCCTTCGAATCTCAAGATGATGTTTTTATCCATTCTGAACCTTTGTTCATCATTTTCGGCGATCCTTTTTCTTATTTTCTCGCACTCTTCTTCCTTCTCTTGTGATTCCTTCACTCTATCCAACAATATCGGACGAGCTTCTATTACAAATAACTTTTCTTCAGACCTTTTCGGTCCCTTTACTGCTATTTCCAATTTCTCCATTTCTCTTATCAACTCCTCTTGAGTCGTCAAGTGAAACAATTTCTCCCTTCCTTTTCGGCTCAGAGCGTCGGCAACCACGTTTGCCTTACCCGGGTGATAATGAATATCACAGTTATAATCCTTGATTAATTCTAACCACCTTCTCTGACGCATATTCAACTCCTTCTGTGTGAAGATATATTTTAGACTCTTGTGGTCCGTGTATATCTCACATTTCTCTCCGTACAAATAATGCCTCCAAATTTTCAACTAAAAAACAACTGCCGCTAACTCTAAGTCGTGAGTAGGGTATCGTTTTTCATAGTCCTTTAATTGTCGTGATGCATACGCAATGACTTTGTCGTGCTGCATTAGCACACAACCAAGTCCCTTGTGCGATGCGTCACTATACACCACAAAATTTCCCGCATCATCTGGTAGTGATAACACAGGCGCTTCGCTTAATCTCTTCTTCAACTCTTGAAAACTTTCCTCGCATTTTTCTATCCATACGAATTTCACCGTCTTCCTCGTCAGATTGGTCAACGGGGTTGCTATCTTAGAAAAATCTTGGATGAATCTTCGATAGTACCCAGCTAACCCTAAGAAACTTCTCACTTCTGTTGGTGTTCTCGGCTATTCCCAAATACTTACTGCTTCTACCTTCGCAGGTTACTGAGATTCCATTCTTATCCACCACGTGACCTAAGAATTGAACCTTCTCCATCCAAAATTCACACTTAGAAAATTTCGCATACATCTTCTCCTTCCTTAGTGCCTCCAAAATAATTTTTAGATGTTCGGCGTGCTCTTCCTCTGTCTTCGAGTAGATCAAGATGTCGTCGATGAAAACCACCACAAACTTATCCAAGTAGGGCTTGAAAACTCGGTTCATCAAGTCCATGAATGCTTCTGGAGCATTAGTCAATTCGAATGACATTACCAAAAACTCGTAATGTCCATAACGGGTTCGAAACGCAGTCTTTGGTATGTCTTCTTCTAGTACTTTCAGTTGGTGATAACCTGTCTGTAGGTCGATCTTCAAGAAACACTTTGCTCCCTTCAGTTGATCAAAAAGGTCGTCTATCCTCGGTAGCAGATACCTGTTCTTGATCGTTACTATGTTCAATTCTCGATAAATGATACATAGCCTCATCGATCCGTCCTTTTTCTTAACGAATAGCACTAGTGCTCCCCAAGGAGACACACTTGGTTGTATGTAACCCTTATTCAATAACTCTTGCAGTTGTATCATTAACTCCTTCATTTCTACTGGCGCCATACGGTATGGAGCTTTCAAAATCGGTGCAGTTCCCGATGCTAAGTCTATTACGAATTCAATTTCTCTGTCTGGCGGAAGACCAGGCAGATCGTCCAGAAATACATCTTGAAATTTATTCACTATGGATATATCCTTAATTTCTACTCCTTTTTTCTGAGTATCTACGATGTAAGCTAAATAACCTACACATCCTTTCCTTAACAATTTCTTGGTCTGCATCATCGTAAGACAACACGATTGCTTAAGCGATGAGCTACCATAAAACACTACTTTAGACTTACTCGGAGTCTGAAGGTTCACACATTTATTATGACAGTCAATTATCGCTGCATGGTTATACAACCAATCCATTCCCAATATTACGTCAAATTTTCCCAATCTAATTGGAATCAAGTCTATGCTCAGTTCATGATCTCTAATATTTGCGCGACAATTTTGATAAACGTATTATACATAGATTACTTCCTTATTCGCAACTTCTATGTTCAAGGAATCTTCTAATCGTTCTCGGGGTGTATTAAGTCTACTAGCAAATTCTTCAGATACAAAAGAATAGGTGGCACCCGAATCAAATAATACATATGCATTTATATCATTAATTGGGATTATACCTAACACCACGTCCTTCGCAGCTACTGCGTCCTGGACGGTCATGTTAAAGGTCATAGCGGTTGGGCGGTTGGATTGTACCGGTCCGCTGATCATTAGCTTGTTTCCCCCTTGTTGGCTGCTACCTCCGCCACTTCCCTTCTTTGGGCAGTCCTTAATATGGTGCTCCGTCGAGCCACATGCGAAGCATCCTTGTATCTTTTTCAGTTTCGGGCAGTTGGGTGAAATGTGCCCCTCCTGACCGCAGTTGTAGCAAGTGCTCTTTCCTTTACAGTACTCCCCCTGATGATTCCTCCCACACTTATTACAAGCTTCACTCCTTTTCTTAAAACCTCCATGAAAATTCCCCGACTAATTGTTGTTGTTTTTGTTGTTGTTGTTGTTCTCCCACTTTCTTTTTCCCAAGTTGCTTCCTCCACTACTATTTCCTCCTCTGCGGTTTTCTCCTCCAGTATTCTTTCCTTTCTTCTCTTTGTTGTACAGACTTAATGCCTCATTGCCACCTTCCGCAATGATCGCCTTTTCCAGCAATGTTGCAAAGGAATCAATTTGAAGAACTGATACCTTGTTAAACATGTTGGGTTTGTACGAAATCGTGACGCAATCAAATTGCAAAAATTAGCGGAAGCATGGTATATCAGAGTTTAAAAATTTCTACAAAACCATTACCCGGATCATCCTTTATGCAAATTATTAATTTAAAACGATAAATAAGAAGTTATGGAATCATACCCTTGTAGAACGAAGCTTCCACAGGTACTAGTTCAACTCCTTGTTCTTCGTGATCTCCTTGAATTTCCGGGTTAGATTCCTTCCTTTGATCAACGTTAGCCACCCAAGTGTTTGGCCTCTAGAGGTGATCCACCAAGGAAGATGAATTATCAAGAAGGAGGGTGTTTGGCTTAACCTTAGTTTTCTATCCTCTATAGAAAAGGAGTACTCTCCAACAATTGGAATTACATCATCTAATATCTATTATAAGACTTCTCTTATATAGACATTGGTCAACCCTTCTAATCCTATTAGACATGGGATTTCTTTTAATTAATTAAACTCCTTTAATTAATTTAGGCTTCCCACCACATGGGAATAATTAATTAAATTTATTTAATTAATTTGTCTCCTAATCTTATTAGGAATAAATGAGAGTACTAAATATTAAATTAATTACTAAACTCCTTTAGAAATTAAAATAATAATAATTGTAATAATATTAATAAGACTCCTCTTATTAATTTATATTTAATATTTCCAAAATATTAAATAATAAACATTAAGCTATTTAATTTATTCTATCACCATAGATTAAATTAATTATACTTAATGCATTATTACGATTATGCCATTACCTTCTTAAATAATTATTCTTCCTTTTATGGTGTGACCCTTTAGGTTCTCCATATTAAACCGGTTGTGAATAAATCAATTAAAATAATTTTAATCTTATTTAAATAAATAAATTAAACTAATAATCTATTTAAATAAATAATATTTATTCTACAATAGGGATAAGCCTCCCTAGCGATCAACGACTTTCCAGATAATATAGATTTCAACATTAATCATAAAAGAACCTGTGAGTTAATAGTTACCATACAATTCAATCCTTCCACCATACAATGTCCCAATTAAATATAAGACATGGATTTACTGTCAAGTCTTATTTTATTTAATTATATGTATTTCGATTTAGAAAATGCACAACTCCAAATAATGCAAATTAAAAACTCCTTTCTAATTTCATTTCACCTTGGCCAAGGATTCCTGGGTTGTCATTTAACGAATCACATAGGACATATCTCCTCTTTTACTAGAGGTGGTAGATTCTTTATTGATCATTCATTATCTCCATATGTAACTCATTATACCCAAGCATACCCTATATATGCCTTAAAAGGTCTTAAGGAATAAGTCAAAGTATAATTTGTTATATACAAGATACTATGATGATCTCAAGTCCAAGGATCACTTGTACTACTATCACATTAGGAATTCCTATTGACATGCGAGTAAAACTCCATTAGGTATTCCATAGCGAATCACGTTCAGTGAACTTATTCTCCAATAAGCACCTACATACTTGCTTTAGTGTCTCCACACAAATGATCATGAGATCAATCATCCTCATCCAATGAGCAAGCAACATATGTACCAATCTATCCGGATTTACTAATCCCCTTTTTAGTAATCCCACGATTGAGAACTATTTTAGTTTTAGAGCTTTCTAAGAATTTAGATCTCATTAGCATGATCATCATCATGATTCTAAAAGCATTGCTTAAAACTATGGGTTATTTACATATTATAAAAACAGCACCATGTAGATAATTAAATGCCTTTAATAAATGAATATATTTTTTTTAATAAATAAATAAGATTGTTTACAAAGTACATGCTTTATCATCATACATGATTGGCTTGTATGCACACTACTATCAATCTCCCACTTGCACTAAAGCCAATCGCCATGGTATCTCATACCCAACTTCTCTAAGTGACGATGAAACTGCTGTTGTGTTAAAGCTTTAGTTAATGGATCTGCAATGTTGTCTTGAGAGTCTACACTCTCCTCTTTCAATGATTTCTTTAATCAAAGTGTCGCAACACATGTTTAGATTCAAGATGAGACTTAGGAACTATTCCTAGTTCTGTAATGAACTTTTTATCTAAAACATCAACTTGCAGCTTCACTTACAGTTATATACTCTGCCTCTGTCACTGAATCAGCAACTGTTTGCTGCTTGGAACTCTTCCAACTCACTACGCCTCCGTTCAAGGTAAAAACATACCCCGAAACAGATTTACTGTCATCTTGGTCCGTTTGAAAACTTGAGTTTGTGAAGCCCTCGAGTTTTAATTCAGACCCACCGTAGACAAGAAAAATATCTTTAGTCCTTCTCAAGTACTTTAGGATATTCTTCACTGCCTTCCAGTGCTCTTCTCCAGGATTCGACTGGTATCTGCTCATTACACTAAGTGAATGAGCAACATCCGGTCTAGTACATATCATACCGTACATGATAGATCCTATTGCAAAAGCATAAGGGATCTTACTCATTCGGTCTCTCTCCTCAGGTGTCTTTGGGGCCTGTTTCTTGGAGAGATGTATTCCATGGCTCATCGGCATGAGACCTCTTTTGGAATCTTCCATGCTAAATCTCTTTAGCATTGCATCAATGTACGTTCCTTGGGATAAACCAAGCATCCTTTTAGATCTATCTCTATAGATCTTTATCCCCAAAATATAGGATGCTTCTCCCAAGTCCTTCATGGAGAAGTGTTTAGATAACCAGATTTTAATTGATTGTAGCATAGGAATGTCATTCCCTATCAGTAATATATCATCAACATATAATACAAGGAATGAAATTACGCTCCCACTAACCTTCTTGTACACACATGGTTCATCGTCATTTTTGATAAAATCAAACTCTTTGATTGTCTCATCAAAACGAATGTTCCATCTACGAGAAGCTTGCTTCAATCCATAAATGGATCGTTGCAACTTACAGACTTGATTTATTCCAACCTTTGAAACAAATCCCTCTGGCTGTGTCATATACACATCCTCCTCAAGTTTTCCATTGAGGAAAGTCGTTTTCACGTCCATCTGCCAGATCTCATAGTCGTTATAAGCTGCAATTGCAAGCAAAATCCGAATGGACTTGAGCATAGCTACTGGTGAAAAGGTTTCATCATAATCAACTCCTTGTCTTTGTTTGAAACCTTTTGCAACCAGTCGGGCCTTATAGGTCCCCACCTTGCCGTCCGCTCCAGTCTTTCTTTTAAAGACCCATTTACACCCAATAGGCTTAATGCCTTCAGGTGGTGAAACCAAAGTCCATACTTTGTTTTCATACATGGAGTCCATTTCGGATTTCATGGCTTCAAGCCATTTCCCTGAGTCTTTATTACTCATGGCCTGTTCGTAATTCAATGGATTATCATCATTCATGATGCGTACCTCATCGTCATCCTCTACAACGAATCCATACCTCTCAGGTATCTTCGGTACTCTTCCAGATTTACGAACAGGGTGTGGTATAGTAGGTTCTTCTACTTGGTCAGGTACCTGACTTTGATCTGTGGTAATTTGTGGTTCTTGAGCTTCTTCAAGATTTATCTTACTCCCACTGACCCCTTCATGGATAAACTCCTTTTCCAAGAAGGCAGCATGTTTCGCAACAAACACCTTTTGATCAGTTGGATGATAGAAATAATACCCTACAGTTTCTTTAGGGTATCCCACAAATCTACACTTTTCGGATTTAGTTTGTAGCTTATCATGTTCAAACTTTTTGACATAAGCTGGACAACCCCAAGTCTTAACATGCTTAAGATTTGGTTTCCTCCCCTTCCACATCTCATATGGAGTCTTTGGGGCGGATTTGGTAGGTACCTTGTTAAGTAGGTATGCAGTCGTTTCTAGGGCATATCCCCAGAAGGAAATTGGAAGGTCGGTAAAACTCATCATGGATCGAACCATGTCTAACAGTGTTCGATTTCTCCTTTCAGATACTCCATTTAACTGTGGTGTACCTGGAGGAGTCCATTGTGAGATTATACCATTTTCTTTGAGACAATTGAGAAACTCACTGCTTAAGTATTCTCCGCCTCGATCTGATCGAAGTATCTTTATACTCTTGCCCGCTTGTTTCTCTACTTCACTTCTGAACTCTTTGAACTTTTCAAATGATTCTGACTTGTATTTCATTAAATACACATATCCAAATCTTGAGTGATCATCAGTGAAAGTAATAAAATAAGAATACCCACCCCGTGCACTTGTTGTCATAGGCCCACAAACGTCTGTGTGAATCAATGTCAACAACTCTGTAACTCTTTCTCCTCTTCCACTAAAAGGAGATTTAGTCATTTTACCCATGAGACAAGATTCACAAGTTGGATATGATTCATAATCGGATAGCTCGAGGAGCCCATCTTTATGCAACTTGGATAATCTTGTTTCATTGATATGACCGAGTCTACAGTGCCACATGTAGGTATAATTAATATCATCTCTTTTCCTTTTCTTAGTTTGTTCAATTTGAAATATATTTTCTTGTAAGTCAAGTGTATAAAGTCCATTTCGCAAATTTCCAATACCATATAAAACATCGTCTTTATAAATAGAACAACTATTGTTCTTTATAACAACGTTAAATCCTTCCATATCCAATACAGAAATTGAAATAATGTTTTTAATAATATTCGGAACATAATAACAATTATTAAGATAAATGGACTTGCCCGAAGGCATTGCTAAATAATAAGTTCCAACAGCTAATGCAGCAACCTTTGCTCCATTCCCCACTCGTAGGATCATCTCATCATTGTTCAGCTTTCTACTTCTGACCAGTCCCTTCACATTATTACATATGTGAGAACCACAGCCGGTATCCAATACCCAAGTAGAATTTTGACTTTCTGAAAAATTAATTTCAATCATGAACAAACCTTGATTGGAAGTCGAAGCTTCTCCAAGCTTCTTCTCTGCTAGATACTTCTTGCAGTTCCTTTTCCAATGTCCCGGCTTGTTGCAATGAAAGCACATTCCTTTAGCTGGTTCAGGTTTCTTTTGTTCCTTTTCTTTCCCCTTTCCCTTAGCCTTCTTGGATTTCTTCTTTTCAGAAGATACCTTAGGTCTCTTCCTTTTATTGGAAGAATCCACCATCAAGATATGGTTCTTCTTGGATGGGAAGTGACCTTCTGCAGTTTTCAGCATGTTAAGCAGCTCAGGCAAGCTGACATCTAGCTTATTCATGTGAAAATTAACCACAAACTGCGAGAAGGTCTCAGGGAGTTACTGCAAGACCAAGTCTTGACTCAACTCCCCATCCATGACGAACCCAAGCTGTCCAAGGCGTTCAATCAAATTGATCACTTTCAGGACATGAGTCTCGACGGCAGTACCCTCGGTCATCCGAGATCGGAAGAGCTCCTTAGATATCTCATATCTAGCAGTCCTACTCTGTTCACCATACAACTCCTTGAGGTGAAGCAGCATAGCAGGAGCATCCATTTTTTCGTGCTGACGCTGAAGCTCGTTATTCATGGATGCGAGCATGATGCATTGAGCCACAGATGCATCATCTTGCCACTTATTGAAAGTGGCAATCTCTTCCTCAGAGGCTGCTTCTGAAACAGATTCAGGGACAGTTGAATTTAGGACATAAGAAATCTTTTCAGCAGTGAGAACAATTCTCAGATTTCTTAGCCAGTCCTCATAATTCGGCCCGGTAAGCTTGTTTGCATCAAGTATGCTTCGTAGTGAGATTAGTGATTTAGACATTTTTAAAATTCTGCATGTGAAAAATAACATTTTAGCAAACATTCATTTTATTAATTTTGCATACCAAAATAAATTTAGGTCTTTATTTTAAATTGGTATCTCCCACTATTTTCATCAAACTATATTACCCTCACTTATATAGTTCGGCAACATCTAATTAAAGATTTGCTAGTGAGAATAAGGATCCCATTTCAAATGTATATAACCTTGTGGATAGCACAACAAGCGATATACAAATAAATAGGTAGACAACTCTTGTCAATTACAACACTATATAACTCCTTTTATTTTGCCTCTTAAATCATAATGGTCAAGTGTGTGCACATCCGAACTAAAATGATTTAAGTTAAGTCCAGCCTAGCACTTCCATAAATTCAAAAAAGAAAAATGTTCGTCCTTGTGGATAGCACAACAAGACTAGATCGTTCAATTTTCTTGATAAGCATCAAATGTGATTAATTAACATCTTAAATACGCAATACTCGCCTTGTGGATAGCACAACAAGCTCATATTAAATATTTAATACTCTATTAATTTATCATGCTAGAAGGCGACGTTCGATATTCCAAATATCATTGAACGCTTCAGACTTAATATTATTTCTTTGAGGGGTTTGTTATTATTTGTCTCATCTTGTTTAGCGCGCATGCACATATATATATAAAATACGCGTCATTTTATTAAACATGCGAAGCATGTTTGCATAAAATATAATATATATAATATTTAGCATGCAATATAGAATATTATATTCTACCCGGATTGATTATGGACTTTTATTCTAGTTTGGTTCACTAGAGCCACCAAGTGAACCAAAAGGTCAAACCTAGGAGTGCAAGAATTTAAATTTAAATATAACTATTACATTTAAACTCGGGCTCCATACAAACGGGTCTTCACGCGCTCCTTGCTCCTTGGTCTCCAATTTCTTCAAGATAATTCTAACTATTCTTATTACATTAAACTATTTAATTTAAATAGAAACCTTGATCAACAGTCAAGGGGAAGTACATAGGAAGGAGATAGAATTTTACATCAAGAAAAAAAAATTAGAGAAGACGAGGTACGCATACCCCATTTAATAAAACCCATTCATTCAAGCATTCAACTAAAATAAAATCCAATCACATTGGTCAAATAGTCCATAATCAATCCCCATTTATTTTCATACATATCACCATATATATCAATAAATAAATATTCATCTCATGAATTAAAACATTCCATATATATATGAGTATCATTTAATGGGCAATTTTAAATTGCATGAAATCCAATTTCAAGATTAAAATAAACTCTTTATTTTAATTATAAAATTATTTAGAATATAATATATAAATATATCATATTTATTTTTTAAAAAGAAGTCACCTTCTTTTATTAAAAGAGTCCTGCAGGTTTATTAAAAAAAGTCCTTTCATGATGGGTCACCTTCTTTTTGGAGTAGGAAAGAGACAACACCTTTTCTTTGCAGAATTCAAGATTAGCACCCAAAAAAAATTGTGATTCGTCCCAAAAAAAAAGTCTTTTTTTTTAAAAAAAAAAATAAAAATAAAAATAAAAATATAATTTTATACAATAAAATTATGCCCAATAAATTATTTTAAATACATACCCATATGTATATGAAATCAAAAATAAATTAATAATTGCATAAAGATTTGGCTCTGATGCCACTGTTGGGTTTGTACGAAATCGTGACGCAATCAAATTGCAAAAATTAGCGGAAGCATGGTATATCAGAGTTTAAAAATTTCTACAAAACCATTACCCGGATCATCCTTTATGCAAATTATTAATTTAAAACGATAAATAAGAAGTTATGGAATCATACCCTTGTAGAACGAAGCTTCCACAGGTACTAGTTCAACTCCTTGTTCTTCGTGATCTCCTTGAATTTCCGGGTTAGATTCCTTCCTTTGATCAACGTTAGCCACCCAAGTGTTTGGCCTCTAGAGGTGATCCACCAAGGAAGATGAATTATCAAGAAGGAGGGTGTTTGACTTAACCTTAGTTTTCTATCCTCTATAGAAAAGGAGTACTCTCCAACAATTGGAATTACATCATCTAATATCTATTATAAGACTTCTCTTATATAGACATTGGTCAACCCTTCTAATCCTATTAGACATGGGATTTCTTTTAATTAATTAAACTCCTTTAATTAATTTAGGCTTCCCACCACATGGGAATAATTAATTAAATTTATTTAATTAATTTGTCTCCTAATCTTATTAGGAATAAATGAGAGTACTAAATATTAAATTAATTACTAAACTCCTTTAGAAATTAAAATAATAATAATTGTAATAATATTAATAAGACTCCTCTTATTAATTTATATTTAATATTTCCAAAATATTAAATAATAAACATTAAGCTATTTAATTTATTCTATCACCATAGATTAAATTAATTATACTTAATGCATTATTACGATTATGCCATTACCTTCTTAAATAATTATTCTTCCTTTTATGGTGTGACCCTTTAGGTTCTCCATATTAAACCGGTTGTGAATAAATCAATTAAAATAATTTTAATCTTATTTAAATAAATAAATTAAACTAATAATCTATTTAAATAAATAATATTTATTCTACAATAGGGATAAGCCTCCCTAGCGATCAACGACTTTCCAGATAATATAGATTTCAACATTAATCATAAAAGAACCTGTGAGTTAATAGTTACCATACAATTCAATCCTTCCACCATACAATGTCCCAATTAAATATAAGACATGGATTTACTGTCAAGTCTTATTTTATTTAATTATATGTATTTCGATTTAGAAAATGCACAACTCCAAATAATGCAAATTAAAAACTCCTTTCTAATTTCATTTCACCTTGGCCAAGGATTCCTGGGTTGTCATTTAACGAATCACATAGGACATATCTCCTCTTTTACTAGAGGTGGTAGATTCTTTATTGATCATTCATTATCTCCATATGTAACTCATTATACCCAAGCATACCCTATATATGCCTTAAAAGGTCTTAAGGAATAAGTCAAAGTATAATTTGTTATATACAAGATACTATGATGATCTCAAGTCCAAGGATCACTTGTACTACTATCACATTAGGAATTCCTATTGACATGCGAGTAAAACTCCATTAGGTATTCCATAGCGAATCACGTTCAGTGAACTTATTCTCCAATAAGCACCTACATACTTGCTTTAGTGTCTCCACACAAATGATCATGAGATCAATCATCCTCATCCAATGAGCAAGCAACATATGTACCAATCTATCCGGATTTACTAATCCCCTTTTTAGTAATCCCACGATTGGGAACTATTTTAGTTTTAGAGCTTTCTAAGAATTTAGATCTCATTAGCATGATCATCATCATGATTCTAAAAGCATTGCTTAAAACTATGGGTTATTTACATATTATAAAAACAGCACCATGTAGATAATTAAATGCCTTTAATAAATGAATATATTTTTTTTTAATAAATAAATAAGATTGTTTACAAAGTACATGCTTTATCATCATACATGATTGGCTTGTATGCACACTACTATCAAAACAGCCACGGGTTCAGCCCTTGTTCGAAACGTCTCGCCTTCCTCTCTTCATCTCCCACTTGGTGCTCCACAAATTACGCTAGTTCATTGAACTTAGCCGCGTATTGCGCCACCGTCATATCACCTTGCTTAAGTTCTAATAACTTCACCTCCATTCTATTCTTCATGCTCTTCGGGAAGTAGTTCTTAAAGAACAACATCTTAAATCTTTCCCACGCTATCGTCCCTTCTCCAGCTCTCTGCTAATTAGCCTCCCACCAGTAGTTCACTTCTCCTCTCATCATATACGTGGTAAATACCGTCTTCTGGTCTTCACCCACACGAGTGATGGTGAAAACCTTCTCGATCTCTTTTATCCAAGTCTGCACAATGATTGGATCGATAGTACCCTCGAACTCTGGGGGTCCTACACTCCTAAAATCTTTAAAGTTTGTCACTGGAACAGCTTGAGGGTTGGGGCGAATGGGTTCGTTGTTCCTTCCCCTAAGAGCTTCTCCTAACAGATCTACTAGCTTCTGGATCGGGTCTACTTGTTCCCTCTCATTGTTCACTGATTCCTCAGGTGCAGTTAGTCTACGTCTGGCCAGCATTTTCTGCATCATAAATTGTTTATTTTTTTAATACTCAATTATATTACTTAAGTATTTCTTTAATACTAAAGGCATAAAATTTTATAACACGTTTCTAAAATAAGCTTCATTTATATTCATATGCCAAATCGTTTCATTACATGATTTTCCCTAGCATATTTCTATAAATGTTATCACATATATTCCCTAATATCACAAAAGATGGGGAATATACCAACCTACTACCCCTCTAACATAAGTCTACTCGGGGTTTACATATCTATCCCACACTTTACACAAAAAGTTAGGATTACAACATAGTATATACATCACATAAGGTAAATAATATTAATACTATAACTAGACTGACTAAAGGTCTCATCCCATCATCCCACGCTCCACAGTGCTCTTGTACTCGATCTGTGCTATGTATGCTATCAGCTCTAGGCTCAAAGTATGTAGGGTCTGTCCTTGCTCCGCTGGGTAGTGGTATACACCATCGATCACCCTCTCAAAAGCTGAACAAAACACATACCCCATCTTGTTCATCTTCCTCTTCTTGCATCTGACCTCATCCTCTAGGTCGTCAGCTCTCTCGTTAGCCTCTTCCCACTTCTCCTCGAAGTGGATCCTATCCATAACCTCCAACTCTAGCAGAGTACGGAGTGCTTCCTTCTCGGTCTTCTCACTTAACTCTCTCTATTCTACCTCTTCCAGCTTTCCAGCCAGATCCACGTTCCTAGCCACCGATTTGTGAAACATGGTCCCTATCTGGATCCCTGCCTCCTTGCGGTAGGCAATCTCCACCTCTAACTCCTGCATCACTAGCTTCCTCTGATGGTCTTCACCCTCAGCTTCTGGAACTCAGACTCTCTCTCTTGGGCCTCAGCCTCCAGCTCTTAGACTCTGCAGTCCAACTCTAGAATACGCTCCTTGTACTCTCCCAGCATATGTTCCTCCAGGTTAGGCTCGTAAGAGTCCTCCATGGGCTCCTCCTCTGTAGGCTTGTCCTCAACAGAATTGTCCTCCATAGGCTCCTCCTCTGGGTCAAACTCCACCTCAATCTCATCCTCATTGTCAGACTCGGATGGTGCAACTGCCTGCACTGGAACAACCTCTAAAGGTGCCTCGTATACTACATGTATATCTCTAGGCTCCTCCTCGGCCACTCTACTAGGAACTCCTGTGTCTGCCATCCTACAATCACAAACACAAACACAAGACAAACAAACAGCAACTCCATTAGAATGTTAAATAAAATATAAGTTCATTGTATAGAATGAAGTTGCATTTCATAACACACTAAGTCTCTCAAGGAAAACTCTACATGAGTTTTATCCCTTTCTATCTTCCAAGTTCTTTTAAGTTATAATCTAAGGACTTTTGCTCCTAAGGTTTATAACTACAGCTTTGATACCAACCTGTGACGCCCCCAAATTCGGACCGCCACATGGCCTCTCGAATTCGGTTCGTCACTTTCTCACGATAATATGATAATAACTAACATCATACAATCACAGCGGAAGATCTAGAATAATATACAATGATTTATTATAATTATTCTCCAAAGTCTCGCAACCTACAGTACTTAATAGATTACATAATACTATCAAATAAAGACTTATTACATAACCCTACTTAAGTTTAAACATAGTTATGAAATAGTCTTAATACAACACAAGAGATTTTAAAACATAAAAGGGACAAACTAGTCGGTAGCCTTGCCCTTGCCCTTATCGACCCCCGAAGGTCCACCCTGTTCTGCCTTAACTGAAAGGTTTTAAATAAGCAAGAATGAGCACAAATTGCCCAGCAAGTAATATACAATAAGGCTAAAGAGTTTTATGAGTTTGAAATACCAAGGTATAATCTCAATGATAATCTAGAAGAATAATGTCATGAATAACGACTATCAACAATTCTCAAATCAAATCCTTGGAATATGAAATGATAGCTCAATATAGATTAACAGATATAGATGAATTCAAAGGCAATCAATGTATCCAACTGGATAAAATAATTTATATTGAGCAGTCACTAAGAAATATTGAACGTCTACTAGAATTATCAATATTAAACTGATAACCCAAAAATAAGCACGATAGATGATCAGTCTACAATACTCTATGTTATGCATAACACTATAATAATTTTCACGCGTGTGTTGGGGCTTCCAACAATATACACTCCCCTTACCATAAGGGTTGTTCAACTTAGTTTTCAAGATTTTTGCACCAGTCAAATGATTTGGATAGTTTTCTAAATATGAATATAGTCTAGCCGAATCAAATGGCATAGACACTTTCACAATATTTAAGAACAATGCTAAGTTCAACATGAATAATAGCTCAAATGAAACAAGAGTTTATTCAATAAGCATACTAACTCAATTTAAAAGAGTAAGTAAGATAACTTGCTTTAACAAGGATCCATTGCAAGGGTTAGGATACTTGCGATTAACAATACAAGAACGGGTTCATGGAAACTTGCACAATAAAAGAGTGTAAGTCAGAGAAAACTTGCTTACAATATCTGTTGAATAAAGTAATGCAAGGGTTTAGGATACTTGCCTTGAGCGTAGTCTATCCACGTAAAGTTAATCAACACTTTCGAATCCTATTATGGTATATTACATGTATAGGATGTTCATTAGCTAAACACATTCGGTATACAAGTTTGATATGTAAGTTAACTATACATAAGGTTCTTCTTTAGTCATATAATCTAGCACTTGCACACAAAACCAGTATATAAGTCGTTACGAAATCAAGTACATAGTTGTATCATGTATTAATTCATAACACTAATTCAATTATGTATTTCTTATTCATGGAGTTCGGTTTATGAATTAAACATCGTCACGCTATAGTGTCATCTTATATAATCATATAACAGTAGAGGTCAAACCATGTCTAGCAGCTTTGTAGACACTCGAGATTTTTCTTGCCCCGATACTCATCCAGTAGAAGGGTAAAACCATCAATAAACCCAAATTCGATCCACAATATTGGTGCTCCAGTCAAATCCAATATCCAATATCGATAATCAAGTTTCGACAGTTAATCAGACCTTCAATAAAGTTGTGATAGTCAACCGGACCATCAATCAAGTTTCGACAGTCAATCGGACCATAGATCAAGTTTCGACAATCAATCGGACCATCAATAGAGTTCTGACAGTCAATCGGACCATCAATCAAGTTCTGACAGTCAATCGGACCATCAATCAGGTTCCGACAGTCAATCGAACCATCAATCAAGTTCCGACAGTCAACCGGACCATCAATCAAGTTTTGACAGTCAATCGGACCATCAATTAAGCTCCGACAGTCAATCGGATCATCAAGCTCAACCCCGATCTCAACCCAGGAGGTACCAATCAGCCCCAGGTAGCAACCCGGGAGGTATCAATCAACCCCGGTCTCAATCCGGGGAATCAAATCAACCCCGATCTCAACCCGGGAAGTGCAGGTCATCCTCGGTCTCAACCTAGGATGTCAGGCCAACTTCAGACATTAGCCTGAAGCATCACAACAACTCCATAGCAAAACCTAGAATGACCACGTCAGCCTCAGAGATAACCCTGAGGTCAAAAGACTCGACTGGGATCCAAGTCTTGGAATCAGCTCCCGGAAGTCAACCAGTGACCATGCCGACACTACAGGCAGCCCCGGAAGGGGTACAACGATCATTTTACCAACTTTCAACCGACTTGGTCAAAATCAAGCCAAATTGATGCCGCCAAAGTCAGAATGAACCATAACGACGATCCCGAGTGGCAATAACGCAAGACAGTTCAACGGACAAACTGCGGGGAATCGAAGACCTGGTTATGAACTCGTCTTCCTGGACCCAGAAAATGTTTTTTCCCATGTCATTGCAACACTCTCGGCAAGAGCTTTCCATAAAGGTATCGCCCGCCTCAAACGGACGCTCCGATCAAAAGTTAGAAAGTTTTCGACCGAACATCGTATTGCTCAGAGTGCACGTACTTCGAGATGACCAAGCCGGGCATGCAGGACCCACCTCGAGTGGCCGTACCTCTGCCTGTGGAAGCCATATGTAGAGGTGTGGCTCCCCCCTTTATAAATAGAGGGGCAGCCCCCTCTCATTTTTATAAGCAAGAAGTGCAGTGAAGCCCTGCCCAACTAATTTTTCAACTATTAAACCTCTTCCAAACCCAAATATTTTCACTCCAACACATAGATATACCCATATACTACCACATATCAAAAAACCACCGGTAGATTTGGACGTTTAAGGCCTACGATTTGGCAAAAAGTCGTAGTGCAGCCCATTGCAAGTATTTTTATGATCAGCAAGTCAATACTACTACTTTGCACTGTTGTACACCTGCACATCAAGTTTTATCTTCTAAATATGCCCGGAACTTAGTTCCATGGCCATTTTCATCTAAAATTGATATATTTTTGAATATAAACTCTATTTTCAATATTTCTACAACTCGGATTGACTACCGTCAGCTCTAGTAGCTTAAATGCACTATCACACACCGTTTTGGCAACTTCGCCGGACTGGGTTGTCTTCCCAGTCAGGGTTTGGCCTTTTTCTGTATATATTTAACTATTTATGTACTAACATTTCAATTCTGTCAAGCCCGAATTTCAAATCCGAGGTAGTTTACTACTTTTATATATATTTACGTATATCTAAGCGATTTTCACCATAACTGGTCTTCGTACCAGTATTGGTTAACTACATTCTTGTCAATATATATATATATATATATATATATATATATATATATATATATATATATATATATATATATTTTTTTTTTTTTTTTAATTCAGTCCAGGCACAGGAGTGAAAACCCATCTCCCTTTTTATTATTTTTTGCACACTTCGCCATACTGGGTGCTCTCCCCAGTCACTAGTTGACTATTTCTCTATAATTTACATTTCAGTTCGGCCTGGATCATCCTGTGGCCTTTTTACTGCTTTTATATATATTTATGCATATATAAGCAGCCTTCATCATCACTGGTCATCTTTCCAGTCTTGGTGGACTACGTTTCTATTAATATATATATCTACATATATATTTCAATTCTAGTCCGGGCTTGCGAGTGAACCCCATCGCCCTTTATAGCTTTTATATATATCTAACTATATATATTGCTTTGTTCAATTTATTTAACTGTTGCATTTAACATTCATTTGTATATGAATTTGCACTGATATTTTTGCGGGCGAACTAGAGTTATCCAAATCTCGCTACTTCTAGCTTTCAACGGTTCAAACAGGTCCCGACAGAACCTGGAAGCTATAATGGCTGAGATTTCTTTAAATCTAGTTATTTTTATAGTTTCAGCTTCAAAAGCAACCTTGCGTCCCTTAGATCGCTATCTAGTGGGAACGAGACGCTTCAGCCGTGCGGACCGAGATTTACTGAATGAATCCCTGGTTCTGGCTATCTTGGGATATTTATCTGCTTCTGTACCAATTTGAACTGTGCAGGTTTTCTAGCTATTCATATGTGAGCCTAGGAATCGTGGGATTCATGATCAAACTGATCAGAATTTGATTTCCACGATGGACAAACTGCAGTTTACAGATGTATCGTGTCAGTTTTTTTTTTGTAAAATGTACATGCACAGACCTTAAAACGGTTATCCAGAATTAAGGTCTCAACATAGTGAAAATATGGATTCTCGTGTCAGCGTCCCTCCAATGGTTTTCATACCCACGAGGAGACCGACACTTTATATTTCTATGGTTGAGGATGTTTCGCAGCCTGACAAATCACCATTTGCATGTAGCCTTAAGGCTATAAAGATAAAATTGAGAGTAGCGATATGCTTCAATTCCTATGCCAGCGTAAGGGTTTGATAAAACCAGCTTTCAAAACATCATTGTCAATTCAATTCAAAAGTTTTTCCAAATCAAATTAAATGATGCTTTTTGCAAATCAAATCAAAGATTAATTTTCAAATCAAATCAAACCCTTCGTATATACGCTCAACAAAGCCTGTCAAAGCTTTTAATCAATCAAAAGGCCCAATTTTCAAACAGCATTCACTCACGCATTCCAGTTTTAAGGGAAATATTGAAAAGATTGTGGTATCGTGTTTACACGGGAGTCGTGGGGTGCCTAACACCTTCCCCACACTTAACTAAGCCCCCGAACTCAAAACTCTGATTTCAAAGATCAAGTTTCAACAGTGTGTAGCAATTGGGCCTCTTTTCAAATCAAATTTGGTTGAGTTGGTACAACCTTTTTCAAAACTACCAACTGGCGACTCTGTTTAAAGCAAATCAAATCGTCGACATATACACATGTTGGCCTCTTTCCTAAAAACCCTTCAAAACATTTTTTTACAATAAAAAGAATAAGGGTAGAGATAACTTAGGAAGATCGTTTTGAGGAAAACCGGGTTACGAACTGACCCGCGGTATTTCTTAAATTTTCCAACGTCGACAGGTGGCGACTCTGCTGGGGACAGTAGAGGGCTTAGGCCGCTTTCAATCTTTTCAAACATTTCCCTTTCAAAACTATTGAATGCGTGAAATCCTGCATCTCCACAGTCTATGGATGAGTGAATGCTGTGTCTTTAATTGAATGTATGAATGTTATGCCTTTACATTGAATGAATGAGAATGAAAGCTGTAGTGCTTCGCACTCATATTAGTGCTTCGTACGAACTTTCATTGCATGCATAAGCGGTAAGGCCGATGTATGTGAATGTATGCTGTGAGTCCCTCCACCAGGAGGCTAACTCGGTCGGTGATAAGTAAGGACTCTGGGGACAACTAAGTCTCCGGGGCTGCCTCCTGAAAATGCACCACCCAGATTCGCTCCAGTTGAACGATCGGATTAACTTTCCTTCTAGTAGATTGCGATGATCTAGGAACCTTCATGCTGAAATAAAAGCCATGAGAGTAACCTAGGATAGGTCAGCTTCTGATCAACCGAATCCGTTGGGATGCTTCTTCATGCCTTCCTCTTTCAATTCCATGTCAAGTCTTCAATTACTAAGGAGCACAATGTAAATGATAATAATGAAAGATTTACTTTTCTATCAAATATCCTGTCATCCTGCCATTAAAACAACTAACCTCAATTTTGCAAGATAAACTTAAAAAACACACATCATCAATACATCCAGTCATTACCTACCACAGGGAACTGACACGCATACATTTTGGTGTAGGTAGGGAAAAATTGGTCCTATCACTAGATCAAAGGCCACAAAAGCACCCAGTCCATCTACGGACATGGCTTCAAGTGCTCCACCAGAATCTACCCCTGTGTCTAGGGAAGAATTGAAAGGATTGAAAAATCAGATAGTCGAGCTAGCCGGTTTCCTACGAGAGCAAAGCAAGGCCTTCAAAGAGAAACAATCTCAAACTCATCTAGAACCAGGAGCATCTGGTAGTGGTGCTGGCGGTCAAGATACAGAAAAGGCAGAAACTCAGATCCTTGGACCCTAGAACCAGGATACAATCAACAAAACTCCAGAAATAACCATCCTAAGCAAAGAACAGGATGCTGGTGACATTCTCAAGAAAATGCAACAAATGGAAGAAACCCTCCGGTCCATCAAAGGAACTGGGGCATTTGGTAGTGTCAACTACTCAGATTTATGCATATTTCCCAGGGCTCGGTATCCCAAAAAAATTTCAAGTCCCTGATTTTAAGAAATATGACGGATTAGGGGATCCTTATACACACCTGAAAGTTTTCATTGGAGAACTCGGATCCTATGCTGAGGACGAGAAACTTCGAATGCAGCTATTTCAGAAGAGTTTAACTGGAGAAGCCAGAGCCTGGTATGCCCGTCTGGACAACTCCAAAATCCACAGTTGGGAAGAATTGGCCCATGCCTTCCTCAACCAGTACAGTTTCCAATCTCAGCTAGCTTCAGATCGGTATTAAATTACCAAAATCAAGAAGAATAACACTGATTCATTCAAAAAATATGCCCAGCGATGGAGACGGGTCGCAGCATAAGTTACCCCAGTCATGACTGAATCTGAAATAGTCATGACTTTCATCGATATTCAAGAAGCTCCTTATTATGAAAGGGTCCTAGCAGGCATATGAAAACTTTTCTCTGAAATGATCAAACACGGCGAAATGGCCGAAATGGGACTCAAGTTCGTGAAAATAAAAGACCTAACGGCACTCGAAGCTGTTGCTGAGCATATCCAATCCAAAAATTACGGTAGTAATCCCCGAAGGGTCAACAAAAAGAAAGATGAAGAAGTTTCCTTAGTGTTACAAGGACAAAATTCAAGCTGTAATTCAAACAATACACCCATTCAAAGGAGGAACTATACCCTTTTCCAAGCTGCAACACAGCCTTCAAATCCTTCATTCCAGAAAAACATGGAGGTCAGACGCAGAAGGACTTTCACCCTACTAGGGGATTCACTCGAGAACGTCTTCAAACTTCTGACAGCTCAGAAGAAGATTGGCCAACTTCTTCCGCCAACTAACACTAATTCAAGGAACTTTGATCCTAGCAAGAAGTGTTCTTATCATTCTGGATCACCGGGACATGATACCCAAGATTGTTAGTCCCTCAAGCACAAAATCCAAGATTTGATTGATAATGGAGAAATTATGGTTACAAAACCCGATCAATCGCATGTTCAAGATAACCCTCTCCCACAGCACAAGGAGGAGAGTGTCAACATGGTCAACACTTCAAGTGGAGAAGGATCCAAATACCTCCGCTATGTTGAAGAATCAACTCAATCCAACAACATCAGCCCAATGAGTTGGGAGGCTTTTAAAAAATAATTCCTGATAGAGCAAGAAATAAAGTCTATCAAGGAACAAATCGAGCAATTGACTGAACTGGTCGTCTACCAACATCAACTCACCAGAAAGATGTTGAAGCAAATCCATCAATCTATTTGCAGTCGCTCTCCTCCAGCGGAAGTAAATTCCAATCAAGATCATAGCCGGACTTATGAGTTTACACCCTGGACTGACAAGGGGATCGAAGAAGCAAGTGTCCAAGCAGGTAGGAAGTTCCTATTTTAAAGGAATTTCACCAATTTGAACTAGTCAATGGAAGAAATCCTGCAAATGCTGATCAACGAAGGAATGGTTGAAAACTTGCTACCTCTGTAAGGACCGAAAATTTCACATGATTATATGTGTAATTTTTACGAATAATTTTTTTTAGAAAGTATTTGAACCGTATAAGTGTATATGTGAATTAAGCTAGATAGTTAATTTATTAACTAAGAAGTATACTTAATCATTTTCAAGGAAGAGTAATATAAGTTATGTTAGAAATTAACATAGCTTGAATGTTAGCCTTGATTATTATATTAAAAGGATTTATAATCTTTAAGTAATTAATTACTAATAAGAATTATCTATAGTGAATGATTATATGAGTAAGTGAGTATTTAAAGAATTTACCAACAATGATAAATGTGTTATGAATTATATGAAATAATGTTAGTATTTAAAATATATACTAATCCTAAGAGATTTATTTTATACATCTCAATTAATTAATTTTATAACCTAAGTAAAGCAAGTCTAATTGGGTTATGAAATTAAAGATATATGAGTAAGAAATTAACTTACTAATGTGTGTAAGGAAACCCTAACTAAATGATTCGGGAAATACAAAAATTAAAAGCATTGGACCTAACCTAATTTACATGGCCCAAATAATTGCTTGAGAAGCCCAAAAGAAATAAATTATAGCCCAATATTTTTGCTAGTGGAAGAGGGGCATGTTGGACATTTAGTAAAGCAAAATATAGCATAAAATAAACCAAATATGGGGCAAGGAGGGGTAAATTAGGTTAAGGCAAGAGGGAGGAGGAGAGATTCATGTATGTAATGATTGCAAGTTAGCTACTCCTAACAACTCTCCTTAAGTGTCATCCTTTTATTTTACTAACATCTTTATCCAAGCTTACAAGCAAGCTCTTGTACAAGTAAGAATGATTGAAAAGGTGGAGTGTTGGGTAAATATATTACTTACATCTTATATCTATACATTACTTTCCAACAAAAATCTAATTCATTTCTCTTTCTTCTCACTTTCTAACTTAGCAAAACAAAGCGAGAGAGAGAGAGAGAGCAATGAGATTTTGGCAGCCCTTAGAGGGTAAAAGAGAGAGAATTTTTGTTGTGTGTTTCAAGTTCCTTAACTAAAACTTGGGAAGAAGAAGGAAGAACAAGTTAAGGTATACAAGATTTCTATTTAATATAGTTTAATTCCTTTTTGTTTGTTTTGATTTTTGAAGTTATGATCTTGAGATCTAAAACTCTAGATCTACATGTTTATGAGTCTATTATGTTTAGATCTAACCCTTTTGAGTGTCAAAGGTTAGATCTAAAGTAAGAAAATGAAAACTAGAAAAACCTAGTTTGTATTTCTTGGCATTAATTATGTTTTGTTTGGATTTTGGTGAAGTTTTAATGAAATAGATAATAGATCATGGTAGATCCTTGGCCTTAAGTAGTATTAGTATGTATTAAGATGGTTTATGATGTTTAATGTTGGTTAATATGAGAGATCAAGAAATATTTCTTAGAAATCACAAAGGTTAAGAAATTAGATTTTTGAGAAAACAATACATGAAATTAAAACAAGCTTATCTCTCAATATATTTTGAATTTTTGAGTGTGGCCAATTTCTGGACTTAGATCTATAAGTCTTCTAATAGATCCAAGTGGAATCACTGAAAATATGTTCTAGATTTTTCCGTGGACTGATTTTAGTAAAGGATATAAAATTTGAAAAATGACAAAAGTAGGCTGTCCAGATTTTTTAAGGGCAATTTTGGCAACTTAATTAATGTAATAAATTCCAATCTTTTAGGACTTGAAAATATATGAGATAAAGTAGCTTGTGTCCAAAAATGAGCTCATTCCGACTTAAAATGAGCAAGTTATGACTATTTTAATATTTGTGTTTTTTCAAAAAAATCGCTATAACCGGAGTTGTATAACTCCAATGGCCACGAAATTTAAACTGGAGGCTCATGCTAACATGTGTAAGATTCTGCCAGGAGTTGGGAATTTTTGGAGTTAAGCGTGAGGTAGCTAATTTCTTAAGGAATTAACTAGAAATGGATTTTTGAAAAATACTAAAGAAAATTAAAAATTTCCTGAAAAATTATTTTTGTGTATGGAATACATGTATTTATGCGTGGACAAAAGATATAAAAATAATAAGATAATTTGGTTAAAAGGGGGAATCCAGCTTGCTGGATTGAAGGATTAATGAATCTAGGTTGCTGGATGGGATGTTTGGATAATCCAGGATGCTGGATTAGTTTGTTAGATAATCCAGGTTACTGGATTAGATGTTAGTTGAATCCAGGCTTGCTGGATTGGAGGTCAGTTGAATCCAGTCTGCTGGATTGGAAAATAGTTTACTAAATTTAAATTCAATCTGAATCCAGGTTGCTGGATTAGTCAAGTAAGTTTTGAAACAATAAGTTATTTGAATCTAGGTTACTGGATTAGGTATTCAGCTTACTTAATTATAAACAAATTAGAAAATAAAAGACTAAATGTTAATTCACAAGTTGTATGATATAGTAGTGTTAAGTCTAAGGTAGTACAATTGTACTATTTAATGATTGATGTATAGTAGCTGGGCTAAACGACTCCTTCATATGGGGAAGGTATCTACAAATTAGTAACCGCTCTAACCCACTGTGAAAATAGTGTAGACGAGACGGAAACTAATTTGTTAGTTGTTTGTGAAAAACCACTCAGTATACTATATTGAATATTATTAAAGACTCGATGTGTGCTAGGTTTAGACTTGTGTATTCGTATGATGTTATCTAATGATGATTATGTGTTTACATGTTAGATAAATTATTATGAGTAAGATATATGATGCTAATTAAGAGATCGATCTTATTAATGATAGGTCTTACAAAAGAAGTTAACTTAAATTGCATAGCAGTAGTCAACGAATCAGGCAAGTTTCCTAACTCAACTTGAGTTATTATTTTTCAAGCATGGTAGTGAATAATTATTGTTAGTTATTCACATCTATAATGATTATTGTTGTTAGCATATAGTGCAATTGATTCTTGTTCTAGTATTTGAACTATTTATAAGTCATTTCTCAGCTAATTGTTTTGGCAAGACTAATATTTGTTAAAGCATGAAATGTTCTATATCTTATGAACTGATTTATTATTAGAAGATTTATGCCATTGATTTCGGCTAGATCAATATTGATTTTATTTATTGAAATAATAGTATTTCTTTAAAAGCAATCCAAACCATATTGTTGTGGTACGGACTCGTGATGTAAGACTGAGATGAACAAACTTTATTGTCGTCAATCGATCTATGCGCTATTATTGAGTATTATGCATAATATAGGATACAAAGGAGTTGGCACTCCAGGTACTTGCAGAGGAGTATAGTTTAGTTTTTATAACTAACTTATATTCTTGTGGTAATTTAGTTTTAATAACTAATGATTCCTCTATTAGTTCATGATCCTTTTGGTGATCACTTAGCATGAAATCTAGGTATATCCCACTTTATTGAATATTGTTGCAGTATTGTTAATTCTTCTTATTCAATTGAATATTATTGAATCTTTGAAAGAATTTTACTCTTTTATCCCTGATATGTTATTTAGTATGAAATTTGGGAAAGTTTTATTATTGAGATTGAATTATTATTCAGCTACTTCGAAATTCATTGATTATTGTTGAAGTTTTATAGAAGCTAGACTCTTCTATTCATGATATATATATATCATTTATTGTATACTTTAACTTGCTGAGCAAACTCGTTGCTCACCCTTGCTTAAATAAAATATTTCAGCTAAGGCCGAGGTTGCAGAAGTTTCTAACAGGGATAAAGGCAAAGTCAAGACTCAGGAGTAGTTATTGTCAAGTTTTAATGGTTATGTTACCTTATGTAAATTAATAATTGTAAACCTTTTGAATAATTAAGGATATGTAAGTTATGTTAAGGTTAGTTAACCTGGGATATTGATATAAGATTGTATTAAGTGATGTAATGAAAGATGCATTTCATTAATGAATGGGTAATTAGATGTGTTATGTATGATGGATTGTGAGCACCAAATCCCGAGGTTAGGGAATCTGGATTTGGGGACGTCACAAGTTGGTATCAAAGCTGTAGGTTATAAACCTTAGGTGGGGGGGGGGGGGGGGAGGGGGAAACATTAGGAATATAACCATAAGAATGATAGAGAAAACTCATTTAGAGTTCTAAGTGATGGATTGGGAAAATTCATCCATAGTAAGATGTGTGGACACTTAGTGTTTATAGATTGTGTTTAATGGTGATGTACTAATTAAGTTATTTAAAACTGGTGACAGGATGTCAGGAGATGATGAGATAGTTACGGAGATGTTAGCAGCTGCACCAATGCTATTAGCCGAGGTGCCAACTCAGAGTGAATCAGTTGAGGAAGTTTTAAGAGACGAACCTGCGGTAAATTTGGCAAGTGATCATGACGAATACCCCGAGATGGAGTTGAATGAAGAAGAAGAAGTATATTCCAAAGAAACTAAGGTGGAGCTAGAAACCAAGATCGAAGATGGAGAAAAAGGCAGAGTAGTAATCAAAGAAGGTCAAGCATCAGTGGAAGTTCAAGATTTAAAAGATAAGGTGTTTTTCTTGGAGGAAATGTGGAATGCGGAAAGATTATTAAATAACTAGTTGATAAAAGCATTAAGCGAGATGACAGAAGAAGGAAATGATCTGAAGGGACAAATCAATGGTATGAGAATTGAGGGCAATGTATCGTCTGAAGTTGTAAGCAAAAAGGAGAAGGAAAATAATAATAAAAGGAAAAGGAACAACGACAGTGACCCAGGGGACCAGCAAGAGAATTCACTACCGAGGAAGAAGGCATGTATTGACTGCAGAAAGAAGCATTTTGGGGAATGTATGAAGGGTAAAAATGTGTGTTATAATTGCGGACAAGGAGGACATATGTCACCAAATTGTCCTAAACCAAAGAAAGGAGGATGCTTTTCATGTGGTGGAATAGGTCATAGGATTAAGAATTGTCCTAAGATGAAGACAGGTGAAGGAAGTGGACGGAAGAAAGATTAAGTGTGAGGAGTATAATCTTTTGGAGTATACTATTCGCTTTGGTATGAATATCAAGATAACTTTTGTTATGTTTCAACTTTTTGCATAAAGTTGTAGTAATGATCCCAACTTATATCACAAAGGGATAGTAATTGTTTGTAGCAGTATGCGCTATAGACTGAAAAGTACTATATACTATTTGCATGATTATGAATATAAATGCAATGATATGATTATATGTTTGAATAAGTAATTAAATTTTGAGAATTAAACTATTAAGATGTTTATCTGATGAATTCGTAGATTCAGCAAGCTGAATTTGTAAATCCAGCAAGCTGAATTGGTCTAAGTTTAAAATTTTGTATTAAATTCTTATTTTACTACTAATAAGATGTGGCATAAAGACAAAGTATTAATGTAAGTCTTTATTTCATCAGATAATGCCGCCAAGATGACAAAACCGTAACCAAAGAGAGGAACGGTCCGTGAATAATAAAGGAGATTAAACAGATCCAATGCAGAACTTCGTAGACATGATAGCTCAAGCTATGCAAACTAGAGCCCCAGCAGCAAGAAATCGAACAGTTAATCGATTGGCAAACTTTAAAGATTTTAAGGCTGTAGGATCGCCAGAATTCAAGGGAACCACTGACCCTATAGAAGCCCAAACATGGGTAAAGGAGATGGAGAAAGCTTTTGTTATTGCTAAAGTAGTGGAGGAGCAAAAGACAGATTTTGCTACCTATTTGATGAAGGGTGAGGCAAATTATTGGTGGGAGACAAACAAGGCTAGAGCTGGTACAACAGTAGTAACCTGGACAAGGTTTAAGGAATTATTTTTCAAAAATTATTTCTCAGAAAGTATGAAAGCAAGAATGGAGGTAAACTTCTTAGAGTTGAAACATGAGAGTATGTCGGTTGCAGAATACGCTGCCAAATTCAACGAACTAGCGAGATTTGCTCCGCATCAGGAGAACACTGAGGTACGAAAGGCACAAAGGTTTGAGAATGGACTGAAGCCAGAGATATATAACAAGGTAGCTGTGTTGCAGATAAAGATATTTTCGGCCCTGTTGGAAAAAGCAATCATCGCCGAAGGAGTAAGTGAAGCTGTGTCAAGATATCATCAAGAGAAGAAGAAAAAGACAAATGAAGAAGGTAGCAGTGGAGGAAGTAACTCTAATAAGCGTAAGTGGAAGGACAATACCGAATCTGGAGACAAGTCAGGAGATAATAGGAAGAGAGGTGAGCCATGTGCAAATTGCGGTAAAAAGCATCTGGGAGTATGTTTGAGGGGAAAAGAAGTGTGTTTCAACTGTGGACAAGAGGGACACATCTCTCCCAATTGTCCCAGTCCAAAGAAAATATAAAGTTGTTTTTCGTGTGGATCATTAGATCTTAAAATTCGTAACTGTCCAAAGAAGAATGCAGAGAGAGGAAGCAACAGTAGAGGAAACAACAGTGGGACACTGACGATCAAAGGACCTGCTCAGCCAGGAATACCGAAGGCGAGCACGTTTAACATGACGGTGCAAGACGCAGTGGCTGCAAAGGAAATGGTGTCAGGTAAAGATTTAACCTAATAATATAACCGTATGCGATTTGATAAATATCACTGCGAGGAACTATTCCATTACGGGTCCGAGTCACAGTTTGATATATGAGTTATAGGGTTCGTATCGCGTATATAAATTTGAAAGAATTGATGATATAACTTTAAAAAGTTAGTAGAACACGATTATGCCCATGTGGTACCATAGTAGAGTGAGAGAAAGCACAAGTTGCTTAATATATTAATGGAATGTCATTATAAATATAATGTTGATACCTAAATACAACAAGTAAATATGAGCTATGCCAAGTCAAATGAGACTTGAAGTAAGCTAAGATTTTCCACCCTGAATTGGGATAGGAAAGAGGAGAGTAATTCAATAAAATTGATTTATTAATAAATAAGGGTATAAGAATAGACATAAATTGAGAGTAAGGATATAGTGATTTCGGGGACGGAATCCTTATAAGGAGGGGAGAATGTAAGGACCGAGAATTTCACATGATTATATGTGTAATTTTTACGAATAATTTTTTTTAGAAAGTATTTGAACCGTATAAGTGTATATCTGAATTAAGCTAGATAGTTAATTTATTAACTAAGAAGTATACTTAATCATTTTCAAGGAAGAGTAATATAAGTTATGTTAGAAATTAACATAGCTTGAATGTTAGCCATGATTATTATATTAAAAGGATTTATAATCTTTAACTAATTAATTACTCATAAGAATTATCTATAGTGAATGATTATATGAGTAAGTGAGTATTTAAAAAATTTACCAACAATGATAAATGTGTTATGAATTATATGAAATAATGTTAGTATTTAAAATATATACTAACCCTAAGAGATTTATTTTATACATCTCAATTAATTAATTTTATAACCTAAGTAAAACAAGTCTAATTGGGTTATGAAATTAAAGATATATGAGTAAGGAATTAACTTACTAATGTGTGTAAGGAAACCCTAACTAAATGATTAGAGAAAGATAAAAATTAAAAGCATTGGACCTAACCTAATTTATACGGCCCAAATAATTGCTTGGGAAGCCTAAAGAAATAAATTATAGCCCAATATTTTTGCTAGTGGAAGAGGGGCATGTTGGACATTTAGTAAAGCAAAATGGAGCATAAAAATAAACCAAATGTGGGGCAAGGAGGGGTAAATTTGGTTATGGCAAGAGGGAGGAGGAGAGATTCATGTATGTAATGATTACAAGTTACCTACTCCTACCTAATCCTAACAACTCTCCTTAGGTGTCATCTTTTTATTTTACTAACATCTTTATCCAAGCTTACAAGCAAGCTCTTGTACAAGTAAGAATGATTGAAAAGGTGGAGTGTTGGGTAAATATATTACTTACATCTTATATCTATACATTACTTTCCAACAAAAATCTAATTTATTTCTCTTTCTTCTCACTTTCTAACTTAGCAAAACAAAGAAAGAGAGAGAGAGAGAGAGCAAAGAGATTTCGGCAGCCCTTAGAGGGGAAAAGAGAGGGAATTTTTGTTGTGTGTTCTAAGTTCCTTAACTAAAACTTGGGAAGAAGAAGGAAGAACAAGCTAAGGTATAAAAGGTTTCTATTTAATATAGTTTAATTCCTTTTCATTTGTTTTGATTTTTGAAGTTATGATCTTGAGATCTAAAACTCTAGATCTACATGTTTATGAGTCTATTATGTTTAGATCTAACCCTTTTGAGTATCAAAGGTTAGATCTAAAGTAAGAAAATGAAAACTAGAAAAACTTAGTTTGTATTTCTTGGCATTGATTATGTTTTGTTTGGGTTTTGGTGAAGTTTTAATGAAATAGATAATGGATCATGGTAGATCCTTGGTCTTAAGGAGTATTAGTATGTATTAAGATGGTTTATGATATTTAATGTTGGTTAATATGAGAGATCAAGAAAGATTTTTTATAAATTACAAAGGTTAAAAAATCAGATTTTTGAGAAAACGATACATGAAATTAAAACAAGCATATCTCTCAATATATTTTAAATTTTTGAGTGTGGTCAATTTTTGGACTTAGATCTATAAGTCGTCTAATAAATCCAGGTGGAATCACTGAAAAATATGTTCTAGATTTTCGTGTGGACTGATTTAGTAAATGATGTAAAATATGAAAAATGACGAAAGTAGGCTGTCTGGATTTTTCAAGGGCAATTTTAGCAACTTAATTAATGTAATAAATTCCAATCTTTTAGGACATGAAAATATATGAGATAAAGTAGCTTGTGTCCAAAAATGAGCTCATTCTGACTTAAAATGAGCATGTTATGACTATTTCAATATTTGCTTTTTTCTGATAAAAATTGCTATAATCGGAGTTGTATAACTCCGATGGCCACAAAATTTAAACTGGAGGCTCACGTTAACATGTGTAAGATCCCTCCAGGAGTTGGAAATTTCTGGAGTTAAGTGTGAGGTAGCTAATTTCTTAAGGAATTAACTAGAAATGGATTTTTGAAAAATACTAAAGGAAATTAAAAAATTCCTAAAAAATTATTTTTGTGTATGGAATACATGTATTTATGTGTGGACAAAAGATAAAAAAATAAAAAGATAATTTGGTTAAAAGGGGGAATCCAGCTTGCTAGATTGAAGGATTAATGAATCCAGGTTGCTAGATAAGATGTTTGGATAATCCAGGATGCTGGATTAGTCTGTTAGATAATCCAGGTTACTGGATTAGATGTTAGTTGAATCCAGGCTTGCTGGATTGGATGACAGTTGAATCCAGGCTTGCTGGATTGGAGGTCAGTTGAATCCAGTCTGCTGGATTGGAAAATAGTTTACTAAATTTAAATTCGATTTGAATCCAGGTTGCTGGATTAGTTAAGTTTTGAAACAATAAGTTATTTGAATCTAGGTTGCTGGATTAGGTATTCGGCTTACTTAATTATAAAGAAATTATAAAATAAAAGACTAAATGTTAATTCATAAGTTGTATGATATAGTAGTGTTAAGTCTAAGGTAGTACAATCGTACTCTTTAATGGTTGATGTATAGTAGCTGGGCTAAACGACTCCTTTATATGGGGAAGGTATCTACAAATTAGTAACCGATCTAACTCACTGTGAAAATAGTGTAGACTAGACGGAAACTAATTTGTTAGTTGTTTGTGGGAAACCACTCAGTATACTATATTGAATATTATTAAAGGCTCGATGTGTGCTAGGTTTAGACTTGTGTATTCGTATGGTGTTATCTAATGATGATTATGTGTTTACATGTTAGATAAATTATTATGAGTAAGATATATGATGCTAATTAAGAGATCGATCTTATTAATGATAGGTCTTACAAAAGAAGTTAACTTAAATTGTGTTATGTATGATGGGTCGTGAGCACCAAATCCCGAGGTTAGGGAATCCAGATTTAGGGGCGTCACAACCTCCATTGAACCGTCAAGGCCGAAAATTCAAACCTGATCAGATATGTCAGTACCACTCCAATTCACTCGGTCATGATACAAAAGATTACTGGGCTCTTCAAAACTTGATTCAAGACCTTATTGAAAGGGGTGACCTAATCAGAGAAGATCAAATCCTCGACCTGACAGATAAAAATAGCCTCTAGATCCCCAATGCATGGTATCAGGACACAGTGGCTGTCATATCCTGCGATAAAGAATCAATCATCACACCCCTGGTACTGATAGGTAAAGGGGTCCAAGAAGTCCAAAATCCTATGAAGGTGGCTGCACTTCAGCCTCTAATCTTGCCCTTCAGACCCCAGTATCCAATCCTTAGTTTGAAGAAGGTCCCATGGAACTACGGTGACATTGAAAGCTCTACTTCAAACAATAATTCCATCCTGTCAAAGGATAATCCATTGTACCTGCCTTAGAGGGTGATTAAACCAGTTACCAAAGTAAAAGAAAGGGTGGCTGAAGAAAAGATAAAATAGTTCCTCAAAAAGATGGGACACAATGAAATCAAGATAGTGCAAAGCTTTAAAGACGCACCCAAGCAAATATCCATCCTGGACTTGGTCCTAGCATCAGAGGATCACCGTAACATCCTAGTGAAGGTACTAGAAGAAGCCCATCTGCCATACACGGTAGACACAGAGAAATTCTGTCACGCGATAGAATATATTTTCAACAATAATGTGATTTACTTCACAGACGATGATATCCCGACTGAGGGAACGGGCCACCATAAGTCCATGCATATAGCCGTTATGTCCTCCGGATATGTGATCGGAGGAGTGCTTATTGATGGAGGATCTTCCCTCAACATTTGTCCATACGACACGTTGGAAAGGATGAAGATCAATCCAAACCGAATCAAAGCCAGTCACATAGTTATCTGGGCTTTCGATGGATCTCGCCGCCAGGCTATGGGGGAAGTCGAGCTTCCTCTAGAAATTGGTCCACACACCTTCTACATATCTTTCCAGGTGCTCAACATAGCCACCGGATACAACTTATTATTGGGCAGGCCATGGATCCATATAGCCGGGGCTGTTCCATCCACCCTCCATCAGCAACTCAAGTACATTATCAACGGCAGCCTCATCACAGTGAATGTTGAATCGGAATACCCTACCCACCTATATGGGGTCATGCCAGTGATTAGCCTGGACGCCGGGGTTAAACCTGCAAGTTTTTAAGCTCTCGAGGTGAGTGATATTCAATATCTACTGATTGGGGCACCAGCCCTGAAGCCTAAAATTTCCATTGAAGTAATGACAGTGGGCCAAGAAATGGTAGCTGCGGGTTTCCAACCTAGAGAAGGGTTAGGAAAAAACAAGCACGACATTAAGATGCCAATCCAAATCCCAAGTCAGATGGGAAGAGCAGGATTGGGATTTTTATCCTGGTCAAACAACCGGAATCCACACAAACATCCCAAGGCTCAAGCCTCCACGATTCTGCTCCCAAACCTCACAAATGCCGAATGGGTGAAACCTACGAGGAAGATCCCTACGGGGGCATCAGCCATGCTATTTCCTTCAATCATACCTGTCCATAAAAAGAAAGCCCTCAAACCTGAGGCAGATAGCAAAAAGGGAAAAGAAAAGATCCTGTATGGAGGATGAGACCCATTCGCTAATATGAAAGTTATTATCAACTACGAAGGGATGAATGATGAACTCCCAAATAGTGACGACGAAGATCGTGCTCACTTTCCTCGTAGCAAACAGAGGAACAATCCCCAGAAAAGCCTCGGCCATATCCTAAAGGATGTCTCTGTTGTCATTCAAGATGAGACAGACGAGCACACTTCCAGCATCCTCCCTATCCATTAGGATCTAACCCTGGATAATTGGAGCAGTGTCCCTTGCCTCAGTCAAAAAGGGTAAAGGGGCAGACAGTCAATCTGCCCTTAATTATGCTTTCATTTACTACTTACTTTTGATTACACAGCTGGAGCAGTCACTTTTGTCATGCTTTACAAATACTATGTGTATTTAAGCAGTTGTGTATATTAATGAAAGCATTTTTATTTTCAGGACCCAAGCATTAGATGTGTGTGTCTCTACTGATGAGATGCCAACCTGTCAACATAACTCCAACTATGATGCAAGATTGAGCTTCGACTTGACGGATCTTGATCAAGAGGAGGAAGATGACTATGAGGTGCCTGAGGAGATCAAGGAATGGGTCGAAGACAAACCCAAACCAAACCTTGACCAAACCTCCACCATCAACATAGGAACCTCCAAAACCATCAAAGAAATCCAAATAGGTTTAGACCTCACATCGGATCAAAAAGCCGACCTAATCGCCCTCCTGACACAGTACCAGGATGTATTTGTATGGTCGCATGAAGACATGATCGGTCTATCCACAGACATTGTCATCTATCGAATGCCCATCAAAGAAGGGTTCAAACCAGTCAAACAAAAGCTCAGGCGATTGAAACCTGAGTGGAGTTTAAAAGTCAAAGAAGAAATCGTTAAGCAATTCAGAGCCGGGATCAGCATGGTATCAACATATCCCGAATGGCTATCAAACATAGTCCCCATGCCTAAACCAAGAGGGAAGGTACGAGTCTGCGTGGATTACCGGGATCTAAACAAAGCCTGCCTCAAGGACAATTTTTCGGTACCTTTTATCCACAGCTTGATTGACAAAACTACGAAGTACGACATGTATTCCTTCGTAGACTGCTTTGCTGGTTACCATCAAATCATGGTTGCTGAAGAAGATAGGGAGAAAATAGTTTTTATCACTCCCTGGGGAACTTTTGGCTACCGACGACTATCCTTCGGCCTCATCAATGCTGGAGCAATGTATCAGCTAGCCATATTGGCCCTCTTTCATGACATGATGCACAAAGAAATAGAAGTCTATATTGACGACATCATCATCAAGTCCCGGAGGGAGGATGATCACATAGACCATCTTAAAAAGCTGTTCAACAGGTTGTGCAAGTACAACCTCAAGCTAAATCCCGCTAAATACGCATTTTGGTGTCAAGGCAGGCAGACTGCTAGGATTTCTGGTAAGCAATCGGGGCATTAAGTTAGACCCTGCCAAGATTAAAGCCATTTTTGAAATGCCCGTGCCTCGTATAGAGAAGGAGATACGAGGATTCCTAGGAAGGATCAACTTCATAAGTCAATTCATTTCACAGCTCACAGCAACTTGTGAGCCCATCTTCAAGCTGTTAAGGAAGAATTCCTCCATCAAATGGAATAAGGATTGTCAACAAGCCTTCCTTGCCATCAAAAAATAGCTTGTCGAAGCACCTATTTTGGTACCTCTAAGGGATGGAGTCCCCTTATTTATGTACCTGTCCGTTAATGCCAATGCCATGGGCTGTATGCTAGGACAGAAGGATAATAGTAGCAAAGAAAGAGCTATCTACTACATCAGCAAAAGATTCAGCAGTGGGGAACAGAAGTATACCCTGATCGAGAAGATATGCTGTGTATTAGCATGGACCGCCATGAGGTTGTAACACTACTTGCATGGGCACACAATGTTTCTTATATCCCGCATGGATCCACTAAAATATGTCTTCAACAAACCAATGTTAAATTGCCGACTGTCCAAATGGCAGTTGATTTTACAGCAGTTCGACATTGTCTACATGACTCAGAAGTCTATCAAAGGCCAAGGCATTGCAGATCAATTAGCAGAAGCACCTTCAGGAGGGTTCGAACCCCTGGAGACATATTTCCCAGATGATGGGATCATGACAATTCAACAACTTCAGTCAGGGAATACAGTCCAACCATAGAAAATATATTTCGACGGAGCGGTAAATATGGAAGGTTCCGGAGCTGGGGCAGTCCTTATCTCTGGTACAGGTGATCAATATCCTGTGGCTACCAAACTTCAATTTGGTAACACCAATAACACGGCCGAGTACAAAGGCTGTATACTGGGGTTGAAACTAGCCCAATCCATGGGTATCAAACACTTATTGGTGTTTGGAGATTCCGAGTTGGTCATCAGACAAACCACCGGCAAGTATCTCACAAAAGAACTGCATCTGCTGCCATATCGTAGGTAGGTCCTCAAAATATCCCAGGAGTTCGAAGCAATAACCTTCGTCCACATTCCTCGGGGTCGAAATGACTTTGCCGATGCAATGGCAATGTTGGCTTCATTAATCCGCATATCCAACAGGTGCGGGTTTCCCAACATCCAGTTCATAAATCAAAAAGGCCCAATATACGGGAATTACATTGGAGAAGTATCAGATGAAATACCTCCTATCAAGCAACATTGGTTTTAAGACATCAAGGAATATCTCCGTGATAGATCTACAGCCACTGGTGCAAGCCAATCAGAGCGAAAATGAATTCTCAGAATTGCCATGAAGTTCTATCTAAGTGGAGATGCACTCTACAAAAGGGATGCTGGAATAGGCCTGTTAAGATGCCTTGATAAGGAGTAAGCCCAAAGACTAATGGATGAAGTCCATGGAGGAGTCTGTGCTCCACACATGAGCTGCCATCTGCTGGCCAAGAAGATAATTAGAACAGGACATTATTGGATTTCGCTCAAAGCCGATTGCGATGATCACGTCAAGAGATGCTTTCAATGACAAACACATAGAAATCCATCCACGCTCCTCCAAATGACCTGCACAACATGAGTGCACCATGGCCTTTTCCTATGTGGGGAATGGACGTGATAGGTCCAGTCGAACCCAAAGCCAGCAACGGTCATTGGTTCATCTTCACCATGATCGACTACTTCACCAAATGGGTTGAAGCAGCCTCTTTTCCTAAAGTCACAAAAGAGGTCATCATTATTTTCATCAGAAACAATGTCGTCTGTCAATATGGACAACCGGAGGTGAGCGTATTAGACAACGCCAAAAACCTGAACAATCAAATGATGGTAGACCTGTGCGGCAAGTTCCACATCAAGCATCTTAACTCCATTATTTATCGGCCCAAGATGAACGGTGCTGTCGAAGTGGCCAACAAAAACATCAAGAAGATCATGCAAAAAATGTCCGCCAACCACAAAGACTGGCCTGACCTGCTACCTCTCACCTTGTTAGCCTACAGGACGTCAATGAGCACCTCTACTGGGGCTACCCTCTATTCACTGGTCTATGGCATGGAAGCAGCCTTCCCCATAAAAGTAGAGTTGGAGTCTTTACGAGTGTTAATAGATGCTCAGATGGACGAAGATCAATGGTTGCAAGACAGATATCATCAGCTGTCCCTAATGGACGAAAAAAGGGTCACGACCATTTTTCACGGACGATTATACCAGCAAAGGATCGCCAGTCCTACAACAAGAAAGTCCGAATTCGGCAATTCAAAGAAAACGATTTGGTGCTAAAGAAAATCCTGGCCAATCAGGATGAAGCCAAAGGAAAATTTTCCCCAAACTGGGAAGGCCATTTCATTGTCAAGGAAGTGCTGACAGGGGGAGCCATCAGGCTACAAGAAATGGACGGGAATGAATTTCCCCAACTCGTCAATTCAGACACCGTGAAAAAGTACTACGTCTGAAGCACATGCATACCCGCATCTGAATCTTATATATCAAATTAGGTTCGGCTTTTCACTAGAGAAGCATGAACTATAAATGACCTGATCTCCCATAACCCGGGAGTAAGTAGGCAACCATCTATGGTGCGGTCAAACCAAGCAAAAATCCAAAGAACTTGCAAATCCCAGAATCAAAATTCCAAAGCTCATCAAACCAATTTCAAACCCCAGATAAACTCTTTGCAAACCTCTTCAATTAAACAACCAAAACTACGAATGACCTGATCTCCCTCAACCCGGGAGTACATCTACGGTTCTGTTTGACCTTTAAGAAAAAATAAAAAAATGGAAGACCAGTTCCAAGACACCGAAGACAAATAAAAGCTAAATGCTGTCAAGCTATCTGGTACCAGACCCATTTGAGGAACTCTCTTGACACCTCAACTGTCAGTCCATCAAGGAGAAACTCAAAATGCATCAATAACTGCGAGTCATAACGGAAGTGGTAATCACTCAGCGATGACAATACATATCTAAGTAGGGAAGTATCTCAAAAATATATTTCTCTGATATATAAACTGCTTTATATATATAGTGCCCTGTACATGACAAAAATGGTTGAGCTAGTCTGTGCGGGGAAAATAAAGCTAGTCTATGGACCCAAGGACAAGCGGGTCAACAATGCCAGTATGGCATCTCTCTCTGAAGATGGAGGAGCATCTGTAAAAGTAGTTCACTCAGCCTCTATACGGCTAAGAACATCCACAGTCATCTGCAAGGTGGCACTGTGGTCATCAATGTAAGCACTCATCTCGGTAACCAAACCATGGGTGTAAAATCGAAGAGCAGTACTATCAGCAATGTGGAAATCACGGGAAGCTATAGCCTCATCCCTCTCTATAAAAGCTGCATCCCGAGAAATCAAAGTCTCCTCAATCTCAACATATGTTGCATCTCTGGCTGAGCGAACCTCGTCTCGCTCTACAATGGCAGTATCTAAAGCAGAACGAAGCTCCTCCCGCTCAATCAATCTAGTATCCAAAGCGGTCCTGAGACCATCCCTTTTAGCAAAAGCTAAATCCCTGCCAGACAGGGCAGCCAACATCTGCGCTCTAGCTGAATCTCTCTCAAAGGTCATCCTGAATCTGACAAAGCTGGATCTGTCCCTGTGGGAATAATCGGGGGATTACTAATCAAAGCTACTGTTAAATCTGTGAATAGCTCAATCTCAGTAGGAGAATCGGGATCCTCCATGGGCTCCTCCTCGTCAGAATTCGCAAGAGGAGGTAAATGAAGCTCTGCTACTGCGACTGCGGTCTCTGCCTCTAACCATGCAGAATATTCCAGAGAACGACCTGGATGTCAACTGGAGAACTCAGCCCTCTCCCTGTGAGTCCAACACTCATAAACTCTAACCAAGTCGGCCGGGGACATAGATGAAGCTGACATCCTCTGATCAGCATAATCCTCAAAATGATGCATACTCTACCACTAATCAAACTGCTCCATAACTAACAAGGGATGATAAGTAGTCACACCCCTCAATCCTACCAAAGGTAAATAATCTATGCCAGATGCATGAGTAATGAAGCTGAACGGGGTCGCCATCCCTGAGCATAATAAAACTACAAACGAATGCTCAATATCTGACAAAAATGCTAACCAGGACTCTGAGTCGACGCAATCAGGCGGACAGAAGGAGTAAACTGAGGATATCTCGTGGCTAAAATAATAGGCATGAGGTCTAAATGATCCAATCGGTCGTATGTGTGACATCAACCACATATACAGCACGACCAAGCTACCTCAAAAAAACCCCGCTGGATGGGTACTGCAATAGGTGAGCGACCTTAGAGTCTTCGCCAAGATCATAGGGATAATGGTACTACCCTGCCTAAGGGCTATGACTAAGACAACCAATCCCACATCAAGGTAATCTAAACGCAATGGCATGTAAATATACGCCACAATGCACATCAACAACATGTCTATCTTGGCTGTCTGCCACTCCTCTACAAAAATGACAAAATCTCCGAAGTGACGGTTGTAGCTATCAAGCTCACCATAGCGCTCTATCAAGAAGTCAAGAAGATCACATGCCCTGAAACGATCTCATCCATGACTATGCTCTGCCGAAGATCAGGACAACTGAGTAAACGGTCTCCGCATATTACTGATAGCCGTCTGAGCACACGGCGACTCTAAATCCAAGACAGTAAATATCTGGTACTCCTCCAGAGTAGGCGAAAGCTCACACCGTCCAATGCTGAATACCTGTCTCTCTGGTACCCATAAGGGTAGGACTGCTATTAATAAAGTTATCTGGAACCCTGAAATCTACAAGGGCCATCGAATGCCCCAGCATCTGGTCAACTGTCCCCCTAGCTAAAAAGGGCAGACTATCATACCATGAACGCAACGATACCGCCACCTCTGATAGTGGCAAATGCTCTATACGGCTAACTGCAGACGTCGTCATCTGTAACACCGTATCACAAGACCGTCCAGAGGTCAAGTCAAATCACAGCTGTCTGAATGCATAAACATGATACATGCATGATGACAATGATATAAACATGATGCAGCAGATAAAGATGACATAAATATCTACAAAAAGCTATCTACTGCATACATCATCCCTATATCCTAGTACAAAGTGAAAGGAAGAATACAGGGAAATGGGGCACCACCACCTAACTACTACAGTGGTCTATCAAAATGATGGCACAGATGCCGAATAGCTAAAATAGTGGTTGACCAAAAATATAGCTGCCACAGCTATCACATGAAGTCAAAGACCTCAGTATCAAATCGATCGACTTGCTCCAGATCCTCTATCTGCACAAAGCTATTGGGATCAGGCATATCTGGGCTGTATAAGGGAGGATCTGCCCCTGTATAACTGCTACTGAATGGACTTAAAGTGGGGCCTTCTCCAGAGCTGGATGGGTCAAATAAAGATACCTTTGATGGATCTCGGCCAAGGTACCTGATAAAGAAACAAGCCTGGTCCAACTCCCTAGTCAGATGTGCTATCTGGTCTGCATGAGTAGGCTCTCTAATACAAGCTATCCAGTCCATCATCATCACGGACCCCGACACCATATCTGCCATAAAATGGGTGGTACGAGTCTGAGCCCCAATAGTGCGAGGACTCCACCAACTGTAAAAGGCTGCCTGACTGTATGGGCCCTCTGATAGATCAAAGCCGTCTATACCCTCCAAAGGGATGTCTGTCAAAGGCACGGACAATGGCCAGTGATGCCAAGCAGGAGGAGTAATGGGAATGTGGATCTCCCTTGTGACGCTCTAAATGGCACGCTCTCCAAGATAAAGCTCCTAGCCTCCCTCCGTCAATATAGGGACTCTGCAAGTTGATAAATCAAACTCCCAACCAGTGGGGAAACCTCCATCAAATTCAATGGTCAAGTGCTCGGATGTGTACATCGTCCAGGTGATCGAGCCCGCCGTCAAACGCTCCAACTGTAGACGGGCATGAGTGAATCCCTCAACAATAGGGACCTCAGTCAAAATGGAGTGATGCCATCTCCGTCCATGTGGATAGGTCTCCGGACCTAATGCTGAAACGGGCCGTAGGCAAGGAAGCCTCTCAAATGCCCAAAGCTATCCATGCAAATATCAAAAGTCCTCAGTAACCAAGACTGCCAAAAATAAGTGCTGATATCAAAAAGGTACAAAAATATGTACTCACCAGCAAAAACTAATGGAATCCTAACCAAGCCTCCATCACACCCTCCGAAAGTAGGTGCATGCCCCGGAGAAAATAGGCAAAGGTATAGGAGCCCCAATCAAAGTCACTGAGGCGCTCTACATGCTGAGTGGCGTTGATCAAAGAAAAGGACACCGTCGACGAGTTGTCCACCACAAAACAACCCCTGATGATAGACAAAAATAATCGCCTCAGAATGCGATCTCTAGCCCTCTGATCATTAGGCGGAGGCAACTGCAAAGTCCCGTCCTGGGCATCTATACTCAAGGGACCAGGTCGGACTGCCCAATCCTTGAATGCCGACTGAGGGACTCCCAACAGGGATCTAACTGCGATGGGCAAAATATCAGACACGACAGACATTGTCTTGCCCTCAAACTCAATGTCGGTGATAAATCTCCAGTCCATAGGAGTCATCATCACCTCGCAATCAAGAAGATGAAGGGACTGAGTTTGGTGGAACTAGCAATTAGACAAAGCCCTCATATACCCCTAAGGGCAATGGCGGGGCAGGATCGAGAAGAAGGCCTAAAATCCCCAGCCATCTACAATCTCCATGTAATCCTCGTGCAAAGTCTGATAGAGGGAGTGCACACTAAACCAGTTCCCTCGAGGCTGTGTCAAGCTAGGGACCTGCATCAAAAATTAACCCATGACAAAAACCTGTGCCTCGAGAATGGCCAGAAGATGGGAAAAGAATCCAGAGGGAAGAAAGTCTTCAAGTCACCTCATTGGCCTGAAGATATCTCAAAGGATGGCGACTTAAGTTGCCCAGCAACTCCTGTGTCCGCACAGCAATGCCCGGGACCTCCGCACGTGGAACCTGAGCTGGAACCGGAGCAACAAAAGTAGCCTCCTCATCATCAATGTCAATGGGCTGCTCGTCCTGTGCTGGACGTATCCTGCTCTCTACCAATCTACAAGGCATCCTAGATGGACGTGCATGTGGGACGGTAGAAGCCCTCCTTCGTCTAACGCCTGATGAAACCCTGGTAGAGTTGCCGGGTCTATCGCGATCCATCGCATACACCAGTACTTCAAAATCACCTCAAACAGGGTGTGGTAAGCCTGAAACCTATGGCTTATTAATCAATCAATCCAACATACATATCTAAGTCCTAAAACATGCATGGGTCCATCAAAAATACCCCGTACAGTCAAAACTGCATGTTTTCAAAATCCCAGAAGCTCAAAACCTGCATTGGGTCAGTAAGAAACTCCCCACAGAGTCAAAAATGTATGCTTTTCAAAACCTAAGATTTTGGAAATTTTTGCCAAAGTCATCTTTGTAAAATGGACTGTCCACATGCACACAGGCATGCCTAGGTGGCCATTCAGTAGCACGCCTACCCAAAAATAGAAACAGTTCATATTTACTGAAACAAATCAAAAACCAGCCTCACATGGTCTCCAAAAATACCATAGGCATTTTTAGTTGAAAATCCAGGCTCGCTAGGCCTCAAAAAGGATGATTAGACTAACCAAAAAGCTCAAAATAGTACTGTCTCAGAACCTGAATTTTCTTACATCCAAACGTGCATTACAGTAAAATATGCATACATATGTAGACAGAAAATTTTTCGCAGGTCATATAGACATACATTTTTCATACATTACGTTTAAAAGCACCCTAGGTGGTTCACATGCTTTTAACTGTCAAAAACTGCAAAAGAAGGATGTAAAACATTACCTGCGCTAGCTGAACGTGTAGGAACTGATGGATTCAGAATCCGACTGCCAGAACTCCGTAGATCTGAAAAAGAAGATCAAAAATCCTTTCGCTGGTCAAACAGGAAACTTGCAAAATGAAAAATCTCGCAGCACATTAAATAAGTTGGGTATCCACAGCTCCACCTACGGTAGCCCAGGTGGGTCCCACTCTCCTCTGGCCCGATTCAGTTCGAGTCGAAACGGAGTTTGAACGGGCTGCTAAGTCAACTCTGAAGAGAAATCGCTACGCGATTGAGCAGTTTGTCTAGAAATCCTGCTTTAAGCAGCGTAATCCTGACGGAAAGGGAAATTACCCGAAGACCCTTGATATTCATCTCGGAGCCATGTTCGAGGATCAACAGATCAAACTGCAAAAAAGCTGTGCAAGAATTGCGCAAAATTGCCAAAAACTGCTGTTTGTCGACGTTCGGGTACTGACTGAAGCAATTTCAGCCATTAGCTCAGCCCCAGCGAAGTTCGGGTACTGACCAGAGCAGTTTCAGTCGTTGGCTCAGCCCCATCAAAGTTCTCCTACCAAAGTAGTTTCAGCCATTGGCTCAGCCCCAGCGAAGTTCGGGTACTGACCGAAGCAGTTTCAGCCGTTGGCTCAGCCCTAGCGAAGTTCGAGTTCTGACCCAAGTCAATTTCAGCCACTGGCTCAGCCCCAGCGAAGTTTGGGTTTCGACCGAAGTAGTTTCAGACATTGGCTCAACCCCAGCGAAGTTCGAGTATAGATCAAAATACAGTCCAATCATTGGCTCAACCCCAATGACGCTTTAACTGACGGCTTAACCCTAGCCAAGCAATAGAAGGGATCTGGCAACGGAAACCATTATAACAATCCATCACAACTGATGGAATATATTATACACATCCTCAAAGAGGATCATTGAGGTAGTATCAATCAGAATCTGTGAAGCTTATCGCAAAGGACGTCATCCCTAACAGATCAAGACGGAAAAATCTGTGATAGCTTAACTCTGCCAATCTCATCAGAGTCAAACCAGTTATCGTGAATAATGTCATCCCGAGTAGAAAATGACAAAGGTAGTTCGCGGTAACTCTCTAATACCATCAAGGGCTATACAAGACGGCGTCATCCCCAGCCAAGTGATAACGCACGCAGCAAAAAGTAGCCCCATTCTACTTCAAGACGCCCAGCCTTCAAAATGACTCTGGCATTTTCTATTCCCAGTGTCTACTAATCTTTATCCTGTCCATTCCACTACGTAACATGGACATGATAAAGAAGGGCATCTGTAGACACTCGAGATTTTTCTTGCCCCGATACTCATCCAGTAGAAGGGTAAAACCATCAATCAACCCAAATTCGATCCACAATATTGGTGCTCTAGTCAAATCTGATTCCCAATATCGGTAATCAAGTTCCGACAGTCAATCGAACCATCAATCAAGTTTCGACAGTTAATCGGACCATCAAATAAGTTTTGACAGTCAATCGGACCATCAATCAAGCTCCAACAGTCAATCGGATCATCAAGCTCAACCCCGATCTCAACCCTGGGAGGTACCAATCAGCCCCGACAGCAACCCGAGAGGTATTAATCAACCCCAGTCTCAACCTGGGGAATCAAATCAACCCCGGTCTCAACTCGGGAGGTACCAATCAACCCCGGTCTCAACCCGGGACGTCAGGCCAACTTCAGACATCATCCTGAAGCATTGCAACAACTCCGTAGCAAAACCTGGAATGACCACGTCAGCCTCAGAGACAACCCTGAGGTCAAAAGACTCAACTGGGATCCAAGTCTTGGAATCAGCTCTCGGAAGTCAACCAGCAACCATGCCAACACTACAGGCAGCCCCGGGAGGGGTACATCGATCATTTTACCAACTTTCAACTGACTTGGTCAAACTCAAGCCAAATTGATGCCGCCAAAGTCAGAATGAACCATAACGACGATCCCGAGTGGCAACAACGTAAGACAGTTCAACGGATAAACTGCGGGGAATCGAAGACCTGGTTATGAACCCGTCTTCTTGGACCCAAAAAATGTTTTTTCCCATGTCATTGCAAGACTTTTGGTGAGAGCTTTCTGGAAAGGTATCGCATGCCTCAAACGGATGCTCTGATCAAAAGTTAGAAAGTTTCTGACCTGACATCACATTGCTCGGAGTGCACGTACTTTGAGACGACCAAGCCGGGCACGCTGGACCCATCTCGAGTGGTCGCACCTCTATATATAGCAGCCATATGTAGAGGTGCGGCTCCCCCCCTCTATAAATAGAGGGGCAGCCCCCTCTCATTTTTATAAGCAAGAAGCGCAGCGAAGCCCTGCCCGACTGATTTTTTTAACTTTTACACCTCTTCCAAACCCAAATATTTTCATTCCAACACATAGATATACCCATCTACTACCACATATCAAAAAACCACTGGTAGATTTGGACGTTTAAGGCCTACGATTCGGCAAAAAGTCCGTAGTGCAGCCCATTGTAAGTATTTTTCCGATTAGCAAGTCAATACTACTACTTTGCACTGTTTTACACATGCACATCAAGTTTTATCTTCTAAATATGCACGAAATTTAGTTCCATGGCCGTTTTCATCTAACATTGATACATTTTTGAACATAAACTCTGTTTTTCAACATTTCTACAACTCGGATTGACGATCCGTCAGCTCCAGTAGCTTCAATGCACTAGCACACACCGTTTTGGCAACTTCGCCGGACTGGGTTGTCTTCCCAGTACGGGTTTGGCCTTTTTCTATATATATATTTTACTGTTTATGTACTAACATTTCAATTCAGTTAAGCCCAAATTTCAAATCTGAGGTAGTTTATCGCTTTTATATATATTTACGCATATCTAAGCGATTTTCACCATAACTGGTCTTCGTACCAGTATTGGTTGACTACATTCCTGTCAATATATATATATATATATATATATATATTAATTCAGTCCGGGCACAGGCGTGAAAACCCATCACCCTTTTTACTATTTTTTGCACACTTCGCCATACTGGGTGCTCTCTCAAGTCACTAGTTGACTATTTCTCTATAATTTATATTTCAGTTCGGCCTGGATCATTCTGTGGCCTTTTTACTTCTTTTATATTTATTTATGCATATATAAGCAGCCTTCATCATCACTGGTCATCTTTCTAGTCTTGGTTGACTATGTTTCTGTTAATATATATCTACATATATATTTCAATTCCAGTCCGGGCTTGCGAGCGAAAATCCATCGCCCTTTACAGCTTTTATATATATCTAACTATATATATTGCTTTGTTCAATTTATTCAACTGTTGCATTTAATATTCATTTGTATATGAATTTGCACTGACATTTCTTCGGGCGAACTAGATTTATCCAAATCTCGCCACTTCTAGCTTTCAACTGTTCAAACAGGTCCCGACAGAACCTGGAAGCTATATTAGCTGAGATTTCTTTAAATCTAGTTATTTTTATAGTTTCAGCTTTAAAAGCAACCTTGCGTCCCTTAGATCGCTATCTAGTGGGAACGAGATGCTTCAGTTATGCGGACCGGGATTTACTGAATGAATCCCTGGTTCTGGCTATCTTGGGATATTTATCTGCTTCTGTACCAATTTGAACTGTGCAGGTTTTCTAGCTATTCATATGTGAGCCTATTAATCGTGGGATTCATGATCAAACTGATCAGAATCTGATTCCCACGATGGACAAACTCCAGTTTACAGATGTACCTTGTCAGTTTTTTTCCTGTAAAATGTACATGCATAGACCTTAGAACGGTTATCCGGATTTAAGGTCTCAACATAGTGAAAATACGGATTGTTGTGTCATCGTCCCTCCGATTGTTTTCATACCCATGAGGAGACCGACACTTTATATTTCTGTGGTCGAGGATGCTTCGCAGCCCGACAAATCACCATTTGCATGCAGCCTTAAGGCTATAAAGATAAAATTGAGAGTAGCGATATGCTTCAATTCCTATGTCAGCGTAAACCAGCTTTCAAAACATCACTGTCAATTCAATTCAAAAGCTTTTGCAAATTAAATTAAATGATGCTTTTTGCAAATCAAATCAAAGATAGATTTTTAAATCAAATCAAACCCTTCGTATATAGGCTCAACGAAGCCTATCAATGCTTTTAATCAATCAAAAGGCCCAATTTTCAAACAACATTCACTCCGCATTCCAGTTTTAAGGAAATATTGTAAAGATTGCAGTACTGTGTTTACACAGGAGTCGTGGGGTGCCTAACACCTTCCCCACACTTAACCAAGCCCCTGAACTCAAAACTCTGATTTCAAAGATCAAGTTTCGACAGTGTCCAGTAATTTGGGCCACTTTTCAAGTCAAATTCGGTTGAGTTGGAACAACCATTTTCAAAACTATCAACTAGCGACTCTGTTTAAATCAAATCAAATCATCAACATATTAATATGTTGGCCTCTTTCCTAAAAAACCCTTCAAAATCTTTTTTGCAATAAAAAGAACAAAGGTAGAGATAACTTAGGAAGATCGATTTGAGGAAAACCAGGTTATGAACCGACCCGCAGTATTTCTTAAATTTTCCAACATCGACAAGCTTTAAGCAACAATATGTGCTAACTAACACAATCAGAATCAAGCAGACTTCATCAGTTCTGTTTCCAGACTGGCGCAGCTGCGCCATGGTCAAGCCTAGGGGCGGCGCAGCTGCACTGCCCCCTGGCCAGACCAGGGTTGGGCTACTGCCTGTCGATTCTGTCCAATATGTGAGTATACATAGATAATTACACATATCATGCATTCATACTAGAGGACTTTTCATACACGTATAACCATCCTAAGATCACCTTTTCATGTTAGGATCTTAGTTTTAGGATTTAGGCCAAATAGGGCCATGGAATCACAAGGCCTACTAGATTAACCATATGTATATGTGAGAAGGTCATATAAACTATAATATACATGCTCACAATTGTTCACCTCTTTTACTCATAGCTAGTATTGATTATTGTTTTAAAACATGCTTAACTCATGCTTGGTTAACCTTTCATTATGTCTAATACACATGAATCATGTTTAGAGACAAAAAGAATGTAAACATGTCATTTTCATGTCCAGAACATAACTACTCAAACAAATGAAAATTAGTTTAAAACTATTCAAGTTTGCTTCTTAAACTTTAAACAATACAATACAAAAACATCATTAAATCTTTTTTCATGTGTAGTTAAATCATGTTTTGTAAACTCACAAAGTCAGAACATACTCTATGTGATATTCATGGATAATAGTTTTAATATGTCATATTTTCTTTGAAAAAGTCATTTAGCTCAAAGCCCAAACAAGTTGGTTATGAACAAAGGAACATTAAATCTCAACTCATGCTCATTGATGTTCATAATCAGTTATACGTGTACATTATCATGTTCAAAAATCAGAATGAAAACATGGTATGTGTATATATATATATATCAAAGTTCATTTAAAAACTATAAGTTCTTTCTCAAACCATAAGTCTTGTCGTCAATAATGTGTACTAACATAGATTTAAACATGCATGCTATATCAATGTTCTCATGGATGCACGTCAAGCCTGTTAGTATGTTTGTCTAGGTAGTATTAACACTTTAGCATATAATAGCTTTGCAACAGAAACAGAAAACTGACACAGGGGCCTAGCGCAGCTATGCTGCGCCTTAGTATAAAACTGGCGCAGCTGCGCCAGTTCCCGATCAGAACTGAAATAGCTCTGTTGCAGAATGTTGAACCCATAATTGATTTTCTTCGATTTTATCATGCTTAAACTGTGACACCCCCGAATCCGGGTTCTCTGACCCTGGTCCGGTCGTCACGATCTAACATAAACATCCACCTCTAAACAACATACAATAACTAAGTGCGGAATATAATAAACGTATGTCGTTCATTCAAAAGGTGTTACTAGTCCCAAGATTCGATAACCTTAAATACAAAACATACAAACATACCCTAGAGTAGTCAATAGGGTTCATATTACATAACAGTAAATTAATTAAACATAAAGATAAAGTCTGCCCTTGCAAACTAATCCTACATCTTCCCTTTACCCTTGTCCTTTCCTGAAGTCTCGGGCTTAACTGCAATATAAGTCATGATATAGCAAGAATGAGCAACAAATTTGCTCAGCAAGTTGAAATACAACAATAAAGAATATATCATGATGAAAGGAATATATCTGATAATGAATTCAACAATATGAATATCGGAAGCAAGAATAATAATTGCTTTTAGAATAACTGATAGTCAAGTAGACTTTTGAACTATAAAACTCCAACGAAATCAATAGCTGATTGACCCTTTGGTTACTTGCTACAGAATAAGTACTTGAGGGGATCAGCCTCGCGTACGCTATGTATATGCATAACATTCAACTCTGCTGTTTGTATCTTTATACTAGATACCTGGGGTACTCCCCTATATATACAAGGGGTGTTCTTTCAGTCTAAGAATTCTTTCCATCAATTGGTTTGGATAGCTTTTATAAAATTTTTATACAATTTTCTGACCGAACAAGGGTTCAGACTCTATCTGACGCAGTTCAAGAATTATAGAACTTTAAATAATGTACAAGTCCAAGACTGTACGAAATCAAGTGCACCAAGTGCGAATAACAATAATATCGATGTGGAATAATTGTAAAGTAATTAAACCACCTAATAGTATGCTTGGAAATAAAGTTCAAGCTTTAAATAATTAACTGTCAATACGATAATAACCTGCTCAATACAATATGAGAAGGATAGGAACTTGTACAAATAAGAATTAAAGAACTTGCACAACCAAATAGTGAAGTTCGGAGACTTGCCTGATTGCTCAGCTACAATTAAGTTCTAGCTTTAATTAAATCTCGCTGAAATAACCTAACATTAATAAGTCGGTATTCCAATTAGCATGTGTAAACTAATACGAGTCTACACTTACAAGAATCTGCTTATCATATCAATCTATCCATAATTCACGTAAGTCAATCTAATCATGTCATAGATTTAATAACTTTAGATTATCTAGTTTCTATGCATCAAAATAGACTTGAACACATAATACTTCAAGTTACTTATATTTAATCAACATACATGTTTTATGATTATAATTTTTGAAAACCTAGCATGCTCAACCTAATCCTAGTTTAAAGTCATATGCTCTCATGTCGGTAATTTGTATACTTTACATAATACAAGTTCATGCTTCATGTTATCACATAACAAGGTTAAACATAACATGCATGCTCATGCTTATACTATACATGTATACTTTAATCCACTTATTTCATGCCTTAGAAATTCATTTTCTATGAATACGTGTATATGTGAAATCTATACGTTAACTCAACGAGGTCCATGTTAATATGCTTATAGGCATAACGAACTCTAATGTAAATGCTTGTATGCTCAATACGTAATCCACATGGTGTTCGATGATATAATCTTTCACGTTCTAAGCTTTTTGTTGAAAAATCACACTAAGCCAATAAGGTATCATAATACATGTTAAGTGCCTTGTGCTCATAACTCATATGTCTTAGGACTCATATATAAACTATATATATGCTCTCAAATAGTCACAATCTAAAAGATATTAACCTTAGCCAAGTTCACTTTGAAAGTTCTTAAGTTTCTTATTTCAAAATCGCTAGAATCTTGCTATCACGTATGCTAGTGTGTGAACACACTTTAGACTCGCATTTCATGACAATATAAACCACACTATTGTGTTTACAAAATCAGAATGTTCACGTGATACGTCCATAACAAGGTTTACTTTTGAATTACAAGTTTCCCTTTTTAAAACATATGGTCATGGCATATACGTTTAGCATCAACGAATACATACTTATATCATGTTATTGTACTAATATCTACATTTAAATCATGTTCACAAGCTTGTTTCAATGGTATATCACATGTTAGTATATCACAGCAGCTTAACAGAAGCAGAAAACAAAAACTGGCCACAGGAACCTGCTCAGCTGCGCAGGCACCAGGTATAAACCCGGCGCAGCTGCGCCGGTGTCCGGCCAATCCAAGAGCAGGTTGTGGCGCAGCTGCGCCGCTGGCCAGTATAATACTGGCGCAGCTGCGCAGGCTGTCGGCCAGACTAGAAGCTAAACTGCTTCGGCAGTTCTGTAAACCCAACTCAGAAATTTTCCTATCAAAATTGTTTCTAACACACCATTTAGCAATTCTAACATGTTTAACATCTTGTATAACACTTAACCAACATATTTCAATCCAATTATCAATAATTACATGCTTAATTCCAAGAATCAAATATTAAGAATTCTACAGAAATTAAAAATGGATTTATACCTCTGTAAATGAACTTGCTGCTAAACAGATTCTGTAATGCTACTATTAGACTTGCAATGTTGCTATAATACTCTTCCTAACTCAAATGAAATCCTCAGCAAATGAAATGAGAAGAAGAGGGGCTCTATTTATAGCCAATTCTTTACATGGTCCATGCTTTTGCTCTCCATTTCAAAACAATAGGAATAAGAAGTGTATGAGGGATAATTGGGAGTAGTTAGAACCCATCATAATGCCCACTTCCCCCATAATTATTGGCTATAATTGATGAATTTGAGAGAAGGAGTAGGCTAGAGTAGCATGTGGGAGTTCACGTGTATGAGAGGAAATTGAGGATGGCCTCTCATTATGGGACACAATTCTCAGCAACTTGCATATATTAAGTGTAGCATGTACAAACTCTTAAGTTATAAAATACATGTACACATTATGTATACATATAAGTCCCAATGTACTTTTAATTAGTTAACCCACAATACAATGTATCAATTTGGGTTATACATATGATAACATATAATCCTTGTACATTTTCTATTAACACCAAATATAATATAATTGTGTATTGCTCATTACTTATTACCATAACTGTTATTATTATAATAACTGTTACTATAATAATTATACTAACTTATTGAAATTATTTATCAATTAATAATGTTATTGATATTAATATAAGGTAATGGGGTTATATATTAATGTCTATCATGTTACATAAGCAATAATATGTAACTCACATAATGTAATTAATCATACTATATAGTCTACATATATAATATGTAGACGTATTAATACGTCACCTTGTACTATATATAGTATATAGTTAACTACCATATTTTGTAAGGTTTACTTATCACATGCTTGTATGAAATAATTAATCAAGTAAATATAATATTATTATATTTATTAATCTCTCATTTGTTAATTATTATTTATTCATAATAATTGTTAAATCAACACATTATCAAATATTTACTCATAATTGCAATTTATCAATATGATCAACTCTTGACACTATATCCAAATAATTAGAATATTTAATTATTAATAATCCTATCAATTTTCTGATATTAAAGTCTCAGGGCTAGTCCACTAATTTAAATAAACTATTAGTGACTCCCCTTAACCATTTCACCAATTCACATAACCACATAAGGTTTAAATAAACTCACAAAACTAACTCGTTAAAATTAAATCACATATTTAATAAATAAGGAGTTTAAAATTCATGGTCGTTACATAAACCCATTCTCTGAGGTTCTATACATGTATACACACTTCATAAACACTTTGGTAGCAAATTTCCAAACCCAATTCACAATAGTTAGTGAGAATTTCTATAAATTGGCTAAGCTTCAAATTAAGAAATGAAAATAAGAATTTACCTTCTAGGCAACTTAGTTAGCTAAGTTCCTCACTTCTGCAACTCTAGACTCCTTCTGAACTAACAAGCACTCACACTCTTAAACTTTGTAAATCAACATACAATTTTCAGTAAGGATAAATGAAGAATAGAGCTGCCCTTTTATAGAAGAATTGTTATCTAGCTAATGTCTTTACACCAAAGTCTGAGTCCATGGAGTAGAAGAACACAATGGTTATGGAAGAGTTGTTGAACCACCACCCCCCAGCCATTTGCATAGCAATGATCACCTAGTTTTAAGGTTTCTGTGCATAGCTTGGTAGTTTATGTAATGAAGATATAGGTTACTGTTTGGGCCAACTGAAATGGGACAAGGCTTCTAAATACCCAGCATTTAGTTCAATATAGTTATCTTTAATTCCCCTTTTGGTTCTCTCATGTAATTTTAATGCATAACATTACTATAAATGGAAAGTTAGGGATTATATATGTGCCCATATCATATAATTCATGTGCATTGGGTCCTTTATAAAATAATATTTAATACAGTTAAAATGAGACAGTTAGGTATTATTAACCGGGTGTTATTATATTACATTATTCCAATTCTATTATTTCTATTATATTAAATTATTGAAGTATTCATTAATCAATAATTGTTTACAATGTATTTATGAGATACTAATTTAATGTCCACACACTCACATTATCATATACACATTTCATGCAACTCTCACAACTCAATAAACCTTACTATATAGTTTATATATATAATATAGTCACATTGACCGTCACATTACACTATATAATATAGTTGTAGATACAATATATTATAAGTTTAATTATCGCATACTTGCACATAATAGTTACTTGAGTAAATATAATTATATCAATAATCTACTTGATTATGTTTTATTATTCTCCATAACAATTAATTAATAATACTATTAATCATAATGATAATTAGTTAACCATACATTATTAGTTAATCATTTTAATAATTAATCTCCCATCATATTAATGTGGGTAAGTAGCATATAATAATCTTGCTTATCTTGATTATAACTTATCTTATCTCCTTGCCACACTAGGCAATTCATATTAACATTACGTTAAGCTTCCCATCGAATTCATTCTCGTGCCACGAAGGGCATTTTAATGAGCTTATCACAAACTCCATATTTTTCTCAATTATTACATATATTCAATTTGAAACAATTGAGTTAGCTCGTCTCATAACACATAAACATTTATATTCACATAAATATTCAATTTTTATTAATATATTCATTTAATAATATTCAAAAATTCTCGGGTATTACATCCATCCTGGTTTTAACCGTCTTAATTTCTTCTTGACTGGTTTGAACCCTTCCTTAATTGGTAGTCGATGGACAACTATATCGGTGGATAGACCTATCATGTCTTCATGAGACCAGACAAAAACGTCCTTGAATTGAGTTAAGAATTTGATTAGTTCTTTTTCTTGGCTAGAGGGGAGGTTGGTTTCGATCTGTAGCTCTTTGGGATTGTCATGGGTTTCACTATTTATGGTGGTGGTTTGATCAAGGTTGGGTTTAGGTTTATCTTTGACCCATGCTTTGATTTCCTCAGGTACCTCGTCATCATCCACTTCCTCTTGCTCGATCCTCATCAAGTCAAAGTCCAATTCTATATCAAAATCGTATTCATCACTCACATTTGACAAGTCATGGACATGGCTAGAAATACTCAAATTTGGAAACCTGAGACAAAAAACTTGATTGCTAAATATATATAAACGGATGCCCATTACAAAAGGATTCAGCAGTGGATATAACAAAAGGCAATAACAAGTCGCATAAAATAAAACAAGCATAAATATATAAAGGTAAAGCTCCATGTCAATGGATTATTCTTTGATTTTTACCCTTTTCGAACAATTTTAGGGGTGATCGTTCAATTACTGGTAGTTAGATCCTGGGGAATAGCTGAGATAGATGCGTCGCTGGAGTTATCGGTGTCTTTAAGGATTACCATAACTGATTTGGAACAGGTCCCTGGATCCTCTTTCGGGATGTTCACACTTCCCCAATTAAGGACTGGGATAATGGTTTGATCATTCGACAGGTCGACCCCATTGCTTCATGGCACCTTCAGAAAGGCAAAGGCTGCTCACAAATTACAACTGAATCTCCTCCAGAAACTTCCTATCTTTGGCCATCCGGGCAGCATCCTTGAGAGGCTCTTCCTCACCAATCTCCTTATATCCATTCTGATTGACTTTAGGGAACAGAAGGTTTGAGATAATAGCAGGGATCTTCTTCAACGACTTCTTAAATCCGGCTTCATTGAGGTTTATCTTGAGAGGAATCAAATGGCTGACTGACATGTGTTTGTGAGGATTACGATATTTGGATCCACCAGAGTATCCTAACCCAGCCCTTCCTAACTGCGTGGGTATGTGGATTGGGTTCTTGATTCTCTGGCCATTTCTACCCAACCCTTGACCCAGTTGATGTCCTCTGGAAAGCATCTCTTGGCCAACTGCCATTACTTCTGGAGATATTCAGGGAGTTAATGCTGGCGCACCCACAGAGTGGTATCGTGGATTGCTTACTTCAAAGGCTTGAAAACTAGCAGGCTCAATACCCTCATTCACGCTAATCAGGGGCATAGCTCCCAGATTATGGATATAGGATAATCAGGTTCTGCACTGACGGTGACTAGATTATCGTTAACGATGTATTTTAATTGCTGATGAAGAGTTGAAGGAACGGCACCATCCATATGGATCCAAGGTCAGTCCCAGTAACAGATTATATCCAGTAGTGATTTTCAGGATTTGGAAAGGTATATTGAATGTGAATGAGCCAATCTCCACAGGAAGTTTTATTTCCCCCACCGTATCCCTTCTTGATCTGTCGAATGCTCGCACCACTACATGGCTTTCCCGAATCTGATTCGGGTTGATCTTTATCCTATCCAGAGTATCCTATGGACAGATGTTCAATGATGATTCACCATCAATAAGTACGCCTCCTAATACGTACCCAGATAATACGACATCGATATGTAATAGTTTGTGATGCCCAGTTCCCTCAGCCGGTATATCGTCATTGGTGAATGATATCACATTACTGTCCAATACATGGCTGATCAAATGCAAGAATTTTTCAGTATCAATGGTTTTGGGCAGATGTGCCTCCTCCAACACTTGGATTAGACTTTGATAATGGTCGTCAGAAGCCAATACTAAATCCAGAATGGAGATTTGATATTGTGCATCTTCTAACTGCTTCACCGTTCTTGCTTTACTGTGCCCCATCTTATGGAGGAATTTTATGACCTTTCCCATTGATACCTTCCCAAATATCTTGGTTGCTGATTTCACTAAACGCCCCAGGAGGTAAAGTGGATGCTCCTTAGGCACGATGGCTATACAATCGGGTGCCAATTTTATGCCTTCTCCATAATTCCACGGTACCTTCTTCAGACTAAGAATTGGGATTTGAGGCCAAGGAGCCAACATCAGTGGCTTTGGTGACGGTATTTCTAGAGTAGTCTTGTCTCCCTGTCCGAATAATCCTTTTATGGTTATGGGTCCTCCAGACGCTCTTTCTATGCAAAGGATAACAACTACCATTTCCTCCAAACTTCTTACCCCTCGATGGTATATTATCTCTTCTTCTGGGAAGACCTCAATTTTGCTCATCAGCTCTAGCTCTCCTGATTAAATCATATTCTAATTAAGTGTCATAGGGCCCAACATTCCTCCGTGGCATGTCCAGGAGTATTCGAATGATAGAGGCATGACCTACAAGGATCGAAACACTTTGATCATAGATCTGGGGGAGGCAGGAATTCTGTGATCTTTCCTTCATTGTTCAATGTACACAAAATTTCTTCCCTAGACTGCCCAAGGAGGTGAATTTTCTTTTGGCTGTAAATTCTCGTCGGTGCTGAATTCTAGCTTCCCTAGCCATCTTTTCCGTCCATATATTCTGCTCTTGGCAGCGAATCTGGTCCCTTCTTGAGATTGGGACATCCTGGATTGATATGGTGTCGATTTGCCTTGATAGGACTTGGTCTATTAGCTGTTAGGTCAACTAATGTTGGTATATAACCAGATCTGCTAACTAGTCTACTTGCGCTTTAATCAAGGCCAAGTCTTGCTCCACCATATAATTCTCTTTTGGGTATCCCCATATTACAAGTCATTCATAAAGGGTGAGTCCTCAGCTTCCTCAGGTATTTATGATTTTCCCTACCTCCTACACTAACCGTGTTGACTCCTTCTGCATTATGCTGAGGTAAAGGGTTATTGTTGACATTCGGCTGCTCTGGCATTTTGACTATAATCTCCCCACTATCAATCAAGTTCTGAATCTTATGTTTTAAAGTTCAACATTCCTGAGTGTCATTCCTCGGTGAGTTAGAATGGTAAGTACATTTCTTGCTGGGATCAAATTGCCTTCCATTTAGATCAGAAGGTGGAGCAAGCTCAACGATCTTCTTCTGGGCGATCAATAGTGCCAATATATTCTCCAAATAATCCCCTAAAGGATTAAATATCCTTCTTCGCTTGTCCTCCCCAACCTTCAATGCTGTAGGATTTTGGGAATTCACTGGACGAGTGTTCTATTTCTGGATAGGCAGACTGTGGCTCTTATTGGCAGCTTGTCCTTGTAATATCAAAGATAAGTCTTCTTCCTTCCTTTTAGATACACTGTTGGGAGAGCTCACATAGTTTCCCAACTGTATGTGCTCTGCTACGACCTCCAAAGCAGTGAGATCTTTGATATTACATGACTTCAAACCCATTTCAGCCATTTTTCCATGTTTGATCATTTCAGAGAAGGATTTGCCTAACCCTGCAAGGACTCTTTCGTAGAAAAGGGCTTCTTGTATGTCAATGAAAGTTGTCACCATCTCATTTTCATCCATTGACGGGTTAACTTGGGCCGCCATTCGCCTCCACCGCTGCGCATACTCCCTGAAAGACTCATTACTCGATTTTTTAACTTTGGTAACTTGGTAGCGATCAGGTGCCATCTGGGATTAGAAACTATACTGGTTGAGGAAAACGTGGGCCAAATCTTCCTAACCTTAGACTTTGGAATTATCTATTCAGGCATACCAATTTCGACGTCGAGTGGGGATATTATGGTAGATGCCTGAGTATCACTATCCTTTCCTAGTGTTTGAACTTCTCCCTGAGCGGAAGATTCAGTTTGAGTCTTTAGTTTGGGTTCTTGAGACACTTTACAATGTTCTCTTAACAGGGTGGTCATCTCGGTGATCTGTTTCTTAAACTCCTCGAATTCCACTAGAGATACAGGGATGTGTTCTGATAAACTTCCTTCAGCCATTTTAACTGGTGGTGAACAGGCTTTTTTTGGCTCGAAATCGAGTTCTAGGACCAATATGTACAAAATCAGTATCTAGTTTAATCTAGATATTGACAGGGGATATGGATGCATGATATGTTAGGCCTCGAGTTATAGGTTTTTTTTAATCTTTTCCTGCAAAAAAAGGGGTTAGTCGACTTAATGACAGGATAAGAATGGTGTATAAACGACAGTTAAAAATGGATGACATCTGTAAATTCTAAAAGTAACAGGGCATGAAGAGGCATCCTGCGCGTTTGGTTTCTCAGAGGCTGACCTATTTTAGGTTTACTCTCACTGGGCTTTTTGAAATTGGTTCCTAGATCTTCGCAATTTACTTGATGAAGACATCCATCTTTCAATTAGAGCGAATTTGAGTGGTGCCTTTCCTAAGCCTCACAATGAAAACATCCATAGGAGTCCAGTAATACACAACCGATGGGATTGCCTCCTATTGGAGGGACCACACAACATACATTCACATATATTCACGTCCTCGCCGTATGAAAAATGATGATATTGTGCGAAGCACTAAGAAAGCTTTAAACATTGAAACATTAATCACACACAAAGATCATTCGCACAAGATACACATGCAGAATGGAATTTAAAAAGATTGCACGCGGCTTAAGCCTTCTCTAGTCCCCAGCAGAGAAACCACCTGTCGACGCCGAGAAAAAGACTGGTTCATATGATGTCCGTCTTTCCTAAATTGGTGTTGTTTGTTTTTCCCTTTTGGTGATTCGCTATGTCTATGGATTTTATTAAAGGGTGAGTTTTTAGGAAATTGATACTGACATAAATGTCGACGACTTTGAAAAGATTGATTTTATTATTTTATAATTGGATCGAATGAGACAGAGCCGCCGGCTGGTATAATATAAATAGATGTACCGACTCATCCGATTTTGAAGATTTTTACAATATGGTCCAATATGTGACTCCGTAAGATTGGTCTGAAATCGAGATTCTTAGAATTCGGGGGCTAGCTTAAGCGAGGGGAAGGTGTTAGGCATCCCCCGACTTCTGTGAAAAAAACACGGTTACCGCATCTTCTAGATTTCCTATGCATAAAGTGTATGTGTGTGTGTGAGAGAGAGTGTGTTTTTTATTTTAAGTTTATGTAGCTTACTCTAAGTCATTTTCTAAGTTAGGGGAAAGTAGTGCTGTACCTCTTTTGCGCCTAGGTACGAAGGATTTGATTTAACAAAAAGTTCATTTTAAACAAGATATTTGAATTGAAATGATGTTTTGGAAAACAAGGTTTCAAATCCTTCGCCTGACTAGGAATTGAGGACTTCGATACTTCCTTTTATTTATCTTTATGTTTATCAGGTGATCTACCCCAAGTCATCTTTTCCTTTATGAAAGCTCTTTATGATTTTATTGGAAATCATTTTGGTGATTATGTATGCTAAAAGCGCCAAAAAAGGGTCGGATCATCATCGGGCATGTAAGCCGTCTCGATGAATTCGAGCACCCACAATCAAAGTTTTCACTACCACGGGGTCTTGAATCCGACTTCTCGGGACTAACCCCTTGAATCCGTTTTTAAGATCCAAACATTATATGTACAATGATTTTTGCGTTATTTAAACATTACATCACAAAAATTGATCTATCGTGGGAATCAAGTCGGGATCCGATCATGGTATCTCGACACCGGGATTCTTAGGCTCACATTATTTTGGGCAAATATATATGTACAATGTCCTAGACTTGATATTAGGTGATTTCATCGGTTAAAATCACCGTTTCAAGCCATTTCAGACCCCTTTACCTCTAGATATAGATCTAAGGCTATACAGGATAACCGGGACCTATTAAAAGCATTAAAATGCGTAGATCTACCATGGATCTAAACTGATCTAGTATATAGGTTAGGGCTTCATGCTCCATAACCCTCGAATGGCTAGATCCGACTTAGATTTAGGTAGATCTAGTCTCTTGACTTGATTTACAATTAAATATGCCAATAACCGATGGGATCTATAGATCTACCACCTACACACCAATATATGTATAAAACAACAAGTCTAACAATGTTTACACAATATATCACATAAATCTAGTACATTAAACACTAGTTACAAAGAAAGTGGCTAAAATGAGTGCTTTTCACCTTAGGGGACGCGTGAACAAGCGTTTTATCACCCGGGATCAACTAAGAACACTCTCGAGATTCAAAGTATGTATGAAACTAGATTAAATAACTCAAAAGGTGTGTATATTGCTCAAAACTCGAGGGTTTCTCACTCTAGAATTAGTTTCTCTCTCTAAAACTTCTTTTTTTTTTAAATAAGTTGGTGTGCTGATTTAAGGTATCGGAGCTAGCCGTAGGTACACCTGCGACTAGACCCCGTGGGCCCCGCCGTCTCAAAGTTCATTCCTTCGGTCTCGGTTTGGAGAAAGTTGAGCTTCGTCGGCTAAACTTCCGGAAAGTCTTTGCAAAAGGCTGCGGAATAAGGTCGAGTCTGACTAAATCGGGGTCCAAAAAGATGATGTTGGTAGCTGAGAGGTATCTTTTGATTCCCGACTATAGTTAACTGGCTTTTCTTTGATAGCACGTAGTTCGATGTTTGCTGAGGTGACTTCTTGCAGACACTTTCTCAGCTTTGCGATCCTCATTCAGTTTGCGTCTTGTTTGGACTTCATTGGCCCTTTGAATCATCCACAGGGTTGTCTCCGGGGTGATCAGATGATTTTCCCCTAGCTCGGGGTTGTCTTCGAAGTAAAATTATGCTTTTGCCCTTCTTCAAGGTTAGTATAAAGAAAGTGAATTTTTGAGTGTTTACACCAAAATTGTACAAATTTTGGTTTTCGGTTATAATTGAATATCTTATTCGGTTCGGTTATAATTGAATGATCAGTCCTACTCCTGACCCATTTTCCAGGTTCTCTCTAGGCCCCTAGGATGAAATGTTTTCAATTGAAGTGTAACAATAAGTTCTAAAAAATAATATATAACTTACATGAGACTCTTTTTGTGGAATAGATGGAGTAAGAACTCTATTAATAATACATTGACTGTATAAAGTTGAACTAGAGAGAAAAAAATAAAACTGAAGCTAAGTGCTTGTGAAATGTATCCCAATAATTGAATTATAATAAAATAAGTTATCATAAAAAATAATAAAAATAAAAATTAAATGAGACTCTTTTTGTAGAATAGAGGGAGTAAAAAGTCTTTTAATAATAGATTAAATATATAAAGTTCAGTGAATTCGTTAATACTCAATCAATATCACCATTAACATTCTGTAGAGGATGATTTCTAATAATTTGGATTTCTTTTGATAAATAATCTAATTGTGTATTGAGGTTTTTAGAAGGTTAACATTGAAAGGTGATGATGAATTATTCAACATTAGTTCTTTCATACTTCTCAAGATGTTTTCATTACTAGCATTATTGTCAACTAGTTTTTTATATTTAGGAGGTGGTTGAATTTAATTATAAGTCACATTCATTGATTACTCAACTACTATAATTTCTTGTTGAAAACTTTGTAGACTTTGCTATTTGTTGAATATCCTAGAATTATTCCTTTATTAGATTTGAGATCAAATTTTAACAAATGTCCTTTTATATTTAAAATAAAATATTTGCTCCCAAAAATACAAAATATATTTTAGATTCTTTCGTAATAAAGCTCATAGGAGTTTTGAACAAAATAGGCGTTAATAAAGCATGTTATTCCCAAAAGGCATAAAGAGTTTTAGAAGGGGGGTTGAATAGATTCTTTAAATTATATATTTAAAGAGATGTTACTAAATAAGTTAAGCAAGTTAATTGATTGAGCACATTAAATTGTATTATTAAAAACCCTTCAAAGATTATTAGAAAACACAAAGTTCTAAATTTAGTGAGCAAATGAAAAAATAAGTCACAGTAATAAAAGCGTAATGATAGAATATGACATGCAAAAAGTAAAGAACACAAGTAATTTTTAAGATGTTTAGAGTACAAAAGTCTTCTAATCATCTCTTCTACTCCGCGAGTAGGGATATTCCACTAAGGAGGGTGATCATCAAGATTATAGTTCTCTAAGAACTCTTACACAATTGATTCATAAAGAATCCTTCAAATCACATAGATTTGGATTGTAAGAGATCACTAAAATCTAATTAAACACTAAAAAAAGATGTTTGTTTTGAGGTGCTTGCTAAGTTGCTTTAAGAGTTTTCTTCAAATGACTTACCAGCATAATGTGTTTCTTGGAATTTAAGAGCGGAGCTTGAATGAACGCATAGTTTTAGCACTTGGACTTGATTAATTCGTTCTATATATTTTGTGCTTGAAATTTTTGTCCTTATATAGAGATCTTCTGGGGACCTTCCCGTTGGAAAGTCACCGTTGCTCCATTTTGACTTGGACACTTGTCATTCTTCAATTGTTTGACTTCAAATTATTATTTTCTTGAACTATCTCAAGTTGTTTTCTTCAGTACTATGAACAGTGATGTAGCAGTCACATGTCCTTTGACTCTACTACTATAGCTATTAGATAGAGCCTTTGTCGACTTGTCCCTATCACAAAATCATTTGAGTATAACCTCAAAGGGTCAAGTGTTAAGGTTTATAAACCTTGTCATAACCTGCCATTGACTTGTTAGATAACTGCATCGTGACATCCCCACCCCCAAATCCGGGTACTTAAATCCCACATACTTGGTGTTCACGATCCATAACAATCACATTTAACTACCCATAAAGTAGAATAATAAACTTTATAATAAATAATACTTATAAAATGTTACATAATTAAACAAAATCTCAGGTCAACTAACCTTTAATTATTACATCATAACAGCGAAATATTAAAAAATAAGTAAGTTCATTACATCAACTTCTCAAATAAAACATAATCTAAACATCCTCTCTTTATGCATTTTGCCTTTGCCCTTGCTTGTAGATGGCTCATCAGGTTTTTCGACCTTAGCTGAAATGTTTTATGCAAGAGTGGGTAAATAATTTGCCCACAAGTAGAACAATATATAATAGCAGTATACGAATAAATAATGGACAAGCTTTAACTGAATAATATAATTTTTACTAGAAACAATTAATAATAATCAAGAACTATGAGTTCAATGGAATATTCGACTTTTAAATCAATAATAGATATCAAGATCAAATGTATAACTAAGGGTCAGAAAATCACGAACTATGTCCCAGGTTATTAAGTATTTCTACTTCAACATTTAATAACCAAGAGACTATATAGACCATCTATCTCGTACTCCGGGTGATCAGCCCTTCGTATTATGTATTGTGCACAAATATATCATCGCTATTGTGAAGCTAGGGATTATAGTTCTCGATAACTTATACTCATCTCAGTTTTATTATTAGGATCCTCACCAAAAAAACACGTTGGTATGGATTAACTTCAAAAGAATTTTAGATCTTTAGAACGCTCATCAACTATGGACTAGTCGAATCAAAAAGGGTTTAATAGCCATTCAAGGATTCGATAACAATAACATCTCGAACATTATTGAATAAGTGAATTATGATTCATCAAGAATTGAAAACATAAAGATTCATAAATGAACAAGTGACATTTATTAAAGTAAGACGTTAGAAAGAACTAGAAAGCTTGCTCAAAACATAGACATAATTCGAATAAAGAAACCTTGCTAAATATGAAAGCATAAACAAAGGTTAGGAAACTTGCCTCACGCGATCGCTATAAATTTATAAAACACTTCCTTTAAAAATATCCTACACATTTTAGTCACAATAGCACATTGATTATTTATGAAACAACATTCACTAATCGCTTACACTAATCCCACTCTAGAACCCATTACCCTTTAATTATCATCTAATATTATCTTACATGTTACAACCTATTAATACATCTTGTTACATGTTTTAAGCTTCATTACATTCATCAGAATATGTTAGATTAGCATCACCCCAGATGTACACTTAACAACTCTTTACTGGGTCTGTTATGCATCAGGCATGGCTGCACCACATTTATACTGGGCAACAGCGTGGAAGAGCTCAGCTCTAGAATTAGTTTGTGCAGTTCGTGATTCAACTCCGATTCATTCCAAAAACTCCCAATTTTTCCATCCAAACTCCAAATTAACCAATCCCAGATGCCATAAACTAAATAAACACAACACCAAACATCTATAAAATAATTCTAAAATCTCAAACAACTTCAACAACCAATTTTAAGGATTCAAGTTCCATATTCATACTAGTTTTTGATATATTAACATATTATACAAAATCAACCATCCTGGATTCGTTTTACAACCATTTTGATTCATTCAAGTTGCATTATTTTCTTATTTCAGAGTATTACAATAAATGACCATCAATTTAAGACTTAAAGCATGTATTCACAACCAATTTTGCCTCTAAAATAGACCATAATGTACATATTAAACCAAAAGTCTAATTCTTCTTCTTTTACACAAACACGAATTTGATGGCTTCAAATCAATTATAAATGATAATAAACAGATTATACATACCCAAAAACATATATAGCAAACTTCTCAACAAATCATTCACCAAAATTATTTCTACAGTGAAGTACTTTGAGAAAAATATAAACTAGAAGTTTAGAGTTATATTATTACCTTTTGATTCCTTCTTAAACTTAGTTAGATAATGAAGATTGCTTGATTACTCTTCTTCTTCTTCCTTGATTCTCCAATGCCTTCTCCAATTTCTCAAGAACTTTCTTACCAGTCTCTCACTCTCTTTCTTAGACTTAGCAAAATTGAGCGTAACATAAACTGATGAATAAACTTAACGTGGCTTTTACTTGGGTTATCAGTTACTAAAACAAAAAGGGTTCAGCAGTTAGGAAAATACAAAGGGTCTAAGCCTTGTTTGGCAAAGCCCAATTAAACTCCCCTTGACTTTATTTTCATTTTTTTAATTTTATTTTACTATATGATATATATGTCACACTAAATCCTTATTGCTAAATTAATTAGCCAACTATTTATTTATTAAACCAATTTTGATATTTTAAATTTGACTTAATTAGGTTTATTAAGAAATTAAATTAAACCTTATCAATATAATTATAATTTTTATTTTGCCATTTACTAGCCCTCTAATTTAATTATTTAATTAAATTAGAATATTTCTATCACATTAGCGTAATAAAATACGCACCAAATATAAAATCATCTCACATATATTTAATCAATATAATCACACTTAAGTAAATTATTTCATAATTAATTTCCATCAAATATTAATTTTATTTAATAAATATTCCCTCTAAAATATTTATTTAATTCGATAAATATTTTTAACTATTTACAAAATTTACAATCGTTACATGCACTCTACGATTTGGGCTTCCTTAGAGTGAAATCGTAGAATGACTTTTCTACTCTACGAATTTTAGTGACTACGATTCTGGCTCTACGGTCGGGCTTATACTCTACGATCTTGATGAGTGGGTTTAAACCTATGATTGGGTATTCTTGGCTTGGTGATTTTGTAAGTGCTTAAATATTTTTAGTACATTTTGATGCATTTTAGTATTTTTATGTAAGGGATGAGTTCTAAAGTGGAAAGATGTATAAAACGTGAAAATAATAAAATATCAGTCATGATTATTGAGCAAAACGCAGCATTTGATGTTGGGAATGCAGCAAGCGTCGACGAATGACATGACATTGGCTCGGTGAAGCAATTTTGGCGAATCAGAAGAGTAGAGCCGCGACGCTCGTTTGCAGCGCTATAATGCTTGCGAAACAAGGAGGTAGCGTCACGACACTGATATCGTTCCTGGCATGGAAGCTTAGCTTATCAGTTATTTTACAATCCTACTTGATTTGGGACTTCGTGTGAAGCTGAGTTTGACTCAAATTGGGTAATTGGAAGTTGTGTGGATCTATTTATATATAGAAATGGCTGATCATAAAGATAACATCGTTATCATTAGTCAAAAGATTTAATTTCTAGAATTTTAGAGATTGTGAAGGAAAACGCGTAAAAAAGAACAGAGATTGTAAGCGTAGTGTGGAATTGAAGATGTTTCACATATTTATTCTCTATCTCTTCTCTCTTTAATTTTTGTAATTCAAGGATATTTATGAATATTATAATTTTGTTTTCTTCCAATGATATGAACTAAATTCTTTTTAAGATTACAATGAAACCTAATGATTAGTTTAAATTGAATTACTCTTGTTTTGATTATTATTGATCATATACAAGTTATTTAAAATATTTTATAATTCATGATATAATTGTTTGGCCAACAATTAATTTGATACCTTAGATGATATTGGGAAATAAAATATAGGATTAAGATCTGAATATGATTTGATCTTACAAACCTAACAGGATTGGCAGTTGGTCAGATCTAGTATGGATCGTACATGGACGATAGTTAGAGTAGCCGCAAGGAACCCGGAGCCTGTGAGTTAGGTACTATCCCCAAAACAAAAGTCAAAAACAGCAGAATAGCTTTGCTCGTCAAGTAAGATAAGGCTTGTAAGCCAAGCGAGCCAATAGAAGCCAATCCATCCCTAATTTCTATCCTCTACCAGAAAAAAGGACCCGAATCAAGTGTACCGAATAGATGCAACAGGCAAAGTGGCCTTATACATTTAATGATAACCGAACCCAAGAGTTACCAGTCTCCCCCGAGGAGAGAACGAGCAAAGCGAGGTGGGAGTAATGGTCCGATTAACCTCAAACCTACAACTATGTATTTCAATGAAAATGCAAGGACTAATATAGCACCCCACCTAACACCTATTTGATCCATCTTTACTCTCTCTTTAGACTAATAGACCATAACAAGTTGTTAACTAAGAATTAAAAATTATTTATCATTCTTCTTCCAAAAATTAGATAAAAATATTTATCCCAATTAATTCAATATATTCCTATGTGTAATAATTAAGAAGAGATTAATTGCACACACATTCTCGTACAAGTTACATGTAGTATATAGGTATATTTATATCCCATACACAAATCATAGTATTCAATCCTAAGAAGAATAATCACAAATGTAACAATTACATACATAGCAGCGGAAGTGTAAAAATAGAGTTTGAAAATTTTATAAACTATGAACCCGGATCATCCTTTATGCACAATTATTAATTTAATCTAAAGAGATGAAGAACGAATCATACCCTTGAAGAATCGTGCTTCCTCAGGTACGAGTTCAACTCCAATCCTTTCCTTGTTCAACTTGAATCTACCGGGTGTGATTTCTTCCTTTGATCAACGTTAGCCACCCAAGTATTTGGCCTCTAGAGGTGATCCACCAAGGATGAACAAATATTAAGATGGTGGGTTATTGGCAAAACCCTAGTTTTCTCTCTCTCTAGAAAAAGTGTGCTCTCCCAACAATCAGAATTGCATTAGCCCTTAATCAAAATAAGACTCCTCTTATTTATAGATTTAGGTAACCCTCTTAACCATTATAGGACTAGGGTTTCATATTAATTAATTAAACTCTTTTAATTAATTATGCTTCCTAATCTTATTAGGAGCAATTAATTAAACTCTTTTAATTAATTTACCTCCTAATCTTATTAGGAATATGGGAGAGTACATTTATTAATTAATTCCCAAACTCATTTAGGAACTAACCTAATAATAATAATAGTAATAATAATAATAAGACTCCTCTTATTAATTTATATTTAATATTTCTAACAAATTAAATAATAAATATTAAGCTATTTAATTTATTCTATCACCATAGATTAAATTAAATACACTTAACTTATTATTACGCTTATGTCATTTGCTTCTTAAATAAATATTCATCCTTTTATGGTGTGACCCTTTAGGTTCTTCATATTAAACTGGATGTGAATAAATTAATTAGAACAATTCTAATTTTATTTAAATAAATAAATTAACTATTAATTCATTTAAATAAATATTTATTCTACAATAAGGGTAAGCCCCTTTAGCGCTCAACGACTTTCCAGATAATATAGATTTCAACATTAATCATAAAAGAACCTTTGAGTAACTAGTTACCGTACAATTCATTCCTTCTGCCATACAATGTCCCAATTAAATATAAGACATGGATTTACTATCAAGTATTATTTTATTTAATTATATGTATTTCGTTCCTAAATGTACAAACTCCGATAATGCAAATTAGAAACTACTTTCTAATTTTATTATGCCTTGACCAATGACTACTGATGTGTCATTTATCGAATCACATAGGACATTTACTTCTTTTACTAGAAGTGTTAGATCATTTATTGATCATTCATTATCTTCATGTATAATTAATTATACCTAAACATACCCTTTGATATACCCTCAGGGTCTTAAGGGACATGTCAAAGTATAACTCACTATACATAAGATACTATGATGATCTTAAGTCTAAGGATTACTTGCACTACTATTACTAAAGGAATTCCTATTGATAGGCGAGTAAAACTCCATTAGGTATTCCTTAGCGAGACACGTTCAGTGTATTTATTCTCCAATAAGCACCTACATACTTGCTTTAGTGTCTCCACACAAATGATCATGAGATCGATCATCCTCTTCCAAAAAGCAAGAAACGTATGTACCAATCTATCCGGATTCACTATTCTCCTATTTAGTAATCCATCGATTGGGAACTATTTTAGTTTTAAGCTTTCTAAGAATTTATATCTCATTAGCATGATCATCATCATGGTTCTAAAAGCATTGCTTAAAACTACGAGTTCAAATTTTAATATAACATCATTATGTAGATAATATAAAGGCCTTTAAATAAACAATTCTTTTATTAATAAATGAATAAGATTGTTACAAAGTATATATTTTATCATCATACATGATTATCTTGTGTGCATACTACTTTCAATCTTCCACTTACACTAATGCCAATCGCCATGATATCTAATAACCATCTTCTCTAAGTGATGATGAAACTGCTGTTGTGTCAGAGCTTTAGTAAATGGATCTGCAATGTTGTTTTGAGTATCCACACGCTCTAGGTTGACATCTCCTCTTTCAATGATCTCTCTAATCAAATGAAATTGTCGCATCACGTGTTTGGATTTCTGATGAGACATGGGTTCCTTGGCCTGGGCAACAACTCTAGTGTTGTCACAGAATAAAGGTACTGCTCCTCTAATGCTAGGAACCTTGTCAAGTTCAGTTATGAACTTTTTCATCTAAAAAGCTTCCTTTGCAGCTTCACTTGCAGCTATGTACTTTGTCTCTGTCACTGAATCAGCAACTGTTTGCTGCTTGGAACTCTTCCAACTCACTGCGCCACCGCTTAAGGTAAACACATACCCTGAAATGGATTTGCTGTCATCTCGATCAGTTTGGAAACTTGAGTTTGTATATCCCTCTAGTTTCAATTTAGACCCACCGTAGACAAGAAATACATCCTTAGTTCTTCTTAAGTACTTTAGGATATTTTTCACTGCCTTCCAGTGCTCTTCTCCTGGATTCGACTGATATCTGCTCGTTACACTAAGTGCATGAATGACATCTGGTCTAGTACATATCATACCATATATGATAGATCCTATTACTGAAGTATAAGGTATCTTACTCATATGGTCTTTCTCCTCAAGTGTCTTTGGGGCCTGTTTCTTGGAGAGATGTATTCCATGGCTCATCGGCATGAGACCTCTGTCGGAATCTTCCATGCTAAACCTCTTTAGTATCGTGTCAATGTACATTCTTTGGGATAAGCCAATCATCCTTTTAGATCAATCTCTATAGATTTTTATCCCCAAAATATAGGATGCTTCTCTCAAGTCCTTCGTGGAGAAGTGTTTAGATAACCAGATTTTAATTGATTGTAGAATCAAAATATCATTCCCTATCAATAATATATCATCAAAATATAGTACAAGGAATGATACAACGCTTCCACTAACCTTTTTGTACACACATGGTTCATCCTCATTTTTGATAAAATCAAACTCTTTGATTGTCTCATCAAAACGGATGTTTCACATTCGAGAAGCTTGCTTCAATCCATAAATGGATCGTTGCAACTTACAGGCTTGGTTTGTTTTAACCATTGAAACAAAACCCTCTGGCTGTGTCATATACACATCCTCCTCAAGTTTCCCATTGAGAAAGGCTGTTTTCACGTCCATTTGCCAGATCTCGTAGTCGTTATAAGCTGCAATTGCAAGTAAAATCTGAATGGACTTGAGCATAGCTACTGGTGAGAAGGTTTCATCATAGTTAATTCATTGCCTTTGTTTGAAATCTTTTGCAACCAGTCTGACCTTATAGGTCTCTACCTTGCCATCGGCTCCAGTATTTCTCTTAATGACCCATTTGAACCCAATAAGCTTAATGCCCTCAGGTGTTGAAACCAAAATCCATACTTGGTTTTCATACATGGAGTCCATCTCAGATTTCATGGCTTCTTGACATTTCTTTGAGTCTTTACTACTCATAGCCTATTCGTAATTCAATGGATCGTCATCATTTATGATGCATCATCATCCTCTATGACGAATCCATACCTATCAGGTATTTTTGGTAACCTTCTAGATTTACGAATAGGGTGTTGTATAGTAGGTTCTTCTACTTGGACAGATTCATCCACTTGATCTATAGTGGTCTGTGGTTCTTAAATTTCTTTAAGATCTATTTTCCTCCCACTAGCCCCTTCAAGGATAAACTCATTTTCCTAGAACGCAGCGTGTTTCACAACAAACACCTTTTGATTAGTAGGATTGTAGAAATAGTATTCTAAACTTTCTTTAGGATATCCCACAAACGTGCACTTATTAGACCTTATCCCAAGCTTATCATTTTGAAACCTTTTCACATAAGCTGGACATCCCCAAATCTTAACATGCTTAAGACTAGGTTTCCTCCCTGTCCACATTTCATATGGAGTCTTGGGGACGGGTTTCGAGGGGACCTTATTTAATAGGTATGTAGTCGCTTCTAGAGCATAGCCCCAGAATGATACTGGAAGATCGGTAAAACTCATCATGGAACAAACCATGTCCAACAATGTTTGATTTCTCCTTTCAGATACACCATTCAATTGTGGTGTTCCTGGTGGAGTCCATTGTGAGATTATACCATTTTCTTTGAGACAATTGAGAAACTCACTGCTTAAGTATTCACCACCTCGATCCGATCAAAGAATCTTAATACTCTTGCCGGTTTGTTTCTCTACTTCACTTCCGAATTCTTTGAACTTTTCAAATGATTCAGATTTGTATTTCATTAAATAAACTTATCCAAATCTTGAATGATCATCAGTGAAAGTAATAAAGTAAGAATATCCTCCTCGTGCATTCGTTGTCATAGGTCCACATACGTCTGTGTGTACCTAACACTAACAACTCTGTAAATCTTTCTCCTTTTCCACTAAAGGGAGATTTAGTCATTTTACCCATGAGACAAGATTCACAAGTTGGATATGATTCATAATCAGATAGCTCTAAGAGCCCATCCTTATGAAACTTGGATAATCTTGTTTTATTGATATGACCGAGTCTACAGTGCCACATAAAGGTATAATTAACATCATCTCCTTTTTGTTTCTTAGTTTGTTCAATTTGAAGTATATTTTCATGCAAGTCAAGTATGTAAAGTCCATTCAACAGTTTACCAACACAATATAAAACATTCTTATTATAAATAGATCAACTGTTGTTCTTTATTATAATTTCAAACCCATCTATATCCAATACAGACATTGAAATAATGTTTCTTATAAGAGTTGGAACGAAATAACAATTATTTAAAGTAATGGACTTGCCCGTAGGCAGTGCTAAACAATAAGTCCCTACAGCTAATGCAGAAACCTTTGCTCCATTTCCCACCCGTAGGACGACCTCATCCTTGTTCAGCTTTCTACTTCTAATTAGTCCCTGCACAATATTACATATGTGAGAACCACAGCCGGTATTGTAATACCCGAGAATTTCCTAATATTATTAAATAAATATATTAATGGAAATGAGAATTTATTTGAATATAAATGATTTTGTGTTATGAGAATGATTAATTCAATTATATTAAATTGAATATCTATGACAATTGAGAAAAATGTGGAGTTTACGATAAACTCGTTGAGAGCCTAGTGTGGCACAGTGATGGGAAATATTAATAATTATATTAATTGACGAAGAATTTTTAAGTGAACAATTAATTAATTGTTGATTGTTATTAGAGAATATTAATTGATTGTTGTGGAATATTAACTGTGATTGAGTAATAATATGTGATTATTATTATTGCAAGAAATATAATAATAATAATGAGCAACGTGTTTATAAATATAATAAGATTTATATTAAAGTGATAATTAATCATATAAGGGTTACTTAAATTTTATGGAGATTAACAATTATATTGATTGAAATATATAAGCTACATGTTTATGCCTATGTGACAATATGTAGGTAAGTATACATTAAAATAGTACATCATGAATATATGATAAATAATTATTGATTAGTAGAATTTAATAATAAAGGATACAGTGTGATGTGATTATATCCGAGAAAATTATACCAGTATGATAAAAATGTACCTGGATTATATGTGTATAAGTCACACTTACTACATTATGTGAATTATAGTGTGACATTTTAATTAAAGACATATGTGCAAAATATATATATATGTGTAGATAGCATAAGTATTTAATACATATGTGTATAATAATTTAAGTGTAGTATAGAAGACTGAGTTTGTTTTGCTGGGAGAGTCACTGTCTCCTTCACGTGAAATACACAAGTTATCCTACTCCCCTATTCTTCCTTAAACTCAGTAACATAGGCTAGCAAATGATGAAGAAGGGTGTGGCTATCATGATGGATTTCAACCACCATTACCAACCCCCTAATAACCTCCCTACAATTCAAATTTCTGTTAGTTTGAAATGGTAGGCAATAACATTGTCTGGATTATAAGTTCTTCTATAAATATAACCCATCCTCTTCCTAATTCATTTGCTGAGAATTTTGGGCTAAGTAAGTTAAGAGTTATATATATATATATATATATATATATATATTAGTGTCCTTGAGTAGCAGCAAGTTCAGATTCTAGCAGAAGGTATATTACAGTTTCTTTGTTATTCATCTTCGTTTTCTGTCAAAAGTTCAAATTCTTGATTATGCCAAATTGGTTCGTAATTGGTTTGTAGAACCCTTATATTGTTGTTATATGAACATACATACATGATGAAACCACTATATAGCTTTCTTGACTTTCATTTCCATTTTTGCTCTGTAATTTCTGTAAAACATCAAATTCGTGAAATTGGTTGGAGTTCATGAAATTGGGAATTGATAAATGGCGATTGACTATTATATAAGCATATATATATGTGTGTTAGTAAGTTAAAGAAGTCTAATAGCATCTCGGTATGTTGAAATCGATGAAATGGGAAATTTGGGGACTGTTTTGGCTGCAGCGAACTGAGTCTGCAATGCGGCGCCGCAGCGCCGATGCATAGCGTTAGCTGCGCACTGCAGCGCCACAACGCGTCAGTACCAGCGTCTCCCATGCCGCAGCTCCAATCCCAGGGCATTATGCCCGCGCCGCAGCGCCGACCTCTGTGTGCAGTTTTCTGCATTCTGCAACAAAACTGTTATGTACTAATTGTTTGATTTTTATTTAAATTAGCATGGAAGCATGATTAATACATATATATAAACCTAATGAGGTAATGTAAGCATGTTTTAGTATATTAGCATGCATGGTTAACCAAACGACATATAGTTTGGAAACAAACTTAAAATTTCCTAAACGAACGTTAACATATATGAAGCATGTTAATATTCTAATTTTTCAAAGCATGTCGGTATGAGGTAGAGATGCATAAAAGACATATTAACTTATGTATATATGTCTCGTAGTATGACAAGAGCATGTTAGACCTCACTATTGAACATATCTAACAAAAATACAAGTTTTGAAGGTTGATATTGACATATAAAGACCATTTATATATTCTGACTTTTCGAGCATGTTTATAGGGCCTTGAAATGTATGAAAAGCATGTTAACTTATATATATAGGTTTCATAAGGAAGCATGGACATGATAGACCTTATTAATGAACTAAACTAACAAAGTATAAGCTTTGAACGTAAACTTTGGTATGTTATGACGAGAGTTAGAATCTGATAATTTGGACACATGTGATACTACTCTTAGACTCATTCATGTGTCATGCATGTATATATACCATGATTAGTTGCCGTGATTAAAGTTTAGCATAAATGAAGCATATTTTCAAGATAATAACAATGCTAGCTACATATATGCGATACGAGTACTCATGAGCATGCCTAACACAAGTTATATGAAAATCTTATGTGTTTAAAAAGCGAGCATGTTAGACCATATGAGTTCGTGTCCTTGAATGGCTTTAAGTATTAACTTAAGAACCTATACCATGTACGATTGGATTTGAAAAAGTTATACAAGCATGAAAGTATCCTTTAAATATGAATACATGATACGTGATATTATAGGATGTTACTTGAACCCGATTTTGACGGTTAACTTAAGGGGATGCCGTAACTTGCTAAAATGAAATATATTTAGGATTGATTGCGATCTTATAAGATATGAGAATGTGTTTAAACTCTAAAGGAGGAACGTTAAGGATAGAAATTATATTCTATATAACTGTGTAGCTAGGTAAAACCTAGCTTATGTGTTGATCGTATATTCGAAGATAAAATGTGAAGTTTAATTATATGACTAATGAATATCATATATATACGTAACTATATTACGATAGGAATTCGAAAGTGTTGATTTGCTTTCGTGGATAAACTACGCTAAAGGCAAGTTCTCTTACTTACACTCTTTTAAAGTGCAAGTATCCTAACCGACGCATTTACTTTATGCAAGGAAATCTATGATTGTGCAAGTTTCCTAACTTACACTCTTTTACTGTGCAAGTATTCTATCCTTGTATATTGCAAACTAGTTTTCTACTTAATCGGTTGAATTGAATTAGCATACTTGAACTCTTATTTCATTAAAGCTATTATTCATGTTGAACTTAGTATTGTTCTTGAATATTGTGAAAGTGTCTATGCCATTTGATTCGGCTAGACTTATATTATTGGAAAGCAACCCAAACTAATTGATTGGTGCGGGATCTTGTATTTGACTGAGAAGAATAACCTTCTTTGAAGGGAATATATAATTGTCGGAGGACCGACGTGCACACTTGAGTATGATTGATTGTTATGCATAACGATGGTACTTTAGGCTGATCACCTGTTGTACCTGTTTTTATTGGATTTTCAGTTTATTACTGTCAATTCTAGTAGAAGTTTATAGTCCTTAGTGACTGCTCAGTATTCAATTATTTAAAATCTTGAATTGACGTATTAATAATCATATTGATATTATTCCGTCCTTAGCGACTGTTATTGAGAACTGTTGATATTCTTGTTATCCTTGAACTATCAAACCTTGTTATACCTTTTCGAGAATTGGGAATCTTATTACTCACCCTTATTATATATTACTTGCTGGGCAATTTGTGCTCATTCTTGCTTTCCCTAAAATATTTCAGTTAAGGCAGAGCATGGCGAACCTTCGGGCGTTGATAAGGGCAAGGGCAAGGCTACCAATTAGCTTGTCTCTTATATGTTTTAAATATTTTAATGTTGTATTAAGATGATGTAGTAAGACTGGTTTTGATTATGTTTAAGCTTAAGTTAGGTTATGTAATAAGTCGTTAATTGATATTATTATGTAATCTATTAAGTACTGTAGGTTGCGAGACTTGGGGGAATAATTATAATAAATCATTGTAAATTATTCTAGAATAGATTTTCCGCTGTGATCGTGTGATATTTAGTTATTATTATCGTAATGTATTACCATGAGCACGTGATGAACCGAATTCAAGAGACCCCGTGATGGTCCTGGAATTTGGGGGCGTCACAGGTATCCAATACCCAAGTAGAATTATGACTTTCAGAAAAATTAATTTCAATCATGAACAAACCAGAAGCTTTTCCAAGCTTCTTCTGGTTTTGTTCCGCAAGGTACTTATCATAGTTCCTTTTCCAGTGACCCGGCTTGTTGCAATGGAAGTATATTCCTTTGCTGTCTGGATCAGGTGTCGATGTTGGAAAATTTAAGAATCCTGAGGGTCGGTTCGTAACCCGATTTTCCTCAAATCGATCTTTCTAAGTTATCTCTACCCTTATTCTTTTTTATTGCAAAAAAGGTTTTGAAGGATTTTTTAGGAAAGAGGCCAACATGTGTATATGTCGACGATTTGATTTGATTGAACAGAGTCGCCAGTTGGTAGATTTAAAAATGGTTGTACCAACTCAACCGAATTTGATTTGAAAAGAGGCCCAATTGCTGGACACTGTCAAAACTTGATCTTTGAAATCGGAGGATTGAGTTCGGGGGCTTGGTTAAGTGTGGGGAAGGTGTTAGGCACCCCACGATTCCCGTATAAACACGGTACAGCAATCTTTTTAATATTTCCCTTAAAATTGGAATGCGTGAGTGAATGCTGTTTGAAAATTGGGCCTTTGGATTGATTGAAAGCTTTGACAGGCTTCGTTGAGCCTATATACGAAGGGTTTGATGTGATTTGAAAATCAATCTTTGATTTGATTTGCAAAAAGCATCATTTAATTTAATTTGCAAAAGCTTTTGAATTGAATTGACAGTGATGTTTTGAAAGCTGTTTACCAAACCCCTACGCTGACAAAGGAATTGAAACACATCGCCACTTTCAATTTTATCTTTATAGCCTTAAGCCTGCATGTGAATGGTGATTTGTCGGGCTGCGAAGCATCCTCGACCACAAAAATATTTAAGTGTCAGTCTCCTCATGGGTATGAAAACCATCAGAGGGACGCTGACACGATAATCAATATTTTCACTAGATTGAGACCTTAAATCTGGATAACCGTTTTAAGGTCTGTATATGTATATTTTACAAAAAAACTGGCAGGGTACATTTGTAAATTGGAGTTTGTCCATCGTGGGAATCAGATTCCAATCGATTTGATCGTGAATCCCACGATTCCTAGGCTCACATATGAGTAGCCAAAACCTGCACAGTTCAAATTTGGACAGAAATAAATATATATATATATATATATATATATATATATATATATATACATCCTCACGTCGCAATGGAAGAAAAGATTCATCAGTAAATCCTGGCTGTACGTGACCAAAGCGTCTCTTTCCCACTAGTTAGCGATCTAAGGGATGCGAGGTTGCTTTTGAAGCTGAAACTAGAAAGAAAGCTAGATTTAAAGAAATCTCAGCCAATCTAGCTTCCCGATTCAGTCTGAATGTTTTGAACCGTTTGAAAACTAGAATTGGCGAGATTTAAATAAATCTAGTCCGCCCGTAGATATGTCAATGTAGATTCATATACAAATGAATGTTAAATGCAGCAGTTGAATAAATTGAGTAAAGAAATATATATAATTATATATATATAAGCTGTAAAAGGGCGATGGGTTTTCACTCGCAAGCCCGGACTGGAATTGAAATAAATATATGTAAAAATTATAAATAGCCATGAAATAATCCAAGCTGTGACAGAAATGAAAAAAAAATATATATATATATAAACAGTAATAAGGGCAATGGGTTTTCAAGCCGGTGCCCATGCTAGAATTGAAATTGACAGAAAGTAGTCACCAAGTGACTGGGGAGAGCACCCAATATAGGAAAGTGTGCAAAAGCAGTAAAAAGGCCACAAAATAATCCAGGCCGGCCTGAAAATATATATATATATATATATATATATATATATATTGACATAAATATAAATTTGTAGAAAAGTAGTCAACCAGTGACTGGGAGAGCACCCAGTAAGGCGAAGAGTGCAAAAACAGTAAAAAGGGCGATGGGTTTTCACGCCTGTGCTCGGACTGAATTGAAATATACATATATACATATATATATATATATATATATATATATTGACTGAAATGTAGTCAACCAATACTGGTGAGAAAACCAATTATGGTGAAAGTCGTTTATATATGCGTAAATATATATATAAGCGGTAAACTACCTTGGATTTGACATCCGGGCTTGACAGAAATGAAATGTTAGTATATATAAGTGAAATATATACAAAAAAGGCCAAACCCGGACTGGGAAGATAACCCAGTCCGGCAAAGTTGCTAAAACGTGTGTGCTAGTGCATTGAAGCTGACAGATCGTCAATCCGAGTTGTAGAAATGCAAAAATTTGAGTTTATGTACAAAAATATAACAAATTTTGACGAAAACGGCCACAAAACTAAGTTTTGGGCATATTTAGAAGATAAAACTTCGTCTGCAAGTGGAAAATAGTGCAAAGTAGTAGAATTGACTTCCTGATCATAAAAATACTTATAATGGACTGCAATACGGTCTTTTCGCCAAATTGTAGGCTCTATACATCCAAATATATCGGTTATTTTTTGATATGTCGTAGTATATGGGTATATCTACGTGTTAGAATGAAAATATTTGGGTTTAGAAGAGGTGTAAAAGTTAAACAATCAGACAGACAGAGCTTCGCTGTGTTTCAGAATTGTTAAAAATGAACAGGGGGCACGTTTATTTATAGGCCAGGGAGCCTCAGCTCTACCTGCTGCTACCATAGATAGAGGTCCAGCTCCCTAAGGTGGGGCCCACATGCCCGGCTTTATTGTCTAGAAGTGCGTGCATGCCGGGCGACGTGATGTCAGGTTTGACACTTAGTAACTTTTAATCGGAGCGTCCGTTTGGGACGTGCTATCGCTTTCTGGAAAGCCCTCGCTGAGAGTGTCACAATGACATTAGTTTTAACCCTTTTTAAGTCCCCAAAAGTGGGTTCATGTCCGGGTCTTCATTTCCCCACAGTTTACCAGATGAGCCGTCTGGTGTTATTTTCACCTGGAATCACCGTTGTGGTTCTTTCTGACCTTGGCGGGATCAATTTAACTTGAGTTTTATTAAATCAAATGAGAGTTGGTAAAATAACCATTTTGCCCCTCCCAGGGTTGCCCTTGGTGTCGACATAGCCTCTGGTTGACTTACGGGAGCTGTTTCCAAGACTTGGATCCCATTCTAGTCTGTTTGTCCCCAGTGTTGCCTCTGTGACTGATGTGGTCATTCCAGGTTTTCTTCTGGAGGTTTGGTGATGCTTTAGGTTTATTTTTGAAGTCGACCTGACTTCCCAGACTGATGCCGAGGATGACCTGTACTTCCCGGGTTACTGCTGGGGCTTATTTGTACCTCCCGGGTTGCTACTGGGGCTGATTTGTATCTCCTGGGTTGCTATCGGGGCTACATTGACATCTCGATATGGTTGATCGATGCTGTGGTTGTCCCGATATCGGTGACCAGGTTTGAGTTGATGTCCCAATATTGAGATCAGGGATGATCTGACTGTCCGATAGACGATCAGAGCTGGATCGATGGTCCGATTGACGATCGGAGTGGGTTGGAGTACCGATATTGGTGATCAAATTTGACTAGAGTTGACCGGCATTGGTGGCCAGATTTAGATTGGATGTCTGGTGTCGGGATCAGGGTTAGCTTGATTGACAATTTTGCCCTCTTACAGTGTTAGTATTGGGGCAAGAAAAATTTCAAGTGTCTACAGATGCCCCTCTTTATCATGTTTATGCAATGTAGTGGAATGGACAGGATAAAGATTGCTAGACACTTAAAATATGACAAGATATTGATGATGCAAATCGCAATGCAATGAATGTTAACATATTTTTGTAAATCTCATTTCGCACTTCGTATATCGCATCAAAAATTGCATCGCCATCGTATCGCATCGCATCGCATTGCATCGCATCGCATCGCATTGCATTGCATCGTATCACATCGCATATCACATTGCAAATCGCATCGCATCGCATTACCTTTACCGGTGTTTGTGTTGGTGCCAATTTTCATGGTTGGCTTTCATCAATGCTGCTGATGTCTATGCTGGTGTTGACTCCAACGGTCTGATTTCCATTGGTGTTGCTGATGCTTGTTTGATGAAGATAAACTAAAATGTTTCCTATATTTCTGCTGGGGATGATGTCGTCTATAATGGCCCTTGGTGCTACCTTAGTTTAAGCCCAATGGTTTCTCACATCTGCTGATACTCTTCGTGGGGCATACTTTTTGATGCTGCTTGTACATTTTTGAAGACTCCTATACTGAGGATATATCTCTTTCACCGAGTTACCTCAGTGGGTGCTCCCGATGCTTATTTTGATGATAACTTACACCGGTAGTTTGCAAAAGTGTCTACCCTGATGGTAGGGCAATGGTTGATTATTGGACTGTCCCGATGCCTACTTGAATGGTAGCAGTTTGTTTTTTCATCGAGTTTATGTGTTAAATGTGTATGCATTTTTGACTCTATTGGGTATGTATGCCTAATGTTTTGATGGAGATGTGTGCTGATGTAGCACTTGTTGCATATATGCAGACCAGACATGATAATATGATCTTAATTTATCCTAGGTTGATGCATATACTTAATTGAATTGATGTAGAACCATACCTCACTCTTTCTGAGGTGATTTGGAGTTTCTTTTCAGGCACGGATTTTGATAGGCTTATCAGCTCTAACTCCCGTATGGCTTCTTTTGTCATTCGTAGAGCAGATTTGGATGTTCCGCTTTCATTTGTCGTCTCTGATGGGGATGGATCAGAGTTGATCTGACGGCCAGATTGGAGATCGGGGTTGATATAATTTCATTTACCGATATTGGGGACCGAATTTGGGTTAAAGGACCGATATTGGCGATCAGATTTGGGTTAAAGGACCGATATTGGGGATTGAATTTGATATACTGCCATCCCTGGATCATTCCCCGATGCTTTGCTGGGGTTGAGCCAACGGCTAATCATTGAGTGTGAAAAGGGGCCAGCTCTTTACTTGCAACCCCGCTGGTTTAGCTCTGGCTTGGCTGATGACCCGGGTGATGTTGATGTCTTGGAGGATGTAGCCCATTCTTTTATTGCCTAGTTTTGAACTTCAGTGTAGAGGCCTCGACCTGTGAGGACTTGGCGCAGTTTAACATGTTTGATGATGCAGATTTCCTTCGCTAGATCTTTTTGTCATCAGGCATCTGTTCTTCTCGAGTTAAGGACTCTGTTGAGGATTTTTCCCTTTTTGTAGAGGGACAGCTGATGTCGACTTGATTTCTTTCAGGAACTCTCCCTCTTCTTTTGATGAGGAACTTGGTCCCGCCGTAGATCCTTTCCATTTCTTGGATTGGAAAAATGCCCCAGCCCTTTTATAGGTTGTTACTGGGGTTCATAGAAAAAAAACTAGCTTTGTTGACCAAGTCCACGGTGAGCAATATCCTGCACATTCAGACCAAACAACAATATGTGCCGACAGCTTGATGGCTCAGGCCGTCAGGATTAGTATGATCTTGTGAATGAGGCATTTGAATTTAAAATTAAATGCTTGTATTGAATGAGCCCTTATCTTATCACTAAAGGTCTTGAAAGGGAGTATGATATTGAATTTTTCCTAAGGAAATCCAAATTTTCGCTAGACAAGTTATGAAATCTCAAGAAAACTTTTAAGCGTCTATGGTCATTTTTTATGGGTAGGATTAGATTCACAAGACTTATTTCCCTTCATCAGAGACACCTCATCTTTGCTCTAGACACTGCTCTTCACAAGATTAAGATCATATGATATGTGCACTATGTGTGACGCAACCCTTAGCAGGGGTTTCTCTTCTATGATTTTTAGATGACCTTATTTTTATCTTGCCAAATTTTTTGCTTTTTTCGCTTAACTTTATCTCGTTTTCTTAGGCTTTTCAGTGTTACCCATGTAACGAGTTTTGGACCAATGACTCCCAATCCTAACGGCTTTAGGGCACTAAGTGTTGAGACACCCCTTAGGGCTTACTTCTAGACAAAGTCAGGTGGTCTATTCTTTTTTATCCTTACCTGAGCCTGTACAAGATTCATTTTCTTAGGCTCTAAATTACCCGTGTAGCGAGTGTTGGGCCGGTGATTCCCAAACCAGATGGCTTTAGGGCACCAGGTGTAGAGACACCCCTCGAGCTTAATTTCTCGAGTAACCTAGGCCACGATTCGAATTTGCTCAGGTTTTGATTTCTTGCAATGCTCATTTTCTTAGGCACTGAGTTACCCATGTAACAAGCGTTGGGCCGATGGCTCCCAAACCAGATGGCTTAAGGGCACCACGTGTAGAGACACCCCTCAGGCTTAATAACTCAAATAACCTAGACCACGATTTGAGACATTATGCTGGCTACTAGTTGCCATCCTTATCGTCATAGTTTCATACCCCACAACTAAGAGTCAGGTCAATTGCAAAGTACAGACATGCATCTGAGGTTAAGTTTGTTCTAAAATGTGCTTTGAACTAGGACGTCGTGCCTAATCAAAAGGTTGAATAGTCTTAAATCTCTAATCACTTTCATGATTCTTGCTCCACGGACGCTTATCAGAATTAATCCAATTCATAACAAGTTACGCAAAAATCTCTTTTTTTTCTTTTTTTGAGACTCTAACGCAGGACTTATGTATATTATCGCTAATGCATGGAAATTGAGAGCATATAAAAAGATGAAAGAGTCATACCTTATCAGCGGATCGTAGTATTCTAAGAAAATTATGATTGACAAAGATCGATTGGTCATACTGGATCGCCAATAATGGAAGCTTGGATGATGATGGACTATGTTGATGGTGCCGACTGGTGTATGTTGATTGGATGGTTGATGAATTCCCCAGTATTGAATTGCGTAATTTCCAAAATTGGTCTAGTCTTTTTGTAACGGTCCCCACGTTGGGCTGTCATTGACTTTGAACTTGCCCCAGTCTTGCAGTCTTGCTTGTCATCTGGGAGGATTGCTTGGTTGTATGTTTAACCGATGGGCTGATAAGATGCCGAGATCGCAAGAGTCTTTAATCGCATGACCCCCATGGTGAACATGTAGTGGATTTTGGCTTTAATGCATGGATGCCCCAGTCATTGTTTTTGATTTATAGGAGTAATTGGCTTTGATGGCCTTTCTTCTGGTTTGATGAAGGTTTCAAATTGAGGCTTCAACTCTTCGAAGGTCCTTGCGGATGTTTATGCTTGATATATCGCTGTGTTGTTGTTCTAACTTTGACGATTGATGTCGAGATGCCTTCGGACTCCAATGAATTGGACTCAAAGGCTTGTGATGGTTGGTGGTGATGGCTTTGACCATGACTTTGGTTGGTGACCTACCGAGTGTCCTTGTCAAAATAGATCTTGGCTATGGCAGATTTGATAGCTCGGATGACCTTTGAGATAGATCAGGCCAGGGCGTTGATGTTGACAGCCCATTCTAGTAAAGATATGACTTCTGTTGATAGAAGCGAGACTCGAGCCACTCGGGAGGCTGCCTTTACTGAGAGGGACGAGGCCATAGTGTGCAGATGGCAGTGGATGTTCTGGCTTGTATGGAGACCGAGGGTTAGGAGCTTGCAGCTGCTCCTTTATCTTCAGAGAGATGTCTTGTTGGCACTATTATCCCGCTTATCCACGGGTTCAGAGTCCAGCTTTGATTTTCCTCAGCAAGGCCTGTTGACCAAGTGGTTTGATAGAATTTGGATTTTATTTATCTTCGGTGTTTTGGAACTGGTCTTTATTTTTTGTTTTTTCTTGAAGGTCCAACCGCGCCGCAGATGGTTGCCTACGTACTCCCGGGTTGAGGGAGATCAGGTCATTCGTAGTTCTATTTTTGAGAGAGGGCTGAGAAGTGTCCCTTTTGGGTTCTGAGTTTGGTTTGATAAGCTTTTGAGTTTTTTTTTAATTTTCTGTTTGGATTCGAGGGTTTTTTGAATTTCTTGTTTGGTTTGACCGCACCAAGATGGTTGCCTACGTACTCCCGGGTTGAGGGAGATCAGGTCATTCGTAGTTCATGCTTTTGGCTTGAAAGGCTCGACTTTTGATATTTTTTCTTTTGATATTTTTTTATTTTTTTTGATTTTGTATGCATGGAAAATAAAAGGCATAATGCTAAGAAAAGGCTAACGTCCCAACATCCTCTAGATCTCACAATTTCCTCTGGATCTATGTCCTTCTGGCTAGCTGAGGCCTGATAGTCCAGTCATCAGTGGTTATGTCGCCTTTGAGGCTTGTGATAGAGGTTCCCTCTTGGCTCTAAATATCTTCAAACCCTGCCATAAATTGATCGCCTCCTGAATCAGCATATTCCTTAAGGAGGCTTAAACTGGACTCGTCGCATAAAGGTATGAACTCCAGATTCCTCGAGAGGTTGGCTTCCTTGAGAATTTCGCCACCTTTTTCTTCATCTGCTCCTTCACCTTTATCATAGCCTTGAGAGGATTTGAGTATGAAATCCCTCTCGCACTGATGTTGTATCTCTCGCAAGGAACTTTCCTTTTGGGCTTTTTCCATACGGGGAAGGATCAGTATCTCCTCCTCATCTTCCAGAAGGATAAGGTCAGGCATGTCGCTGTTAGCTTTGGGCATCAAGATATTTGATGATGGTGGATGAACTTCATTGGGAGATTTTTTTGTTTCTTCGGTCACTCCCAGTATTAAGGTCGGTCCACCTTGTGTTATGCCAGGATTGGTACTCATAGCCGTCACATCCTTTGAACTACCAGCTTCGAGTGGACATCTTGAGCTTTTTATCTCCCTCTCGCCTTTTCTGGTCATGGGGAATTCTTTCTTCAGTTCTCTATTTTCAATGAGGTCCTGGATTTTGTGCTTTAGAGACCAGCATTCCTCAGTTGCATGTCCGGGTGAGTTAGAATGATAGTGACATATCTTTGTGGCATCATAACTTCTCGTCTCGGGCTTGGTAGGAGGCAGGAACTCAGTAATCTCTCTTTGTGCAACCAACAATGCTAACATATTTTCCAATGAGTCCTCCATAGGTGTGAATACCCTTTTTCGTCGATTCTCCCTGACTCTCGATGTCGTAGGATTTCGAGGGTTTGCTCGCGTTTGGAATGTCTCTTGATATGTCCTATTTTGGAATTCGCATTCCTCCGGACGATCTTTACTTTGGTGAGATCTTCGGGAAATTTTATCATTCCACCCTTCTCGTTCATTCATCATGCTTTGATCCTCTACATTTAGTAGGCTAATCTTGGAAGGAGATATGCTCTCATTCTGAATAACCTCCTCTTTCTCTTGGCTTTCTGATAGTTGAGTGAAAAGCTTCCTTGTACCCTGATGTTGGCGCACTACCAGATTAGCTTAGCAGAGTCACTTAATGTTGGATCGCATCTAATTTTTGCATTATTATCATACCCTCCTCTGAAATTTCTGACTCGAGGACATTTGTCTTGTTCCTTCGGGGGTAATCCTCTATCCTTCGTATGTATTTGTGATTTGGATACATTTCATCGCTTCCTAACCCGATCATGTTTACTTCCTCTGTATCATGCTGCATCAGAAGGTTGGCGTTGACATTTGGATGGTCAGGTTATTGGATCACAAGATCACCGCTTTCGATCAGGTTTTGGATTTTATGCTTTAAGGACCAACAATCTTGTGTATCGTGTCCTATAGATCCTGAATGGTAAGCACATCTCTGGCTCAGATTGTATCTTTTGCTTTTTGGATCCAGAGGTGGAGCCAGCTCGATAATCTTCTTGTGATCTGTTAACATCACCAATATGTTTTCAATGGAATCGCCTAGTGGAGTGAACACCCGATTTTCAGTTCTTTCGAATTTTCTCTTTCTCTCCTGGTAATTATTAAATGCAGTCTGTTGTTACTGCAGATTTCTTTCCCTCTTCCAAACGGGGGGACAACTGTTGGGTCTCCTAGACTGCCCCTGTATAATGAGGGATACATCTTCATCGCCTTCCTTGGGTACCCTTATGTTGGGTTTGTACGAAATCGTGACGCAATCAAATTGCAAAAATTAGCGGAAGCATGGTATATCAGAGTTTAAAAAAATTTCTACAAAACCATTACCCGGATCATCCTTTATGTAAATTATTAATTTAAAACGATAAATAAGAAGTTATGGAATCATACCCTTGTAGAACAAAGCTTCCACAGGTACTAGTTCAACTCCTTGTTCTTCGTGATCTCCTTGAATTTCCGGATTAGATTCCTTCCTTTGATCAACGTTAGCCACCCAAGTGTTTGGCCTCTAGAGGTGATCCACCAAGGAAGATGAATTATCAAGAAGGAGGGTGGTTGGCTTAGTTTTCTATCCTCTATAGAAAAGGAGTACTCTCCAACAATTGGAATTGCATCAAGTAATAACTATTATAAGAATCCTCTTATATAGATATTGGTCAACCCTTCTAATCCTATTAGACATGGGATTTCTTTTAATTAATTAAACTCCTTTAATTAATTTAGGCTTCCCACCACATGGGAAATAATTAATTAAATTCATTTAATTAATTTGTCTCCTAATCTTATTAGGAATAAATGAGAGTACTAATATTAAATTAATTACTAAACTCCTTTAGAAATTAAAATAATAATAATTATAATAATATTAATAAGACTCCTCTTATTAATTTATATTTAATATTTCCAAAATATTAAATAATAAATATTAAGCTATTTAATTTATTCTATCACCATAGATTAAATTAATTTCACTTAATGCATTATTACGATTATGCCATTACCTTCTTAAATAATTATTCTTCCTTTTATGGTGTGACCCTTTAGGTTCTCCATATTAAACCGGTTGTGAATAAATTAATTAGAATAATTCTAATCTTATTTAAATAAATAAATTAAACTAATAATCTATTTAAATAAATAATATTTATTCTACAATAGGGATAAGCCTCCCTAGCGATCAACGACTTTCCAGATAATATAGATTTCAACATTAATCATAAAAGAACATGTGAGTAAATAGTTACCATACAATTCAATCCTTCCACCATACAATGTCCCAATTAAATATAAGACATGAATTTACTGTCAAGTCTTATTTTATTTAATTATATGTATTTCGATTAGAAAATGCACAACTCCAAATAATGTAAATTAGAAACTCCTTTCTAATTTCATTTTACCTTGGCCAAGGATTCCTGGGTTGTCATTTAACGAATCACATAGGACATATCTCCTCCTTTACTAGAGGTGGTAGATTCTTTATTGATCATTCATTATCTCCATATGTAACTCATTATACCCAAGCATATCCTTTTATATACCCTAAAGGGCTTTAAGGAATAAGTCAAAGTATAATTCATTACATACAAGATACTATGATGATCTCAAGTCCAAGGATCACTTGTACTACTATCACATTAGGAATTCCTATTGACAGGCGAGTAAAACTCCATTAGGTATTCCATAGCGAGTCACGTTCAGTGAACTTATTCTCCAATAAGCACCTACATACTTGCTTTAGTGTCTCCACACAAATGATTATGAGATCAATCATCCTCATCTAATGAGCAAGCAACATATGTACTAATCTATCCGGATTTACTAATCCCCTTTTTAGTAATCCCATGATTAGGAACTATTTTAGTTTTAGAGCTTTCTAAGAATTTAGATCTCATTGGCATGATCATCATCATGATTCTAAAAGCATTGCTTAAAACTATGGGTTATTTACATATTATAAAAACAGCACCATGTAGATAATTAAATGCCTTTAATAAATGAATATTTTTATTAATAAATAAATAAGATTGCCTCCAAAGTATATGCTTTATCATCATACATGATTGGCTTGTATGCATACTACTTTCAATCTCCCACTTGCACTAAAGCCAATCGTCATGGTATCTCATACCCAACTTCTCTAAGTGACAATCAAACTGCTGTTGTGTTAAAGCTTTAGTTAATGGATCTGCAATGTTGTCTTGAGAGTCTACACTCTCCTCTTTCAATGATTTCTTTAATCAAAGTGCCGCAACACATGTTTAGATTCAAGATGAGACTTAGGACCTATTCCTAGTTCTGTAATGAACTTTTCATCTAAAACATCAACTTGCAGCTTCACTTACAGTTATATACTTTTTCTTTGTCACTAAACCAACAACCTTTTGTTGTTTGGAACCTTTTCAATTCACTGCACCATCTTTCAAGGTAAACACATACCCTGAAACAGATTTACTGTCATCTTGGTCTGTTTGAAAACTTGAGTCTGTGAATCCCTTGAGTTTTAATTCAGACCCACCGTAGACAAGAAAAATATCTTTAGTCCTTCTCAAGTACTTTAGGATATTCTTCACTGCCTTCCAGTGCTCTTCTCCAGGGTTTGACTGGTATCTGCTCATTACACTAAGTGCATGAGCAACATCCGGTCCAGTACATATCATACCGTACATGATAGAACCTATTGCAGAAGTATAAGGGATCTTACTCATACGGTCTCTCTCCTCAGGTGTCTTTGGGGCATGTTTCTTGGAGAGATGTATTCCATGGCTCATCGGCATGAGACCTCTTTTGGAATCTTCCATACTAAACCTCTTTAGCATTGCATCAATGTACGTTCCTTGGGATAAACCAAGCATCCTTTTAGATCTATCTCTATAGATCTTTATCCCCAAAATATAGGATGCTTCTCCCAAGTCCTTCATGGAGAAGTGTTTAGATAACCAGATTTTAATCGATTGTAGCATAGGAATGTCATTCCCTATCAGTAATATATCATCAACATATAATACAAGGAATGAAACTGCGCTCCCACTAACCTTCTTGTTCACACATGGTTCATCGTCGTTTTTGACAAAATCAAACTCTTTGATTGTCTCATCAAAACGAATGTTCCATCTACGAGAAGCTTGCTTCAATCCATAAATGGATCGTTACAGCTTACAGACTTGATTTGTTCCAACCTTTGAAACAAATCCCTCTGGCTGTGTCATATACACATCCTCCTCAAGTTTCCCATTGAGGAAGGCCGTTTTCACGTCCATCTGTCAGATCTCATAGTCGTTATAAGCTGCAATCGCAAGCAAAATCCGAATGGACTTGAGCATAGCTACTGGTGAGAAGGTTTCATCATAGTCAACTCCTTGTCTTTGTTTGAAACCTTTTGCAACCAGTCGGGCCTTATAGGTCTCTACCTTGCTGTCCGCTCCAGTCTTTCTTTTAAAGACCCATTTACACCCAATAGGCTTAATGCCTTCAGGTGGTGAAATCAAAGTCCATACTTTGTTTTCATACATGGAGTCCATTTCGAATTTCATAGCTTCAAGCCATTTCCCTGAGTCTTTATTACTCATAGCCTGTTCGTAATTCAATGGATCATCATCATTCATGATGTGTACCTCATCGTCATCCTCTATAACGAATCTATATCTCTCAGGTATCTTCGGTACTCTTCCAGATTTACGAACAGGGTGTGGTATAGTAGGTTCTTCTACTTTGTCAGGTACCTGACTTTGATCCGTGGTAATTTGTGGGTCTTGAACTTCTTCAAGATATATCTTACTCCCACTGACCCCTTCATGGATAAAATCCTTTTCCAAGAAGGCAGTATGTTTCGCAACAAACACCTTTTGATCAGTTGGATGATAGAAATAATACCCTAAAGTTTCTTTAGGGTATCCCACAAATCTACACTTATCGGATTTAGTCTGTAGCTTATCGTTTTCAAACTTTTTGACATAAGCTGGACAACCCCAAGTCTTAACATGCTTAAGATTTGGTTTCCTCCCCTTCCATATCTCATATGGAGTCTTTGGGGCGGATTTGGTAGGTACCTTGTTAAGTAGGTATGCAGTCGTTTCTAGGGCATATCCCCATAAGGAAATTGGAAGGTCGGTAAAACTCATCATAGATCGAACCATGTCCAACAGTGTTCGATTTCTCCTTTCAGATACTCCATTTAACTGTGGTGTACCTAGAGGAGTCCATTGTGAGATTATACCATTTTCTTTGAGATAATTGAGAAACTCACCGCTTAAGTATTCTCCACCTCAATCTGATCGAAGTATCTTTATACTCTTGCCCGTTTGTTTCTCTACTTCACTTCTGAACTCTTTGAACTTTTCAAATGATTCTGACTTGTATTTCATTAAATACACATATCCAAATCTTGAGTGATCATCAGTGAAAGTAATAAAATAAGAATACCCACCCCGTGCACTTGTTGTATAGGTCCACAAACGTCTGTGTGAATCAATGCCAACAACTCTGTAACTCTTTCTCCTTTTCCACTAAAAGGAGATTTAGTCATTTTACCCATGAGACAAGATTCACAAGTTGGATATGATTCATAATCAGATAACTCAAAGAGCCCATCTTTATGCAACTTGGATAATCTTGTTTCATTGATATGACCGAGTCTACAGTGCCACATGTAGGTATAATTAATATCATCTCTTTTCCTTTTCTTAGTTTGTTCAATTTGAAAAATATTTTCTTGTAAGTCAAGTGTATAAAGTCCATTTCGCAAATTTCCAACACCATATAAAATATCGTCTTTATAAATAGAACAACTATTGTTCTTTATAACAACGTTAAATCCTTCCATATCCAATACAGAAATTGAAATAATATTTTTAATAATATTCGGAACATAATAACAATTATTAAGATAAATGGACTTGCCCGAAGGCATTGCTAAATAATAAGTTCCTACAGCTAATGCAGCAACCTTTGCTCCATTCCCCACTCGTAGGATCACCTCATCATTGTTCAGCTTTCTACTTCTGACCAGTCCCTTCACATTATTACATATGTGAGAACCACAGCCGGTATCCAATACCCAAGTAGAATTTTGACTTTCTGAAAAATTAATTTCAATCATGAACAAACCTTGATTGGAAGTCGAAGCTTCTCCAAGCTTCTTCTTTGCCAGAAACTTCTTGCAGTTCCTCTTCCAATGACCCGGCTCGTTGCAATGGAAGCACATTCCTTTACTAGCTGGATCAGATTTTTTTTGTTCCTTTATGTTCACTTTGCCCTTGGTCATCCGAGATCGGAAGAGCTCCTTAGATATCTCATATCTAGCAGTCCTACTTTGTTTACCATACAACTCCTTGAGGTGAATCAACATAGTAGGAGCATCCATGTTTTCGTGCTGACGCTGAAGCTTGTTATTCATGGATGCGAGCATGATGTATTGAGCCACAGATGCATCATCTTGCCACTTTACAATGGTGGCAATCTCTTCCTCAGAGGCTGTTTCTGGAATAGTTCCAGGGACAGGTGAGTTTAGGACATAAGAAATCTTTTCAGCAGTGAGAACTATTCTCAGATTTCTTAGCCAGTCCGTATAATTCGGCCCGGTAAGCTTATTAGCATCAAGTATGCTTCGCAGTGAAATTAGTGATTTTGACATTTTTAAAATTTTGCATGTGAAAAATAACATTTTAGCAAACATTCATTTTATTAATTTTGCATACCAAAATAAATTTAGGTCTTTATTTTAAATTGGTATCTCCCACTATTTTTATCAAACTATATTACCCTCACTTATATAGTTCGGCAACATCTAATTAAAGATTTGCTAGTGAGAATAAGGATCCCATTTCAAATGTATATAACCTTGTGGATAGCACAACAAGCGATATACAAATAAATAGGTAGACAACTCTTGTCAATTACATCACTATATAACTCATTTTATTTTGCCTTTTAAATCATAATGGTCAAGTGTGTGCACATCCGAACTAAAATGATTTAAGTTAAGTCCAGCCTAGCACTTCTATAAATTCAAAAAAGAAAAATTTTCGTCCTTGTGGATAGCACAACAAGACTAGATCGTTCAATTTTCTTGATAAGCATCAAATGTGATTAATTAACATCTTAAATACACAATACTCGCCTTGTGGATAGCACAACAAGCTCATATTAAATATTTAATACTCTATTAATTTATCATGCTAGAAGGCGACGTTCGATATTCCAAATATCATTTGAACGCTTCGGACTTAATATTATTTCTTTGAGGGGTTTGTTATTATTTGTCTCATCTTGTTTAGCGTGCATGCACATATATATATAAAATACGCGTCATTTTATTAAACATGCGAAGCATGTTTGCATAAAATATAATATATATAATATTTAGCATGCAATATAGAATACTATATTCTACCCAGATTGATTATGGACTTTTATTCTAGTTTGGTCCACTAGAGCCACCAAGTGAACCAAAAGGTCAAACCTAGGAGTGCAAGAATTTAAATTTAAATATAACTATTACATTTAAACCCGGGCTCCATACAAACGGGTCTTCACGCGCTCCTTGCTCCTTGGTCTCCAATTTTTTCAAGATAATTCTAACTATTTCTATTACATTAAACTATTTAATTTAAATAGAAACCTTGATCAGCAGTCAAGGGGAAGTACATAGGAGGGAGATAGAATTTTACATCACGAAAAAAAAATTTAGAGAAGACGAGGTACACAGACCCCATTTAATAAAACTCATTCATTCAAGCATTCAACTAAAATAAAATCCAATCACATTGGTCAAATAGTCCATAATCAATCCCCATTTATTATCATACATATCACCATATATATCAATAAATAAATATTCATCTCATGAATTAAAGCATTCCATATATATATGAGTATCATTTAATGGGCAATTTTAAATTGCATGAAATCCAATTTCAAGATTAAAATAAACTCTTTATTTTAATTATAAAATTATTTAGAATATAATATATAAATATATCATATTTATTTTTTTAAAAAGAAGTCACCTTCTTTTATTAAAAGAGTCCTGCAGGTTTATTAAAAGAGTCCTTTCCTGATGGGTCACATTCTTTTTGGAGTAAGAAAGAGACAACACATTTTCTTTGCAGAATTCAAGATTAGCACCCAAAAAAAAAATTTGTGATTCGTCCCAAAAAAAAAACGTCATTTTTTTTTCTTAAAAAAAATAATTTTATACAATAAAATTATGCCCAATAAATTATTTTAAATATATACCCATATGTATATGAAATCAAAAATAAATTAATAATTGCATAAAAGTTTGGCTCTGATGCCACTGTTGGGTTTGTACGAAATCGTGACGCAATCAAATTGCTAAAATTAGCGGAAGCATGGTATATCATAGTTTAAAAAAATTTCTACAAAACCATTACCCGGATCATCCTTTATGTAAATTATTAATTTAAAACGATAAATAAGAAGTTATGGAATCATACCATTGTAGAACGAAGCTTCCACAGGTACTAGTTCAACTCCTTGTTCTTCGTGATCTCCTTGAATTTCCGGATTAGATTCCTTCCTTTGATCAACGTTAGCCACCCAAGTGTTTGGCCTCTAGAGGTGATCCACCAAGGAAGATGAATTATCAAGAAGGAGGGTGGTTGGCTTAGTTTTCTATCCTCTATAGAAAAGGAGTACTCTCCAACAATTGGAATTGCATCAAGTAATATCTATTATAAGAATCCTCTTATATAGATATTGGTCAACCCTTCTAATCCTATTAGACATGGGATTTCTTTTAATTAATTAAACTCCTTTAATTAATTTAGGCTTCCCACCACATGGGAAATAATTAATTAAATTCATTTAATTAATTTGTCTCCTAATCTTATTAGGAATAAATGAGAGTACTAATATTAAATTAATTACTAAACTCCTTTAGAAATTAAAATAATAATAATTATAATAATATTAATAAGACTCCTCTTATTAATTTATATTTAATATTTCCAAAATATTAAATAATAAATATTAAGCTATTTAATTTATTCTATCACCATAGATTAAATTAATTTCACTTAATGCATTATTACGATTATGCCATTACCTTCTTAAATAATTATTCTTCCTTTTATGGTGTGACCCTTTAGGTTCTCCATATTAAACCGGTTGTGAATAAATTAATTAGAATAATTCTAATCTTATTTAAATAAATAAATTAAACTAATAATCTATTTAAATAAATAATATTTATTCTACAATAGGGATAAGCCTCCCTAGCGATCAACGACTTTCCAGATAATATAGATTTCAACATTAATCATAAAAGAACCTGTGAGTAAATAGTTACCATACAATTCAATCCTTCCACCATACAATGTCCCAATTAAATATAAGACATGAATTTACTGTCAAGTCTTATTTTATTTAATTATATGTATTTCGATTAGAAAATGCACAACTCCAAATAATGTAAATTAGAAACTCCTTTCTAATTTCATTTTACCTTGGCCAAGGATTCCTGGGTTGTCATTTAACGAATCACATAGGACATATCTCCTCCTTTACTAGAGGTGGTAGATTCTTTATTGATCATTCATTATCTCCATATGTAACTCATTATACCCAAGCATATCCTTTTATATACCCTAAAGGGCTTTAAGGAATAAGTCAAAGTATAATTCATTACATACAAGATACTATGATGATCTCAAGTCCAAGGATCACTTGTACTACTATCACATTAGGAATTCCTATTGACAGGCGAGTAAAACTCCATTAGGTATTCCATAGCGAGTCACGTTCAGTGAACTTATTCTCCAATAAGCACCTACATACTTGCTTTAGTGTCTCCACACAAATGATTATGAGATCAATCATCCTCATCTAATGAGCAAGCAACATATGTACTAATCTATCCGGATTTACTAATCCCCTTTTTAGTAATCCCATGATTAGGAACTATTTTAGTTTTAGAGCTTTCTAAGAATTTAGATCTCATTGGCATGATCATCATCATGATTCTAAAAGCATTGCTTAAAACTATGGGTTATTTACATATTATAAAAACAGCACCATGTAGATAATTAAATGCCTTTAATAAATGAATATTTTTATTAATAAATAAATAAGATTGCCTCCAAAGTATATGCTTTATCATCATACATGATTGGCTTGTATGCATACTACTTTCACCTTATAGGATCACTCGCATATTTGTCAGACTGTATATGATTGGCGACTATTTTCAAGGCTGTGAGATCTTTGATCTTGCCTGCTTTCAGGCCCATGTCTGTCATTTCGCCATGTTTGATCATCTCTGAGAATGGCTTTCCTATTCCGGCCAGGATCCTCTCATAGTAAGGTGCCTCTTGGATGTCTATGAAAGTCATCACCATTTCAGCTTCGGTTATAGGCGGGCTGACTTGTGCTGCCCGACGTCTCCATCTTTGGGCATACTCTCGAAAAGACTCGTTGCTCTGCTTTTTGACTTTGGTCAATTGATATCGATCCGGAGCCATCTGAGACTGGAAGCTATATTGAGTTAGGAAGGCATGAGCTAGCTCTTCCCAACTGTGGATTTTTGCATTATCAAGTCGTGCATACCATGTCCTAGCCTCTCCAGTGAGACTCTTTTGGAAAAGCTGCATTCTAAGACTTTCATCTTTAGCATAAGACCCTAGCTCACCAATGTATACTTTCAAGTGTGTATAAGGATCGCCTGCCCCATTGTACTTTTTAAACTCTGGGACTTGGAATCTGTTAGGATATCTAGCCCCTGGGAATATATAGATATCTGAATAGGTAACACTTCCAAGGTCTCCTGTCCCTTTGATTGCCCGGATGGTTTCTTCCATTTGTCGGGCTTTCCTTCGGAGATCGCCAGTTTCCCGATCCTCCCTGAGATTTGTGATTTCAGGTGTTTTGTTGGTTCTTTTAGTGGATCGAGGTTCAGGGATCTGCATTACCCCCATTTTTTTCAGTACTTTGATTGCCACCCTGTGAGGAGGACTCTGTTTGTTTGAGCATTGACTGGCCCTGAGTGCTTTTACTATGTTCTTTCATGAGGATAGGCAATTCTGTTATTTGATTCTTAAGTCCCTCAAACTCTTTTTGAGATACGGAACCTGACTCGCTTTGGCCACTTTCAGCCATGTCGATAGATAGGCTTTGTGCCTTCTCAGATTTAGACCTAGTAACAGGACCAATTTTTTCCTTACCTACAACAAAACGTAGGCGTGTCAATTTCCTGATGTAGGTAAGGATTGGATGCATGATGTGTCTTTTAAGTTTATCCTGCAAAACCAAGGTTAGTTGTTTTGATGGCAGGATGATAGGATATCTGACAGGAAAGTAAATATTTCATTATTGTCATTTACATTGTGCTCTTCAGTAATTGGAGACTTGACATTGAATTGAAAGAGGAAGGCATGAAGAAGCTTCCCTTCGAATTTGGTTAATCAGAGGCTGACCTATCTTAGGTTACTCTCGCGGCTTTTGTTTCGGCATGAAGGTTCCCAGATCATCGCAATCTACTAGAAGGGAAGTTAATTCGATCGTTCAACTGTAGCGAATCTGGGTGGTGCATTTTCATGAGGCAGCCCCGGAGACTTAGTTGTCCCCAAAGTTATTACTTAGCACCGACCGGGTTAGCCTCCTGGTGGAGGGACACATAACATTCATTCACATACATCGGCCTTACCGCTTATGCATGCAATGACATTTCGTGCGAAGCACTAATATGGGTACGAAGCACTAAAGCATTCATTCACATTCATTCAATGTAAAGGCATAACATTCATACATTTAATGAAAGACGTAGCATTCACTCATCCATTGACTGTGGAGATGCAGGATTTCACGCATTCAATAGTTTTGAAAGGGAAATGTTTGAAAAGATTGAAAGCAGCCTAAGCCCTCTACTGTCCCCAGCAGAGTCGCCACCTGTCGACGTTGGAAAATTTAAGAATCCTGTGGGTCGGTTCGTAACCCGGTTTTCCTCAAATCGATCTTCCTAAGTTATCTCTACCCTTATTCTTTTTTATTGCAAAAAAGGTTTTGAAGGATTTTTTAGGAAAGAGGCCAACATGTGTATATGTCGACGATTTGATTTGATTGAACAGAGTCGCCAGTTGGTAGATTTGAAAATGGTTGTACCAACTCAACCGAGTTTGATTTGAAAAGTGGTCCAATTGTTGGACACTGTCAAAACTTGATCTTTGAAATCGAAGTTTTGAGTTCGGGGTCTTGGTTAAGTGTTGGGAAGGTGTTAGGCACCCCACGACTCCCGTGTAAACACGGCATTGCAATCTTTTCAATATTTCCCTTAAAACTGGAATGCGTGAGTGAATGCTGTTTGAAAATTGGGCCTTTGGATTGATTAAAAGCTTTGACAGGCTTCGTTGAGCCTATATACAAAGGGTTTGATTTGATTTGAATATCAATCTTTAATTTGATTTGCAAAAAGCATCATTTAATTTGATTTGCAAAATCTTTTGAATTGAATTGACAGAGATGTTTTGAAAGCTGTTTATCAAACCCCTACGCTGACATAGGAATTGAAACACATCGCCACTTTCAATTTTATCTTCATAGCCTTAAGGCTGCATGTGAATGGTGATTTGTCGGGCTGCAAAGCATCCTCGACCACAGAAATATATAAGTGTCGGTCTCCTCATGGGTATGAAAACCATCGGAGGGACACTAACACAACAATCCATATTTTCACTAGATTGAGACCTTAAATCCGAATAACCGTTTTAAGGTTTGTATATGTACATTTTACAGAAAAACTGGCAGGGTACATTTGTAAATCAGAGTTTGTCCATCGTGGAAATCATATTCCGATCGATTTGATCTTGAATCGCACAATTCCTAGGCTCACATATGAGTAGCCAAAACTTATACAGTTTAAATTTATACAGAAATAGATATATATATATATATATATATATACATCCTCATGTCGCAATGGAACCAAAGATTCATCAGTAAATCCTGGCTGCGCGTGACCAAAGCGTCTCATTCCCACTAGATAGCGATCTAAGGGACACGAGGTTTCTTTTGAAGCTGAAACTAGAAAGAAAGCTAGATTTAAAGAAATTTCAGCCATTCTAGCTTCCCGGTTCAGTCTGAAGGTTTTAAACCGTTTGAAAACTAGAATTGGCGAGATTTAAATAAATCTAGTCCGCCCGCAGATATGTCAATGCAGATTCATATACAAATAAATGTTAAATGCAGCAGTTGTATAAATTGAGTAAAGCAATATATATAATTATATATATAAAAGCTGTAAAAGGGCGATGGGTTTTCACTCGCAAGCCCGGACTAGAATTGAAATAGATATATATATATATATATATATATATATATATATAAACTATAAATAGCCACGAAATAATCCAGGATGTGACAGAAATGAAATATATATATATATATATATATATATATATATATAAACAGTAATAAGGGCGATGGGTTTTCACGCCGGTGCCCGTGCTAGAATTGAAATTGACAGAAAGTAGTCACCAGTGACTAGGGAGAGCACCCAGTATAGGGAAGTGTACAAAAGCAGTAAAAAAGCCACAAAGTAATCCAGGCCGGACTGAAAATATATAAATATATATATATATTGACAGAAATATAAATTTGCAAAAAAGTAGTCAACCAGTGACTAGGGAAAGCACCCAATATGGCGAAGAATGCGAAAACAGTAAAAAGGGCGATGGGTTTTCACGCCTGTGCCCGGACTGAATTAAAATATACATATATATATATATATATATTAATAGAAATGTAGTCAACCAATACTGGTGAGAAAACTAGTTATGGTGAAAGTCGCTTATATATGCGTAAATATATATATATAAGCGGTAAACTACCTCGGATTTGACATCCGGGCTTGACAGAATTGAAATGTTAGTATATACAATGAAATATATACAGAAAAAGGCCAAACCCAGACTGAGAAGATAACTTAGTCCTGCGAAGTTTCCAAAACGTGTGTGCTAGTGCATTGAAGCTGCTGAAGCTGACGGATCGTCAATCTGAGTTCTAGAAATGCAAAAATTTGAGTTTATGTACAAACATGTACCAAATTTTGACGAAAATGGCCACAGAACTAAGTTCCGGACATATTTAGAAGATAAAACTTTGTGTGCAAGTGGAAAATAGTGCAAAGTAGTAGTATTGACTTCCTAATCGTAAAAATACTTATAATGGACTGCAATACGAGCTTTTCACCAAATCGTAGGCTCTATACGTCCAAATCTACAGGTTATTTTGATATGTGGTAGTATATGGGTATATCTACGTGTTAGAGTGAAAATATTTGGGTTTAGAAGAGGTGTAAAAGTCGAAAAATCAGATGGACAGAGCTTCGCTGCGTTTCAGAATTGTTGAAAATGAATGGGGGGCACGTTTATTTATAGGCCAGGGAGTGTCAGCTCTACTTGCTGCTGCCGCAGGTAGAGGTGCGGCTCCCCAAGGTGGGGCCCACATTCCCGGCTTTGTCGTCTCAAAGTGCGTGCATGTCGGGCAACACGATGTCAGGTTCGACACTTCATAACTTTTGATCGGAGCGTCCAAATTATTCATGTGGAAATTCACAAAAAATTATGAGAAGGTGTCCGGGAGTGACTGCAAGATCAAATCTTGACTTAACTCCCCATGGTGAACCCCAATTGTTCCAGTTGTTCAATCAGATTAATCAACTTTAGACAATGAGTCTCAACTGTAGTGCCCTCGAATATACAAGATCAGAAGAGCTCTCTAGATATCTGATACCTAGCAGTCCGGCTTTGCTCACCATATAATTCTTTTAGGTGCAACAAAATGGAATAGGCATCCATTTTCTCGTGCTGACGCTGTAGCTCGTTACTTATGGATGCGAGCATGATGCACTATGCAATGGATGCATCATCTTGCCACTTTTTAAAAGTTGCAATCTATTTCTCAGAGGCTGTTTCTGCAACCTTTGCAGGGACAAATGAATCTTGGATATAAGAAAACTTTTCTGCAGTGAGAACAATTCTCAAATTTCTTAACCAGTTCGTGTAATTTGGTCCGATCAACTTGTTAGCATCAAGTATGCTATGCAGTGATAGTGAGTGTGACATTTTTCAAATTCTGCATGTGAAATAAAACAACATTTTAGTATACATTCATTTAATTAATTATTTAAATAAATTAGGTCTTATTTTAAATTGGTATCTCCCACTATTTTCTTCAAACTATATTACCCTCACAATATATAGTTCGGCAAATTTAATTAAAGATTTGCTGGTGAGAATAAGGATCCTACTTCAAATATATATAGACATGTGTGTGCACAACAAACTATAAATAAATAAATAGGTAGATAACTTTTGTCAATTACATCACCATGTAACTCCTTGTATTTTGTCTCTTAGATTATTATGGTCAAGTGTGTGCACATCCGAACCAAAACGATCTTAGTTAAGTCTGACCCAACATTTCCATATAAGTGAAGAGAAAATTACAGCCATTGTGTGTGCACAACAAAGCAGTAATGTTCAATTAATTATAAACATTTAATGTAATAAAACAACATCTTAAATATTTAATACTCGCCTTGTGTGTGCACAACAAACTCATATTAAATATTTAATACTCTATTATTTTATCATGACAAAAGGTGACGTTCGATATTCCAAATATATTTGAACGTTACAACTTAATATAATTTCTTTTAGGGTTTTTTATTAATTGCCTCATCTTGTTTAGCGCGCATGCACACACACACACACACACACACACACACACACACACACACACACATATATATATATATATATATATAATCGTGTCATATAAATTGACATGCGAAACATGTTGCATAATATATAATATATATAGTATTAGCATGCATATAGAATACAATATTTTACCTGAATTGATTATGAACTTTTATTCTAGTTTGGTTCACTCGAGCCATCAATTGAACTAAAAGATCAAACCTAGGAGCGCAAGAATTAAATTTAAATATAACTATTACATTTATATCCCGGGCTCCATTACAAACAGGTCTTCATGCGCTCATTGCTCCTTGATCTCCAATTCTTCAAGATAATTCTAACTAATCCTGTTACATAAACTATTTACATTAAATAGAAACCTTGATCAGCAGTCAAGGGAAAGTACATAGGAGGGAGATAGAATTTAAATCAAGAAAAATTAGAGAAGACGAGGTACGCAGACCCCATTTAATAAAATCCATACATTCAAGCATTCAACTAAAATAAAATCCAATCACATTGGTCAATAGTCCATAATCAACCCCATTTATTATCATACATATCACCATATGCATCAATAAATAAAACACTTAATATATACATTGATATCGATTTAATGGGCAATCCTAATTAGTTTCAAAATCCAATTTCAACTCTAATTAGTTATCATGGAATCCAATTCTAACTCTAATTAGTTAGTATGAAATCCAATTCTAATTAAAATAAATATTTTTATTTTAATCCAATTCCAAGTCTAATAAACTCCTTTATTAATCTGGAATTACAGAAAAATATATAATTTTAATTTTAATTAAAATAAACCTTTTATCTTAATTTAAAATCAAAAATAAAATAAAATTTATTTTTCTAGAAAGTGGCGCTGTGGCGCCGCTAGTGAACTAACACCCAACGTTGTGGCGCCACGTCAGCAGTTTTCAAAAAATCGACGATGGCGCTGCAACGCCCTATTATACTGTAATCAACCGCTGTCGCGCTGGGTCATCCTTCTAGAGCCCGAACCGGCGCTACAGCGCCAGGAATTACACTGTAATCCGGCGCTGCGGCACCAGCCGCCAAGGAACTATTTTTCCAGTTCGAGAATTGTGCAATTTTTCACCAAAAACATGATTCCTTACTAACAATTATGCCCAATTAAATTGTTCAAAACATATATCAAGTAAGAACAATTAATAACTCACATAAAGTTTTGACTCTGATGCCACTGTTAGGTTTGCAAGATCAAATTAGCATGCAATAATTACATACATAGCAGCGAAAGTGTAAAAATAGAGTTTTAAAATTTTACAAACCACGGACCCGGATCATCCTTTATGCGCAATTATTAATTTAATCTAAAGATATGAAGAACGAATCATACCCTTAAAGATTCGTGCTTCCTCAGGTACGAGTTCAACTCCAATCCTTTCCTTGTTCAACTTGAATCTACCGGGTGTGATTTTTTCCTTTGATCAACGTCAGCCACCCACGTGTTTGACCTCTAGAGGTGATCCACCAAGGATGAACAAATATTAAGAAGTTGAGTTATTGGCAAAGCCCTAATTTTCTCTCTCTAGAAAAAGTGTGCCCTCCCAACAATTGGAATTGCATTAGCCCTTAATCAAAATAAGACTCCTCTTATTTATAGATTTAGGTAACCCTCTTAACCATTATAGTATTCGGGTTTCATATTAATCAATTAAATTCTTTTAATTAATTAGGCTTCCTAATCTTATAAGGAGCAATTAATTAAACTCTTTTAATTAATTTACCTCCTAATTTTATTAGGAATATGGGAGAGTATATTTATTAGTTAATTCCCAAACTCATTTAGGAACTAAACTAATAATAATAATAGTAATAATAATAATAAGACTCCTTTTACGAATTTATATTTAATATGTCTAAAATATTAAATAATAAATATTAAAAAAATTAATTTATTCTATCACCATATATTAAATTAAATACACTTAACTTATTATTACGATTATGTCATTTGCTTCTTAAATAAATATTCATCCTTTTATGGTGTGACCCTTTAGGTTCTCCATATTAAACTTGTTGAGAATAAATTAATTAGAACAATTCTAATTTTATTTAAATAAATAAATTAACTATTAATTCATTTAAATAAATATTTATTCTATAATAAGGGTAAGCCCCCTTAGCGCTCAACGACTTTCCAGATAATATATGTCGACGTTGGGAAGAAAAATGTGCGGGTCGAGTCGGAACCCGAATTTTTCTCTCTTTTCCTAAATTCTGTTTTCTACCCTTATTTTATCTTTTTTTATGAAAGAGATGAAGGAGTTTTTAGGAAAAGGCCTACATGTATCATGTCGACGATTTGAACATTTTACAGAGTCGCCAGTTGGTAGATTTGAGAATGGTTGTACCAACTTAACCGAGTTTTATTTGAAAGTAGGCCCAATTGCTGGACATTGTCGAAACTGAATTTTTGAAACTGAAGTTCTAAGTTCGGGGGCTTGGTTAAGTATGGGGAAGGTGTTAGGCACCCACAACTCCCGTGTAAACACGGTACCGCATCTTTTCAATATTTCCCTTTTTATTTGCAATGTGTGTGTGAATGCTGAAAGAAATTGGACCTACGCTTGATTGATTGAAAGCAGTTCTTTACTTCATTGAACCTATATACGAAGGGTTTCATTTGATTTGCAAAAGTCCCTTTTTTAGGCAAAATATGGAAATGATGTTTTGAAAGGTAGTTTTCAAACCCCTGCGCTCACATATGAATAGAAGCCTGTTGATACTTCCATTTTTATCTTTTCAGCCTTTGGGCTCAATTTGAATGGTGATTGTCGAGCTGCGAAGCATCCTCGACCACAAAATATAGACAAGTGTTGGTCTTCTCATGGGCATGACAGCCATAAGAGTAACTCTGGCACGACAAATCATTATTTCACTATGTTGAGACCTTAAACCCGAATAACCGTTTTAAGGTCTTTCGGAGGAACATTTTTATATAAAAACTAGCAGGGTACATCTGTAAAGTGGAGTTTGTCCATCGTGGAAATCAGATTCAGATCAGTTTGATTGTAAATCCCACGATTCCTAGGCCCACAGAGGGAAGCCAATAAAACCTGCACAACTCAAATATGCACAGAAAATGTATATTTATATCCAGATGTCGCAAGAACCAAGGATTAATCAGTAAATCCTGGACTGCACATAGCCAAAGCATCTCGTTCCCACTAGATAGCGATTTAAGGGCCGCGAGGTTGCTTTCCGAATGAATAAAACTAGAAAACTGCTAGATTTAATTAAATCTCAGCCACTCTAGCTTCTCTGTTCTGTCTTAACCTATTTTGAACCGTTTGAAAGATAGAGTTGGCTAGATTTAAAAAAATCTAGTTTGCCCAAAGATATGTCAGCGCCGATTCATATCAAATAAATATTTACAGCAGCAATTTAATCGCAATGAATAAAAGATATATATATAGTTATATATATACAAAAGTTGTAAAGGGTGATGGGTTTTCACTTCGATGCCCAGACTGGAATATATATATATATATATATATATATATATATATATATTTACAAAAGCTGTAAAAAGCCACGGAGTAATCTAGGCCTGACATAATGGAAATATATATGTAAAAGCAATAAAGGGCGACGGATGTCAAATCCTATACTCGGACTTGAATGAATATATATATATATATATATATATATATATATATATATATATAAAAGCAATAAAGAGCCACAAAAAGGGTCCAGGCTCATCTGAATGGAAATATATATATATATAAACTATAAAAGAGCCATATAATGATCTAGGCTTGACAGAATTGAAATATATATATATATATATATATATATATATATAAAACTGTAAAGGGCGATGGACGGTCTATCCTTTGCCTGGACAGAAATGTAAGTATATATATATATTTATAAAAGCAGTAAAAAGGCCATGAAATGATTCAGGCCAAACTGGAATGTAAGTGTTAATATAAACAGTTAGTATATATATATATTAAAGCAATAAAAAGGCCACGAAGTAGAAATTCAGGCCCAAACAAGTCAGAAAAAATTATATATATCCGGGCTTGACATAATTGAAAAGTTAGTATATATATAGTTAAATATATACAAAAAAAAGTCAAACCGGGACTGGAAAGATAATCCAGTCCGGTGAAGGGCATGTATATGTATATATATATATATATAAGCTAATAAAAGCCGCGGATCGACGATCCGGGCTGTAGAAATGCCAGAAAATGCGTAAATGTACTAAAATGTAAGCAAAAACGACCACGAAACTGAGTTTCAGGCATAATCAGAAAAAAAACTTAACGTGCAAGTGTATAAATGCGCAATGAAGTAGTATGAACTTTCTGATCATAAAAATACTCACAATGGACTGCTACACGGACTTTTTGCCAAATTATAGGCTTCAAACGTCCATTTTTACCAGCTAATTTTTGATATGTGGTAGTATATGAGTATAGCTACGTGTTAGAGTGATAAAATCTGGGTTTAGAGTACTAGAAGTTTGGATAGGAAATGAAATGGGTAGAGTTTCAAAGCGTTTCTAAAGTAATTTTGGCCTGGGGGTGCACTTATATTTATAGAACCGATGGAAGCAGCTCTACCAGAGGCAGTCGCGGGTCTACCTGCGGCTCCACGTGGCAAGGCCCGGGTGGTGTGTCCCGTCGCCTCGAAGTACATGCACTCCGAGCAACGCGAAGTCAGATTTGAAACTTTCTAACTTTTGATCGGATTGTCCGTTTGAGGTGTGCTATACCTTTCCGAAAAGCCATCGCCGAGCATGTCGCAATGACATGGGACTAAACATTTTTTGAGTCCAAGAATACGGGTTCATAACTGGGTCTTCGTTTCCCTGCAGTTTGTCCATTGAACTGTCTTGCGCTGTTTCCACTCGGGATCAGTGTTATGGTTCTTTCTGACCTGGATGGCATCAATTCATCTTGATTTGGACCGAATCAGCTTCGAGTTAGTAAAATGATCATTTTGCCCCTCCAGGGGTTGTCTCCTGTACTGGCACGGTCTTCGACTGATTTCTCAAGGTTGTCTCCGAGGTTTGAATCCAGCCGACTCTGTTTGTCCTCAGGGTTGTCTCTAAGGCTGACTTGGTGTCTCCAGCAGTTATCTCTGGGGATGATGTGATGCTTCGGGGTTGTCTCCAAAGTTGATTTAGCCTCCCAGGTTATGACCGGAGCTGACCTATTCCTCTCGGGTTGAGACCGGGGTTGACCTGTACCTCCTGGGTTATGACTTAGGTTGACTTGTACCACCCGAGTTATGACCAAGGTTGACCTATACCTCTGGGGTTATGATTGGGGTTGACCTGTACCTCCCGGGTTGTGACTGGGGTTGACCTGTACCTCCCGGGTTATGATCGAGGTTGACCTGTACCTCCCGGGTTGTGACCGGGGTTGACCTGTACCTCATGGGTTATGACCGGGGTTGACTTGTACCTCCCGGGATGACCTGTACCTCCCGGGTTGAGATCGGGGTTGACCTGTACCTCCCGGGTTATGACCGAGGTTAACCTGTACCTCCCGGGTTGAGACCGGGGTTGACCTGTACCTCCCGGGTTGAGACCGGGGTTGACCTGTACCTCCCGGGTTGAGACCGGGGCTGAGTTGACATCTAGGTATTGAGATCGAGGTTGAGTTAACATCCCGGTATTAAGACCGGGGTTGAATTGACATCCCGGTATTGAGACCGGGGCTGAGTTGACATCCCGGTATTGAGACCGGGGTTGAATTGACATCCCGGTATTGAGATCGGGGCTGAGTTGACATCCCGGTATTGAGACCAGGGCTGAGTTAACATCCCGGTATTGAGACCGGGGTTGAGTTGACATCCCGATATTGAGACCGGGGTTGAATTAACATCCCGGTATTGAGTCCGAGGCTGAGTTGACATCCCGATATTGAGACCAAAGTTGAATTGACATCTTGGCATTGAGACCGGGGCTGATTTGACATCCCAGTATTGAGACCGAGGCTGAGTTGACTTCCCGGTATTGAGTCCAGGGCTTAGTTTAATTTATTTATTTAAATAAGATTATAATTGTTCTAATTGATTTATTCACAACCGGTTTAATATGGAGAACCTAAAGGGTCACACCATAAAAGGAAGAATATTTATTTAAGAAGCAAATGGCATAATCGTAATAATAAGTTAAGTGTATTTAATTTAATCTATGGTGATAGAATAAATTGAATGGCTTAATATTTATTATTTAATATTTGGAAATATTAAATATAAATTAATAAGAAGAGTCTTATTATTATTACTATTACTATTATTATTATTTAATTCTTAAAGAAGTTTGGGAATTAATTAATAAGATACTCTCTCGCATATATTCCTAATAAGATTAGGAGGCTAATTAATTAAAAGAGTTTAATTAATTATTTCTAATAAGATTGGAAAGCCTAATTAATTAAAATAATTTAATTAATTAATATGAAACTCTAATCCTAAATTGTTTAGGAGGGTTGCCGACATCTATAAATAAGAAAGTCTTATTATGGAACAAAGTTAGACATTTTAATTCCAAGAGTTGGGAGAGCACTCCTTTTTATAGAGAGAATGAAACTAGGGTTTAGCCAAACACCCTTCTTCTTGAATTCTTATGCTTTCTTGGTGGATCACCTCGAGAGGCCAAACACTTGGATTGCTAACATTGATCAAAGGAAGGAATCAACCTGTTGGATTCAAGTAGAACGCGAAAAGGATTTGGAGTTGAACTCATACATGAGGAAGCTAGAATCTTCAAGTGTATGAATCTTAATCTCCATCTATTTCGTTTAATTATTAACTGTGCATAAAGGATGATCCGAGTATATGGTTTGTAAAAATTTAAAACTCTGATTTACCATGCTTCCGCTATTTTTATTCAATTTGATTGTGTCCATGAATCTTACAAACCTAACAGTGGCATCAGAACCAAACCTTTATGCAAGTTATTAATTGTTCAGATTTGATATGTATGTTGATATATGTTTAGAACAATTTTTTTAGGCATAATTACTGGCATAGAATCATGTTTTTGTAGAAAAACTGCATAATTCGCGAATTGGAAAAACTGTTTCTAGACACTGGCGCCGTAGCGCCGGTTCGAGTTCACAGAAACGTACCCGGCGCCGCAGCGCCAGATTATATAGCAATCACAGCGCTGCAGCGCCGAACCCCTGGTTTTGAAGAGCAAGAGCATGGCGCCCAAAGCTAGTTATCTAGCGGCGCCGCAGCGCCTGTCTCTAGAAAAAAAAATTAATTTTTAAAATTTTTATTTATTTGATTTCTAATTAAAATAAAAGGTTTATTTTAAATTAAAAATTGAATTCCATGTTTTTCAGTAATTCTAAATTTAAATAAAGTTATTTATTTTTATTTAGAATTGGATTAAAATAAAGATGTTTATTTTAATTAGAATTTAATTTCATGCTAACTAATTAGAGTTGGAATTGGATTCCATGATAACTAATTGGAGATGAAATTAAATTTCTTATTTCCTAAAAATAAAGGAGTTTATTTGTGAATTAGGAAAAAGGATTCTATGTTTTCTTAAATAAAGGAGTTTATTTAGATATGAAATAGGATTTCATATTAATCAAAATAAAGGAGTTTATTTTGATAAGGAATTGGATTTCATATATTTTGTTTTTTCCATAACAGTTATAAAGGTTAAAATAAAGTAGTTTATTTTGACTTGGAATTGGATTTCATATTAATTAAAATAAAGGAGTTTATTTTGATTAAATAATTTGATTAAAAACAAATGATTTTATTTTTATTCAACAATGGATAAATTTAAATAAAAGGTTTATTTTGATTTATATTTGGATTAAAATAAAAGAGTTCATTTTAATTCATAATTGAATTTTATGCTAACTAAAATTGCCCATTAAATTGATATCAATGTATATATTGAATGTTTATTATTCATGAAATGAATGTTTTATTTGTTGATGCATATGTTGATGTGTATGATAATAAATGGGGTTGATTATGGACTATTGACCAATGTGATTGAATTTTATTTTACTTGGATACTTGAATGTATGTGTTTTATAAATGGGGTCTGCGTACCTCGTCTTCTCTAATTTTTCTTGATGTAAATTCTTTTCCCTCCTATGTTCTTCCTGTGACACCCCCAAATTCGGGTACTTCATTTTCACACGATTTGGTGTTCACTTTCTAAATAAAATATACATCTACCCAATAATAAGGAATGCAAAATAAATTACAACCTTATAATTAAATTAAAATATTCCTTATCAAAAGGATTACAACCTTGTCCAAAAATAATCCTAGGTTTGCTAACCTTAACTTAAATAGTAAATGCAAAAATAAAATAACATAATCAAATCTTATTACAATCAAACTCAAAAGACAACAAGTCTTCACTTGTTCAGTTTGCCTTTGCCCTTACTAGTTGACGGAGCGTCAACACTTTCAACTTTTGCTGCAATGGTTATTTAAATTGCAAGAGTGAGCAAACAACAACTCACTTGGAATACAATAATATGACATAAACTGAATATCTACAATAGATTTGAATAACTTTTCTTTCATAAAAAATTGAATAATAATTTTTTCTTCAATATTTAAAATTTTGAATATTGAAATCATCTGAGGGTCATAAGACCTTGAATTTTGTCCTAGGTTATAAATATTTTTATTTAAAACTTTTAATAGTCATTTATACTATGGACCCTTAAGTCGTACTTAGGGGGATCAACCCTTCGTACCATGTATTGTGCACTAAACATTTAACTCTTTCGCGTAGTAACATCCCCTAATAAATAGGCTGTTTATCTCAGTATTTGATACAAGTCCACACCAAAGAAAGTTTGGTTTGGATAAGCTTATAAGGAAATTTGGAGTTCAACTCTCATCAACTAAGGAGTAGTTTAATCGACTTACAATAACTTAGAAAAATTCATAAATAAAAGATTATGATTAACTTATGCTTTAAAATTAAACTTAAAGCATTTAAAAGATAAGATAGACCTTACTTGAACAATTAAGTCAAGGTCACTTTAATTAAATCATGAACTTTTAAATAGATACCTGTCCTTTACGTACGTCTATACGTTTATCCTTCATCCTTTTGGATGTTTTTTCTGATTGAGCGGATTTTTTTCTAAATCTCTGGTGGGTATCCTTAATTCTCTCGTTTATCTAGTTCACTTATTCTTTGTTTGGTAAAACCTATTTAAAATCCTTTTTATTCTTTTAATAAATCCTTTAACATATATTCTTAATGTTACACTTTAATTAATTAAATCTTTAACATTCTAATTTAATTAATAAAAGCTAACATCAATTAACCACATAAGAATGCCACATAAAAATTTATAATTACTCGCTAATTATAATTTCATGTAACAATTATCACATAAACTTTATCTAATTTAATTATCTCAATTAAACTAGAACTACTCAATAAAATCAATATACATCAATTAAATTAAATATTAAATATTTATTTAATTAATATATAATACTTAATTAAATTACTCCAAAACAATCACATAATTTTTTTATTTTACTCAATAAATATTTAAAATTAATATATAAAATTTCATTCGTTACAATCTTCCCTCCTTAAAAAAATTCTGTCCCTAGAATCACTAAAAAAAAACCCTAATGTGATTATGTGATAACATGTTAGACATACATTAAAATGCTAAATTAATATTAATATATTATATTAATAAAATATAATATATAATTATAATTAACGTAAATATTTAATTTAAATTATATGAATATAGTTTGACTAATTTTAATCAAGTAAATGATTAATTATAAATTATAATTTATGTAATTATAATTTAATAAATGCATGATGTAGTTTGATTAATTATAAATTATAATTTGATTAATTATAATTTAATTAAAATAAAATATAATTATAATTTGATTAATTATAATTAAAGTGAATGTTTAAATTATAATTTGTTTAATTATAATTTAATATGAGTACTTAATTATTATTTGATTTAATAATGTGAGCATGTAATATGATTATGTGATGTGATTAATTATGTGATAATTAATTATTAACTTAATAATTAAATAAGAATGAGTTAACCTAGATGAGTTAACTAATTATGTGAATTAGTTACGTGTTAACTAATTTAGATTATTATGGTTAAATATATATGTGTAGGAAGTGTTAAAGAACGTGGTTTGTAATAGTAGCTTGCGCTTGAGGCAAGTTTTCTATCCCTAAACTCGTTAATTATATACAAGTTATTTAATCCTTATATTGTGTAAGTTTTCTAAACTCAAACTTGTTATTTTTATACAAGTGTTTTAAATTCAAATATTTATTGTAGTTGAGATTGTCCTTTTATTTCTGCAATGGACAAGTATCTATTTAAAAGTTCATGATTTAATTAAAGTGACCTTGACTTAATTATTCAAGTAAGGTCTATCTTATCTTTTAAATGCTTTAAGTTTAATTCTAAAGCATGAGTTATTTATAATCTTTTATTTATGAATTTTTCTAAGTTATTGCAAGTCGATTAAACTACTCTTTAGTTGATGAGAGTTGAACTCTAAATTTCCTTGTAAGCTTATTCAAACCAAACTTTCTTTGGTGTGGACATGTATCAAATACTGAGATGAACAACCCTATTTATTAGGGGAGGTTACTACGCGAAAGCGTTAAATGTTTGTGCACAATACATGGTACGAAGGACTGATCCCCCTAAGTACGAGTTAAGGTTCCATAGTCTAAATGACTGTTAAAGGTTTTAAATAAAAATATTTATAACCTAGGACAAAGTTCAAGGTCTTATAACCCTCAGATAATTTGAATATTCTAAATTTTAAATATTGAAGAAAGAATTATTATTCAATTCTTTATGAAAGAAAAGTTATTCAAATCTATTGAATATATTCAGTTTATGTCATATTATTGTATTCTAAGTGAGCTGTTGTTTGCTCATTCTTGCAATTTAAATAACCATTGCAGCTAAAGTTGAAAGTGTTGACGGAGTCAACTAGTAAGGGCAAAGGCAAACTGAACAAGTGAAGACTTGTTGTCTTTTGAGTTTGATTGTAATAAGATTTGATTATATTATTTTATTTTCGCATTTACTATTTAAGTTAAGGTTAGCAAACCTGTGATTATTTTTGGAAAAGGTTGTAATCCTTTTGATAAGGAAGGTTTTAATTTGTAAGGTTGTAATTTATTTTGCATTCCTTATTATTCGGTAGATGTATGTTTTATTTAGAAAGTGAACACCAAATAGTGTGGAAATGAAGTACCCAGATTTGGGAGTGTCACAGGTTGGTATCAAAGTAATCAACTTCATCTTCTTCCTCACTAAGCATAAGGGTATAATCTCAATTCGCAAATTTTTTTAATTATGTTTTCTTTATGTTCTTCATGAAATTTAGTTTTCTGTTAAGTGAGTTCTTATGAAAATTGTATAAACATGATTTATATGTATGTATATTATGTTTATAGCATGCTTTTATATGAATCTCATGCTTAATTAAGTTGTTAATTCGTAGATACAGGATGAATATGAAAGATTCATGTTCATCAAAAATCACAATAAAGTATTTTGAAAATATGTATAGTTTTCTTTTAAAATCAAAAGTTTATGTTTGATTGTTCGTTTTTGTTTAAATTAATTGTAGATGACGATAGCATGTTTAAAATTTTAGTTACTATGCTTGAAATTGTGTGAATTGGTTTTAAAACAAAAGTTCAGTGTTCAATTTCATCAAGAATACTTAAGAATGACTTTTTTCAAAAATCATGAAATTGAGTTTTTGATTATGTGTTTTAATGATTTAATGTGTTAAAACATGTTAGAAACTTTAATATTATGTTTCTATAAAGTTTTATGTGTAATTGGTTGGCTAAATTCGGAACTCGATGTGGAGAAATAAGTCAAATTGACTTTTTCACTGCACAGTTCGCAAATTCTTTCCCTTTCTTTCTCTTTTTCTTCTCTCTTTCTTTCTTTGTATTCTCTCTAACTTTCTCTTTTCTTTCTGTATTTTCTTCTGTCTTCTAACACTAACTAACTCTATCTTTTTAACTAACGTAATATAAAATATACATAACTGATATATGTATATAATATAAAACATAATTATATAATACATAACTGTCAAATAATTATATCTCTACTTAATACATAGCAGTTACAACAGTTTTGAAAACCAAAAGCTATAAGGCTTTGTTTGAAAAAATTCCTTTAATTTTAAAAATAGATTATTTAATAGTTAAGGCATTGTTTGGTAAAACATGATTAAAACAAAAGTAAGGGTCTTGTTTGGTAAAACCTATTTAAAATTCTTTTTATTTTTTTAATAAATCCTTTAACACATATTCTTAATGTTAATTAAAGTGTAACATTAAGAATATTTGTTAAAGGATTTATTAAAAGAATAAAAAAGATTTTAAATAGGTTTTACCAAACAAGGACCTTTACTTTTGTTTTAATCATGCTTTACCAAACAAGGCCTTAACTATTAAATAATCTGTTTTTAAAATTAAAGGAATTTTTCCAAACAAAGCCTTATGGTTTTTGGTTTTCAAAAATTTTGTAACTGCTATGTATTAAGTAGAGATATAATTATTTGGCAGTTATGTATTATATAATTATGTTTTATATTATATACATATATCAGTTATGTATATTTTATATTACGTTAGTTAAAGTGATAAACTTAGTCAGTATTAGAAGAAGAGAAGAAAATATAAAGAGAAAAGAGAAAGTTAGAGAGAATACAGAGAAAGAAAGAGAGAAGAAGAAGAGAAAGAAAGGGAAAGTTTGAGGAATCAAAACAATCAACTTCATCTTCTTCCTCACTAAGCATAAGGGTATAATCTCAATTCCCAAATTTTTTAAATTATGTTTTCTTTATATTCTTCATGAAATTTAGTACTTTGTTAAGTGAGTTCTTATGAAAATTGTAGAAACATGATTTATATATATATATATATATATATATATATTGTTTATAACATGCTTTTATATGAATATCATGCTTAATTAAGTTGTTAATTCGCAGATACAGGATGAACATGAGAGATTCATGTTCATCAAGAATCACAGTAAAATATTTTGAAAATATGTATAGAGCGGAGGAAACAAGCGTGAGGGCTACTCATCGAGCCGATCGAGCTGAAGATGAGGCTGAAGCAAAGAGGGCCAAATTCAGGGAAAAGGAATACGTTTTCTATACGGCTATAGATAGAGCCCAGGATCGTGTCTTCTATTACCCAATTCAGTTCCAAGGCTTACCATGGTACGTGGTGGACCAAAGAACGGTGTTCCGGGTGATGGAGGAAGAACGCAGAGAGGCTGTGCGACGTATTAACATGCCTAGATATAGAATTATTAAACTATGTGTTTCTTTATGTAATAAATAAATGTAAATCCCAAAATTTGAGATAATAATGGGATAAGATGATAATGTAATCATGTAACTTTTTTAGTTCAGGAAAGATGATGTAAATAGCAGGAATGCTATCTATTATATGTTTTTAAAACTATGAATGAATAAAGAAGTTATTTGACGTGTCATGTGTTCAAGTGTGGATTATTTAAATGTTTAAGTATGAACTTGAATATTTAAGAAATGAGTAAAGAGCTAATAAGAATATTTCTTAACAGAAAAATGCCTCGTAGAAGAAGACCTACGCATCAAAATCCCGAGGGTTCAACGAACAATAATAACAACAATAACGATGGGCCAAATCCCAATTTGATTCAGCAGTTGGTGAACCTGCTGATGGGAGCACTTGCGAAACAGCCGCAAGTGCAGGGTACTACTTTTAAGGGATTCAAGGCAGTAGGACCGCCAGAGTTTCAAGGATCGGTAAACCCGATAGATGCCCAAACATGGTAATGGAGATGGAGAAGGTCTTCGAAGTGGCTAGGGTTAGCGAAGACCAAAAGACAGCATTCACGACTTTCATGTTGAAGTCGGATGCTAGTTTCTGGTAGCAAGCCAACAAGACCAGAGAGGGAGAAGGAGTTATAGGGTGGGACCATTTCAAACTTTGAGCTCGCAGGACCAGATGGAGGTCCAATTTTTAGAGCTTAAGCAGGGAGGAATGACGGTGTCGGAGTATGCCGCGAAGTTTAACGAGCTTGCCAGATTCACTACTTACCAGGTCAGTACTGACGCAAGGAAGGCGAGAAGGTTTGAGCGGGGACTGAAACCCTGGCTCTACAGCAAGGTCTCCATGTTCCAGCTGAATACGTTTGCAGTTGTGCTGGAAAAGGCCATACTCGCTGAAGGTGGGAGCGACGCGGTGACAAAGTTTAATCAAGATAATAAGATGAAGTTGATTGCTTTGATTCCTCAAACTTTCCCTTTCTTTCTCTTCTTCTTCTCTCTTTCTTTCTCTGTATTCTCTCCAACTTTCTCTTTTCTCTCTATATTTTCTTCTCTTCTTTTAACACTGACTAACTCTATCACTTTAACTAACAAAATATAAAATATACATAACTGATATATGTATATAATATAAAATATAATTATATAATACATAACTGCCAAATAATTATATCTCTACTTAATACATAGCAGTTATAAAATTTTTGAAAACCAAAAGCCATAAGGCTTTGTTTGGAAAAATTTCTTTAATTTTAAAAATAGATTATTTAATAGTTAAGGCCTTGTTTGATAAAACAGATTAAAACAAAAGTAAGGGCATTGTTTGGTAAAACCTATTTAAAATCCTTTTTATTCTTTTAATAAATCTTTTAACACATATTCTTAATGTTACACTTTAATTAATTAAATCTTTAACATTCTAATTTAATTAATAAAAGCTAACATCAATTAACCACATAAAAATGCCACATAACAATTTATAATTACTCGCTAATTATAATTTAATGTAACAATTATCACATAAACTTTATTTAATTTAATTATCTCAATTAAATTAGAACTACTCAATAAAATCAATATACATCAATTAAATTAAATATTAAATATTTATTTAATTAATATATAATACTTTATTAAATTACTCCAAAATAATTACATAATTTTTTTATTTAACTCAATAAATATTTAAAATCTCATTCGTTACACTCCTCTTGACTACTGATCAAGGTTTCTATTTAAATTAAATAGTTTATATAATAGGATTAGTTAGAATTATCTTGAAGAATTGAAGACCAAGGAGTAAGGAGCACTAGAAGACCCGTTTGTAATGGAGTTTGGGATTTAAATGTAATAGTTATATTTAAATTTAATTTTTGCACTCCTATGTTTGACCTTTTGGTTCACTTGGTGGCTTGAGTAAATTAAATTAGAATAAAGTTCATAATCAATCCGGGTAGAATATAGTATTCTATATGTGCATGCTAATATTATATATATATATATATATATATATTATTTTATGCAAACATGCTTTGCATGTTCTAATAAAGTGAAGCGTATTATATATATGTGTGTGTGTGTGTGTGTGTGTGTGTGTGTGTGTGTGTGTGTGTGTGTGTGTGTGTGTGTGTGTGCATGGGCTCTAAACAAGATGAGACTAATAATAACAAACCCCTTAAAAGAAATTATTTTAAGTCTAAAGTGTTCAAAGATATTTGGAATATCGAACGTCGCTTTCTAGCATGATAAAATTAATAGAGCATTAAATATTTAATATGAGTTTGTTGTGTTTTCCACAAGGCAAGTATTAAGTATTTAAGATGTTAATTTATCACATTTGATGCTTATAAAGAAAATTAAACAATATTGTTTTGCTGTGTTTTCCACAAGGACAATATTTTTCCTTTTTTAATATATGGAAGTGCTAGGTTGGACATAACTCAGATAATTTTGATTCGGATGTGTTACCACTTGATTAAAATAATTTGAGAGGCAAAATAAAAGGAGTTACATGTTGATGTAATTGACAAAGAGTTGTCTACCTATTTATTTATATATGTTTTGTTGTGTTTTCCACAAGGCTATATACATTTGAAATGGGATCCTTATTCTCACTAGCAAATCTTTAATTAGATTTTGTCGAACTATATAAGTGAGGGTAATATAGTTTGAAGAAAATAGTGGGAGATACCAATTTAAAATAAGACCTAATTTCTCTTGGTATGTAAATAATTAATTAAAAGAATGTATGCTAAAATGTTGTTTAATTACAAATTTATTTACAGAATTTAACAATGTCTAAATTACTATCACTGCCTAGCATATTAGATGTTATTTAACCGAACCGAATTAAACAGATTGTTAAGCAATTTGAGAATAGTTTGCAAAGCTGAAAAGTTATCTTATGTCCTTAATACGCCTATCCCTGCAATGGTTGCAGATAATGCTTCTGAGGAAGAGATTGCTACTCTTAGAAAGTAACAAGATGATACACAGTTGGCTCAATACATCATTCTCGTATCCATGAGTAATAGCTTCAGCGTCAGCATGAAACTATGGATGCTCCTACTATATTCCTACACTTCAAAGAGTTGAATGGTGAGAAAAGTAGGACTAATAGATATCAGATATCTAAGGAGCTCTTCCAATCAAGAATGACCGATGATACTACAGTAAAGACATATGTCCTTAAGATGATCAATCTAATTGAACAAATAGAACAACTAGGTTTTGTCATGGATGGAAAATTGAGCCAAGATCTGATATTGCACTCACTCCTGCACTCCTTCTCACAATTGTTGTGAATTTTCAGGTGTATAAGCTAGATGTCAGCCTCGCTGATTTGCTTAAACATATTGAAAATTGTTGAGAGTCACTTTTCGACCAAGAAAGACCAAATCTTACTGATAGGGGCCAAAGGATCTTCTGAAAAGAAGAACGATTCAAAGAAGGTAAATAGAAAGGCAAATATAAATGATAGTAAGAACAAAATAGATACGGATAGCAAAGGAGTTTGCTTCCACTGCAATAAGCCTGGACACTGGAATAGGAACTATGAAAAGCATCTTGCAGAGGCTAACCAGAAGAAGCTTAGTGAAGCTTCGGTTACAAATACAGGTATGTTCATAATTGAAATAAATCTTTCAGTAAGTAAAGTTTCTACTTGGGTATTGGATACCGACTATGGTTCTCATAAATATAGATTTATGAAGGGACCAGGTAGAAGTAGAAAGCTATACAAGGGGAAGTCTTCTTGCTTGTGGGAATGGAGCAAATGTTGGTCCATTAACTGCAGGAACTTATTGTTTAGCGCCGCCTATGGGCAAGTCCATTAGTTTAAATAATTAACAATTTACATGAATGGACTTTACATACTTGAAATATATGAAAAACAATTTTAAATTGAACAAACTAGTAAAAGAAAAGGAGAAGATCATTCAAAGGGCTGAATATTTGTATTTGGTGAAATACAAATCTGAATCACTTAAAAGGTTCAAATAATTCAGAAATAAAACTAATTGGCAAGGTATTATGATTCTTCAATTGGATCGAGGAATAAATACTTGTGCAATAAATTTTAAGATCATCTCAAATGGTTTTCTCACAATGGATTCTCTTGATACACAATAATTGATTGGTGTATCTAAAAGGAAAAATTGTACCTTATTGGACATGGTACGATCCATAATAATTTTACCGATATTCCAGTATCCTTCTGGGGCTATGACCTAGAAATGGCTACATATCTACAACATAAGGTAACCTCAAAATCTGTCCCCAAGACTTCATAAGAGTTATGAATAGGGAGGATTCCTAATCTTAAGTATGGTAAGATAAAGGGTTGTCCAACTTATGTGAAAAAGGTTTCAAAATTATAAGCTTGGGACAAGATTTGACAAGAACAAATTTGTGGGACATCCTAAAGTAAGTTTAGGGTATATGTTATATAATCCTTCTTAGCAGAAGGTGTTTGTTGCGAAACACACGGCCTTCTAAGATAAAAGTGTTTATCATTAAAGGGCTAGTGGGAGGATAATAGATCTCTTAAAGGAGTTCAAGAACCACAAATCACTATTAGTCAAAAGGAGGAACATGTAAATAGACCTATTGTACCACAACCGAATAGTGAATCTGGAATAGTATCAAAGATACCTTGGAGGTATGGATTCATCATAAATGATGATGATGAGGTACGCATCATAGAAGATGATGAGGTACGCATCATAGAAGATGATGATCCAGTTATATACGATAAGGCTAAGAGTTGTAGACACTCAGAGAAATGGCAGATGACTATAAAATTCAAAATAGATCTTTGGAGCAAATGACAAGGTGGAGACCTATAAGGCTAGACTTTTTTGGAAAAGGTTTTCAAATAAAGTCAAGGAGTTAACTGTAATAAAACCTTTATTATCGGTATTAATGCTCAAGTTCATTTAGATTTTACTTGCGATTGCAGCTTATTATTACTAGATCTGGCAAATGGACGAGGAGACGCCCTTCCTCAGATATATATTATTAAAGGAGAATGTATGTATGATACAACCAAATGGATTAGTTTCAATGGTTGAAGCAAATCGTATTTATGAGCTACAACAATCCATTTATGGATTGAAGCAAGCTTCTCAAAGATGGAACATTCATTTTAATGAGACAATCAAAAGAGTTTGATTTTATCAAAAATGAAAATGAGCCTAGTGTGTACAAAAGGGTCAGTGGGAGCGCTGTGACATTCCTAGTATTATATGTTGATATACTACTGACAAGGAATGACATATTAGTGCTATAATTGAAAGTAGTATGCATACAAGCCAATCATGTATGATGATAAAGCATATACTTTGTAAACAATCTTCTTATTTATTAATAAAAGTATTAATTTATTAAAGGCATTTAATTATCTACATGATGTTGTTTTTATAATATATAAATCACCCATAGTTTTAAGCAATGCTTTTAGAATCATGATGTTGATCATGCTACTGAGATCTAAATTCTTAGAAAGCTTAAAACTAAAATAGTTCCCAATCGTTGGATTACTAAAAAGGGAATTAGTAAATCCGGATAGATTTATACATATGTTGCTTGCTCATTAGATGAGGATGATTGATCTCATGATCATTTGTGCGGAGACACTAAAGCAAGTATGTAAGTGCTTATTGGAGAATAAGTTCACTGAACCGGACTCGCAATGGAATACCTAATGAAGTTTTACTTGCCTGTCAATAGGAATTCTTAATATGATAGTAGTACAAGTGATCCTTGGACTTGAGATCATTATAGTATCTTGTATGTAATGAATTATACTTTGACTTATTCCTTAAGACCCTTAGGGTATATCAAAGGGTATGCTTGGGTATAATGAGTTACATATGGAGATAATGAATGGTCAATAAAGAATCTACCACTTCTTGTAAAAGAAGAGATATGTTATATGTGATTCGTTAATTGACAACCCAGTAGTCCTTGGCCAAGGCAGAATGAAATTAGAAAGGAGTTTCTAATTTCCATTATTTGGAGTTGTGCATTTTCTAATCGAGATACATATAATAAAATAAAATAAGACTTGACAGTAATTCCATATCTTATATTTAATTGGGACATTGTATGGTGGAAGGATTGAATTGTACAGTAACTATTTACTCACAGGTTCTTTTATGATTAATGTTGAAATCCATATTACCTGAAAAGTCGTTGATCGCTAGGGAGGCTTATCCCTATTGTAGAATAAATATTATTTATTTAAATAGATTATTAGTTTAATTTATTTATTTAAATAAGATTAGAATTGTCCTAATTGATTTATTCATAACCGGTTTAATATAAAAAACGTAAAGGGTCACACCATAAAAGGAAGAATAATTATTTATGAAGGTAATGACATAATCGTAATAATATGTTAAGTATAATTAATTTAATATATGGTGATAGAATAAATTAAATAGCTTAATGTTTATTATTTAATATTTTAGAAATACTAATTATAAATTAATAAGAGGAGTCTTATTAATATTATTATAATTATTATTATTTTAATTTCTAAAGGAGTTTATGAAATAATTTAATATTAGTACTCTTATTTATTCCCAATGAGATTAGGAGATAAATTATTTAAATGAGTTTAATTAATTAATCCCAATGTGTTGGATAGCCTAATTAATTAAAGGAGTTTAACTAATTAAATGAAATCCTATTTCTAATAGGATTAGAAGGGTTGACCAATATTTATATAAGAGGAGTCTTATGTAAGATATTAGTTGATGCAATTCTAATTGTTGGAGAGTACTCCTTTTCTATAGAGAATAGAAAAACTAGGGTTTAGCCAATCACCCTCCTTCTTGAACAATTCCTCTTCCTTGGTGGATCATCTCTAGAGGCCAAACACTTGGTGACTAACGTTGATCAAAGGAATGAATCAATCCCGGATATTCAAGGAGACCGCAAAGAACAAGAAGTTGAACTCGTACCTTCTATTTCGTTTTTATTAATAACTATGTATGAAGGATAATCCAGATAATTGGTTTGTGAATTTTTTTAAACTTTGATATACCATGCTTTCGCTATTTTGTAATTTGATTGCGCCATGATTTCACATAAAACCTAACAAGAAATCTTACAGTGTGTAGCGCTAAAGGCTTTAAACCACTTGGTAAGCTTGAAAACTCTATTTTCATCTGTTAAAATTTGATATGTTAGTATATATACATATACAAATGTATTGGAAGAGTAAAATTGAAGTTTGGAGCACTGTAGGTAGGGTTAAGAGCTGAAATGGGCGGAATTTCCTTTCTTTTCTTCTTTTTTTTTCTTTTTATTTTTGGCTGGTGGGGGTCTCTATTTATAGACCAAAATAGCTAAGGGTCTACTAGCGGCAGCCGCTAGTCTACCTGCGACTCCCGGGTGGTCCCCAGTCCTATGGGTCCCGTTGTCTCAAAGTGTATGCACTCCGACCAACGTGATGTCTATTTCGAACCTTCATAACTTTCAATCCGGGAATTCGATGGAGGCGTGCTATACCTTTCCAGAAAGCCCTTTCTGAGAGCTACACAATGACATTGAATTTGACCTTTTCAAAATCCTAGAAGAAGGGTCCATGACTAGATCTTTGAGTCTTCATAGTCCGTCCGTTGAGCTGTCTTATGCTATTTTCACTCGGGATTGATGTTATGGTTCTGCATGACCTTCATGGCATTGATTTGGATTTATTTTAACTTGATTTGATGTCAAGTTGGTAAAATGACCATTTTGGCTTTTCGGGGGTTATCTCCAAGATTGATAGGGTTTTCGACTGTTTCTCGGGGTTATTTTCGAGGTTTGATCCCAGCCAACTATGTTCTTCCTCAAGGTCATCTCTGAAGTTGACTTGATATCCCAGGTTTGTCTCTGGGGTTGTTTTGATGCTTCGGGGATGTCTCCAAAGGTTAATTTAATCTCTCGAGATTTTCGCCGGGGCTTGGCTATATCTCGCGGTGTTGTTGTCGGGGTTTGGCTTGATCTCCCAGGGTTATTACTGGGGCTTGGCTTGATCTCCTGGTGTTATCACCGGGGTTTGATTTGATCTCCCGGTGTTGTCGTCGGGGTTTGATTTGATGCTTTAGGGTTGTCTCCAAAGGTTGGCTTGGTTTTTCGGGGTTGTTGCCGGGGTTTACTGTATCTCCCGGTGTTGTCTCCGGGGTTTGATTTGATGCTGGTCAGTGGTAAGAAATAACTTTAGCCGGTGATGAGACTGGACTTACATAAGAAAATAAATATGATGATAACTTAAACATTATGTGATTCAGACCTTTACATGAGTCATTACCTGTTTGACATTATTGCACCGGTTAGCACGATAGACACCAATTTAGTCAACTCAGTTCAAATAGTCACAAAATTGTCGTCTTGAACAGAATTAGGTTTTAATAAAGGAAATTCAGTGAACTGGTATTAGTGACTAAGAGACTGAAACCTAAGTTTTGGGGAATATATGGGAGCTATTTGAAAAGATAAAAAAATATGAGAAAAGAAATGAAAAATTACCAAATGAAAAAAAATAGAAACGTATGAATAAACACCGTGACTTGTTTAGTTTCGTGGCCGGTAGTACTCGAGTAAGTACGCCCTAGGGGATGTCTTTACACCTAGCGCCCTAAAGCCATTCGGTTTGGGAGTCGTTGGTCGAAAGCTCGCTACATGGGTATCACTGAAGAGCCTAAGGGAACTAGACATTGCACAGTCATGAGGAAATTTGAGATACAAAAAAAGAGCAAACTGCCTTCGTGAATAAAGAAAGATAGAAAATCTCCCATACTGACCTTTGTCTTGGTTGAATCACTGTACCTAGTTTACGCGATATCTTGAGTTGAACTCTGATTGCATTCTAAGACGCGTACTATGTTATATATTTAATCTGTAGTTGAGTTTATTGTTGTTAAGCACACACACACAGTAGCGGTGTTAACAAGTATAGATTCATAGACTGGTTTGAATTACGGATGCGTCTCTGGTTGGATTTATGGTTTTATCTGTTGTGAATTCTCTAAGGCACAACGAGTTAGCTTTGTACACACTGACAGTTGCATTCATGAGCATTGTATATTCATGCATATGCATGGTGTTTTCTTGAGGACAAGCAAAAACTCAAGTTTGGGGGTATTTGATGAGTGGGTTTAGAACCTACGAATTGGTACTTATTATAGCTTGATTCTTGTTGTTTTTTAAGTAATTTTCGTATCAATTTTACGTTGTTTGTGCTCTTGTGTATAGGTAACGGAATGGGTACGAAAGTGGAGAAAAAGGAGAATTTGGAACTAAACTATTGAAACAGGATACTCAATTCTGGACCAAGTGGGCTGATCCAATTTGGCAATTCATGGGCTAAGGGATCAACCATGCTAAGCAACTCATGGATGCATTAGCAATATCAAATGGGCGGTACAAAGCCTTTATTGGGTAGCTCGCGAATTTAAGTAATGAAGAAAAAGCAAATGGGTTGGAGCTTTAGTGAAGTGGAGCAGCTCTCGGATTGTATATTCATGTGGGTCAGAGGTAGGCAACATGGAATTAACAAAGGACAATGGGCTAGCCATGCAGCACATGATCTGATCCATGCATGCAAGCAATGTAAGTTTGTTGAGTGGGAAGCATGTGGATCATGCACGTGCAAAGTTCATGCAATTGAGGAGGTTACACGTTCATAGCAAATCAAGGATTCCAAAGGCAACTAGATTATATGAAGTGGAGAAGCCTATATTGAGAGTAGATCACGGATTCCAAGGATGCTAGTGAAGTGCGGCAGCTATTAATGCTTGTAATATTCCACTTCATAATATATTAGTTTCTACACTTGAGAAGGCTAATCCACTTGAGATTAGAGGACCTTGAGATAAATAATTCAACTTGTGGGCCAGAGATAGCAGCAAGGATTTTCAAGTAGCACATGGATTCACAAATATTGAAGTAGAGCACAAAGGCTAGCAGCTGCCACGAAATGAGCATAGCAGCCATGCAATATAAGCAGTCATGTAGCACATGGAGTCATCAAAAGCAAGATAGCTGGACAGAGTATTCACCCGCTGGGGCCTGTGATTAACATAAGAGCTCCCCGCCGGGGCGGGGAGGCGCGCCTACCATGGGGATAATTCAATTGTCGGGTCAGAGTTGGAATGCATGGAGATAAGAAGGGCTGGCAGGGTTATGATATAAAAGGGATTCGGATGAACATAAAAAGAGATACCTAGCCACCATGCAAAGCACTAATTGTGGATCTAAACTTGAAGAGGAGAATTGAAGCAGATTATGATCGGATGAACGCGAAGCAACTTGGAGACAGTAACGACATGAGTTTTATATTCCTATCGTCCTCGATTCATATTATCTTTGTATTCGTTATGATTAATACTCTGTGGATTATGGATTTTATTTTATTCGTTATGAACTAATTATCTTTTTAAGCCTATGACGGATCTTATTATGTAATGGATGATTAATTATTTTTAAATTCAGTTTATGGAGATTATTCCCAGATTATTTGCTATGAGTGTGCGTAATCTATATAATTTCCTGATCAACAATTATCTGTTATTCTGTATGAACTTGAGAGAGAACATATAAGATTAGAACTAGCCATAGTGACATATGTTCGTGAATTCTGCGTAGATGGAATTCATGATTAATGTTTAGGGTAGAGATATGCCTTTATGCCATATGTAATCTTATAGAGAACTTGATATTAAACTCTCTTTAATTATAATTCACATAAAGATATAGTGAATTAGTTAATTAGGGTGTCTTGCTTAAATCTATCATCTGTGGATGTAAGTGAGTATGGATATTATGCATTGAGAGGTGGTTTTATCTGCGTTAGTGTTCAGTGATTAATAATCTGGGGTAATTAAAATAAACTGGGGAAAAAGATATTATCTGAAGTGAAATAATAAGTGAAGTTGTAGGCTTAATTCTTTTAATCTTGTTAAAATATCGAATTCGTGTTGCGATTGTTTTCAATATTAATTTAGATATAAAAGAAACCATCTTCTGACCGATATTTTGATAAAGCTGAAATATTACAAAATTGGTAATTATTTGATTGAACAGTTATTATTATCTCTGTGGGTACGATACTTGATTTATCACTTTATTACTTGAGGACCACGTACACTTGCGTGTTGCGCATAGAAAATACCCAACAATCTGGCATGGATTTTTTTCCTTTGGCAAGATTGAGGGGTGTGACTACTTATCATCACTTGGTAGTTATGGAGCAGTTTGATCAGTGACAGAGTATGCACCATTTTGAGGATTCTGCTGATCAGAGGATGTTGGCTTCATCTATGTCACTGGCCGACTTGGTTAGAGTTTATGAGTGTTGGACTCACAAGGAGAGAGCTGAGTTCTCCAGTAGACATCTGGGTCGTTCTCCAAAATATTCTGCATGGTTAGAGGCAGAGACCGCAGTCGCAGTAGCAGATCTTTATTTACCTTCGCTTGCGGATTCTGACGAGGAGGAGCCCATGAAGGATCTCGATTCTCCTACTGAGGATGAGTTATTTGCAGATTTGGCGGTAGCTTTGATTAGTGATCCCCCAGTTATTCCCACAGAGACAGATCCAGCTTTGTTAGATTCTCTATTCAGGATGACCTTTGAGAGAGATTAAGCAAGAGCACAGATGTTGGCTGCCCTGTCTGGCAAGGATTTAGCTTTTGCTGAGAGGGATGGTCTCAGGACCGCTTTGGATACTAGATTGATTGAGCGGGAGGAGCTTCGCTCTACTTTGGATACCGCTATTGTAGACCCAGACGAGGTTCGCTCAGCCAGAGATGCAACATATTTTGAGATTGAGGAGACTTTGATTTCTCAGGATGCAGCTTTTGCAGAGAGGGATGAGGTTATAGCTTCCTATGATTTCCACATTATTGATAGTACTGCTCTCCGATCCTACACCCATAGTTTGGTTACCGAGATGAGTGCATACATTGATGACCACAGTGCCACCTTGTAGATGACTGTGGATGTTCTGAGCCATATGGAGGTTGAGTGGACTACTCTTACAGATACTCCTCCATCTTCAGAGAGAGATGCCATGCTGGTATTGCTGACCTGCTTGTCCTTGGGTCCATAGACTAGCTTTATTTTTCCTGCACAGACTAGATTAGCCATTTTTGTCATGTACAGGGCACTATATATGTAAGACCCCAACTTTTATGAATAAAGATTTAGTTTTCTTTATATATTATTTCGAAACAGTAAGGTGTTGTTTTGATAAATACAAAAGTTATGGGTGAAATGTGCAAACATTTTTAAAATGAGCAAGTGGTTATAAAATATTCTTGTTATCGGGGAATATTCGTTTGGTCGTGGAATATTCTTGTTGTCGGGGAATATTCGTACGACGGCGCAGCTATTTGTGGGCCCCCACAATGGAATAACTGTCGGATATAGAAAGCGACAGAAATAACTTTTTACAAAATAACGGCGTGGTTGTTACCGTTAGTACTGTTGAAATACCCGGTGGTTAAAATACAGTGATACACGGTGTTGCATAGTAGCACACGGTATTGCACAGTATTTCGAATTATTGAGTCTTACGTGAGAAGCCATTACTCAATTATTGTTACAGTAATTACTGTTCAATATTTTATATTATTGACTCAATAATTGCTACGTTGATATTTTATATTATTGACTCAATAATTGCTACGTTGATATTTTATATTATTGACTCAATAATTGCTGCATTGATATTTTATTGACTCAATAATTGCTACGTTGCTATTTTTTATGATTGATTCAATAATGGCTACAGTTGATATTTTGTAGTATTGATTCAATAATTGTCGTTGCACAGTATTTCACGTTATCAACTCAATAATTCATATTATTTGAATAATATTATTAGATAGCATTATTGACAATGTCTAAGGAAGTTCTGTCTAGGAGGGGTTATTTAATTGCGCGCCAGTAAGGAGAAGTCCTTATCGGAAGGCCCACTCTGTCCTGGGAACGACCTGGTTGTTAATATTGTAGTTCTATAATATTATTTGTGAATAATTAATTATTGATTTATATGATAAGGAAATATTTATTTTGTGGATATTAAAGAAGGAATTGGCGCTGATGAGTTTTTATCAATATTTTGGTGTGAGAAATCATCTGGTTGTGGATTTCGGATAATTTATGTTTGGAATTTGGAAAAACTTTCTTCTGCAAAGTTGAGAGAATTAAATTTCCTATGGAAGGGCATAGAATTTGTATTTTTTCTGACGAAGGGGCTATTTGTTATGAATTATTGAAGTTTCGAAAAATATATATATTATTTAATGGGTGGGCCCCACTTTTGTTGAAATCTGATTTTTTTGGTAGCAGCCGGCGGCTTGAGAATTTTAAAAATAATAATATTATTTTATTATTTTAGTCTCCTTTGGCATCCTAAGCTTTTCCTATAAATAGGGTGCTTAGGTTAGAATTGAAAATCACACCAGAATCAGAAGTTTTCTCTCTCTATAATATCGAGCGTATTTTTGTGAGTATTTCAATACTTTGAGTATTAGTATTCAGCGCAAGTTTCCTTCAATATTATATCCGATATTCCAGCCAGAGGTACTATCTTTTTGAGGTAAGGGATGTTATTTTCTTTCGTAAATGATGTTATTCTTTTCAATATCATTATACAAAAATATTGTTATGGATTTTATGTTGAAATTCTTACTTTTTCCGTCGGGGTTACTATTCACGTATACGACACTATTCACGTATACGGCACTATTCACGAAAAAAATTAAATTTTCTTCTATTTGTCCAAATTGCTTGTTGAGGTTATTATCTTTGATTATATCCAAGTTTTGAGCTCTATTCTTGAATTTTGCTCCATAATTGATTATTACGAGGTATTTTTGAATTGGATATACTAAAATACGAATCCTTAGTCCTTGTCTTTTATCTCACTGGATTCGTTTTTTTAAAATATTTTTCATCATTCTCAGTTCTAAAAGATGAATGATTACTTGATGAATATCTTTGGCCTGTAGTGCAAAGATGAATGATTACTTGATGAATATCTTTGGCCTGTAGAGCAAAGATGAATGATTACCTGATGAATATCTTTGGACTGTAGTGCAAAGATGACAGGTGTTGAGATGAACATGACCACTGATGATACAAATGAATATCTTTGGCCTGTAGTGCAAAGATGAATATTTGATTCGAGATGTATATTGATTGATGTTACAGGGATAAAATATTGATGATGGACTTTTAAATCATAGAAGATAGTAGACTTGATTCTCTGCTTAACTCTTCTAATGAATTGTTATTTCCGCTGCGAATATTGATCTAGAGTTGGTTGTCCATTATATTTTATCTGATTTGTTGAAGACAAACGATAATTTATTTTTCATTATCTTAGTCATAATATTCTTTACTGAGCTAGTTGAGCTCACCCTTTTCATCTGTTGTCCTCTTCAGAAAATGAGAATGTTGCGGGAACTAGTCGGGGGACAGAGTGATGGTCCGAGTTAGAGCAGTAGTAGTCCTCACTATTTCTGATAAATAGTGTGATAATAATTGTAATGAGGACTTAGTTTGAATCTTAATATTTTCTACATATTTGTATTGAGACTCACAGTTGTGTGGTCGTATTTTGCACGACCGTATGATATAAAGTTTGTATTTGAATTCTGTACTATGTATTTGGCGACTCAGAATGGGTTTGGTTGAATGGACCTATTCTGGGGGGCGTCACAGTTGGTATCAGAGCTTAGGGATATGATCTCTGGCGGAGATCGGGGAATAGAACTAAGAGGGGAGAGACGAGTAAATCCTTCGCTAGTGTGTCCTACCTAAGCTTATGTGGTATTTAATTGGTCAGTCGGAGCATAGGGTTAATATGTGATATGTTAATTTGTTTAATTAACCCTTGTTTTATGGCAGTATTTGAGAATGGCAGCTGAGAATGTTAACAACGAAGTGAATGAGACCGTGGAGACACCTTTAATCACCAACCAGGATAATGTGATGACAGAAGAAGAAGAAATTAGAAATATCCATGTGGTGAGTGAAGAATTAATAGTTGCACCCGAGCTAGTCGCAGAGGTAGCAGCTGAGAGTGAGGAAGAAGAGGAACCTGAGGAGGAGTATTTATTAGGAGAACTTTATGATCAAAATGTAGAACTGCAAAATCGTATTCTTGAGTTAGAAGAGCAGGGTGAAGAACGACAGACAGCCGTGGAACAAAGGGATACAATAATTCAAGAAAGGGATATAGAAATTCAAGATTTTGCTACTCGTTATGCGAGGCTTGAACAGAAGTTCTCTCTGGCAGAACATATGATATTAGAGCTAGAATCTGAAAATGCAAATGTCAACGATCAGCTGAAAGAAGAAGCAACGGAACGAGTGAGAATTGAAGATGCATGGGTAAAAGCCGCACGACGCGTTGATATTTTAGAAAGAGACGTCCGATCTAAGAAGGCTAAAATAGACGAAATGGATTTTACTTTTTGGACAGCAATTGGGAGAATCAAACATCGAGTTTGGAATTACCCTGTGCATAGCGGTCAACCCCAATTCGATATGGATCGAAGAGTAATGATTCAGATCATGGATCAGGAGTGTGACGAAGTAGTTGAGGGTGGAATGAGCTGTATAGCAAAGTCAAGACCAGTTGGGATAGTGACACCAAAGACTGTCCCAGACAAATCAAAGTCGGTGGTTCTATGAAGAGCGTTTATCGAGACTGCCCAAAACGCGAGGAACCCGAATAAATTTATCACGAGTTAGTTAATCATAAATTTTTGCGAAGTTTATACCTTGTTAGATACCGGTGCTACCCATTCTTTTATTTCACCTGCTTGTGCTCAACGTTTGAACTTGACTTCTGATAAATTAGACTTTGACTTATCTGTTGAAACTCCGTTAGGAGAAACCTTTGTTACATCTACAGTTTACAAATCTTGCTTGATTCAGATTGGTACCCTTACCTTACCTATCGATCTTATATCTTTGAAAATACTTGCATTTGACGTGATTTTAGGAATTGACTGGTTAACCACTTACCATGCCAAGATTGATTGTTTTCGTAAGGTTGTTAGTTTTCATATTCCTAATCAACCTGTTGTACGAATTTAAACCACCAAACCACTAAAATCAGTCAATATCATTTCAAATCCCAAGGCTATTCGTTTATTGAAAAATAGATGTCAAGCTTTCTTAGCTCATGTCACTGATCTAAACCAGAATACATCAGATTTGAATGATATTTCCGTTGTTAATGAGTTTCCTGATGTATTTCCCGAAGAACTTCCCGGTATACCCCCAGAACGTGAAGTTGAATTCTTTATTGACCTTGAGCCCGGTACAAAGCCCATTTCTAAAACCCCATATCGAATGGCTCCTATTGAACTTCAGGAGTTAAAGATTCAATTACAAGAGTTGTTAGACATCGGTTTTATTCGTCCTAGTACGTCTCCTTGGGGTGCTCCTGTTTTATTCGTAAAGAAGAAAGACGGGAGTATGCGACTTTGTATTGACTATCGGGAGTTGAACCATGTCACCATTAAGAATAGGTATCCGTTACCTCGTATTGATGACCTGTTCGACCAGTTGCAAGGAGCGCAATTCTTTTCAAAGATCGATCTTTGTTCTGGATATCATCAGTTGAAGATTAAAACTGAGGATATTCCAAAGACTGCTTTTAGAACACGGTACGGGCATTATGAGTTCTTAGTCATGTCTTTTGGATTGACTAATGCTCCTGCTGCTTTCATGGATATGATGAACCGTGTATTTAAGGAGTATTTAGATCAATTCGTTGTTGTCTTTATTGATGACATCCTCATCTATTCTAAAAGCCGTGAAGATCATAAATACCATTTGAAGTTAGTACTTCAAAAGCTTCGTGAGAACAAGCTATATGCCAAGCTGAAGAAATGCGAGTTCTGGCTTGAGGAAGTAGCATTCCTTGGGCACGTGGTATCGAAACGTGAAGTATCTGTGGACCCGACGAAGATTGAAGCAATACAAAGCTGGGAGCAACCTAAGTCGGTGACCGAAGTACGAAGCTTTCTGGGCTTAGCTGGTTATTATCGGAGATTCGTAGAGGGATTTTCTCGAATCGCTACTCCATTAACTCAGTTGACTCAGAAAGATACGAAATTCGTTTGGAGAGAGGAATGCGAGAAGAGCTTCCAAGAGCTCAAGAGGAGACTTATTTCGGCACCTGTTCTGACAATACCATCTGGTTCGGATGGATTTGTTACTTACAGCGATGCTTCGGGCAAAGGGTTAGGATGTGTTCTCATGCAACATGGGAAAGTCATAGCCTATGCCTCGCGACAACTAGAAGAATATGAGAGGAATTATCCTACTCATGATCTAGAGTTGGCAGCAGTCGTTTTCGCGTTGAAGATCTGGAGACATTACTTGTACGGAGAGAAAGTGGAGATTTATACGGATCATAAGAGCCTTAAATATTTCTTCACTCAGAAGGAACTCAACATGCGGCAATGACGTTGGCTTGAGCTGTTGAAAGATTACGATCATACTATCCAATACCATCCTGGAAAAGCGAACGTGGTAGCTGACGCGTTGAGTAGAAGATCATATGTGGGAACGAGTGCGATGATGTCAAGTATACGCGTAGAACCAGCTTTGATTGATAAAGTTAAAGCTGCTCAAGCTACGGATGCGGAGCTGATGAAGATGAAGAAGAAGGTGCAAGAAGGTGCAATTCCAGAAGTGAGAATCGATGAAGATGGAATACTTCGAGTCAACTCCAGACTTTGTGTTCCTAACGATTCCGACTTGAAGTATAGAATCATGATGGAGGCACACAACACACCGTTTGCAATCCATCTTGGGAGTACTAAAATGTATCGTGATCTTCGACATACATTTTGGTGGAGTAATATGAAGAGAGAGATCGCGGAGTTCATCTCGAGATGTTTAACTTGTCAACGTGTAAAGGCGGAGCATCAAGTGCCGAAGGGTCCATTGCAACCACTGGAGATTCTGAAATAGAAGTGGGAACACATTACGATGGATTTCGTTACGGGTCTTCCCAAGGTTTCTCAAGGCTTAGATGCGATTTGGGTTATTGTTGATAGATTAACCAAGTCTGCTCATTTTTTGCCGATACGAGAGACTTATTCCCTTGAACGTCTTGCTCATATGTACGTGAATGAGATTGTGAGATTGCATGGCATGCCAGTATCCATAATTTCGGATCGTGACCCCAGATTTACTTCACGATTTTGGATCAGTTTGCAGAAAGCTATGGGTACGGAATTTACGATTCAGTTCGGCTTATCATCCTCAAACAGACGGACAATCGGAAAGGACTATCCAAACTCTTGAAGATCTATTGAGACTTTGTGTTCTAGACTTCAAAGGGAGTTGGGATAAGTACTTACCATTGGTGGAATTCTCCTACAACAACAGTTATCAGGCAAGTATAGGCGTAGCTCCATTCGAGGCATTGTATGGGAGAAAGTGTCGCTCTCCAGTATGTTGGAACGAGGTGGGTGAAACAACATTATTGGGACCGGAGTTAGTACGTATGACTACGAAAAAGATCCAAATGATTCGACAACGTATACAAACCGCACAAGATCGACAAAAGAGTTATGCGGATCTTCATCGAAAGGACGTGGAATTTAACGTTGGAGACCATGTGTTATTACGTATTGCTCCATGGAAGGGAGTTACGAGATTTGGGAAGAGAGGAAAGCTCAACCCACGATTCATTGGTCCATTTGAGATTCTTGACCGAATAGGAAATGTGGCTTATAGACTCGCTTTACCTCCAAGCATGTCTCGTGTTCATAACGTGTTTCACATATCCGTGTTACGTAAATATGTGAAGGATCCAAACCGCATTATTGAGTTAGAACCAGACGAGATAGCCGAAGATTTAACGTACGAGGAGGTACCTGTCAAAATCTTGGATAGGAAGGAGTATGTCTTACGCTCGAAAATTATACCTCAAGTTAAAGTTTTGTGGAGAAACCATGCAATTGAGGAAATGACGTGGGAGTTGGAAACGGAAATGAAAGCGAGGTATCCTCACCTTTTCGACATACCAGGTACGTACGTCAATTTCGAGGACGAAATTTCATAAGGAGGGGAGGTTGTAAGACCCCAACTTTTATGAATAAAGATTTAGTTTTCTTTATATATTATTTCGAAACAGTAAGGTGTTGTTTTGATAAATACGAAAGTTATGGGTGAAATGTGCAAACATTTTTAAAATGAGCAAGTGATTATAAAATATTCTTGTTGTCGGGGAATATTCGTTTGGTCGTGGAATATTCTTGTTGTCGGGGAATATTCGTACGACGGCGCAGCTATTTGTGGGCCCCCACAATGGAATAACTGTCGGATATAGAAAGCGACAGAAATAACTTTTTACAAAATAACGGCGTGGTTGTTACCGTTAGTACTGTTGAAATACCCGGTGGTTAAAATACAGTGATACACGGTGTTGCATAGTAGCACACGGTATTGCACAGTATTTCGAATTATTGAGTCTTACGTGAGAAGCCATTACTCAATTATTGTTACAGTAATTACTGTTCAATATTTTATATTATTGACTCAATAATTGCTACGTTGATATTTTATATTATTGACTCAATAATTGCTACGTTGATATTTTATATTATTGACTCAATAATTGCTGCATTGATATTTTATTGACTCAATAATTGCTACGTTGCTATTTTTTATGATTGATTCAATAATGGCTACAGTTGATATTTTGTAATATTGATTCAATAATTGTCGTTGAACAGTATTTCACGTTATCAACTCAATAATTCATATTATTTGAATAATATTATTAGATAGCATTATTGACAATGTCTAAGGAAGTTCTGTCTAGGAGGGGTTATTTAATTGCGCGCCAGTAAGGAGAAGTCCTTATCGGAAGGCCCACTCTGTCCTGGGAACGACCTGGTTGTTAATATTGTAGTTCTATAATATTATTTGTGAATAATTAATTATTGATTTATATGATAAGAAAATATTTATTTTGTGGATATTAAAGAAGGAATTGGCGCTGATGAGTTTTTATCAATATTTTGGTGTGAGAAATCATCTGGTTGTGGATTTCGGATAATTTATGTTTGGAATTTGGAAAAACTTTCTTCTGCAAAGTTGAGAGAATTAAATTTCCTATGGAAGGGCATAGAATTTGTATTTTTTCTGACGAAGGGGCTATTTGTTATGAATTATTGAAGTTTCGAAAATTATATATATTATTTAATGGGTGGGCCCCACTTTTGTTGAAATCTGATTTTTTTGGTAGCAGCCGGCGGCTGGAGAATTTTAAAAATAATAATATTATTTTATTATTTTAGTCTCCTTTGGCATCCTAAGTTTTTCCTATAAATAGGGTGCTTAGGTTAGAATTGAAAATCACACCAGAATCAGAAGTTTTCTCTCTCTATAATATCGAGCGTATTTTTGTGAGTATTTCAATACTTTGAGTATTAGTATTCAGCGCAAGTTTCCTTCAATATTATATCCGATATTCCAGTCAGAGGTACTATCTTTTTGAGGTAAGGGATGTTATTTTCTTTCGTAAATGATGTTATTCTTTTCAATATCATTATACAAAAATATTGTCATGGATTTTATGTTGAAATTCTTACTTTTTCCGTCGGGGTTACTATTCACGTATACGTCACTATTCACGTATACGGCACTATTCACGGAAAAATTAAATTTTCTTCTATTTGTCCAAATTGCTTGTTGAGGTTATTATCTTTGATTATATCCAAGTTTTGAGCTCTATTCTTGAATTTTGCTCCATAATTGATTATTACGAGGTATTTTTGAATTGGATATACTAAAATACGAATCCTTAGTCCTTGTCTTTTATCTCACTGGATTCGTTTTTTTAAAATATTTTTCATCATTCTCAGTCCTAAAAGATGAATGATTACTTGATGAATATCTTTGGCCTGTAGTGCAAAGATGAATGATTACTTGATGAATATCTTTGGCCTGTAGAGCAAAGATGAATGATTACCTGATGAATATCTTTGGCCTGTAGTGCAAAGATGACAGGTGTTGAGATGAACATGACCACTGATGATACAAATGAATATCTTTGGCCTGTAGTGCAAAGATGAATATTTGATTCGAGATGTATATTGATTGATGTTACAGGGATAAAATATTGATGATGGACTTTTAAATCATAGAAGATAGTAGACTTGATTCTCTGCTTAACTCTTCTAATGAATTGTTATTTCCGCTGCGAATATTGATCTAGAGTTGGTTGTCCATTATATTTTATCTGATTTGTTGAAGACAAACGATAATTTATTTTTCATTATCTTAGTCATAATATTCTTTACTGAGCTAGTTGAGCTCACCCTTTTCATCTGTTGTCCTCTTCAGAAAATGAGAATGTTGCGGGAACTAGTCGGGGGACAGAGTGATGGTCCGAGTTAGAGCAGTAGTAGTCCTCACTATTTCTGATAAATAGTGTGATAATAATTGTAATGAGGACTTAGTTTGAATCTTAATATTTTCTACATATTTGTATTGAGACTCACAGTTGTGTGGTCGTATTTTGCACGACCGTATGATATAAAGTTTGTATTTGAATTCTGTACCTATGTATTTGGCGACTCAGAATGGGTTTGGTTGAATGGACCTATTCTGGGGGGCGTCACAATATATATAAAGCAGTTTATATATTAGAGAAATATATTTTTGAGATACTTTCCTGCTTAGATATGTATTGTCATCGCTGAGTGATTACCACTTCCGTCATGACTCATAGTTATTGATGTATTTTGAGCTTCTCTTTGATGGACTGACAGTTGAGGTGTCAAGGGAGTTCCTAAAATGGGTCTGGTAACCAGACAGCTTGATAGCATTTAGCTTTTATTTGTCTTTGGTGTCATGGAATTGGTCTTCCATTTTTTTATTTTTTCTTAAAGGTCAAACCGCGCCGTAGAGGGCTGCCTACGTACTCCTGGGTTGAGGGAGATTAGGTCATATGTAGTTCTGGTTATTTAATTGAAGAGGTTTGCAAAGAGTTTATCTGGGTTTGAATTTAGTTTGATGAGATTTCAAATTTGATGCTGGGATTTGCAAGTTTTTTGGATTTTTGCTTGGTTTGACCGCACCATAGATGGTTGCCTACGTACTCCCGGGTTGAGGGAGATCAGTTCATTCGTAGTTTATGATTCTCTAGTGAAAAGCCGAACCTGATTCGGTTTATAGGACCTAGATGCGGGTATGTATGTGATTCAGACGTAGTACTTTTTCACGGTGTCTGAATTAATGAGTTGGGGAAATTCGTTTCCATCAATTTCTTGTAGCCTGATGGCTCCCCCTGTCAGTACTTCCTTGACAATGAAATGGCCTTCCCAGTTTGGGGCAAATTTTCCTTTGGCTTCATCTTGATTGGCCAGGATTTTCTTTAGTACCAAATCATTTTCTTTGAATTTCCAGACTCTGACTTTCTTGTTGTAGGACCTAGCGATCCTTTGCTGGTATAACCGTCCGTGGAAAATGGTTGTGGCCCTCTTTTCTTCTATCAGGGATAGTTGATGATATCAGTCTTGCAACCATTGATCTTCGTCCATCTGAGCATCTATTAACACTCGTAAAGACTCCATCTCTACTTCTATGGGGAGGACTACTCCCATCCTATAGACCAGTGAATAGGAGGTAGCCCCAGTAGAGGTGCGCATTGACGTCCTGTAGGCTAACAGGGTGAGAGGTAGCAGGTCAGACCAGTCTTTGTGATTGGGGGACATTTTCTACATGATCTTCTTGATGTTTTTGTTGGCCGCTTTGACAGCACCGTTCATCTTGGTCCGATAGATGACGGAGTTGAGATGCTTGATGTGGAACTTGCAGCACAGCTCTACCATCATTTGATTGTTCAGGTTTTTGGCTTTGTCTGATACGATCACTTCTGGTTGTCCATATCGACAGACGACATTGTTTTTGATGAAATTGATGATGACCTCTTTTGTGACTTTAGAAAAAGAGGCTGCTTTAACCCATTTGGTGAAGTAGTCGATCATGGTGAAGATGAACCGATAATTATTGCTGGCTTTGGGTTCGACTGGACCTATCACGTGCATTCCCCACATAGAAAAAGGCCATGGTGCACTCATGTTATGCAGCTCATTTGGAGGAGCGTGGATGGCATTTCCATGTGTTTGGCATTGAAAGCATCTCTTGACGTGATCATTGCAATCAGCTTTAAGCGAGATCCAGTAATATGTCCTGTTCTGATTATCTTCTTGGCCAGCAGATGGCCACTCATGTGTGGACCACAGACTCCGCCATGGACTTCATCCATTAGTCTTTGGGCTTGCTCCTTGTCAAGGCATCTTAACAGGCCTATTCCAGCATCCTTTTTATAAAGTGCAGCTCCTCTCAGATAGAACTTCATGGACATTCTGAGAATCCATTTTCGCTCTGATTGGCTTGCACCAACGGGTGTAGACCTATCACGGAGATATTCCTTGATGTCTTGAAACCAAGGTTGCTTGACAGGAGGTATTTCGTCTGATACTTCTCCAATGTAATTCTAGTATGTTGGGGCTTTTTGATTTATGAACTGGATGTTGGGAAACCCACTCCTGTTGGATATGCGGATTAATGAAGCCAACGTTGCCAGTGCATCGGCAAAGTCATTTCGACCCCGAGGAATGTGGACGAAGGTTATTGCTTCGAATTCCTGGGATATTTTGAGGATTTTCCGATGATATGGCAGCAGATGCAGTTCTCTTGTGAGATACTTGTCGGTGGTTTGTCTGATGACCAACTCGGAATCTCCAAAAACCAATAAGTGTTTGATACCCATGGATTGGGCTAGTTTCAACCCCAGTATACAGCCTTCGTACTCGGCCGTGTTGTTGGTGTTGCCAAATTAAAGTTTGGTAGCCACATGATATTGATCACCTGTACCAAAGATAAGGACTGCCCCAGCTCCAAAACCTTCCATGTTTACCGCTCCGTCGAAATACATTTTCCATGGTTGGACTGTATTCTCTGACTGAAGTTGTTGAATTGTCATAATCCCATCATCTAGGAAATATGTCTCCAGGGGCTCGAACCTTCCTGAAGGTGCTTCTGCTAATTGATCTGCAATGCCTTGGCCTTTGATAGACTTCTGAGTCACGTAGACAATACCGAACTGATGTAGAATCAACTGCCATTTAGACAGCCGGCAATTTAACATTGGTTTTTTGAAGACGTATTTCAGTGGATCCATGTGGGATATGAGCTACGTCGTGTGCCCAAGCAAGTAGTGTTGCAACCTTATGGCGGCCCATGTTAATGCACATCATGTCTTCTCGATCAGGGTATACTTCTGTTCCCCACTGCTGAATTTTTTGCTGATGTAGTAGATAGCTCTTTCTTTGCTACTATCATCCTTCTGTCCTAGCATACAGCCCATGACATTGGCATTGATGGACAGGTACAAGAATAAGGGGACTCCATCCCTTGGAGGTACCAAAACAGGTGCTTCGACAAGCTGCTTTTTGATGGCAAGGAAGGTTTGTTGACAATCCTCATTCCATTTGATGGAGGAATTCTTCCTTCACAGCTTGAAGATGGGCTCACAGGTTACTGTGAGTTATGAAATGAATCGACTTATGAAGTTGATCCTTCCTAGGAATCCTCGTATATCCTTCTCTATACGAGGCACGGGCATTTCAGAAATGGCTTTGATCTTGGCAGGGTCTAACTCAATGCCCCGATTGCTCACTAGGAATCCTAGCAGTTTGCCTGCCTTGACGCCAAAAGTTCATTTAGCGGGATTTAGCTTGAGGTTGTACTTGCACAACCTGTTGAACAGCTTCCTGAGATGGTCTATGTGATCATCCTCCCTCCGGGACTTGATGATGATGTCGTCAACATAGACTTCTATTTCTTTATGCCTCATATCAGAAAAGAGGGCCATCATGGCTCACTGACACATTGCTCCGGCATTGATAAGGCCAAAGGATAGTCATGGGTAGCAAAAAGTTCCCCAGGGAGTGATAAAAGCTATTTTCTCCTGGTCTTCCTCAACAACCATGATTTGATGGTAACCAGCAAAGCAGTATACAAAGGAATACATGTCGTACTGCGTAGTATTGTGAATCAGGATGTGGATGAAAGGTATCGGGAAATTGTCCTTGAGGCAGGCTTTGTTTAGATCCCGATAATCCACACAAACTCATACCTTCCCTCCTGGTTTAGGCACGGGGACTATGTTTGATAGCCATTCGGGATATGTTGATACCATGATGATCCCGGCTTTGAATTGCTTAATGATTTCTTCTTTGACTTTGAGACTCCACTCAGGTTTTAATCGTCTGAGCTTTTGTTTGACTGGTTTGAACCCTTCTTTGATGGGCATTCAATGAATGACAATGTCTGTGGATGGACCGATCATGTCTTCATGCGACCATGCAAATACATCCTGATACTGTGTCAGGAGCGCGATCAGGTCGGCTTTTTGATCTGATGTGAGGTCTAAACCTATTTGGATTTCTTTGATGGTTTTGGAGGTTCCTATGTTGATGGTGGAGGTTTGGTCAAGGTTTGGTTTGGGTTTGTCTTTGACCCATTCCTTGATCTCCTCTGGCACCTCATAGTCATCTTCCTCCTCTTGATCAAGATCCGTCAAGTCGAAGCTCAATCTTGCATCATAGTTGGAGTTATGTTGACAGGTTGGCATCTCATCAGCAGAGACACACACATCCAATGCTTGGGTCCTGAAAACAAAAATTCTTTCATTAATATACACAACTGCTTAAATACACATAACATTTGTAAAGCATGACAAAAGTGACTGCTCCAACTGTGCAATCAAAAGTAAGCAGTAAATGAAAGCATAATTAAGGGCAGATTGACTGTCTACCTTTACCCTTTTTGACTGAGGCAAGGGACACTGCTCCAATTATCCAGGGTAGATCCTCACGGATAGGGATGATGCTGGAGGTGTGCTCGTCTGTCCCATCTTGTATGACAACTGAGACATCCTTTAGGATATGGCTGAGGCTTTTCTTGGGATTGGTCCTCTGTTTGCTACGAGGAAAGTGAGCACGATCTTTGTCGTCACTATCTGGTAGTTCATCATTCATCCCTTCGTAGTTGATAATGACTTTCATGTTAGCAAATGGGTCTCGTCCTCCGTACAGGATCTTTTCTTTTCCCTTTTCGCTATCTGCCTCAGGCTTGAGGGCTTTCATTTCATGGACAAGTATGATTGAAGGAAATAGCATGGCTAATACCCTCGTAGGGATCTTCCTCGTAGGTTTCACCCATCAGGCATTTGTGAGGTTTGGGAGCAGAATCGTGGAGGCTTGAGCCTTGGGATGTTTGTGTGGATTCTGGTGGTTTGACCCGGATGAAAATCCCAATCCTGCTCTTCCCATCTGACTTGGGATTTGGATTGGCATCTTAATGCCGTGCTTATATTTTCCTAACCCTTCTCCAAGCTGGAAACCCGCAGCTACCATTTCTTGGCCTATGGTCATTACTTCAGTGGAAATTTAAGGCTTTAGGGCTGGTTCCCCAATCGGTAGATATTGAATATTGCTCACCACGAGAGCTTGAAAACTTGCAGGCTCAACCCCGGCGTCCAGGCTAATCACTGGCATGTCCCTATGTATGTGGGTAGGGTATTCCAGTTCAGCATTAACTGTGATGAGGCTGCCGTTGATAATGTACTTGAGTTGCTGATGGAGGGTGGAGGGAACAGCCCTGGCCATATGGATCCATGGCCTGCCCAACAACAAGTTGTATCCGATGGCTATGTTGAGCACCTGGAAAGATACGTAGAAGGTGTGTGGACCAATTTCTAGAGGAAGCTCGATTTCCCCCATAGCCTAGGAGTGAGATCCATCGAAAGCCCGGATAACCATGTGACTGGCTTTGATCCGATTTGGATTGATCTTCATCCTTTCCAACGTGTCGTATGGACAAATGTTGAGGGAAGATCCTCCATCAATAAGCACTCCTCCGATCACGTATCTAGGAGGACATAACGGCTATATACAGGGACTTGTGGTGTCCCCTTCCCTCAGTTGGGATATTATCGTCTGTGAAGGAAATCATATTGTTGTTGAAAATATGTTCTATCACATGATGGAATTTCTCTGTGTCTACCGTGTGTGGCAAATGGGCTTCTTCTAGTACCTTCACTAGGATGTTACGATGATCCTCTGATGATAGGACCAAGTCCAGGATGGATATTTGCTTGGGTGCGTCTTTCAAGCTTTGCACTATCTTGATTTCATTGTGTCCCATCTTTTTGAGGAACTCTTTTATCTTTTCTTCAGTCTCCCTTTCTTTTGCTTTGGTAACCGGGTTAATCACTAGCTGAGGTAGGCACAATGGATTATCCTTTGACAAGATGGAAATGTTGTTTCAAGTAGAGCTTTCAATGTCCCCGTAGTTCCATGGGACCTTCTTCAGACTGGTAATCGGGTAACGAGGCCTGAACGGCAAAATTAGAGCATGAGGTGCAGCCACCTTCACATAATTTTATTTGTCTCGGACCCCTTTACCTGTCAGTACCAGGGGTGTGATGATTAATTTCTTATCGCAGGATATGACAGCCACTGTGTCTTGATACCATGCATCGGGGATCCAGAGGCTATCTTTATTTGTCATGTCGACGATTTGATCTCCTCTGATTATGTCAACTTTCTCAATCAGGTCTTGAATTAGGTTACGAAGTGCCAAGCATTCTTTTGTATCATGGCCGGGAGAGTTGGAATGGTACTGACATATTTGATCAGGTTTGAATTTCCGGCCTTGAGGGTTCAATGAAGGTAGCAAGTTTTCAACCATTCCCTCGTTGATCATCATTTGCAGGATTTCTTCCATTGACTGGTTCAAATTGGTGAAATTCCTTTAAAATATGAACTTCCTACCTGCTTGGACACTTGCTTCTTCGATCCCCAGGTCAGTCCAGGGTGTAAGCTCACAAGTCCGGCTATGATCTTGATTGGAATTGACTTCCGCTAGAGGAGAGCGACTGCCAATAGATTGATAGATTTGCTTTAACATCTTTCTGGTGAGTTGATGTTGGTAGACGACCAGTTCAGCCAACTGTTCGATTTGTTCCTTGATAGACTGTATTTCTTGATCCATTTGGAATTATTTTTCAAAAGCTTCCCAACTCATTGGGCTGATGTTGTTGGATTGAGTTGATTCTTCAATATAGCGGAGGTATTTAGATCCTTCTCCACTTGAAGTGGTGATCATGTTGACACTCTCCTCCTTGTGCTGTGGGAGAGGGTTACCTTGGACATGCGGATGATCAGGTTTTGTGACTACAATTTCTCTATTATTAATTAAATCTTGGATTTTGTGCTTGAGGGACCAACAATCTTGGGTGTCATGGCCCGGTGATCCGGAATGATAAGAACACTTCTCGCTAGGGTCGAAGTTCCTTGAATTAGTGTTAGTTGGCGGAAGGAGTTGGCCAATCTTCTTCTGAGCTATCAAAAGTTTGAAGATGTTCTCGAGTGAATCCCCTAGTGGGGTGAAAGTCCTTCTACGTCTGACCTCCATATTTTTCTGGAATGAAGGATTTAAAGGCTGTGTTGCAGCTTGGAAAGGGGTATAGTTCCTCCTTTGAATGGGTGCATTATTTGAATTACCGCTTGAATTTTGTCCTTGTAACACTAAGGAAACTTCTTCATCTTTCTTTTTGTGGACCCTCCGGGGATTACTCCCGTAATTTCTGGATTGGATATGCTCAGCAACAGCTTCGAGTGCCGTTAGGTCTTTTATTTTCCCGGACTTGAGTCCCATTTCGGCCATTTCGCCGTGTTTGATCATTTCAGAGAAAGGTTTTCCTATGCCTGCTAGGACCCTTTCATAATAAGGAGCTTCTTGAATATCGATGAAAGTCATGACTATTTCAGATTCAGTCATGGCTGGGGTGACTTGTGTTGCTACCCGTCTCCATCGCTGGGCATATTCTCTGAATGATTCAGTGTTCTTTTTCTTGATTTTGGTTATTTGATATCTGTTTGGAGCCAGCTGTGACTGAAAACTGTACTGGCTGAGGAAGGTATGGGCCAGCTCTTCCTAGCTATGAATTTTGGAGTTGTCCAATCGGGCATACCATGCTCTGGCTTCTCCGGTTTGACTCTTTTGTAATAGTTGCATTCGAAGTTTCTCGTCTTCAGCATAGGATCCGAGTTCTCCGATGAAGACTTTTAGGTGTGTGTATGGATCTCCCAACCCATCATATTTCTCGAACTCGGGGGTTCTGAATTTCTCAGGATAACTAGCCTTGGGAAATATACAGAGGTCGGAATAATTCTCACTGCCAAATGCTCCAGTCCCTTTAATAGGCCAGAGAGTTTCTTCCATTTGTTGCATTTTCTTGAGAATGTCACCAGCTTCCTGTTCTTTGCTTAGGATGGTGATTTCTGGAGTTTTATTGATTGTATCCTGGTTTTGGGGTCCAGGGATCTGAGTTTTGGCCTTTTTTATATCTTGACTGCCAGCACCACTACCAGATGCTCCTGGTTCTGGATGAGTTTGAGATTGTTTCTCTTTGAAGGCCTTGCTTTGCTCTCGAAGGAAACCGGCTAGCTTGGCTATCTGATTTTTCAATCCTTCGAATTCTTCCCTAGACACAGGGGTGGATTCTGGTGGAGCACTTGAAGCCATGTCCGTAGATGGACTGGTTGCTTTTCTGGCCTTTGATCTAGTGATAGGACCAATTTTTCCCTACCTATACCAAAACGTATGCGTGTCAGTTCCCTGTGGTAGGTAATGACTGGATGCATTGATGATGTGTGTTTTTTAAGTTTATCCTGCAAAATTGAGGTTAGTTGTCAGATGGTGGGTATGGCGAGAGTGGCTGTGGGGCAAGGACCTGGAGTGGATCAGCGGCGGTATTGAGGCGGGAGAAGGCTGCAACAAGAACGACATTAACATTGTTTTGTGTAGTGAACATATGATTTTGTCTCTCCACCGTTTGGTCAATTCGTCGCTGAAGGCATCTAAATATAGCAGTTATCGATGTGGACGAAGCTTGTACTTCCAGTTCCTCATCGGACATCCGGTATTCCTCATCTCGGGCCTCATCTTCCTCCTCATCCGCGTTTGAAACTATAAACCCGAGGCCACGAGGATGTGACCGTGCTCCCGTTCATGTCTCAAATCTGTTCATCAACTTAGAATCCAGAACCATCGAAGGTGGTTGAACTGGCTCATTCGGTGCCCAAACAACCCCTGCTTGTAAACACAACCCAGTGATTAGGGATGGGTGTGGTAATCCTCCTGATAGTCCTCCTTGCAAACACCGGCAAATTGAGAAGTTAATGATTGTCCCAATATTTATGCTGAGATCCTTGACAATTGCATAAAATACTGAGAATTTTTCTTTAGTAATGTCGTTGGTGTGTGTTGATGGCAACAATCTCGCACATAGGAAAGAATACTAGACTTTCCCATACTTGTTCAAAGTGGAGGTCGGGATGATTATACCTTTTCTACTGTCTTTTACCCAGACAGTGTCCGGCTTGTATATTTCTTTAATAATCTGATCATAGTCTATCCCGGTGTCTCGCATCTGAGTGTACTAACAAATAGTGGGCGGTGTGATATTGAAGAAGGCATTTATTGCCTCGGCATTGAAATCGACCATTTTTCCTCTTACAAAAGCTCTAAAGGGAGGGACGTTCGCTGCGTTGGGGTAGAATTCTTTGACTACGGCGACCACCGCCACGTCAGGCTGTTGTGTGAAATAGTGCCAACGTTGTTCATGTATTTGCATATGCATTTCACCATCAATGGGATCCGGTCTAAGTCCACATTCTGGGATGATGGCTTTTCCCGACACATACTTAAAACGTTTGGCGGCAGGCCGCGTTCTAAAATTTTTTCTTGTTGAATGGTGGAACGGCGGCGGAGGATGACCGTTCAGCCTTTTGCTTCTTCTGGGGACGTGGTGGCATGATGTTGTTATGCGTAAACTTGAAGAATTTTTGAAGATTTTGGGTTAGGACTTTTGCCGAACACGTTGTGTGCACTGTCAAATTTGGCAATGTTGAGTGATATTTTCGTGGTTAATTTTCCCAAATTGTTGTTAGTCAGCCAAGTAGTTATGGAATGATATCACTATTACCCAAATCTGGAAACGTAAGGCCCAAATGCCACAAACAGAATATCCAATTGGTCCACCACTTTCAACCCAATTGAACAATGACAAGCTAATATACCTTAGTTTGCTGTTGATGATGGTAGATGGAGATTTAGTGTGCTTCCCATTAATTTCAGCAGTGGAGATGATCTGATGTGGCATGTGCTTCTTGAATTTGTGGGGGAAGGAAGTTGGGGATCCATATTGTGGTGTTCAATGGGGTGATAGGAGTTCGTGGGGGGGGGGGGATAATCTGTATGTTCAGTGTCGTGGGGTTGGAAAATTTTTGAGGGTTAGGGGCACTGGAGGTGTAGTGGGTAGTTAGGGGTTTGGGAGGGGAAATATTAGTGGGGGAATTTAGTGGGGTGATAAGATTCTTGGGGAGGTAGTGGGTGGTTTATTTGAGATAGGATAGTGGGATGAGGGTAGGTAGTGTATTTGAATTTGGAGAATGGGTTAGTGTATTTGAATTAAAGGTTTCAGAATCCCGTCTCACCGCCCCAGCGGAACATTTTGCTTTTAATCCCCGCCCCAGCGGCTAATCCCACAGTCCAGCAATATTCAAGGCCCGCCCCGGTGGGAAATTTATGCCTATTTCATCCGCCCCAGCAGGTTGTCCTATATTGGCAGTCGAATTTTCCTTACTTCATCTATTCCCTTTTCTCCCCTTTCTTTTACTTATTGTATTATTCCTTGATCCATCCGGAAATTAAAATTCATTTACTCCCTTTAAGTGAATATATGCCCCCACCTTGATGCCAAGTTCAAATCATGATTCATGTGACCTGTATCCATACACAACATGAAAATTTATTAGACATGTATTATGAAGGAAGATTTCTAAGTTAATACATTAGTAGCCTGTGAAATGATATTCATGCAACTAAAAATAAAAATAAATAATAATAATAAAAAAATAAAATAAAATAAAATAACCGATGGGTTGCCTCCCATCAAGCGCTTAATTTTAAGTCTTTAGCTTGACTCCTTCTGTTTTTTTCATTTTGTTTCGGCCAGATCGACTATGATTGATTGGCGATCGATTTCACCGCCCTAATAGTGCTTTAACCTTTGACCGTTGACTTTATATGTGTCATTCGAATCTTTGCTGTATATTTCAACGGCGCCATGTGGAAACACTGTCTTGATAATAAAAGGGCCTGACCACCTGGATTTCAGCTTTCTTGGAAATAATTTCAACCGAAAGTTGAATAGTAGTACTGATTGACCCGGTTTAAACTTTCGGTCCATTATTTTCTGATCATGCCAGTTCTTCATCTTTTCCTTGTATAACTTTGAATTTTCATACGCCTGCAAACGAATTTGTCTATTTCATTGAGTTGTAACAACCGCTTCTTGCCTGCGGCGGATAAGTCAAAATTCAACATCCTGATTGCCCAATAAGCTCTGTGCTCGAGTTCTACCGGTAGGTGACATGCTTTTCTGTACACAAGCTGATAGAGAGACATGCCTATCGGAGTCTTGTAGGCGGTCCGATAGGCCCACAACGCATCGTCTAACTTCACTGACCAATCCTTCCGGTTCGGATTGACAACTTTTTCCAGAATTCTTTTGACTTCCCGGTTAGACACCTCCGCTTGGCCACTTGTTTGAGGGTGATAGGCTGTGGGAATTCTGTGTTTGACCCCAAACTTTGCCAATAGAGCAGTGATGTATTTGTTGCAAAAGTGGCTCCCTTCATCGCTAATCATTGCTCTTGGAGTGCCAAAACGGGTGAATATATTCTTTTGCAAAAACCTTAAAACTACTTTTGCATCGTTTGTAGGTAGTGCAACAGCCTCAACCCATTTGGAGACATAATCTACAGCCAGCAGGATGTACAAATTGCTGAATGACGACGGAAATGGCCCCATGAAGTCAATTCCCCATACATCGAAAATCTCAACTTCCAAGATCATATTTAGCGGCATTTCATTCCGCTTCGAAATATTCCCTACTCGCTGACATCTCTCGCAATTTTTCCCGCACTGATGTGCGTCTCTGAACAATGTGGGCCAGAAGAACCCTGATTGAAGGACTTTTGCGGCTGTGCGCTCACTCCCATAGTGTCCCCCGTATGGTGATATGTGACATGCCCTAAGGATGCTATCCACTTCACTTTCCGGTATACATCGCCGGATCATTTTATCTGCACACTGTCGGAACAGATATGGTTCATCCCACATGTACCACTTTACATCATAAAAGAATTTTCTCTTTTGGTGGCGGGACAAGTCTGGTGGGAGGATGTTACTGACCAAGTAATTAGTGAAATCCGCGTACCACGGAAACTCATCGTCTATCATAAATAGTTGCTCGTCAGGAAAGGACTCATTTATTGCTAGCTTATCTGTTTCGTCCAGCTTTGGGTTTTCAAGCCTTGAAAGATGATCGGCCACCTGATTTTCTGTCCCCTTTCTATCCTTGATTTCTAGGTCAAATTCCTGTAGTAGTAACACCCAACGGATAAGCCTCGGCTTAGCGTCTTTCTTTTTAACTAAATACCTGATCGCTGAGTGGTCGGTGTAAACCACCACCTTAGTTCCCACCAAGTATGAACGGAACTTGTCAAAGGCATACACAACTGCTAGTAGTTCCTTTTCCGTGGTAGTGTAGTTTAATTGTGCACCCGTTAGAGTCTTGCTCGCGTAGTAGATGGCATGAAAGATTTTATCCTGTCTTTGTCCTAGTACTGCTCCAACTGCAAAATCACTTACGTCACACATGAGTTCAAATGGCTTGGTCCAATCAGGTGCTATTATTACGGGGGCCGTGGTCAACTTCTTTTTTAACTGCTCAAAGGCCACTCGGCAGTCTTCAACAAACTTGAATGGGACATCTTTTTCTAATAGACTGCAGAGTGGTTTAGTGATTTTCAAGAAGTCCTTGATAAACCGTCGGTAGAATCCAGCATGACTGAGAAAACTCCAAATACCCTTTACCGACGCAGGCGGCGGCAGATTTTCAATTGTTTCTAATTTTTCTTGGTCGACTTCCAATCCTTTTCTGAGACTTTGTGGCCTAGAATTATCCCTTCTTGGACCATGAAGTGGCACTTCTCCCAGTTGAGCACCAGGTTCGTTTTTACACACCTTTTCAATACCAATACCAGATTTTCATGGGATCTATCAAATGATTCCCCAAATATGGAGAAATCGTCCATAAAGACCTCAACGCTTCGCTCCACCATATCTGAAAATATCGCCATCATACACTGCTGAAATGTCGCAGGTGCGTTGCACAGTCCGAATGACATCCTTCTAAAGGCAAAGGTGCCATAGGGACACGTGAACGTCGTCTTCTCTTGATCCTCTGGTGCGATAACGGTTTGGTTGTATCCTGAATACCCGTCCAATAAGTAGTAATATTCATGTCCGGCTAATTTGTCCAACATCTGATCAATGAAAGGCAAGGGGAAATGGTCCTTTCTAGTTGCCTTATTCAGTTTTCTATAATCCATACAGACTCTCCAGCCGGTCACTGTTCTGGTTGGTATCAACTCATTGTTTTTGTTTTTCACCACTATCATACCACCCTTTTTCGGGACACATTGGACCGGGCTCACCCATGCACTGTCTGAAATTGGGTAGATGATTCATGCGTCTAGCCATTTTAGGATCTCTTTCTTCACCACTTCTTTTTTTGTAGGATTGAGACGCCTCTGTTGTTCTACCATGGGCTTGCTATCCTCCTCTATTAGGATTTTGTGCATACAAAATGATGGACTGATCCCTTTAATGTCGGCGATTGTCCAGCCAATAGCATATTTATATTCCCTCAGCACTCTCAACAGCTTACTTTCCTGCATTGGGTTAACTACAGATGCAATAATAATAGGTAAAGTAGATGAATCTCCTAAAAACGAGTACCTGAGGTGATTAGGTAAGGGTTTTAGTTCAAGCTTAGGTGGTTCCTAGAGAGATGGCTTCATCTTTTCTGATAAGGATCCTTCCATTTGCAAAGGCTCAACTAGTAGTGTGAATCTATTCGCTCGCGGGTGAGCTTCTAACAGCTGTATATACTCTATTATTTCGGTATCCCCCTCATCACAATCTTCCATCAATGCTAATTCTAGTGGGTCAGTATTCAGTATCCGAAGTTGTTCCTCCTCCACCATTGTGTTTATTGTATCCACCCGGTAACATTCCTCATCTTCCTTGGGAAAGTTCATGGCCTTGAATACATTGAAGGTGACTTGTTGATCGTGCACCCTCATGGTCAACTCTCCTTTCTGCACATCGATGAGTGTATTACCAGTAGCCAAGAATGGTCGTCCAAGGATTATTGGAATTTCCTTATCTTATTCAAAATCAAGGATGATGAAATTTGTTGGGAAGAGTAATTTGTCCACTTTCACCAAAAATGTCTTCGACAATTCCCCGAGGATAAGTTACTGATTTGTCCGCCAACTGTAGGGAGATGTTGGTGGGTTTAGGTGCTGGTAATCCTAGCTGAGTGTAGGCTGATAATGGCATAAGGTTAATACTGGCACCTAAATCACACAGGCATTTGTTGAAGGTTACACTCCCTATGGTGCATGGAATGGTGAAACTACCCGGATCCTTCAACTTCGTTGGAAGCTTCTTTTGTAGAATCGCACTACATTCTTTTGTTAGTGCCACAGTTTTGAAGTCCTGTAGTCTCTTTTTCTTTGAAAGAATATCCTTCATAAACTTGGCATAACTGGGCATCTGCTCTAATGCCTTCGCAAAAGTTATATTTATATGTAGCTTCTTGAACACTTCAAGGAATTTTTTAAACTGTTGCTGTAATTTCTGTTTGTGGAGTCTCTGTGGATATGGCGGTGGAGGGTAGACTATTTCTGTAGCCACTTGTTCCTTTTCTACTAGTTTTTTTCCTACTTCTCTTTCCATTGTTTGTTCCTTACTGGTTTCAGTTTGCTCTTTGGTTACCGGCTTCACCAATTCTAACTCATCTAGCTGTTTTCCACTCCGGAGTGTCACCGCTTGACATTGCTCATGTCCTCCCTTCGGATTCTTCTCTGTGTCACTAGGCAACGATCCCTGGGGCCGGTTATTCAGTGCACTTGCTATCTGTCCCATTTGAATCATTAGATTCTTCATGTCCACCGCAAGAGCCTTCGCCTTTTTCCTCGCCACCTCATTTTTTGTTCTGACTCTGTCTATAGCTTCTTCCTAACCTAGCTTTTCATCCTGTTATGGTGCTGCCTGTTGCTGCAGATTCTGAAAACCAGGAGGGTATGGTAGTCGTGGAGCCTGCTGCTGGTTCTGTGTGTTGCTCCATGAGAAGTTTGGGTGATTCTTATTCCCTTGATTGTATGTATTCTGGTATGTGTTGCCTGATATGTTATAATTACCCACATAATTAACTGCAGCTGGGTTAATTACACACTGTTCAATCGGATGTTCTCCTGCACAAAGTTCGCATATGGCTGCTACCTGCTGCATTTTTCCCTTTGTCATGGTCTCGATACTCTTTTGTAACGATGCTAGTTGTGCTAATATAGCTGTCGAAGTATCCACTTGCAGAACACCTGTTACTGTGGGCTTAGTCAATCTTTCAGTTGGCCATTGGTACCCATTTGAAGCCATCGTTTCTATCAATGCCCATCCGTCCTCAAATTTCTTCATCAGAAAAGCTCCCTATGAAGCTGCATCAATGCTAGACCGTATCTGACTCGATATTCCATTGTAAAAATTACTCAACTGCATCCATGGTGGAAATCCGTGATGTGGGCACTTTCTCAACAACTCCTTGTACCTTTCCCATGCTTTATAAAGTGGCTCACCTTGGTATTGTGCAAACGAAGATATCTCCGTCCTTATCTTATGTGTCTTCGATGGTGGGAAGAACTTGGCCAAAAATTTCTGTTGTAGATCATTCCATGTCGTAATTGACCCCAGTGGTTCAGAATGTAGCCAAGCCTTCGCCTTGTCTCTGAGAGAGAAGGGAAATAACCTCAACTTGAGCGCATCGCCTGACACTCCATTGCACTTGAAAGTGTCGGAAATTTCTATGAAAGTGAAGATATGATCATTCAGATCATCATTCGGAAGACCCCCAAACTGACATGTGTTCTGCACCATCTGTATTGTCCTAGGTTTAATCTCGAAGTTATTTGCATTAATTGCTGGCCTGGCTATACTTGAATGGATTTTTGAGATTTTTGGTATATCATAATCCTTCATTGGTTTGCCTTCCCATTGCTGTTCCGCCATGTTTGCTCTGGGTATTTCAAATTCCTCTCGATTCTTTGCAATCCACTCAGTTAACCCCCGAAACCATTTGTCGATATCGTCCTCAAAGGGCAACGACTTTGGCTTCTTCGATCTAGTTTTCATGCACTACTCGAAAGTACCTGAAATAACCAAACAAATAAAAATAAGAATATATATATATATATATATATATATATGTTTAATTAAAACTGATCTACTTAAATCGATATTGTAAGTAATAAACGCAATTACAGTCCCCGGCAACAGCGTCAAAAACTTGTTGGGTATTTTCTACGCGCAACATGCAAGTGTACGTGGTCCACAAGTAATAAAGTGATAAATCAAGTATCGTACCCATAGAGACAATAATTATGTTCAATTAAACAATTACCAATTTTGTAATATTTCAGCTTTATCAAACTATCGGTCAAAAGATGGTTTCTTTTATATCTAAATTAATACTGAAAACAATCGCAACACTAATTCGAGATTTTAACAAGATTGAAAGAATTAAGCGTACAACTTCACTTATTATTTCACTTCAGATAATATCCTTTTCCCCAGCTTATTTCAATTACCCCAGATTATTAATCACGAACACTAACGTAGATAAAATCACCTCTCAATGCATAATATCCGTACTCACTTACATCCACAGATGATAGATTTAAGCAAGACACCCTAATTAACTAATTCACTATATCTCTATGTGAATTATAATTAAAGAGAGTTTAATATCAAGTTCTCTATAAGATTACATATGGCGTAAAGGCATATCTCTACCCTAAACACGAATCATGAATTCCATCTGCGTAGAATTCACGAACATATGTCAATATGGCTAGTTCTAATCTTATATGTTCTCTCTCAAGTTCATACAGAATAACAGATAATTGTTGATCAGGCAATTATATAGATTACGCACACTCATAGCAAATAATCTGGGAATAATCTCCATAAACTGAATTTAAAAATAATTAATCATCCATTACATAATAAGATCCGTCATAGGCTTAAAAAGATAATTAGTTCATAACGAATAAAATAAAATCCATAATCCACAGAGTATTAATCATAACGAATACAACTGATAATATGAATTGAGGACGATAGGAATATAAAACTCCTGTCGTTACTGTCTCCAAGTTGCTTCGCGTTCATCCGATCATAATCTGCTTCAATTCTCCTCTTCATGTTTAGATCCACAATTAGTGCTTTGCATGGTGGCTAGGTATCTCTTTTTATGTTCATCCAAATCCCTTTTATATCATAACCCTGCCAGCCCTTCTTATCTCCATGCATTCCAACTCCGACCCGACAATTGAATTATCCCCATAGTAGGCGCGCCCCCCCCGCCCCGGCGGGGAGTTCTTATGTTAATCACCCGCCCCAGCGGGTGAATACTCTGTCCATCCATCTTTCTTTTGATGACTCTATGTGCTACATGACTGCTTATATTGCATGACTGCTATGCTCATTTCGTGGCAGCTGCTAGCCTTTGTGTTCTACTTCAACATTTGTGAATCCATGTGCTACTTGAAAATCCTTGCTGCTATCTCTGGCACACAAGTTGAATTATTTATCTCAAGGTCCTATAATCTCAAGTGGATTAGCCTTCTCAAGTGTAGAAACTGATATATTATGAAGTGGAATATTACAAGCATTAATAGCTGCCGCACTTCACTAGCATCCTTGGAATCCGTGATCTACTCTCAACATGGGCTACTGATGAGTGGTTTTCATACCTACGAATCGGTAGTCGTTATAGCTTGATTCTGAACTTGGTGCTCAACTGGGAGAAGTGCCACTTCATGGTCCAAGAGGGGTTAATTCTTGGCCACAAAGTCTCAGGAAAAGGGTTGGAAGTCGACCAAGCAAAGTTAGAAATAATTGAAAATCTGCCACCGCCTACATCGGTAAACGGTATTCGGAGTTTTCTTGGTCATGCTGGATTCTACCGACGGTTTATCAAGGACTTCTCAAAAATCACTAAACCACTCTGCAGTCTATTAAAAAAAGATGTCCCATTCAAATTTGATGAAGACTGTCAAGTGGCCTTTGAGCAGTTAAAGAAGAAGTTGACCACGGCCCCCGTAATAATAACACCTGATTGGACCAAGCCCTTCGAACTCTTGTGTGATGCAAGTGATTTTGCAGTTGGAGCAGTATTGGGACAAGGACAGGAGAAAATCTTTCATGCCATTTACTATGCAAGCAAGACTCTGACGGATGCACAGTTAAACTATACTACCACGGAAAAGGAACTGCTTGCTGTTGTTTATACCTTTGACAAGTTCCGTTCGTACTTGGTGGGAACTAAGGTGGTGGTGTACACTGACCACTCAGCTATCAGGTATTTAGTTGAGAAGAAAGACGCAAAGCCAAGGCTCATCCGTTGGGTGTTGCTACTACATGAATTTGACCTGGAAATCAAGGATAGAAAGGGGACAGAGAACCAGGTGGCCGATCATCTCTCACGACTTGAAAACCCAAAGCAGGATGAAACAGACAAGTTAGCAATCAATGAGTTTTTCTTGACGAGCAGCTATTTTTGATAAACAGTGATTTTTCGTGGTATGCGGACTTCGCTAATTACGTGGTCAGTAACATCATCCCACCCTTGTCCCGTCACCAAACGAGAAAATTCCTACATGATGTAAAGTGGTACATGTGGGACGAACCATACTTATTCCGTCAATGTGCTGATAAAATGATCCAGCAATGTATACCGGAAAGTGAAGTTAAAAGTATCCTATAGGCTTGTCACGCATCACCATATGGGGGACACTATGGGACTGATCGCACAACAGCAAAAGTTCTTAAATCAGGATTTTACTGGACCACGTTGTTCAGAGACACCCATTAATGCGTGAATAATTGTGACAGATGTCAGAGAGTGGGGAATATATCGAAGCAGAATGAAATGCCATTAAATATGATATTGGTAGTCGAGGTTTTCGACGTATGGGGGATCGATTTTATGGGACCCTTTTCATCTTTATTCAACAATCTGTACATCCTTTTGGCTGTAGATTACGTCTCAAAATGGGTTGAAGCGGTGGCATTACCAATGAACGATGCAAAAGTGGTGTTAAGGTTCCTGCAAAAGAATATATTCACTCAGTTTGGAACCCCACGAGAAATCATTAGCGATGAAGGGAGCCATTTCTGTAACAAATACTTCACTGCTCTTGTGGCAAAGTATGGGGTAAAGCATCGAATAGCTACAACCTATCACCCGCAAACAAGTGGACAAGCGGAGGTGTCCAACCGGGATGTCAAAAGAATTTTGGAGAAAGTTGTAAATCAAATAAGAAAGGATTGGTCAGTAAAGTTAGACGATGCTTTGTGGGCGTATCGGACTGCCTACAAGACTACGATAGGCATGTCTCCTGATCAACTCGTCTACGGGAAAGCATATCACTTGCAGGTAGAACTCGAGCATCGAGCATATTGGGCAATCAAAAAGCTGAATTTCGAGCTGTCAACAGCAGGTGAAAAGAGTTTGTTACAACTCCACGAACTAGACGAATTTCGCCTGCAGGCGTATGAGAATTCAAAGTTTTACAAGGAAAAGGTGAAGAAATGGCATGATCAGAAAATAATGGACCGCCAGTTTGAACCGAGGCAATCAGTACTGTTATTCAACTCTCGGTTGAAATTATTCCCCGGAAAGCTGAAATCTAGATGGTCAGGTCCATTCACAATAAAGACGGTATTCTCGCATGGTGCCGTTGAATTATATTCTAAGGAGTCGACGGATATATTTAAAGTAAACGGTCAATGGTTAAAGCATTACTGGGGTGAAAAAATTGATCGCCAAGCAACCACGGTCAACCTGGCCGAAACAAAATGAAAAACAGAAGGAGTCAGGCTAAAGACTTAAAATTAAGCGCTTGATGGAAGGCAACCCATCAGTTATTTTATTTTATTTTATTTACATTTATATCATGTAGTTGTAATATTGTAGCATACTGGGTAATTTGTCTTCATAATACATGTCCAACAAAATTGTATATTATGCGTGCGAACATGATACTTGCAAGGCAATGCCACTCAAACACAGATTTAAGGTGGGGGCACATAGTCACTTAAAGGGAGTAAAAGGAAGGGATGCAGCTAAGCAAATTAAATCATCACAATACATCAACCCGCTGGGGCGGGTGAAATAGGCATCAATTTCCCACCGGGGCGGGCTTTGAATATTGCTGGACAGTGAGATTAGCCGCTGGGGCGGGGGATTAAAAGCAAAATGTTCCGCTGGGGCGGAGATACGGGATTCTGAAACCTTCAATTCAGCAAATACACTAACCCATTATCCTAATTCAAATACACTACCGAAATCCTTCCCCCACTATCCTATTACTCCACGAATCCTTAACCTCCCAACTCCTATCACTTCACTACCATCCCACTACCTCTCTCAATACCATCTTACTTCCACCACCCCACTACATCGCACTATCCTAACTCAACTACCCCATTAACCTTTCACGAATATCAATACCCACTTCCCAATCAGCATCCACACCCCCCACAAAATAGGAACCCACAAATCCTCACTAAACTAATTAATTCAACACACACCACACCACACGGACTTGACATCCCACCCCCTTACCTATTTCCAAATTCCTCTTCTTGTTATCATCAAAAGAAGGTTTCAAAAGTAGTTCAAGCATCACCGATTTTTGCAACCTATAGCCCCAATACGTTCAACCCGACACACTACTATTCAACATAACCAAGGTAATTGTGTAAATTGGGAAGTAATTTTTGACGAGAAATTGGGTTGCTGTTGGTTGTTTTGGAAAGTGACAGTACATTGGACTTTCTTGTGACATTATACCTGCTTGCTTGGTTGAGTAACAAATTTTGGGGATTTTATAGAGCGCAAACTCACTCAACACCAAGTCAACTTGACCGTGCACACCACGTGTTCGGTAAAAGTAATGAATAACAATTCTTTCGAAATACTTAAGTTTGTACACAACAACATCATGCCACCACGTCCCCAGAAGAAGCAAAAGGGGGAAGGGTCCTCATCCGCTGCCGTTCCACCATTCGATAGAAAAAAAATTCAGAACGCAGCCACCGCCGAACGTTTTGAGTATGTGTCAGGAAAAACCATCATCCCAGTGGACGTAAACCGGATCCCATAGATGGTGAAATGCACAGGCAAATCAATGAACGACTTTTGCACTATTTCACACAACAGCCTGAACCAGCAGTGGTAGCAATAGTGAAAGAATTCTACGCCAATGCGGAGAACGTCCCTCCATTTAGAGCTTTTGTAGGAGGCAAAATGGTCGATTTTAGTTCCGAGGCAATCAATGCCTTCTTCAATAGCACACTGCCTGCTATGTGTCAGTACACTCAGATGCGAGACGCCGGGATAGACTATAATCGGCTTATTAAAGAAATATGCAAGCCGAACACTGTCTGGGTAAAAGACAGTCAAAAAGGTATCATCATCCCGACCTCCACGTTGAACAAGTATGGGAAAGTCTGGTATTCTTTCCTCTGTGCTAAACTACTGCCATCAACACACACCATCGATATCACTAAAGAGAAAATTTCACTATTATATGCGATTGTCAAAGATCTTAACATCAATATTGGGACGGTCATTAACTTTTCAATTCGCCGGTGTTTGCAAGGAGGAATATCAGGAGGATTACCACACCCATCCTTAATCACGGGGTTGTGTTTACAAGCAGGGGTAGTTTGGACACTGAACGAGCCAGTTCAACCACCTTCGATGGTTCTGGATTCTAAGCTAATGAACAGATTTGAGACATGGACGGGAGCACAGGCACATCCTCGTGGCCTCGGGTTTATAGTTTCAAATGGGGAAAAGGAGGCCCGAGATGAGGAATACCGGATGTCTGATGAGGAACTGGAAGCACAAGCATCGCCCACATAGACAACCGCTATGTTTAGAAGCCTTCAGCGACAAATTGACCGAACGACGGAGAGACAAAATCATATGTTCGCTACACAGAACAATTTTAATGTTGTTCTTGCTACGGCCTTCTCCTGCCTCAACACCACCACTGATCTACTCCAGTTCCCTGCCCCACAGCCGCTCCCGCAATACCCACTATCTGACTCAGACACAGAGGAGAGGGCCGACCCGAATGTTTGACTAACCAGGGAAGTCCTCGACTCTTAAAGTCTATATTTTTCACAATGAGGACATTGCTTAGTTTAAGTTTGGGGGTGTGTTGTGTTTTAATCATCATGAATTTTGTTAGCGTGTGTAGTTGTAGTTATAGTATGTATAGTGGCATAGTAGGATCGCTAGGAATTGCATAGTAGTGTAGTTTAAGTTTTTATGCTTATCAAATATTGAAAAAAAAAATTAAAAATCATAAAAGACCAAAAAGAGTTTGTAATTAGGATTGGATGAGTCAGTATGTCAGTGGTAAGAAATAACTTTAGCCTGTGATGAGACTGGACTTACATAAGAATATAAACATAATGATAACCAGAATGTTGATGTGTATTCAATCCTTTGCATGAGTCTTTACCTGTTTGACATTATTGCACTGGTTAGCACAATAAGACACCAATTTAGTTAACTCAGTTCGAATAGTCACATAATTATCGTCTTGAACAAAAATTGGGTTTTAATGAAGGAAATTTAGTGAACTGATATTAGGTGACTAAGGTTAGACTAAAACCTAAGTTTGGGGGAAGATGTGGGAGCTATCTAAAAAGAAAAAAAATATCAGAAAAGAAATAAAAAAAATGCCAAATGAAAAAGAAAAAATATATATAGAATAAACACCGTGACTAGTTTAGTTTCGTGGCCAGTGGTACTCGAGTAAGTACGCCCTAGGGGATGTCTTTACACCCAGCGCCCTAAAGCCATTCGATTTGGGAGTTGTTGGTTGAAAGCTCGCTACATGGGTATCACTGAAGAGCCTAAGGGAACTAGACATTGCACATTCATGAGGAAAATTGAGATACGAAAAAAGAGCAAAATGCCTTCATGAATAAAGATAGATAGAAAATCTCCCATATTGACCTTTGACTTGGTTGACGTTTACTTCAATTCACTGTATTTTGTTTACGCGATATCTTGAGTTGAACTCTGATTGCATTCTAAGACGCGTATTATGTTATAAAATTGATCTGTAGTTGGATATATTGTTGTTAAGCACATACACACAGCATCAGTGTCGACATGTATAGATTTATAGATTGGCTTTAATTGCGGATACGTCTCTGGTTGAATTTAATGTTTGTAACTGTTGTGAATTTTCTGAGGCACGATGAATTAGCTTTGAAAACACTGACAGATGCATTCATGAGGACTGTATAGTTTTGCATATGCGTGGTTTTTCTTGAGGACAAGCAAAGTCTCAAATTTGGGGGTATTTGATGAGTGGGTTTCATACATACGAATCGGTAGTCGTTATAGCTTGATTCTAAATGTTTTAGAGTAATTTGCCTATCATTTCTATTAAGTTACACGTTTATGTACAGGGAGTGAAATGGAGGCGAAAGTAGCGTTAAAGGATGAATTTGCATGTTATATGTCTATTCTTTAATGTTTACTCTTTTTATTGTGTGCCTGAATATACTCATTATGTTTATATTTTTATTTTAGGTACAATTAAAGAGTTCCGTGATGATAGGAAATAAATGAAAAAATGGAATCAACATGGGAGCAAGTGGGAGTCCATGCAGTCATGTGGCACACGAAAATCAGCAAGAGCATGCAGCAAATTATTAAGGGATAGCTAATATGGTGCATCAGCTTACAATGGAAAGAATCAAAATTATGTGGGTCACAAATGTTACATAGCAGTGGATGGAAAAGCTTGCAAGAAATATATGTTTAATATGGGCCAGAATTGTATATATAAGAGCCATAAAAATATGTTGGAGCAGCTGGTAAAGTGGAGCAAGCATGCAAGCAAAATATATGTGGGCCACGAATGTTGTCCACTCACAGATGCAGTAAATGCAAAGAGAAAGTAAGGAGCAGCCATGCAAGTATTATACTTAAATCAAGTGGGGGCAGCAGCTTAATATGGGATGTCAAGTGGGCCACGGTTAGTAGCTCACAAGGTAAATTCAGCATATATGTGGGAGTATTCAGTTAGCCGCATGAAACAAAGCATACAAGGCAACGAAATTAAAGCAGACAAGTGGCTGGACAGAGGATACACCTGCCGGGGCGGGTGATTAGTAAAGGGATTTCCCGCTGGGGCAGGGAAGCGCGCTGGGCAGTCCTTTTTTGAGTCACACTTAGCTGCAAGCGAATTGGAGAATGAGAGGGCTGTTGCTGAGGATATATTATAAAAGGGACTTGTACGTATAGAAGGGGAGATACCTAGACAACTTTAAACCCTATTATTTTATGGATCTAACTGGAAGAAGAGAATTGAAGCGGAGCGTGATTGGATGAACACGGAGCAATTTGGAGACAGTAACGACAGGAGTTTTATATTCCTATCTTTCTCAATTCATATTATCTTTGTATTCGTTATGATTAATACTCTGTGGATTATAGATTTTATTTCATTCGTTATGAACTATTTAAGCCTATAACGGATCTTATTATGTAATGGAGGATTAATTATTTTTAAATCCAGTTTATGGAGGTTATTCCCAGGTTATTCACTATGTGTGTGATTAATTTATATAATTGCCTGATCAACGATTATTTTGTTATTTCTTATGAACTTGTGAAGGAACATAGGAGATCAGAACTGGCCATAGTGACATATGTTTGTGAATTTCGCATAGATGGAATTCGTGATTCGTGTTTAGGATAGATGTATTCCTTTACGCCATATGTAATCTGAAAGAGAACTTGGTAATAAATTCTGGTTAATTGTAATTCACATAGAAATATCGTGAATTAGTTAATTAGGATGTCTTGTTTGAATCTATCATATTGGATACAAATGAGTACGGATATTATGCATCGTGAGGTGGTTTTATCTACATTAGTGTTTTTGATTAATAACCTGGGGGTAATTAAAATAAACTAGGGACAATAGATATTATCTAAAGTGAAATAATAAGTGAAGTTGTAGGCTTAATTCTCTCAATTTTGTTAAAATATCGATTTAGTGTGCGATTGCTTTCATTATTAAGTTAGTTATAAAAACATCCTTTAACTATTAGTTTGATAAAGCTGAAGTATTATACAATTGGTAATTGTTTGATTGAGCGGTAATTATTGTCTCTGTGGGTACGATCTTTGATTTATCACTGTATTACTTGTTGATCAGGTACACTTGCGTGTTGCGCGTAGAAAATACCCAACAGCTGCTCCACTTCATATAATCTAGTTGCCTTTGGTATCCTTGATTTGCTATGATCGTGCAACCTCCTCAATTGCATGAACTTTGCACGTGCATGGCCCACATGCTTCCCACTTAACATACTTACATTGCTTGCATGTATGGATCGGATCATGTGCTGCATGGCTAGCCCATTTTCCTTTGTTGATTCCATGTTGCCTAACTTTGACCCACATGCATATACAATCCGAGAGCTGCTCCACTTCACTAAAGCTCCAACCCATTTGCTTTTTCTTCATTACTTAAATTCGAGAGCTACCCATGAAAGGCTTTGCACCTGGCCCATTTGATATTGCTAATGCATCCGTGAGTTGCTTAGCATGGTTGATCCCTTAGCCGAAGAATTGCCGAATTGGATTAGCCCACTTGGTCCCGAATTGAGTATCCTGTTTCAATAGTTTAGTTCCAAATTCTCCTTTTTCTCCACTTTCGCACCCATTCCGTTACCTGTACACAAGAGCACAAACCACGTAAAATTGATAGGAAAATTACTTAAAAAACAACAAGAATCAAGCTTTAATAAGTACCAATTTGTAGGTTCTAAACCCACTCATCACAGATGCATGAGTAATGAAGCTGAACAGGGTCGGCATCCCTGAGCATAATAAAACTGCCAACGGATGCTCAATATCCGACAAAAATGCTAACCAGGACTCTGAGTTGACGCAATCAGGTGGACGAAAGGAGTAAACTAAGGATATCTTGTGGCTAAAATAATAGGCATGAGGTCTAAAGGATCCAATCGGTCGTATGTGTGACATCAACCACATATACAGCACGACCGAGCTACCCCGGAAAAAACCCCGCTAGATGGGTACTGCAATAGGTGAGCGACCTCAGAGTCTCCGCCATGATCATAGGGATAATGGTACTACCCTGCCTAAGGGCTCTTACTACAACAACCAATCCCACATCAAGGTGATCTAAACGCAATGGGATGTAAATATACGCCACAATACACATCAACAACATGTCTATCCTGGCTGTCTGCCAATCCTTTGTGAAAATGGCAAAATCCCCGACGTGATGGTCATTGCTATCAAGCTCACCATAGCTCTCTATCAAGAAGTTAAGGGAGATCACATGCCCTGAAACGATCTCATCCATAACTATACTCTGTCGAAGACTGGACAGCCGAGTAAACGGTCTCCGCATATCACTGATAGCCGTCCGAGCACACGACAACTCTAAATCCAAGCCAGTAAATCTCTGATACTCCTCCAGAGTAGGCGAAAGCTCACATCGCCCAATGCGGAATACATATCTCTCCAGTACCCATAAGGGTAGGACGCCATCAATAAAGCCGTCTGGAACCCTGAAATCTACAATGGCCATCGAATGCCCCAGCATCTGGTCAACTGTCCCCCTAGCTGGAAAGGGTAGACTATCATACCATGACCGCAACGATGCCGTTACCTCTGACAGTGGCAAATGCTCTATACGACTAACTGCAGACGTCGTCATTTGTAGCACCGTATCATAAGATCATCCAGAGGTCAAGTCAAATCGCAGCTGTCTAAATGCATACACATAATACATGCCTGATGACAATGATATAAATATGATGCAGCAGATAAAGATGATAGAAATATCTACAAAAAGCTATCTACTGCATACATCATCCCTATATCCTGGTACAAATTGAAAGGAAGAATACAGGGAAATGGGGAACCACCACACAGCTAATACAGTAGTCTATCAAAATGATGGCACAGACGCCAAATAGCCAAAATAGTGGCTGACCAAAAATATAGCTGCCATAGCTATCACGGGAAGTCAAAGACCTCGGTATCAAACCGATCGACCTGTTTGCACAAAGCTGCTGGGATCAACCATATCTGGGCGATATAAGGGAGGATCTGCCCCTGTATAACTGCTACTGAATGGACCTGAAGAGGGGCCTGCTCCAGAGCTGGATGGGTTAAATGAAAATGCCTCTGATGGATCTCGGCCAAGGTGCCTGATAAAGAAACGAGCCTGGTCCAACTCCCTAGTCAGATGTGCTATCTGGTCTGCATGAGCAGGCTCTCTAATACAAGCTATCCAGTCCGTCATCATCACGAACCCTGGCACTATGTCTGCCATAAAATGGGTGGCACTAGTCTGAGCCCCGATAGTGCGAGGACTCCACCAACTGTAGAAGGCTGCCTAGTTGTATGGGCCCTCTGATAGATCAAAGTCGTCTATACCCTCCAAAGGGATGTCTGTAAAAGGCACGAACAATGGCCAGTGATGCTAAGCAAGAGGAGTAATGGGAATGCGAATCTCCCCTGTGATGCTCTTAATGGCACACTCTCCAAGATAGAGCTCCCAGCATCCCTCAGTCAACATAGGGACTCTGCGGGTCGATAAATCAAACTGTCGACCAGTAGGGAAACCTCCATCAAATTCGGCGGTCAAGTGCTCGGTTGTGTACGGCGTCCAGGTGATCTAGCCTGCCGTCAAAAGCTCCAACTGCAGACGAGCATGAGTAAATCCCTCAGCAACAGGGACCTCCGTCAAAATGGAGTGATGCCATCTCTGTCCACATGGATAGGTCTCCAGACCTAATGCTGAAACGGGCCGTAGCCAAGGAAGCCTCTCAAATGACCAAAGATATCCATGTAAATATCAAAAGTCCTCAGTGACCAAGACTGCCAAAAATAAGTGCAAAAATTAAAAAGGTACAGAAAGTTGTACCCACCAGCAAAAACTGATGGAATACTAACCAAGCCTCCGTCACACCCTCTGAAAGCAGGCGCATGCCCCGGAGAAAATAGGCAAAGGTATAGGAGCCCCAATTAAAGTCACTAAGGTGCTCTATATGCTGAGTGGCGCTGATCAAAGCAAAGGACATCGTCGATGAGTTATTCACCACAGAACAACCACTGATGATCGACAAAAACAATCGCCTTAGAATGTGATCTCTAGCCCTTTGATTATCAGGCGGAGATAACTGCAAAATCCCGTCCTAGGCATCTATACTCAAGGGACCAGATCGAACTGCCCGACTCTTGAATGCCTACTGAGGGACTCCCAATAGGGATCTAACTGCGGTGGGTGAAATGTCAGACACAACAGGCACTGTCTCGCCCTCAAACTCAATGCCGGTGATAAACTCCAGTCCATATGAGTCATCATCACCTCGCAATCAAGCAGATGAAGGGATTGAGTCTGGTGGAACCAGCGCTCAGACAAAGCCCTCATATACCCCTAAGGGCAACGGAGGGGCAGGATCGAGAAGAAGGCCTGAAATCCCTAGCCATCTACAATCTCCCTGTAATCCTCGTGTAGAGTCTGATAGAGGGAGTGCACACTACACCAATTCCCTTGAGGCTGTGTCAAGCCAGGGACCTGCATCAAAAATCAACCCATGTCAAAAACCTGTGCCTCGAGAATGGCCAGAAGATGGGAAAAGAATCCATAGGGAAGAAAGATTTTAAGTCACCTCGTTGGCCTGAAGATAGCTCGAAGGATGGCGACTCAAGTCGCCCAGCAACTCCTGAGTCTGTACAGCAATGCCCAGGACCTCAGCACGTAGAACCTGAGCTGGAACAGAAGCAACAAAAGTAGCCTCCTCATCATCAATGTCAATGGGCTGCTCATCCTGTGCTGGACGTATCCTACTCTCTACCAATCTACGAGTGATAAGTGGCTTTTATGACCACTTATTCGGATAGTAACCAACTCATTCTGTTGCTTAAACTCAAGTATCGTTGTGAATTTTATGTGTTTTTGCTTTATTTTGTGATTTTCAGGTTTAGGAACTCCTTTAGTGCACATTGAGCTTAAAAAGGACAGAAGAACGTGTTAATGGGTCAACGCACAGAAAGTGGCTTATGGCATAAATATGGCATGGGTGATATGGCTGTAGAGCAGGATGCCACAAGGCCAGAAAGATGCAAAGTGCTAAAAAGTGCTTGATTGATTGATGGCATGATAGGGCAAAGCGTGAAGTCAAGAGGCTTAATGAGGTTGTGAAGAGGCAAAAGAGCTAAAAAGGATACAAGATGGCAAGAGGGTGCTAGAGAAATCTAATGTAGCAGAAACCAGAAGCCATGCAGCAGATTCACAGCACGCGCGGCCGCGCCGTGTTAAGGCATCCAGCCACCACGCCCGCGCCGATCCCCAGACTTCAGCCTCAGCTTTCCTGCCCGCGCGGTCGCGCCCCATCCAAGCCTATTCTACGCACGGCCGCGCCAGCCCGATTTTGACCCAGAGTTTGACTTTTGCTTAAAATGAACTAGAGAAGGCTAATATAAGGGGGCTCAGCCCCATTTGCTCACCAGTATTCATTTTGGCCCTTAGCCCTAATTCCTTTCTTCTTTTCCTTTCCATTTCTTATTTAGATTAGGTTAGTTTAGGAGTAGATTAGGGTTAAATTAGATAGTTAGATTCTAGGGTTAGATTAGGTTTGAAGATTGAAGCAATGGATTAGCATCAAAGATCCAAGCTTGGAGAAAGACTAAAGATTTGCATTCTCTATCTCTTACTCTTCTTGTATTAAACTTGTATTCGGATGATGTTTATAAACCTTGTGGATAATATATTTAGGTTGTCTATGCCTTAAATTGTATTTTGAGGTTCCAATGGAACCTAATGAGTAGTTAATGTTGATTTCTTTTTTATATTGGTTCTTATTGATTGTTATGTGATTGTCTACTGCGATATATGCTTTCATTGCTTAATTGAGTCATGACCAATTAGTGTGATAACCTATGTGGACTTGAAAGACAAAGTGTAGGTTTAGATCTAATCGTAGTAGCGGGCGATTGTACGTTCACATGGCGTTGGACGTATGATTTGTGCTTAGGATATACATATACTGAAGCGCCACTCGTAGTCAATAGAGAACTTGACCTTCAACCCTATTTATTTGTAAATCACATAGACATATAGTGGTTTAGGTAAGGTGGGTGTCCACGTGCGTCTATCACCTGTGGATTGCACGTGGTATGGTTTAGGTACATCGAAAGGTGGCCTTCTCTCACTCTCGTGTTCTCGGCTAACACTTATAATGATTAATTTAACCTAATTGGAAGTGAATCAACTTAGACAAATTATTAGGAGAAATTAGAATCTCTTATCTTCTTTATCTAATTCGACTCTAGGATTCTTTAGTTTAACTTTCAATTCCTTGCCTAGTTTAAAATAGTTTTAATTCAATCTCTTTACCATCCGTTTAAATAAGACTGAATTGATTATGTGCTAGTGCTTGGCGACTGTTTATCTATTAATTCCTCGTGGGAACGATATCTTATTTTCACTTTATTACTAGTTGGCCGCGTATACTTGCGCGTAAATTGTGTCATCTAATCGGACCAACAGCGAGGCATCCTAGCTGGACGGGCCTGTGGGACGATAGAAGCCCTCCTCCGTCTAACGCTTGATGAAACCCTGGTAGAGCTTCCAGGTCTATCGCGATCCATCGCATACACCAGTACTCCGAAATCACATCAGATAGGGTGTGATATGTGATAAGCCTAAAACCTGTGGCTTATTAATCAATCAATCCAACATACATATCCAAATCATAAAACTTGCATGGGTCCATTAAAAATACCCCGTACAGTCAAAACTGCATGTTTTCAAAATCCCAGAAGCTCAAAACCTGCATTGGGTCAGTAAAAAACTCCCCACAGAGTCAAAAATGCATGCTTTTCAAAACCTAAGATTTTGGAAAATTTTTGCCATAGTATATTTTGTAAAATGGACTGTCCACATGCACACAGGCATGCCTAAGTGGCCATTAAGTAGCACACCTACCCCAAAATAGAAATAGTTCATATTTACTGAAATAAATCAAAAACCAGCCTCACATAGTCTCCAAAATACCATATGCATTTTTAGTTGAAAATTCAGGCTCACTAGGGCTCAAAAAGGATGATTAGACTGACTGATAAGTGGATTGTATGACCACTTATTCGGATAGTAACCAACTCATTCTGTTGCTTAAACTCAAATATCGTTGTGCGTTTTATGTGTTTTTGCTTTATTTTGTGATTTTCAGGTTTAGAAACTCTCCAGGTGCAAATTGAGCTTAAAAGGGCAAAAGAACGCTTAAATGGGGCAAAGCACTAAAATGGGCTTAAAGTATAAAGATAGCATGGGTGAGGAAGCAATGAAGGTGATGCCACGAGTCTAGAGGCCAAAAGGAGCAAGAATGGCATTTGAAGCAAAAATGGGAAGGAAATGCAATTCGGACATCGTTTGGGGGGTTTATGTTCATTTCATGTTCTTGGATTGGAGCTTGGGTCATATTGTAGAGCATCTTATAAGCTTTCCAGAACATCTTGAATCATCCCAATCGGAGTTCGGAGGCGAGAGTTATGCCCCGTATACCAACGAACGTTAAACTTCACGATTTTGAGTTTTCATGCATAGCTGTCACTTGAAGCTCAATTTCATCCTTCATCCATCCATTATTTCTCAATTCTCAAAGAATAAAGGTTGTAGAGCTCTTTGATAGCTTCGATTTGACAGGTAGGCCTCATAACTCCTCTCGGATCAAAAGTTATGGCCGTTTTACCAGAGGACTCTGCAGCAAAAAATCCTTGGCGCGGGCACGCGGATTTTAGGGCATTTTTGGGCACGGCCGCGCCAGTCCCCAGCTGTGCCCGACTTGACTTTTCAATTGAACGGGACTTGGCTTTTGATTGGGATATAAGGGGGCTCGTTTGTGGGCAGAAAAACCATCATATATTGACCTTAAGCCCTAGCCCTATCTTATTCTTCCATTTCCTTTACATTTCTTGTATAGATTAGGAGTATATTAAGTCTAGATTAGGGTTTAGTTTAGTTAGTTAGTTTCTAGGGTTAGATTAGGTTTGAAGATTGAAGCAAGTGGATTCCATTGGAGATTCAAGAAGGAGCTTGAGCACTCAGATTTGCTATTTTCTATCTTTTGAATCTCTTTGCTTCCTATTTGCAATCTTATGATGTATATTCAACTTGTGGATGATATGTTTGAGTCATTTATGACTTAGACCTTATTTTGAGATTCCAATGGAATCTAATGAGTAGTCTATGTTAATTTCTCTTCCATATTGGTTCTTATTGATTGTTATGTGATTGTCTACTGCGATTTATGCTTTCATTGCTTAATTGAGTCATGACCAATTACTGTGATAACCTATGTGGACTTGAAAGACGAAGTGTAAGTTTAGATCTAATCGTAGTGGCGGGCGATTGTACGTTTACATGACGTTGGACGTATGATTTGTGCTTAGGATAGACATATACCGAAGCGCCGCTCATAATCAATAGAGAACTTGACCTTAAACCTTATTTATTTGTAAATCACATAGACATATAGTGGTTTAGGTAATGTGGGTGTTCACGTGCATTCTATCATCTGTGGATTGCACGTGATATGGATTAGGTGCATCGAAAGATGGCCTTCTCTCACTTTCATGTTCTCGTCTTACAACCTGTAATGATCAATTTGACCTAATTGGAAGTATATCGACTTAGACGAATCATTAGGGGAAATTGGGATCTCTTATCTTCATTATCTGATTCTACCTTAAGATTATTTATTGCATGTTTTAATTCCTTACCTAGTTAACTTAGTTTTAATTCCAACTCTTTATCTCTCGTTTAAATAAGATTGAGGCGATTATATGCTAGTGGTTTGGCGACCTTTTATCTGTTAATTCTCCGTGGGAACGATCTTTACTTACTCTTTATTACTTGCTGGCATCGTATACTTGCGTGAATATATTGACCGATAAATCGGCCAACAAGTTTTTGGCACCGTTGCTGGGGACTTAATTCGATAACTGTTTGCCAACATTAGTTTAAATCAAATTAGTCTTAATTTAAACTTTTTATTTTTGTTTAATTCCCTTCTCATATTCTCTTTTCAGGTACAATGGACTTAAATTTCTATCCATGGAATGGTACAAGGCAAGAGCAACCAAGGGAAGCATACACTGATGGTGTCAACCCAATTGCAACACTTTCAGCACAGCTAGAGGTTCTCTCGAGGAAGCTGGATACTGTCTCAGCTCAGCAGAATCGAGAGACGGCAGTGACCTATGACTATGGTGCTGGAAGCTACACGAGCCATCAAGAGCCTATTAGTTATGGGCAGGAGCAGTATGGGGGTGGTTATTCCTACACCGAACCTTATCCCACTTATCAACAAGATTGGGGGTATCACCCAAACCCTTCATCAGACTACTATCAAGACCAACAATGGGATCCAAATCCCGCATACGCCCCAGAATGCACCTTCCAGACTCCAGTTTATGAGCCTCAACACAATTTTGAGGGTGACACAAAAAATGCAAGCTTGGAGGAAGGAAGTAGCATAGAATCACTAAAGGACATCTTGAATGAGCAACATAAGTCATTCCAGAGTATTCAGAACTGGGCAGAGTAGATTAGCAAGGCCTTGATGATAGAGGATGAACAAGGGATGCAAAACCATACTGTGAGCTATCAAGAACAATATGAGCCAAGTCCAACTTATGTACCAGAACCCCCATATCAATCCCCATGTTTACAAGAAGAACAGTCTCCAATGGAATTCATGTATAGGAGCTTAGAAAGCCAAGAGGAGAGGCTTAGGAGCCAAGAGCAATCAAGCCAGAACTTCCAAAATTAGATGGCCCTAATCCACAACACTCCTACCAATGAGCATCAGTACATGGAGCCCGAGGCTGAAACAGAAAAGGAAGGATTGAAAATTATGTGGAGGAATTCCATAACATTGACAGAGGAGACCTTGATTGAGCAAGAGCAATCGATTGAGGATCTTCAGATTTGGGTGGAGCAGATTAGCACGGCATTAAGAAAGGAGGAGGTATGTGAACAAGAGACAATAGTGCAAGATTTTGTGCCTCCAATAACTGAAGCCGTGAGTTATGAACCTCAGAAAGATTGGTGCTATGAGATGGATGTAGAGACTGATGAAGAGCCCGAAGTGCACTTGGAACTGGACGAGCGAAAGGCAATGGATATCGGGGAGCCAATTGGGGCTGTGGAGTATGAATGTGAACCAACAGTGACAATCCCCCAAGAGCCTCCTCCGCCTGAGTGGAACAAGCCAGTCAAGTTTGCACACCCTTGCCCCCTTGGTAGCCACATTACAGATACGGATCTCTATGACATGAGAGAGTCCGTGAGCTTCAAACCATGGTGGTCAGAAGAGAAGAGAATAGAAGAAGAGTCCGTTGTGTGGTCTATACCTCCATGCCCCGATCATTTCACCTACACAACGGACTTGCCTAGCTCTCCAACCATCAGGATGGGGAATTCTTTTACTTATCCAATGCTAGGTAGTTTAAATCTGCATCCGCTCCTACTGGGAAGCAGCCAAAGTCACACAGCTATTCTGATGGATGGAGGGGTTCTCCAGTATCGTCGGGGAGTTGGGTAGCAGTGGGCAGACACAGTCGAGCTAGAGGACTATAAATCAAGCGCTAGATGGGAGGCACCCCATCATTTCTCTCTCTCTCTCTCTTTGTTTAATTCTCTATTACCTACTTCCCATCATCCCTCTCTCTATCTCTTTGTTTAATTCTCCATTTACATGCTTTCTATCACATTTCCCTCCCCCTCGTTTAATTCTTATTAGTTAATATTTAGTTTAAATTTTTGCATACTATAGGAATTAGGAGTTCATTGCCTACATTTTTGAACTTAGGCATTAGTGCATATCTTTTTGGGACCATGAAGCTTATAGCATACTTTTGATACACTTGCACATTGTGTATACGCACTTAGAGATTTTTTTTGGGAATTTGAATGCATATATCTTTCCATGTTTAATTATCTTGATGTAAATAGTTAATATACTTTTGTTAGTCTAAGAGGGCTTAATAAAGATGTTATGCTTTCTCTCAGGTCAAAGTTGCTGGATAGAATGCAAGCTCAAAGCCAACCTCATTGCCTAGCAAAAATCAGCAGCAAAAATCTGTAATATTATTTGTGAATAATTAATTATTGATTTATATGATAAGAAAATATTTATTTTGTGGATATAAAAGAAGGAATTAGTACTGATATGTTTTTATCAGTATTTTGGTGTGAAAAATCATCAGTTTGTGGATTTCGGTCATTTTATGTTGGAAATTTGGAAAAACTTCCTTCTACAAAGTTGTAGAGAATTAAATTGTCTATGGAAAGAACATAGGATTTGTATTTTTCTGACAAAAGGGCTATTTATTATGAATTATTGAAGTTTCGAAAAATAAATATTTTTTTAAAATAAAATGGTGGGCCCCACTTTTGGTTGGTGTGGAAAATGCTGATGGCTTTCACGAGGCGACTGGAATTTTTTTTTTTTTAAATATTATTTTATTAAAAAAGTCTACTTTGGCATCCTAAGATTTTCCTATAAATAGGGTGCTTAGGTTAGAATTGAAAATCACACCAGAATCAGAAGTTTTTTCTCTCTATAATATCGAGCGTATTTTTGTGAGTATTTAGATACTTTGAGTGTTGCTATTCAGTGCAAGTTTTTTTCAGTCTTATATCCGAAATTCTAGTCAGAAGTACTATTCTTTTGAGGTAAGGGATGTTATTACTTTCGTAAATGATGTTATTCTTTTCAATATCATTATACCAAAATATTGGCATGGATTTTATTATAAAATTCTTACTTTTTCCGTCGGGATTACTATTCACGTATACGGCACTATTCCCGTATACGGCACTGTTCACGGAAAAATTAAATTTTCTTCTATTTGTCCAAATTGCTTGTTATGGTTCCTATGTTTGCTTGGATCTAAGTTTTGAGCTTTATTCTTGAATTTTTCTCCACAATTGATTATTACGAAGTATTTTTGAGTTGGATAAACTAAAATACGAATCCTTAGTCTTTGTCCTTTATCTCACTGGATTCGTTCTTTAAAATATTTTTCATCATCCTTAGTCCTAAAAGGTGATATAACTGAATATCTTTGGCCTGTAGAGCAAAGATGAATGATTACCTGATGAATATCTTTGGCCTGTAGTGCAAAGATGAACATGTGTTGAGATGAACATGACCACTGATGATACAAATGAATATCTTTGGCCCGTAGTGCAAAGATGAATATTTGATTTGAGATATATATTGATTGATGTTACAGGGATAAAATATTGATGATGGGCTTTTAAATCATAGAAGATAGTAGACTTCATTCTCTACTTAACTCTTCTAATGAATGGTTATTTCCGCTGCGAATATTGATCTAAAACTTGTTGTCAATAATATTTTATCTGAATTGTTGAAGACTAACGATAATTTATTTTCCATTATCTTAGTCATAATATTCTTTACTAGGCTAGTTGAGCTCACCCTTTTCATCTATTGTCCTCTTCAGGAAATGAGAATGTTGCGGGAACTAGTCGGGGGACAGAGTGATGGTCCGAGTTAGAGCAGTAGTAGTCCTCACTATTTCTGATAAATAGTGTGATAATAATTATAATGAGGACTTAGTTTGAATTTTAATATTTTTTACATATTTGTATTGACACTTACAGTTGTGTGGTCGTATTTTGCACGACCGTGGGATATAAAAGTTTGTATTTGAATTTTGTACCATGTATTTGGCGACTCAGAATGGGTTGGGTTGACTGGACCTATTCTGGGGGCGTCACAGTTGGTATCAGATCTCAGGGATATGATCTCTGGCGGAGATCGGGGAATAGAACTAGGAGGGGAGTGACGAGTAAATCCTTCACTAGTATGTCCTACCTAAGCTTATGTGGTATTTAATTGGTCAGTCAGAGCATAGGGTTAATATGTGATATGTTAATTTGTTTAATTAACCTTTGTTTTATGGCAGTATTTGAGAATGGCAGCTGAGAATGTTAACAATGGAGTGCATGAGACTGTGGAGACACCTTTAATCACTAACTAGGAGAACATGCAACAAGAAGGAAATGTTCATCCTGAAAACAACGCTGGTCAGAAGATAAACGATGAGATGTTTAGAAGTTTTCTGCAGTTCATACAAAACCAGACGAGGGAGACTCATGTGCAAAATACAGGTGGAGATAATAACAACTCGCGCATTGTCACTGCCAAGCAGTTCAAAGAATTGGGACCACCAGAGTTTTTGGGAAAGTCGGATCCGATCAAGGCAGAGACGTGGATTAAACAAATAACCAAGATATTTGATGTCTTGGCATGCACGGAGGAACAGAAGGTTCCATTCGCCATGTTTATGTTCCGTGGAGAGGCAGATTACTGGTGGGAATCCGTGAAGCGTACCCAGCCTGCCGCACTCAAGATGTCTTGGGAAGCATTTCAGAAACTGTTTAATGACAAGTACTTTCCTGAAAGTATTCGTCATATGAAGGAGGTAGAGTTTATCCGACTAGAACAAAACAACATGAATGTGTCCCAGTACGAGGCTAAGTTCGCGGAGCTGTCCAGGTTTGCACCTCATTTGGTGGAGAATGAGGAACGTATGACGCGGATGTTTCTGAGAGGTTTGAAACCCGAAATACGTCAATACCTCATTTCTCACAAATTTTCTCTAATTTTGGATGTAGTGAACAGGGCCCAGTTGTTAGAACGAGATAGTGATTATATTAAACCAAGGGACAACAACCAAGGTCGTACCGGTGGCAGCAGTCATCGGAGCAATGACAACCAGCGGGGAGGAAAGTATGACAGAAGCGGTAACCACTCCGGTGGTAATCGTGGCCATGATAGTAGGAAAAGCGAATCGGGAGGAGATTTCAAGAAGACAAGGTACAATAATGAGAACGTGAAGACGTTGACATCAGCACCAGCATCAACTGTTTCTAGGAGAGGAGAACGACCACCGGTTGTATGCTATAAATGCGGGAAAGAGGGACATATCAGCCCAAACTGCCCACAACAATTCAAAGGATGCTATAACTGTGGAAAAGAAGGACATATAGCTCGAGATTGTCCTATTACGAAACCAAATCCAGCGGGGGTGGTGATTCCAAAGGCGGTTTCGGACAAGTCAAAGTCGGTGATTGCTGGAAGAACGTTTGTCGTGACAGCCCAAAACGCAAGGAATCCACACGAGGTGATTATGGGTAAGCTAATCATAAACTCTTGCGAAGTTTACACCTTGTTAGATACCAGTGCTACCCATTCCTTTATTTCACCTGCTTGTGCTCAACGTTTGAACTTAACTTCTAATAAATTAGACTTTGACTTATCTGTTGAAACTTCGCTTGGAGAAACCTTTGTTACATCCATAGTTTACAAATCTTGCTTGATTCAGATTGGCACCCTTACCTTACCTATTGATCTTATATCTTTGAAAATACTTGCATTTGACGTGATTTTAGCAATTGACTGGTTAACCACTTACCATGCCAAAATTGATTGTTTTCGTAAGGTTGTTAGTTTTCATATTCCTAATCAACCTGTTGTGCAAATCCAAACCACCAAACAACTAAAATCAGTCAATATCATTTCAAGTCACAAAGCTATTCGTTTATTAAAAAATAGATGTCAAGCTTTCTTAGCTCATGTCACTGATCTAAACTAGAATGTTTGCATGATATTTCCGTTGTTAATGAGTTTCTTGATGTATTTCCCGAAGAACTTCCCGGTCTACCCCCAGAACGTGAAGTTGAATTCTTTATTGACCTTGAACCCGGTACAAAACCTATTTCTAAAACCCCATATCGAATGGCTCCTATTGAACTACAGGAGTTAAAGGTCCAACTACAGGAGTTGTTAGACATCGGTTTTATTCGTCCTAGTACATCTCCTTGGGGTGCTCCTGTTTTATTCGTAAAGAAGAAAGACGGGAGTATGCGACTTTGTATTGACTATCGGGAGTTGAACCATGTCACCATCAAGAATAGGTATCCGTTACCTCGTATTGATGACCTGTTCGACCAGTTGCAAGGAGCATAATTCTTTTCAAAGATCTATCTTCGTTCTGGATATCATCAGCTGAAGATTAAAACTGAGGATATTCCGAAGACTGCCTTCAAAACTCGGTACGGGCATTATGAGTTCTTAGTCATGTCTTTTGGATTGACAAATGCTCCTGCTACTTTTATGGATATGATGAACCGTGTATTTAAGGAATATTTGGATCAGTTCGTTGTTGTCTTTATTGATGACATCCTCATCTATTCTAAAAGCCGTGAAGATCATGAGCACCACTTGAAGCTGATACTTCAAAAGCTTTGTGAGAATAAGCTATATGCCAAGCTGAAGAAATGCGAGTTCTGGCTTGAGGAAGTAGCATTCCTTGGGCACGTGATATCGAAACATGGAGTATCTGTTGACCCAACGAAGATTGAAGCAATACAAAGCTGGAAGCAACCTAAGTCAGTGACCGAAGTACGAAGCTTTCTGGGCTTAGCTGGTTATTATCGGAGGTTCGTTGAGGGATTTTCTCGAATTGCTACTCCATGAACTCAGTTGACTCGGAAAGATACAAAATTCGTTTGGAGCGAGGAATGCGAGAAGAGCTTCGAAGATCTCAAGAGGAGACTTATTTCAGCACCTGTTCTGATAATACCATCTGGTTCGGATGGATTTGTTATCTACAACGATGCTTTGGGCAAAGGGTTAGGATGTGTTCTTATGCAACATGGAAAAGTCATAGCCTATGCCTCGCGACAACTCAAAGAATATGAGAGGAATTATCCTACTCATGATCTAGAGTTGGCAGCAGTCGTTTTCGCGTTGAAGATCTGGAGACACTACCTGTACGGGGAGAAAGTGGAGATTTATACAGATCATAAGAGCCTTAAATATTTTTTCACTCAAAAGGAACTCAACATGCGGCAACGACAGTGGCTTGAGCTGTTGAAAGATTATGATCATACCATCCAATACCATCCTGGAAAAGCAAATGTTGTAGCTGACGCGTTGAGTAAAAGATCATATACGGGAACGAGTGCGATGATGTCAAGTATGCGCGTGGAACCAGCTTTGATTGATAAAGTTAAAGCTGCTCAAGCTACGGACCTGGAGCTGATGAAGATGAAGAAGAAGGTGCAAGAAGGTGCCATTCCAGAATCAAGAATCGATGAAGAGGAAATACTTTGAGTCAACTCCAGACTTTGTGTTCCTAACGATTCCGACTTGAAGCATAGAATCATGATGGAGGCACACAACACACCGTTTGCAATCCATCTTGGGAGTACCAAAATGTATCGTGATCTTCGACATACATTTTGGTGGAGCAATATGAAAAGAGAGATCGCGGAGTTTATTTCGAGATGTTTAACTTATCAACGTCTAAAGGCGGAGCATCAAGTGCCGAAGGGTCCATTGCAACCACTGGAGATTCTGAAATGGAAGTGGGAACACATTACGATGGATTTCGTCACGGGTCTTCCCAAGGTTCCTCAGGGCATAGATGCGATTTGGGTTATTGTTGATAGATTAACCAAGTCTGCTCATTTCTTGCCGATACGAGAGACTTATTTCGTTGAACGTCTTGCTCATATGTACGTGAATGAGATTATCAGATTGCATGGCATGCTAGTATCCATAGTTTCAGATCGTGAACCCAGATTTACTTCATAATTTTGGATCAGTTTGCAAAAAGCTATGGGCACGGATTTACGATTCAGTTCGGCTTATCATCCTCAAACAGACGGACAATCAGAAAGGACTATTCAAACTCTTGAAGATCTATTGAGACTCTGTGTTCTAGACTTCAAAGGGAGTTGGGAAAAGTACTTACCATTGGTGGAATTCTCCTACAACAACAGTTATCAGGCAAGTATAGGCGTGGCTCCATTCGAAGCATTGTATGGACGAAAGTGTCGTTCTCTAGTATGCTGGGATGAGGTGGGTGAAGCAACATTGTTGGGACCGGAGTTAGTACGTATGACTACGAAAAAGATCCAAATGATTCGACAACGGATACAAGCAGCACAAGATCGACAAAAGAGTTATACGGATCTTCATCGAAAGGACATGGAATTTAATGTTGGGGACCATGTATTGTTACGTATTGCTCCGTGGAAAGGAGTTACGAGATTTGGGAAAAGAGGAAAGCTCAATCCACGATTCATTGGTCCATTTGAGATTCTTGACCGAGTAGGAAGTGTGGCCTATAGACTCGCTTTACCTCCAAGCATGTCTCGTGTTCATAACGTTTTTCACATATCTGTGCTTCGTAAATATGTGAAAGATCCAAACCGCATATTGAGTTAGAACCAGACGAGATAGCCGAAGATTTAACATACGAAGAGGTACTTGTCAAGATCTTGGATAGGAAGGAGCATGTCCTACGCTTGAAAATTATACCTCAAGTTAAAATTTTGTGGAGAAACCATGCTATTGAGGAAATGACTTGAGAGTTGGAATCGAAAATGAAAGCGAGGTATCCTCACCTTTTTGACATACCAGGTACGTACGTCAATTTCGAGGATGAAATTTTATAAGGAGGGGAGGATGTAAGACCCCGAATTTTATAAGTAAAGATTTAATTTTCTTTATTTATTATTTCGAAATTGTAAGGTGTTGATTTGATAAATATAAAAAATTATGGGTGAAATGTGCAAATATTTGAAAATAAGCAAGTGGTTATAAAATATTCATTATTGTCGGGGAATATTCGTTTGGTCGTGGAATATTCTTATTGTCGGGGAATATTCGTACGACGGCGCTTGTAAGACCCCAACTTTTATGAATAAAGATTTAATTTTCTTTATATATTATTTCGAAACAGTAAGGTGTTGTTTTGATAAATATGAAAGTTATGGGTGAAATGTGCAAACATTTTTAAAATGAGCAAGTGGTTATAAAATATTCTGGTTGTTGGGGAATATTCGTTTGGTCATGGAATATTCTTGTTGTCGGGGAATATTCGTACGACGGCGCAGCTATTTGTGGGCCCCCACAACGGAATAACTGTCGGATATAGAAAGCGACAGAAATAACTTTTTACAAAATAACGGCGTGGTTGTTACCGTTAGTACTGTTGAAATACCCGGTGGTTAAAATACAGTGATACACGGTGTTGCATAGTAGCACACGGTATTGCACAGTATTTCGAATTATTGAGTCTTACGTGAGAAGCCATTACTCAATTATTGTTACAGTAATTACTGTTCAATATTTTATATTATTGACTCAATAATTGCTACGTTGATATTTTACATTATTGACTCAATAATTGTTACATTGATATTTTATTGACTCAATAATTGCTATGTTGCCATTTTATATGATTGATTCAATAATGGCTACAGTTGATATTTTGTAGTATTGATTCAATAATTGTCGTTGCACAGTATTTCACGTTATCAACTCAATAATTCATATTATTTGAATAATATTATTAGATAGCATTATTGACAATGTCTAAGGAAGTTCTGTCTAGGAGGGGTTATTTAATTGCGCGCCAGTAAGGAGAAGTCCTTATCGGAAGGCCCCCTCTGTCCTAGGAACGACCTGGTTGTTAATATTGTAGTTCTATAATATTATTTGTGAATAATTAATTATTAATTTATATGATAAGAAAATATTTATTTTGTGGATATTAAAGAAGGAATTGGCGCTGGTGAGTTTTTATCAATATTTTGGTGTGAGAAATCATCTGTTTTTGGATTTCGGATAATTTATGTTTGGAATTTGGAAAAACTTCCTTCTGCAAAGTTGTAGAGAATTAAATTTCCTATAGAAGGACATAGAATTTGTATTTTTCTGATGAAGGGGCTATTTGTTATGAATTATTGAAGTTTCGGAAAATATATTTTTTTTATGGGCGGGCCCCACTTTTGGTGGAAAATTTTTTAGCCGCCAGGCGGCCGAAATTTTGAAAAATAATAATATTATTTTATTATTTTAGTCTCCTTTGGCATCCTAAGCTTTTCCTATAAATAGGGTGCTTAGGTTAGAATTGAAAATCACACCAGAATCAGAAGTTTTCTCTCTCTATAATATCGAGCGTATTTTTGTGAGTATTTCTATACTTTGAGTATTAGTATTCAGTGCAAGTTTTTTTCGGTATTATAACCGATATTCCAGTCGGAGGTACTATCTTTTTGAGGTAAGGGATGTTATTTCTTTCGTAAATGATGTTATTCTTTTCAATATCATTATACAGAAATATTGTCATGGATTTTATGTTGAAATTCTTATTTTTTCCGTCAGAGTTACTATTCACGTATACGGCACTATTCACGGAAAAATTAAATTTTCTTCTATTTGTCCAAATTGCTTGTTAAGGTTACTATCTTTGATTGTATCCAAGTTTTGAGAATTTTGCTCCATAATTGATTGTTACGAGGTATTTTTGAATTGGATATACTAAAATACGAATCCTTAGTGTTTGTCTTTATCTCACTGGATTCGTTTTGTTTAAAATGTTTTTCATCATCCTCAGTCCTAAAAGGTGATGTAACTGAATATCTTTGGCCTGTAGAGCAAAGATGAATGATTACTTGATGAATATCTTTGGCCTGTAGAGCAAAGATGAATGATTACTTGATGAATATCTTTGGCCTGTAGAGCAAAGATGAATGATTACCTGATGAATATCTTTGGCCTGTAGTGCAAAGATGACAGGTGTTGAGATGAATATAACCACTGATGATACAAATGAATATCTTTGGCCTGTAGTGCAAAGATGAATATTTGATTCGAGATGTATATTAATTGATGTTACAGGGATAAAATATTGATGATGGACTTTTAAATCATAGAAGATAGTAGACTTGATTCTCTGCTTAACTCTTCTAATGAATTGTTATTTCCGCTGTGAATATTGATCTAAAGATTGGTTGTCCATTATATTTTATCTGATTTGTTGAAGACTAACGATAATTTATTTTCCATTATCTTAGTCATAATATTCTTTACTGAGCTAGTTGAGCTCACCCTTTTCATCTGTTGTCCTCTTCAGGAAATGAGAATGTTGCGGGAACTAGTCGGGGGACAGAGTGATGGTCCGAGTTAGAGCAGTAGTAGTCCTCACTATTTCTGATAAATAGTGTGATAATAATTGTAATGAGGACTTAGTTTGAATCTTACTATTTTCTACATAGTTGTATTGACACTCACAGTTGTGTGGTCGTATTTTGCACGACCGTATGATATAAAGTTTGTATTTGAATTCTGTACCATGTATTTGGAGACTCAGAATGGGTTGGGTTGAATGGACCTATTCTGGGGGGCGTCACAGCGCAGCTATTTGTGGGCCCCACAACGGAATAACTGTCGGATATAAAAAGCGATAGGAATAACCTTTTTATAAATAATGGCGTAGTTGCTACCGTTAGTACTGTTGAAATATCCGGTGGATAAATACAGTAATACGCGGTGTTGCACAGTAGCACACGGTATTGCACAGTATTTTAAATTATTGATTCTTATGTGAGAAGGCACTTACTCAATAATTGTTACAGTAATTACTGTTCAATATTTTATATTATTGATTCAATAATTGCATGATATTTTATTGGTTCAATAATTGCTATGTTGATATTTTATATCAATAATTGCTACGTTGCTATTTTATATGATTGATTCAGTAATTGTTACAGTTGATATTTTATATTATTGATTCAATAATTGTCACAGCACAATATTTCACATTTTCAAATTAATAATTTATATTATTTGAATAATATTATTAGATAGCATTATTAGCAATGTCTAAGGAAGTTCTGTCGAGGAAAGGGGTTAGGATAATCTAATTGCGCGCCAGTAAGGAGAAATTCTTATCGGAAAGCCCCCTCTTTCCTAAGAACAACCTAGTTGTCAATATTGTAGTTCTGTAATATTATTTGTGAATAATTAATGATTAATTTATATGATAAGAAAATATTTATTTTGTGGATATAAAAGAAGGAATTAGTACTGATGTGTTTTTATCAGTATTTTGGTGTGAAAAATCATCCGTTTGTGGATTTCGGCCATTTTACGTTGGGAATTTGGAAAAACTTCCTTCTACAAAGTTGTAGAGAATTAAATTTTCTATGGAAAGAACATAGAATTTGTATTTTTCTGACAAAAGGGCTATTTATTATGAATTATTGAAGTTTTGGAAAATAAATATTTTTTAAAATAAAATGGTGGGCCCCACTTTTGGTTGGTGTGGAAAATGCTAATGGCTTTCACGAGGTGACTGGAATTTTTTTTTAAAAATATTATTTTATTATAAAAGTCTACTTTGGCATCCTAAGCTTTTCCTATAAATAGGGTGCTTAGGTTAGAATTGAAAATCACACCAGAATCAGAAGTTTTTTCTCTTTATAATATCGAGCGTATTTTTGTGAGTATTTAGATACTTTGAGTGTTGCTATTCAGTGCAAGTTTTCTTCAGCCTTATATCCGAAATTCTAGTCAGAAGTACTATTCTTTTGATGTAAGGGATGTTATTACTTTCGTAAATGATGTTATTCTTTTCAATATCATTATACCAAAATATTGGCATGAATTTTATTATGAAATTCTTACTTTTTCCGTTGGGATTACTATTCACGTATACGACACTATTTCCGTATACGGCACTGTTCACGGAAAATTTAAATTTTCTTCTATTTGTCCAAATTACTTGTTAAGGTTCCTATCTTTGCTTGGATCTAAGTTTTGAGCTTTATTCTTGAATTTTGCTCCACAATTGATTATTACGAAGTATTTTTTAGTTAGATAAACTAAAATACGAATCCTTAGTCTTTGTCCTTTATCTCACTGGATTCGTTCTTTAAAATGTTTTTCATCATCCTTAGTCCTAAAAGGTGATATAACTGAATATCTTTGGCCTGTAGAGCAAAGATGAATGATTACCTGATGAATATCTTTGGCCTGTAGTGCAAAGATGAACATGTGTTGAGATGAACATGACCACTGATGATACAAATGAATATCTTTGGCCCGTAGTGCAAAGATGAATATTTGATTTGAGATATATATTGATTGATGTTACAGGGATAAAATATTGATGATGGGCTTTTAAATCATAGAAGATAGTAGACTTCATTCTCTACTTAACTCTTCTAATGAATGGTTATTTCCGCTGCGAATATTGATCTAAAACTTGTTGTCAATAATATTTTATCTGAATTATTGAAGACTAACGATAATTTATTTTCCATTATCTTAGTCATAATATTCTTTACTAGGCTAGTTGAGCTCACCCTTTTCATCTATTGTCCTCTTCAGGAAATGAGAATGTTGCGGGAACTAGTCGGGGGACAGAGTGATGGTCCGAGTTAGAGCAGTAGTAGTCCTCACTATTTCTGATAAATAGTGTGATAATAATTATAATGAGGACTTAGTTTGAATTTTAATATTTTCTACATATTTGTATTGACACTCACAGTTGTGTGGTCGTATTTTGCACGACCGTGGGATATAAAAGTTTGAATTTAAATTCTGTACCATGTATTTGGCGACTCAGAATGGGTTGGGTTGACTGGACCTATTTTGGGGGCGTCACAGTTGGTATCAGAGCTCAGGGATATGATCTCTGGCGGAGATCGGGGAATAGAACTAGGAGGGGAGTGACGAGTAAATCCTTCACTAGTATGTCCTACCTAAGCTTATGTGGTATTTAATTGGTCAGTCGGAGCATAGGGTTAATATGTGATATATTAATTTATTTAATTAACCTTTGTTTTATGGCAGTATTTGAGAATGGCAGCTGAGATTGTTAACAATGGAGTGCATGAGACTGTGGAGACACCTTTAATCACTAACTAGGAGAACATGTACAAGAAGGCAATGTTCATCCTGAAAACAACGCTGGTCAGACGATAAACGATGAGATGTTTAGAAGTTTTTGCAGTTCATGCAAAACCAGACGAGGGAGACTCATGTGCAAAATATAGGTGGAGATAATAACAACTCGCGCATTGTCACTGCCAAGCAGTTCAAAGAATTGGTACCACCAGAGTTTTTGGGAAAGTCGGATCCGATCAAGGCGAAGACGTGGGATAAATAAATAACCAAGATATTTGATGTCTTGGGATGCACAGAGGAACAGAAAGTTCCATTCACCATGTTTATGTTCCGTGGAGAGGCAGATTACTGGTGGGAATCCGTGAAGCGTACCCAACCTGCCGTACTCAAGATGTCTTAGGAAGCATTTCAGAAACGGTTTAATGACAAGTACTTTGCCTGAAAGTATTCGTCATATGAAGGAGGTAGAGTTTATCCGATTAGAACAAAACAACATGACTGTGTCCCAGTACGAGGCTAAGTTCGCGGAGCTGTCCAGGTTTGCACCTCATTTGGTGGAGAATGAGGAACGTATGACGCGGATGTTTCTGAGAGGTTTGAAACCCAAAATACGTCAATACCTCATTTCTCACAAATTTTCTCTATAATTCGGATGTAGTGAACAAGGCCCAGTTGTTAGAATGAGATAGTGATTATATTCAACCAAGGGACAACAACCAAGGTCGTACCGGTGGCAACAGTCATCGGAGCAATGACAACCAGCGGGGAGGAAAGTATGACAGAAGCGGTAACCACTCCGGTGGTAATCATGGCCATGATAGTAGGAAAAGCGAATCGGGAGGAGATTTCAAGAAGAGAAGGTACAATAATGAGAACGTGAAGACGACATCATCAGCAACAGCATCAATTGTTTTTAGGGGAGGAGAACGACCACCGGTCGTATGCTATAAATGCGGGAAAGAGGGACACATTAGCCCAAACTGCCCACAACAATTCAAAGCATGCTATAACTGTGGAAAAGAAGGACATATAGCTCGAGATTGTCCTATTGCGAAACCAAATCCAGCGGGGGTGGTGATTCCAAAGGCGGTTTCGGACAAGTCAAAGTCGGTGATTCCTGGAAGAGCATTTGTCGTGACAGCCCAAAATACAAGGAACCCACACGAGGTGATTATGGGTAAGCTAATCATAAACTCTTGCGAAGTTTACACCTTGTTAGATACCGGTGCTACCCATTCCTTTATTTCACCTGCTTGTGCTCAACGTTTGAACTTGATTTCTGATAAATTAGACTTTGACTTATCTGTTGAAACTCCATTGGGAGAAACCTTTGTTACATCCATAGTTTACAAATCTTGCTTGATTCAGATTGGTACCCTTACCTTACCTGTTGATCTTATAGATTTGAAAATACTTGCATTTGACGTGATTTTAGGAATTGACTGGTTAACCACTTACCATGCCAAAATTGATTGTTTTCGTAAGGTTGTTAGTTTTGATATTCCTAATCAACCTGTTGTGCAAATCCAAACCACCAAACAACTAAAATCAGTTAATATCATTTCAAGTCACAAAGCTATTCGTTTATTGAAAAACGGATGTCAAGATTTCTTAGCTCATGTCACTGATCTAAACCAGAATACATTAGGTTTAAATGATATTTCCGTTGTTAATGAGTTTCTTGATGTATTTCCCGAAGAACTTCCCGGTCTACCCCCAGAACGTGAAGTTGAATTCTTTATTGACCTTGAACCTGGTACAAAACCCATTTCTAAAACCCCATATCGAATGGCTCCTATTGAACTACAGGAGTTAAAGGTCCAACTACAGGAGTTGTTAGACATCGGTTTTATTCGTCCTAGTACATCTCCTTGGGGTGCTCCTGTTTTATTCGTAAAGAAGAAAGACGGGAGTATGCGACTTTGTATTGACTATCGGGAGTTGAACCTTGTCACCATCAAGAATAGGTATCCGTTACCTCGTATTGATGACCTGTTCGACCAGTTGCAAGGAGCATAATTCTTTTCAAAGATCTATCTTCGTTCTGGATATCATCAGCTGAAGATTAAAACTGAGGATATTCCGAAGACTGCCTTCAGAACTCGGTACGGGCATTATGAGTTCTTAGTCATGTCTTTTGGATTGACAAATGCTCCTGCTACTTTTATGGATATGATGAACCGTGTATTTAAGGAATATTTGGATCAGTTCGTTGTTGTCTTTATTGATGACATCCTCATCTATTCTAAAAGCCGTGAAGATCATGAGCACCACTTGAAGCTGATACTTCAAAAGCTTTGTGAGAATAAGCTATATGCCAAGCTGAAGAAATGCGAGTTCTGGCTTGAGGAAGTAGCATTCCTTGGGCACGTGATATCGAAACATGGAGTATCTGTTGACCCAACGAAGATTGAAGCAATACAAAGCTGGGAGCAACCTAAGTCAATGACCAAAGTACGAAGCTTTCTGGGCTTAGCTGGTTATTATCGAAGGTTCGTTGAGGGATTTTCTCGAATTGCTACTCCATGAACTCAGTTGACTCGGAAAGATATAAAATTCGTTTGGAGCGAGGAATGCGAGAAGAGCTTCCAAGAGCTCAAGAGGAGACTTATTTCGGCACCGGTTCTGAAATACCATCTGGTTCGGATTGATTTGCTATCTACAGCGATGCTTTGGGCAAAGGATTAGGATGTGTTCTCATGCAACATGGAAAAGTCATAGCCTATGCCTCGCGACAACTCAAAGAATATGAGAGGAATTATCCTACTCATAATCTAGAGTTGGTAGCAGTCGTTTTCGCGTTGAAGATCTGGAGACACTACCTGTACGGGGAGAAAGTGGAGATTTATACAGATCATAAGAGCCTTAAATATTTTTTCACTCAAAAGGAACTCAACATGCGGCAACGACGTTGGCTTGAGCTGTTGAAAGATTATGATCATACCATCCAATACCATCCTGGAAAAGCAAACGTTGTAGCTGACGCGTTGAGTAAAAGATCATATACGGGAACGAGTGCGATGATGTCAAGTATACGCGTGGAACCAGCTTTGATTGATAAAGTTAAAGCTGCTCAAGCTACGGACCTGGAGCTGATGAAGATGAAGAAGAAGGTGCTAGAAGGTGCCATTCCAGAATCAAGAATCGATGAAGAGGAAATACTTCGAGTCAACTCCAGACTTTGTGTTCCTAAAGATTCTGACTTGAAGCATAGAATCATGATGGAGGCACACAACACACCGTTTGCAATCCATCTTGGGAGTACCAAAATGTATCGTGATCTTCGACATACATTTTGGTGGAGCAATATGAAAAGAGAGATCGCGGAGTTTATTTCGAGATGTTTAACTTATCAACGTCTAAAGGCGGAGCATCAAGTGCCGAAGGGTCCATTGCAACCACTGGAGATTCCGAAATGGACGTGGGAACACATTACAATGGATTTCGTCACGGGTCTTCCCAAGGTTTCTCAAGGCATAGATGCGATTTGGGTTATTGTTGATGATAGATTAACCAAGTCTGCTCATTTCTTGCCCATACGAGAGACTTATTTCCTTGAACGTCTTGCTCATATGTACGAGAATGAGATTATCAGATTGCATGGCATGCCAGTATCCATAGTTTCAGATCGTGACCCCAGATTTACTTCATAATTTTGGATCAGTTTGTAAAAAGCTATGGGCACGGATTTACGATTCAGTTCGGCTTATCATCCTTAAACAGACGGACAATCAGAAAGGACTATTCAAACTCTTGAAGATCTATTGAGACTCTGTGTTCTAGACTTCAAAGGGAGTTGGGATAAGTACTTACCATTGGTGGAATTCTCCTACAACAACAATTATCAGGCAAGTATAGGCGTGGCTCCATTCGAAGCATTGTATGGACGAAAGTGTCGTTCTCCAGTATGCTGGGATGAGGTGGGTGAAGCAACATTGTTGGGACCGGAGTTAGTACGTATGACTACGGAAAAGATCCAAATGATCCGACAACGGATACAAGCAGCACAAGATCGACAAAAGAGTTATGCGGATCTTCTTCGAAAGGACGTGGAATTTAATGTTGGGGACCATGTATTGTTACATATTGCTCCATGGGAAGGAGTTACGAGGTTTGGGAAAAGAGGAAAGCTCAATCCACGATTCATTGGTCCATTTGAGATTCTTGACCGAGTAGGAAGTGTGGCCTATAGACTCGCTTTACCTCCAAGCATGTCTCGTGTTCATAACGTTTTTCACATATTCGTGCTTCGTAAATATGTGAAATATCCAAACCGCATATTGAGTTAGAACCAGACGAGATAGCCGAAGATTTAACGTACGAGGAGGTACTTGTCAAGATCTTGGATAGGAAGGAGCATGTCCTACGCTTGAAAATTATACCTCAAGTTAAAGTTTTGTGGAGAAACCATGCTATTGAGGAAATGACCTGGGAGTTGGAATCGAAAATGAAAGCGAGGTATCCTCACCTTTTCGACATACCATGTACGTACGTCAATTTCGAGGATGAAATTTTATAAGGAGGGGAGGATGTAAGACCCCGAATTTTATAAATAAAGATTTAATTTTCTTTATATATTATTTCGAAATAGTAAGGTGTTGATTTGATAAATACGAAAAATTATGGGTGAAATGTGCAAATATTTGAAAATAAGCAAGTGGTTATAAAATATTCATTGTTGTCGGGGAATATTCGTTTGGTCGTGGAATATTCTTATTGTCGGGGAATATTCGTACGATGGCGCAGCTATTTATGGGCCCCACAACGGAATAACTGTCGGATATAGAAAGCGACAGGAATAACCTTTTTATAAATAACGGCGTAGTAGTTACCGTTAGTACTGTTGAAATACCCGGTAGTTAAAATACAGTAATACGCGGTGTTGCACAGTAGCACACGGTATTGCACAGTATTTTGAATTATTGATTCTTATGTGAGAAGGCACTTACTCAATAATTATTACAGTAATTACTGTTTAATATTTTATATTATTGATTCAATAATTGCATGATATTTTATTGATTCAATAATTGCTATGTTGATATTTTATACCAATAATTGCTACGTTGCTATTTTATATGATTAATTCAATAATTGCTACAGTTGATATTTTGTATTATTGATTCAATAATTGTCACTGCACAGTATTTCACATTTTCAAATTAATAATTCATATTATTTGAATAATATTATTAGATAGCATTATTGGCAATGTCTAAGGAAGTTCTGTTGAGGAAAGGGGTTAGGTTAATCTAATTGCGAGCCAGTAAGGAGAAATTTTTATCGGAAAGCCCCCTCTTTCCTAGGAACAACCTGGTTGTCAATATTGTAGTTCTGTAATATTATTTGTGAATAATTAATGATTAATTTATATGATAAGAAAATATTTATTTTGTGGATATAAAAGAAGGAATTAGTACTGATGTGTTTTTATCAGTATTTTGGTGTGAAAAATCATCCGTTTGTGGATTTTGGCCATTTTACGTTGGGAATTTGGAAAAACTTCCTTCTACAAAGTTGTAGAGAATTAAATTTCCTATGGAAAAAACATAGAATTTGTATTTTTTTTTGACAAAAGGGCTATTTATTATGAATTATTGAAGTTTTGGAAAATAAATATTTTTTTAAAATAAAATGGTGGGCCCCACTTTTGGTTGGTGTGGAAAATTCTGATGGCTTTCACGAGGCGACTGGAAATTTTTTTTTAAAAATATTATTTTATTAAAAAAGTCTAATTTGGCATCCTAAGCTTTTCCTATAAATAGGGTGCTTAGGTTAGAATTGAAAATCACACCAGAATCAGAAGTTTTTTCTCTCTATAATATCGAGCTTATTTTTGTGAGTATTTAGATACTTTGAGTGTTGCTATTCAGTGCAAGTTTTCTTCAGCCTTATATCCGAAATTCTAGTCAGAAGTACTATTCTTTTGAGGTAAGGGATGTTATTACTTTCGTAAATGATGTTATTCTTTTCAATATCATTATACCAAAATATTGGCATGGATTTTATTATGAAATTCTTACTTTTTCTGTCGAGATTACTATTCACGTATACGGCACTATTCCCGTATACGGCACTGTTCACGGAAAAATTAAATTTTCTTCTATTTGTCCAAATTGCTTGTTAAGGTTCCTATCTTTGCTTGGATCTAAGTTTTGAGCTTTATTCTTGAATTTTGCTCCACAATTGATTATTACGAAGTATTTTTGAGTTGGATAAACTAAAATACGAATCCTTAGTCTTTGTCCTTTATCTCACTGGATTCGTTCTTTAAAATGTTTTTCATCATCCTTAGTCCTAAAAGGTGATATAACTGAATATCTTTGGCCTCTAGAGCAAAGATGAATGATTACTTGATGAATATCTTTGGCCTGTAGTGCAAAGATGAACATGTATTGAGATGAACATAACCACTAATGATACAAATGAATATCTTTGGCCCGTAGTGCAAAGATGAATATTTGATTTGAGATATATGTTGATTGATGTTACAGGGATAAAATATTGATGATGGACTTTTAAATCATAGAAGATAGTAGACTTCATTCTCTACTTAACTCTTTTCATGAATGGTTATTTTCGCTGCGAATATTGATCTAAAACTTGTTGTCAATAATATTTTATCTGAATTGTTGAAGACTAACGATAATTTATTTTCCATTTTCTTAGTCATAATATTCTTTACTGAGCTAGTTGAGCTCACCCTTTCCATCTATTGTCCTCTTCAAGAAATGAGAATGTTGCGGGAACTAGTCGGGGGACAGAGTGATGGTCCGAGTTAGAGCAGTAGTAGTCCTCACTATGTCTGATAAATAGTGTGATAATAATTGTAATGAGGACTTAGTTTGAATTTTTATATTTTCTACATATTTGTATTGACACTCACAGTTGTGTGGTCGTATTTTGCTACGACCGTGGGATATAAAAGTTTGTATTTGAATTCTGTACCATGTATTTGGCGACTCAGAATGGGTTGGGTTGACTGGACCTATTCTGGGGGCGTCACAATTGTGTTGAGGGAGTTTATTTTACCAAGAGCAGAGATGAGACGGGGAAACTTCTGAGAGGGCGTCACTTCATTTCATGCAGCATAAGAAGCCAAATAGGGGAGTTTCTTTCTTTTTACCTTTACCTTCAATGACGACATTGAACAGTTTAAGTTTGGGGGTATTGGTGTTTATTTTGCATATAGGTAATTCATTTCATGTTATGCATGTAAATAGTTCATTGCATGTAAGTTAGTTCATATAGTGCATGTAGGTTGTAAATAGTTAAAATTTGTGAAAATTTTAAAAATTTTCTTTTGTTTTTGCATACTGCATGAATCCAGTTTTCAGTTGGTTAGTTATGTATGTTGCCTGTGAAGAAACTGAAATCACTTGATTGTTGAACTGATTTTAGACTTAAGCCTGATTTCATGGTCATATATGTAAATCCTTACCTGTCAGATACTGTGTAACCAGTAAGCACGATAGAGTAAACACCATGATATGCTAAGTTTAAATGTTTACATACTTGTCTTCGGGTGGAAAAACTATATTTTAATAAAAGAGTTTTAGTTCGCATATAATAATAACTAGACTGTTAAAAGCTTAAGTTTGGGGGAAACAGGGAACATGCATGATATATGCGGGGAGATGGAGCGTAAGGCGCACTCCCTTACAGAAAAAGAAAAAGAAAAAGAAAAAAAATAGAATAAACACTTCGGCTACATCGAGTTCTGTGGCCTTTGATATTCGAGCAAGTAAGCCCTAGGGGTGTCTCTACACCCAGCGCCCTAAGGCTGTTTGGTCTGGAAGTCGTTGGTCGAAAGCTCGCTACATGGATATCATTGAAAAGCCTAAGAGAACTAGGCATTGCACAGTCAAATGTGTACACGGGAAAATGCGAATACGCCCTCGTGAGTAATAAAAGCTTAATGAAAACCCCCTGTTGACTCTTAACTCTAGTAATACACGGTCTTAGTTAGAACTTATATGATTTACTATTTTTCTTAAGTTAAAGCTTGTTTTTCCCCTAAGAAGCATAGTATGTGAGTTATTTGTATGAATGCATATCTAATGGTTGCTAAGCACACAACGCACAATACATCAGTGCTGACAGTTTTGGATTTGCAGAATATGCCTTATGGTCTTGTTTTAGGTAGCTTATCTGTTCGACTATCTCGTGGTTTTCTGAGGCATTGCTTTGAAAGTTCAATACTGGCTGGGAACTTGGATTCGCATTCATGATAGCGTAGGTTGCATACATTGTAGATACGGCATTGCATCTTTTGCTTAGTTTTGTTTTGGTTGCTTGAGGGCAAGCAACGTTTAAGTTTGGGGGTATTTGATAAGTGGATTGTATGACCACTTATTCGGATAGTAACCAACTCATTTTGTTGCTTAAACTCAAGTATCGTTGTGCGTTTTATGTGTTTTTGCTTTGTTTTGTGATTTTCAGGTTTAGAAACTCTCCGGGTGCAAATTGAGCTTAAAAGGGCAAAAGAACGCTTAAATGGGACAAAGCACTGAAATGGGCTTAAAGCATGAAGATAGCATGGGTGAGGAAGCAATGAAGGTGATGCCACGAGTCTAGAGGCCAAAAGGAGCAAGAATGGCCTTTGAAGCAAAAATGGGAAGGAAGTACATCGTTTGGGTGATTCACGTTCATTTCATGTTCTTGGATTGAAACTTGGTTCATATTGTAGAGCATCTTATAAGCTTTTCGAAACATCTTGAATCATCCAAATCGGAGTTCGGAGGCGAGAGTTATGCCCCGTATACCAACGGACGTCAAACCTCACGGTTTTGAGTTTTCATGCACAGCTGTCACTTGGAGCTCAATTTCAGCCTTCATCCATCCATTATTTCTCAATTCTCAAAGAATTAAAGTTGTAGAGGTTTTCGATAGCTTACAATTTGACAGGTGGCAGGCCTCGTAACTCCTTCTGGATCAAAAGTTATGGCCAGTTTTAGCAGAGGACTCTGCAGCAGAAAATCCTTGGCGCGGGCGCGCGGATTTCTATAGTATTTTGGGCGCGGCCGCGCCAGTTCGCTGCTGTGCCAGACTTGACTTTTCAATTGAACGGGACTTGACTTTTGATTGGGATATAAGGGGGCTCGTTTGTGGCAAGAAAAACCATCATATATTGGACCTAAGCCCTAGTTCCTCTCTTGGATTGGAGCTTGGGTCATATTGTAGAGCATTTGGGGGGTTTATGTTCATTTCATATTCTTGGATTGGAGCTTGAGTCATATTGTAGAGCATCTTATAAGCTTTCCAGAACATCTTGAATCATCCCAATCGGAGTTCGGAGGCGAGAGTTATGCCCCATATACCAACGAACGTTAAACTTCATGGTTTTGAGTTTTCATGCACAGCTGTCACTTGAAGCTCAATTTTAGCCTTTATCCATCCACTATTTCTCAATTCTCAAAGAATGAAAGTTGTAGAGCTCTTCGATAGCTTCGATTTTACAGGTGGTATGCCTTGTAACTCCTCTCGGATCAAAAGTTATGGCCGTTTTACCAGAGGACTCTGCAGTAAAAAATCCTTGGCGCGGGCGTGCGGATTTTAGGGCATTTTTGGGCGCGGCCGCGCTAGTCCCCAGCTGTGCCAGACTTGACTTTTCAATTGAACGGGACTTGGCTTTTGATTGGGATATAAGAGGGCTCGTTTGTGGGCAAAAAACTCATCATATATTGGCCTTAAGCCCTAGCCCTATCTTATTCTTTCCATTTCCTTTACATTTCTTGTATAGATTAGGAGTATGTTAAGTCTAGATTAGGGTTTAGTTTAGTTAGTTAGTTTCTAGGGTTAGATTTGGTTTGAAGATTGAAGCAAGTGGATTCCATTGGAGATTCAACAAGGAGCTTGAGCACTCAGATTTGCTATTTTCTATCTTTTGAATCTCTTTGCTTCCTATTTGCAATCTTATGATGTATATTCAACTTGTGGATGATATGTTTGAGTCATTTATGACTTAGACTTATTTTGAGGTTCCAATGGAATCTAATGAGTAGTCTATGTTGATTTCTCTTCCATGTTGGTTCTTATTGATTGCTTTGTGATTGTCTACTGCGATTTATGCTTTCATTGCTTAATTGAGTCATGACCAATTACTGTGATAACCTATGTGGACTTGAAAGACAAAGTGTAGGTTTAGATCTAATCGTAGTGGCTGGCGATTGTACGTTTACATGACGTTGGACGTATGATTTGTGCTTAGGATAGACATATACCGAAGCGCCGCTTGTAGTCAATAGAGAACTTGACCTTAAACCCTATTTATTTGTAAATCACATAGACATATAGTGGTTTAGGTAATGTGGGTGTTCATGTGCATTCTATCATCTGTGGATTGCACGTGATATGGATTAGGTGCATCGAAAGATGGCCTTCTCTCACTTTCGTGTTCTCGGCTTACAACCTGTAATGATCAATTTGACCTAATTGGAAGTATGTCGACTTAGACGAATCATTAGGGGAAATTGGGATCTCTTATCTTCATTATCTGATTCTACCTTTGGATTATTTATTGCATGTTTTAATTCCTTGTCTAGTTAACTTAGTTTTAATTCCAACTCTTTATAGCTCGTTTAAATAAGACTGAGGCAATTATGTGCTAGTAGTTTGGCGACCTTTTATCTGTTAATTCTTCATGGGAACGATCTTTACTTACTCTTTATTACTTGTTGGCCGCGTATACTTGCGCGAATATATTGACCGATAAATCGGCCAACACTGACCAAAAAGCTCAAAATAGTACTGTCTCAGAACCTAAATTTTCTTACATCCAAACGTGCATTACAGTAAAATATGCATACATATGTAGACTAAAAAATTTTCACAGGTCATATAGACGTACATTTTTTATACATTACGTTTAAAAGTACCCTAGGTGGTTCACATGCTTTTAACAGTCAAAAACTATGAAAGAAGGATGTAAAACGTTACCTGCGCTGCGCTAAATGCGTAGGAACTGATGGAATCAAAATTCGACTGCCAGAACTCCGTAGATCTGAAAAAGAAGATCGAAAATCCTTTCGCTGCTCAAACGGGAAACTTGCAAAATAAAAAATCCCACAGTACATTAAATAAGCTGGATAGCCGCAGCTCTACCTGTGATAGCCCAAGTGGGTCCCACACCCCCAGCCAGGTTCGGTTCGAGTCAAAATAGAGTTTAAACGGGCTGCTAAATCAAATCTGAAAAGAAATCGCTACGAGGTTCCGCGGTTTGTCCAGAAATTCTGCGTTTAAGTAGTGTATTCCTGAAAAAAGGGAAATTACGCGAAGACCCTTGATATTCATCCCGAAGCTATGTCCGGGGATCAACAGATCAAACTGCAAAAAAACTGCGCAAGAATTGCCCGAAACTGCCAAAAACTGCCATTTTTCGAAGTTCAGGTACTGACCGAAGTTAATTTCAGCCGTTAGCTCAGCCCCAGCGAAGTTCGGGTACTGACTGAAGTCAATTTCAGCCGTTGGCTTAGCCCTAGCAAAGTTCGGGTTTCGACCAAAGCAGTTTTAACCATTGGCTCAGTCCCTAGCGAAGTTCGGGTACTGACCAAAGTCAATTTCAGCCATTGGCTCAACCCCAGGAAAGTTCGGGTTCCGACCGAAGTCAGTTTAACCGTTGCCTCAGCCCCAGCAAAGTTCAGGTTCTGACCGAAGTAGTTTCAGTAGTTGGTTCAACCCCAGCGAAGTTCGGGTTCCGACCGAAGCAATTTCAGCCATTGGCTCAGCCCCAGTGAAGTTTGAGCTCCGACCGAAGTCAATTTCAGCCGTTGGCTCAGCCCCAGCGAAGTTTGGGTTTTGACCAAAGTCAATTTCAGCCATTGGCTCAACCCCAGCGAAGTTCGGGTTCCGATCGAAGCAGTTTCATTCGTTGGCTCAGCTTCAGCAAAGTTTGAGTACAGACCTAAATATAGTCCAATCATTGGCTCAATCCCAATAACGCTTCAACTGACGGCTTAACCCCAGCCAAGCAATAGAAGGGATCTGACAATGGAAACATTTATAACAGCATAACACAACTGATGGAATCTGTTATACACATCCTCAAAGGGGATCGTTGAGGTAGTATCAATCAGAATCTGTGAAGGTATCGCAAAGGACGTCATCCCTAACAGATCAAGACGAAAAAATCTGTGCTAGCTTAACTTCGCCAATCTCATCAGAGCCAAACCAGTTATAGTGAATAATGTCATTCCCAGCAGAAAATGACAAAGGTAGTTTGCGGTAACTCCCTAATACCATCAAGGGCTATACAAGACTGCGTCATCCCCAGCCAAGTGATAACGCACGATGCAAAAAGTAGCCCCATTCTACTTCAAGACGCCCAACCTTCGAAATGACTCTGGCATTTTCTATTCCAAGTGTCTACTAATCTTTATGATGTCCATTCCACTACGTTACATGGACATGATAAAAAGGGGCATCTGTAGACACTCGAGATTTTCCTTGCCCCGATACTCATCCAGTAGAAAGGTAAAACCATCAATCAACCCAAATCCGATCCACAATATAGGTGCTCCAGTCAAATCCGATTCCCAATATTGGTAATCAAGTTTTGACAGTCAATCGGACCATTAATCAAGTTTCGAAAGTCAATCGGACCATCAATCAAGCTCTAATAGTCAATCGGACCATCAATCAAGCTCTGACAGTCAATCGGACCATCAGTCAAGCTCCGACAGTCAATCGGATCATTAAGCTCAACCCCGGTCTCAACCCGGGAGATACCAATCAGCCCCGACAGCAACCCAGGAGGTATCAATCAACCCCGGTCTTAACCCGGGAAATCAAATCAACCCCGGTCTCAACCCGGAGGTACTAATCAACCCCGTTCTCAACCTGAAAAGTGCAGGTCATCCCCGGTCTCAACCTGGGACATCAGGACAACTTCAGACATCAGGCTGAAACATCACAATAACTCTATAGCAAAACCTGAAATGACCACGTCAGCCTCAGAGATAACCATGAGGTCAAAAGACTCGATTGGGATCCAAGTCTTGGAATCAGCTCCCGAAAGTCAACCAGCGACAATGTCGGCACTACAGGCAGCCCCGGGAGGGGTACAACGATCATTTTACCAACTTGTAAGTGACTTGGTCAAACTCAAACCAAATCGATGCCGCCAAAGTCAGAATGAACCCTAACGACGATCCCGAGTGGCAACAATGCAAGACAGTTCAACGAACAAACTGCGGGGAATCGAAGACCTAGTTATGAACCCATCTTCCTGGACCCAAAAAATGTTTTTTCCTATGTCATTGCAACACTCTCGGCCAGAGCTTTCCGGAAAGGTATCGCACGCCTCAAACGGACGCTCCGATCAAAAGTTAGAAAGTTTTCGACTGGATATCGCATTGCTCAGAGTGCATGTACTTCTAGACGACCAAGCCGGGCACGCGGGACCCACCTCGAGTGGCAGCACCTCTACCCATATACTACCACATATCAAAAAATCACCGGTAGATTTGGACGTTTAAGGCCTACAATTAGGCAAAAAGCCCGTAGTGCAGCCCATTGTAAGTATTTTTACGATCAGCAAGTCAATACTACTACTTTGCACCATTTTGCACCTGCATATCATGTTTTATCTTCTAAATATGCCCGAAACTTAGTTCTGTGGCCGTTTTTGTCAAAAAATTGATACATTTTTGTACATAAACTCAGTTTCCAATATTTCTACAACTCGGATTGACTATCCGTCAGCTCCAATAGCTTCAATGCACTAGCACACACCGTTGGCAACTTCACCGGACTGGGTTATCTTCCCAGTCCGGGTTTGGCCTTTTTCTGTATATATTTAACTGTTTATGTACTAACATTTCAATTCTGTCAAGCCCGAATTTCCAAATTTGAGGTACTTTACCGCTTTTATATATATTTATGCATATATAAGCGACTCTCACCATAACTGGTCTTCGTACTAGTTTTGGTTGACTACATTTCTATCAATATATATATATATATATATATATATATATATATTTTAATTCAGTCCGGGCACAGGCGTGAAAACCCATCGCCCTTACTACTTTTATATATATTTATGCATATATAAGCAGCCTTCATCATCACTGGTCATCTTTCCAGTCTTGATTGACTACGTTTCTGTCAATATATATATCTACATATATATTTCAATTCTAGTCCGAGCTTGCGAGTGAAAACCCATCGCCCTTTACAGCTTTTATATATATCTAACTATATATATATTGCTTTGTTCAATTTATTCAACTGTTGCATTTAACATTCATTTGTATATGAATTTGCACTGATATTTCTGCGGGCGAACTAGATTTATCCAAATCTCTCCACTTCTAGCTTTCAATAGTTCAAACAGGTCCCGACAGAACCTGGAAGCTATAATGGCTGAGATTTTTTTAAATCTAGTTATTTTTATAGTTTCAGCTTCAAAAGCAACCTCGCGTCCCTTAGATCGCTATCTAGTGGGAACAAGACGCTTCGACCGTGCGGACTGGAATTTACTGAATGAATCCCTGGTTCTGGTAATTTTGGGATATTTATCTATTTATGTACAAATTTGAACTGTGCAGGTTTTTCTAGCAACTCATATTTGAGCCTAAGAGTCGTGGGATTCATGATCAAACTGATCAGAATCTGATTCCTACGATGGACAAACTCTAGTTTACAAATGTACCCTGCCAGTTTTCTGTAAAATGTACATGCACAGACCTTAAAACGGTTATCCGGATTTAAGGTCTTAACATAGTGAAAATATTGATTGTCGTGTCAGCGTCCCTCCGATGGTTTTCATACCCATGAGGAGACCGACACTTTATATTTTTGTGGTCGAGGATGCTTTGCAGCCCGACAAATCACCATTTGCATGCAGCCTTAAGGCTATAAAGATAAAATTGAGAGTAGCGATATGCTTCAATTCCTATGCCAGCGTAAGGGTTTGATAAAACCAGCTTTCAAAACATCACTGTTAATTCAATTCAAAAGCTTTTGCAAATCAAATTAAATGATGCTTTTTGCAAATCAAATCAAAGATTGATTTTCAAATTAAATCAAACCCTTCGTATATAGGCTCAACAAAGCCTGTCAAAGCTTTCAATCAATTAAAAGGCCCAATTTTCAAACAGCATTCACTCACGCATTCCAGTTTTAAGGAAAATATTGAAAAGATTGCGGTACTGTGACAACTCGAAAATTTAGACAATTTATTAAAATCTTAAATGATTAAATTAAGGTTAAATAATAGACCTAAACAGAAAATAAGTGTATGAATTTGACATTTTTGTGAAGGATTTTGGTGGATTTAAAATTTTTGCGAAGGACTTATATGGTTTTGTGTATTGTTTATATATTTATAAAGAGAATTAAGAATGGAGTCTTTTAACCTAATATATATATATATATTAGGTACGGAAAATTTAATAACTTAAGGGTTATAATAAGAAAGGATGTTAGTATTTAAAATATTAACTAAGTCTAAGGGATTTATTTTATTATCTCAAGATTATTAATTTTATTAAAGCAAGTCTAATTGGGTTAAGTAATTACATGAGTAAGGATTTGATTTACTAATTGAGTGAATGGAAATCATAATTAAATGATTAGGGTAGGATATAATTAAAGTTAATGGTCTATGGTTATTTACATGGCCCAAGCTAATTAATTGGTAGCCCAAAACATTAAATAAAATGGCCCAAGCTTAAACAATTGAGGAGGGACCTTTTAGGAATTTAATAAAACCAAATATAAACATTAAAACTAAAACAAAAGTTGGAAGAAAAGGGCCATGTGGCCAGCCAAACAAGGAAGAGAAGGAGGGGATGCATATGATGATTGCAATTACCTACTCCTACTAACTCCCATCAAGTGTCAACATGTGTCATTCTTATAAGCTAGCCACCATTTTATTCTTTCTTGCAAGCAACAACTTCATCATGTGCAAGAGAGAGAAGACAAGAGTGATTGGGAGATATATATGGTATATACAAAATATACTAACACACACAAAATCATTTCATTTTATTTCTCTATTTTCTTTTGCTAACGAACCCCATTTCATTCTCTCTCATCACTTATTAGCTAACACAAAAAGTAAAATAAGAAAGAGGGAGAAATGGGCATGATTCGACAGCCATAAGGGAGGTAGAGGGAGAGTATTTTGTATACTCTAAGTTCATAAACAAACTTAGGAAGAAGGGGAGAGAAGCACACAAGCAAGGTATAAATTCTATATAGCTTATATAATTTATGTTTGATTATTTTCAATCAAAACATGGATCTATGATTTTAAAACGCCAAAACCTTAGATCTACATATATATATAAGTGTGTTATGTGTAGATCTATACCTTTTGGGTGTCAAAAGTTAGATCAAAAGCAAGAAAAAGGAACTATGTTTTAAAAAGATAGAAAACTATGATTTTCTTAGTATAAATTATGTTTTGTTTAGATTTGGTGTATGTTTGGTGTAATAGATCATAGATCATGTTAGATCCATGAGCTTAAGGTGTATTAGTACGTATTATAATGGTTTATGATGTTTAAAGTTAGATTAATCAAGAGATCATGAAAGTTTTCTTATAAAACACAAAGTTAGAAAATTAGATTTTTGAGAAAACGGAACCTGAAATTCAAACGACCATATCTCCTAGTGTATTTTGAATTTTTGAGTGTGGTTAATTTCTAGAGTTAGATCCAGAAGTATCCTAATAGATCCAAGTGGAATCACTGAAAAATTACATGTAGATTTCCATCGGGACAGTTTTTAGCAAAGTTGGAAAAATCTGAAAAGAAGAAAAATAGGCTGTCCGAAAATTGAAAGGACTATTTCGGCCACTTAACTTGTGAAATAAAATCATGCCTTTTGGGACATGAAATTATATGATATGAAGTAGCTTGTGTCCAAAAATGAGCTGATTTTGACTTAAATTGAGCAAGTTATGACTATTTCAATATTTGTGTTTTTCCGACAAAAATCTCTATAACCGGAGTTGTGTAACTCCGATCGCCATGAAATTTAAACTGGAGGCTCATGATAACATGTATAAGATCCTGCCAAGAGTTGAGACTTTTTGGAGTTAAGCGTGAGGTAGTTATTTTCTTAAGGAATTAACTATAAACGAATTTTTTGAAAAATACTTATGGAAATTGAAAAATTCCTAAAAAATTATTTTTGTGTATGGAATACATGTTTTTATGTGTGGACAAAAGATAAAAAAATAATAAGATGTTTAGATTAAAAAAAAGGGAAATTCAGCTTGCTGGATTGGCCATCAGGTTGCTGGATTGCAATCTGGTTTGCTGGATTGGCCATCAATTTGCTAGATGAGATGTTTAGACAATCCAGGATGATGGATTGGTCTATTTGGATAATCTAGGTTATTGGATTGGATGTTAGTTTGAATCCAGGTTGCTGGATTGTGGGATTGTATGAATCCTGGTTGCTGGATTATAGTTCAGTTTGAATCCAGGTTGCTGGATTAGGAATTCGACTTACTTAGTTATAATGAACTTATAAAATGAAAGACTAAGTGTTAATTCACAAGTTGTATGATATAGTAGTGTTAAGTCTAAGTTAGTACAATCGTACTCTTTAATGGTTAATGTATAGTAGCTGGGCTAAACGACTCCTTCATATGGGGAAGGGATCTACGAATTAGTAACCGATCTAACTCACTGTGAAAATAGTGTAGACAAGACAGAAGCTAATTTTTTAGTTGTTTGTGGGAAACCACTTAGTATACTATATTGAATATTATTAAAGACTCGATGTGTGCTAGGTTTAGACTTGTGTATATGTATAGTGTTAAGGTTATATAATATTTGACTATGTGTTTAAATGTTAGATAGTTTACTTATAAGGTATGTTGTGCTAATTGAAAGTTCAATCTTATAACTGATAGGTCTTTACAATAAAGAGATTAAATTATATTGATTAACAGTAATCGACGGTACAGGCAAGTTTTCTCTAACTCAACTTTGAGTTGTATTTCAAAGCATGTTCGTGAATAATTATTGTTAATTATTCACATCTATATTGATTATTGATTCGCACTTAGTGCATGTTGCATATGTTCATCAAGGTTTGAAAGGCTGATCACCTTCATTACCCTAAGGTTCAGATAAATTTGTTCATGTTCATTGTTGGCCATTCATCATTATTGATTCGGTCATTCAGTTATGAAAATTAATTCTTGTTCTTTCACCAATATTATTTTGTTGAAAGTTTGTTAGCTTATTATTCTTTTCAATCATGATATATCTTTATTGAACTTAAACTTGCTGAGCAAACTTGTTGCTCACCCTTGCTATATCATGATAAATATTTCAGATTAAAGAAGAAACTTCGAACACAGTCAAAGGCAAAGATAAATTCCATAATTGGATTTGGATGCAGGTTAAACTTGTAATGGTATTGGATACAAATGACATTGTATGTCGTGTAGGATATTGAATGCAGGTATTAAGTTAAGATTACAGACCTTGGGGATTATTTGTAAAAGTTATTGTATAAACAATTTATGTTTATATCTTCCGCAATAGTTATAGAAATGATGTATCGTAACGAACCATATCCGAGGTTCTGGGGACCCCGATTTGGGGGCGCTACATGTACCGTGTTTACACGGGAGTCGTGGGGTGCCTAACACCTTCCCCACATTTAACCAAGCCCCCGAACTCAAAACTCCGATTTCAAAGATCAAGTTTCAACAGTGTCCAGCAATTGGGATTCTTTTTAAATCAAATTCGATTGAGTTGGTACAACCATTTTCAAAACTAACTGTAGACTCTGTTTAAATCAAATCAAATCGTCGACATATACACATGTTGGCCTCTTTCCTAAAAACCCTTCAAATTTTTATTTTTGGCAATAAAAAGAATAAGGGTAGAGATAACTTTGGAATATCGATTTGAGGAAAACCGGGTTACGAACTGACCCGCGGTATTTCTTAAATTTTCCAACGTCGACAACTGCCCAGAAACCAATCAGAGTTGAAGAGAGATCGAGTCAAACAAGGGCCCTGTGCGTTAACCGGTCTGTTTTTCAGTTGGCCAAGAACACCTTAGGCGACATAATTCGTCGCTATAATCTACAACGACAGGTAAATTTTGAAAATTAATTATAATAACTAAAATTATTAAAATAAATAGAAGTAAATAATTAATAATTAATAAATAAATCTAAAAATTCATTTTTAATTATAATAAATAGTTTTTAATATTTTGACATAAAATTTTATTATTATTTAATGTATTTAAATATTAATGATAATAAAAGTATTTAATAATTATATTAAAATAATTATTTAAAAATAGTATTAATAGTTTAAAAATCATTTTAAATAATAATAAAAATTTAAAAATGATGTTAATGATTTAGAAATCATTATTAATAAAAATAAATCATTTAAAAATAATATTGATGAATTAAAAATCATTATGAATGATTATTAATTATTTAAAAAAATATTAATGATTCAAAAATCATTATTAATAAAAATAATATATTTAAAAATAATATTAATGATTTAAAAATCATTATAAATGGTTATTAAATATTTAAAAATGATATTAATAATTTAAAAATCATTATGATTGATAACAAATCATTTAAAAATTATTTTGAGCCTTTGAAAATTATTATAAATAATAACTAAACTATTAAAACTGATATTGAAACTTTTGAATAAAGTTTATTGAAAAACCAACTTGATAACTATTCAATAAAAAAATAAAATACCGAACGGACACCGAAATCAACCTAGATACTAATTGTTTGACTAGTTATTAGCTGTTATCGTTTGTAATGATTGTTATAAACATATATAGGTTGCGTAAACAATTTCAAACAGCTTAAGTAGCTGATCTTTACAAAGGCAAGTTTTTCTAACTTCATTTAATTCTACATTAAATGTAAGTATTATATATTGATATACGAACTTGTTATAAACATTATTCGTGATATCTGTGATTCGAAAAGGGTTATTGCTTATTGTTCAAGCATAACCAAACCATATGAACTGTTGTTTGCGTAAAATGTTTTTGATTTGATATCAAAGCATAGACGGTGGAAAAACCAATGTTGTTTGGTACAAAGGTATATATTGATACTATTCGGACCGACAGTTATAGCACTGACCGGAAGTTATATTTAAAGGCAGTCATAGCATTGACCTTGTTGGACTGGTAGGATGATATGCATACTCCTAGGATATGATTAGGCTGATCCCCTATGAGATATCCGAACAGAGCTCCTATAAGTCTTTATGATTATTAGGAATGTGGTGTGGTTGACCGAATCAACTCGGGTTGCTAAGTCTTTATGACTGACAGAAGCTCGTAATGGATGAACTCAATATATATGTGAAACAACTATGAACTATATGTTCATTCAATTCAAACTCAGTGTGAGTATAACATATAAATTGTTTAAATTTTGCTGAGCTTTCTGTAGCTCATCCTTGGAAATATTCTTTTCCTTTGCAGCTTTAATTGACGTATCGAAAGTTCCAGAGTTCAATCACATGGATGGAAAAACTCGGTTAATTTATGTTTTGGTTATATCTTTGAAAACTCTGATGTAATAGTAGGTTGGGATTTATTGTAATCCAATTTAATATGTAATATATTATAATCTTTTGTCAATCGATTAGTTTTACCTTTCTAAAAAATAGGAAGAAGTACAGTATCTATATGAACTATACATCTGAATGGGAGTATTGAAAGATCTTGGAGTTCTCTGATGCACTGAGGTTGCGTCCCTTAGTTCCAAGAACGATCCTAGCATTAATACTGCGCATGTCAGATAGATAGGGATTTTTAATAAGAAAGAAATATCCGTGAGATTATAAACCTATTCATCCAAGTGAGGGTATCCAGATATAGTAATTGTTCTGACGAGAACTATTATCTGATATGGATATTGTGAATTTTGGATTTATAGAAGTTATTATCTTATGGAATATTTACGTTAGCACCACATATGCTACAGGGAATGTAGAGATTTTAGGGGCGTCACAATTTTGTATCAGAGCTATAGGTTAAAAACCTTAGGTGAGGACACCTTAGGCTATAACCTTAGAGGAATAAGAGTAGTAAAAAAGTTAGTGAATACATAAACTCAAAAAGAGTTTATAGGATATGAATTGAGGAAATTCATGTAAAATAAGATAAAAACTAACTTAAAGAAAACTATTCTTTGCTATGTGTATACAATGTATATTTGGTGCTAGTCAAGTTAATATAGTTGATCAAAAATTAAGAATTTAAGGATATTCACATAAGTGATTGAGGAACTAGTCGTTCCGTTTGAGTTGGTATTTGAACCAGAATCAGTTTGGCAGATAGAGAATGATCCAAAGGGTAGGGTAGGATAGGAGAAGTGCCAACTAAAGTAGCTTATATAATAGTGTTTGAAGCTGTAGAAGACAAACCTATGGTAGATTTAGAGAGTGCTCATGAAGAGTACTGGAGTTGGTCCTAAGTAAAAAGGGAGACTCAAATCCTAATTGGGCTTATATAAAGCTAGAAGGGGGGACAACAGAAAAAGGAGAAACAAAAAAGCATGCAATATTTAGAAAATGGGTTGACAATATGAGATTTTAGATACAATGTAAAACTCAGAGTATTGAGGGGAAAGAAAATATGGAATAACTGTGATCTAGAGAGTTCAAAAAGTAAACAAAGGAGAATAGAAGAACTATGTGAAGATGAATACACACGTATGTAGAAAAGGCAAAAGGTATTGTTCTAGTGAGAACGCAAGTGAAAGAAGTAAAAATACATATGGTGAAGTTTGAGTATTAGAAATTTTGTGATAGTGTGAATAATAAGAAAATATGATAATATCTTATGAATGGACATATATGAATATACATCTGTGTGTAGTGTGTAAGTTTCAAACTTTGGTATAAGTTAAGGAATAATAATAAATCCTAACTTTCCAACTATAATAAAGGGATATGTAATATTTATAGCAGCATCTATAAGATGAACGGTAACATATAAATTTATAAGTATTCCCAATGTATTCTTCAAGAAAGCTAGTAATAATATATAAAACACTAGTCAAGTATGCGACGTACAAATTCTGTTCGTTGAACTGAATTAATTGTGGTACTTGTATTTATACCTAGTTGTTTGTTATTGTTAGGTAAATGGCAACATACGGAAGTTTAGAAGCAGAGATCGACGTGGAACAATTAGAGCCAAACTCAACCCAACAGTTGATAAATATTTTGTTAGGAGCTATATAGGGGAGGTTTAAGAATCCACCACAAGCTGAATCCAATACTCTAAGTATGACCTTAAACTATAAGTTAGTTGGACCACCTGAGCTAAAGACTATCGATGAACCAGAGAATGAAGTATTAGAGAAATGTCAAAAGAAGAGAAATAACAAAAGGAATGGAATGCCACTTTTCGTAATAATTATGGGAAAGGGGGCAATAATTTCAGCAACAAAGTCAACAAGGGAGGAAATAACAAAACTAGTCAGAGGAATGAAAGTTGTTGTATTTGTGGGAAAAAGCACGGAGGGGTATGTATTTTTAGTGGGACTAAGTGTTTTACTTATGGGAGAGATGGACATTACTCAAACTGATGTCCACAAAAGAGGAATAAAAATAAGAATAGAATCACATGTTTCAATTGTGGGGTGAAAGGACATATTGCTAAATTTTGTCCAAAATCCAGAAATCCAAACAAAAAGAGAAAACCAAAAGTTCAAACCAGTAGTAACCGGAGAGGTTGTTCAAAGTCGTCCGAAAGCATTAGGGCATATAACATGACGATGAGGGATGCTATTGCACAAGACGTGGTAACATGTATTATCCCAAGTCGATATTTTAAATACTCAGGTGATATTTGACTCTGGTATGAATTGTTCGTTCACATCTATTGGTTTTTTCTAAAAACATAAAAAGATGTCATGAGAAGACATAAATATAGAAACTTTTCATAAAGAAATAGTTTTCTTAAAATAATAGGAAAATTATTGTATTGTGATTAAAGGACATAACTTCTAGTTAAGAGAGTTTAATGTAATTTTAAGAATAAACTGGTTAATCATAAGTTAATGATTAACTGTAATTAGAAATGAACAAAATTATAAAAATGCATTGAAATCAAAGGTAGAGTGCAACGGGAATTTTTAATTAAACTCTGGGGTATAACAGTTATCTAAACAGAGAAATTTCTTAGAAAAGCTAATATGGTCTATTATCGAGGTGAAGGGATAGAAAAGATTTTGGATTAAAAAATCGTATACCATTTCATTAAAACCAATGTCGTTGCAGACACTTTAAAAGTCAAAAGAATCAAGAAAAGTTAAAAGTAATAATAAAACAACTAGGTATTGATAAAAGAATTTAATAAATTTGAGATTGAGATAAGAGTTCCAACTAACTCTATTTAGAGGTTATAGTTCGACCTTAATAAACAGAGTCAAAGAAATATAGGAGGTAGATGAAGAGTGTCCAAAGTATAAACAAGATAACTTATAAAATGAATATTAAATTTAGAGTAGATAGAGATAGGGCACTAAAATACAAAGAAAGAAGTTAATAGAAGGAGGCACCGAAGCCAGACTCTCCGTAATGGACACTGAGTTAGTCGGTGGAAAACTGATAGATACCATTGTGAAGTGCTACTGTTTAAACACCAAAAAATTCACAATTATTACTAGAATTGAAGAATGAAGAAGGCATAATATCAAAAATATCAAAGCAGATAAGTAAAAGAATTTCTAAAGTTAGAGAAGGATAAGATTAGAATTAATATTTGAAGGAGAAATTTGTGTTTCAACAATGTTGAAGCTAATATAAAAAGTTATAGTAAAATTTTTAGAATATCAAATGAGAATATATTATTACAAGTTTTGTGATAGAATTTTCGGTTATGTGAAGGATGCCAAATGTTAAATAAGAATATAATAATTGTGTAATAAGGTGGGTATAATTTATACCAGTTAAGATAGAATATAGGTGAAATACAAGGCAAAAACTTGGGTTTTATCAAAACAAGCACCAAAAAATGGGATCTCAAATAAAGCCGTAGCTGTAAATTGTAAAAACTTTGGGTGGTCGAACATGAAATAATAATTTGTGGAATGAGTATATAAATGTCTTAAGCTTAGAATTTAACATCGAAAGACGAATATGTTGTTATTAACCGTACCAATCTCTGAATAAGGGTAGGAACACAAGATCATGGAATTAGTAATAAATTCTCTTGTCACATAGAAAGGCCGCAATATTATTAACAGTCTCACCAAAACAATCTCATCTTCAGATTACTAATGTAATTGTTAATCTAGATTAATTAGCCAAGTTGTACCTAAATGAAATAATTTCTAAGTATGTAATTTTTGTAGTGTCAGATTCAAAATCTACGGTTTATTTCAAACTTTAGGAGGAGAGTTATCAAACACATTTACGGACTTAATGAAGGTTAAGTACAATATACCACCTATAAATAGATGGACAAAGTGAGAGAAATATTCAAACCTTTGAGAATATATTAAGAACTTGTATTACAGACTTCAAAGAAAGTGGAAGCCTTATGTAGAAGTTGCATACCATAGTTATCATGCTAGCATAAGAATGCCATCATATGAAGCCATGGACGATATAAAGTATATAACACATTAATATTGGGATTATATGTGAAAGATTTCAGACATCTCAGACTCAATAGAAAACGATGAAAGGTTAAGGATGAGAATCATGTATTCTTAACAGTGTTACTTTGGAAGTACAAATACGTTCTGATAAGAAAAGGAAATCGGGTCTGCGATTTATTGAACCATGTTAGTTTAGAAGAAGAGTGGATGAGGTGGTAGCACTACCTCCTAAATTAAAATATATTTATAGTCTATCTCATGTGACTGTATAAACCTGGCCTATAAGGAAGAGGTATCATATATAGTAGTTCTTGCTCAGATAATTGATTGAAGGGAACAAGTATTAATACATAAAGTAATATCATTAGTTAAAGTGATCTGGAAGAATCATGATATAGAAAGAGCTACACGGGAGCTGTGGGGTGAAATGCGAGAAGATTTCCTATATGGTTTTCATAATTTGTATTTTAATTTTGGGATGAAATTCTTATAAGAGGGGGTGATTGTAATAATCCAAAACTTAAGCAGTATTATTAATATAAGAAAAATAAAATTATTATAATAATAATTATAAATAAATATTATTATGTTCATGATTTGTACAATGTGTATTTAGCCTTATTAAAGTTATATATATAAATATATATCAACATATAAGATATAATTATGGAAACATATATGGAAAGTTTTTATAACTAAACCCTAATTTAAGATTCTATCTAAATTAGAAACTCTAACCCTAATGGTTATAATAAATAGAAATTATAACTTAATACATTGATAATGTTATAAAGGATTGTGAAAATATGCACACTAACTTTATATATAGTAAATTAAGGAATGAATTAAAAGAGATTGCTAGAAAACCTTAATTAGGTATTAGGAAACCCTAACCTTAAATAAGAAACCCTAATTTTAATTATAAAACTTAATTCTAAATTAACAAACCCTAATGGTTCAATTTTGTTTTTAAGTTCAAACGGAACATGAAATGACTAAATTATCCTTAATTATAATTATGAAATTACCAAAGTACCCTTAGTATGTGGGAAATGACCAAAATGCCCTTTTCTTATTCTTTAAGCAAAAGATACATCAAATCTTGGTGAATCTTCACTCAAAGATTTGCCATCATTCCACCAGCCTTTCTTTGACACATAGCATAAGATGGATTCATTGAATTTAGTTTACTTATCAAAATAGTGGATTTAAAGTCCATTTAGCCTCACTTCAAGTTTTTATACAAAGATAAGGGTTAGTTCTTCAAGTTTACGAAATATACACTAAGAATACCTCATATATTGATCAACAAACAACCCTTAACAAGTCAAGTCAGAATCAGAAGGGAGAAATCAAAAGAGAGTTCAAAAGAGGTATAAAACCTAAACAATGTTAGATCTTTAAGACTAATTTAGATTTTATATTTTAATGTTTAAGTATGTTTAGGAGTATGCTATATAGTGATCTGGGTTGCTAAAACATGAATCTATAACATTTAAATGCACAAAAATGAAAATTTAAGAAAATTATCAAACCCTAGAAAAATGGCCTGACAGCCTAATGTCAGGACTTATTGATCTTACTCTGTTAATTGTTTGATCTTGTTAATGTATCATAGTTTTAGTATACCATGAGGTTAGTAACCTGAAAGTGAAGTCAAGTCCAGAGGATCAACCGGCTGAAAGTTATAGGCAGTCAAAACCCGTTGACCGAGCTTGACCGTCCGTTTTCTGGGTAACCCAGAAAGCTGAGGAACACGCCTAACAGGCCATTTGACCAGCTTTGATCTCTCACCTGTCAGTTTGTTTGGATGTTAGACGTTAGTAAGATTGTACCTTGACATGATGTATACACCATGTGAGCACTGTAAAGCCTTAGGAAGTCACGAATCGAAAGTTATAGAGGGTCAATTGTCGTTGGCCGTTCAGATCGCGATTCTGGGTAACCCAGAAATTCTAGGCAGCGGTCTTACAAGTAGTTTAGGGGCTTGGATCTTGTTGGTTGATGATACATAGACTCTATAAGTGCTACCTTTGTGGTACCCTGCTAGTCAGTCTACAACAACCGACCACTAGAACACCTAAACTACGAACACACTGCACAATATAAGGCTTGAATATGCATTGACCGGCATTGACTTTCCATTTCTGGGCAACCAAGAAATGAAGAATAACATCGGTTGGGTGGTTTGACTGGCCATGGAATCTTGTAGAGATGTTTTTAGGCACTAAACTGACTGTGGGTGTGTACTCCTACACAAACACTATAAATTCATCAAACTTGACTGCCCAGAAACCAATCAGATTGGAAGAGCGATCGTGTCAAACGAGGGTCCTGGGCGTTGACCGGTCTGTTCTTCAGTTGGCCAAGAACACTTTAGGCGACAGAATTCGTCGCTATAGCCTACAGCGACAGGTAAATTTTGAAAATAAATTATATTAATTAAAATAAATAGAAATAAATACTAAATAATTAATTAATAAATTTGAAAATTCTTTTTTAATTATAATAAATAATTTTCAATATTTTGACATAAAATTTTAATAATATTTAATTTATTTAAATATTAATGATAATAAAAGTATTTAATAATTATATTAAAAATATTATTTAAAAATAGTATTAATAGTTTAAAAATCATTTTAAATAATAATAAATTATTAAAAAATGATATTAATGATTTAAAAATCATTATTAATAAAAATAAATTATTTAAAAATTATATTGATGAATTAAAAACATTATGAATGATTATTAATTATTTAAAAATAATATTAATGATTTAAAAATTATTATTAATAAAAATAAATTATTTAAAAATAATATTGATGATTTATAAATCATTATAAATGGTTATTAAATATTTAAAAATAATATTAATGATTTAAAAATCATTATGATTGATAACAAATCATTTAAAAATCATTTTGAGCCTTTGAAAATTATTGTAAATAATAACTAAAATATTTAAACTGATATTGAAACTTTTAAATAAAGTTTATTGAAAACCCAACTTGATAACTGTTCAATAAAGAAATAAAATACCGAACGGACACCGAAATTAACCCAGACACTAATAGTTTGACTAATTATTAGCTATTATCGTTTCTAATGACTGTTATAAACATATATAGGTTGCGTAAACAATTTCAAACAGCTTAAGTAGATGATCTTTACAAAGGCAAGTTTTTCTAACTTCATTTAATTCTGCATTAAATGTAAGTCTTATATATTGAAATACGAACTTGTTATAAATATTATTCGTGATATCTGTGATTTGAAAAGGGTTATTGCTTATTGTTCAAGCATAACCAAACCATATGAACTGTTGTTTGCGTAAAATGTGTTTGATTTGATATCAAAGCATAGATGGTGGAAAAACTAATGTTGTTTGGTACAAAGGTATATACTGATACTATTCGGACCGGCAGTTATAGCACTGACCGAAAGTTATATTTACAAGTAGTTATAGCACTAACCTTGTTGAACTGGTAGGATGATATGCATACTCCTAGGATATGATTACGCTAATCCCCTATGAAATATCCGAACAGAGCTCCTATAAGTCTTTATGACTATTAAGAGTGTGGTGTGGTTGACTGAATCAACTCGGGTTGGTAAGTCTTTATGACTGACAGAAGCTCGTAATAGATGGACTCAGTATATATGTGGAAAAACACTGAACTATATGTTCATTCAATTCAAACTCAGTGTGAGTATAACATATAACTTGTTTAAAATTTGTTGAACTTTCTATAGCTCATCCTTGCAAATATTCTTTTCCTTTGCAGCTTTAATTGACGTATCAAAAGTTCCAGAGTTCAATCATGTGGATGGAAAAACTCGGCTAATTTAAGTTTTGGTTATATCTTTGAAAACTCTGATGTAATAGTAAGTTGAGATTTATTGTAATCCAATTTAAGAATATGTAATATATTATCATCTATTGTCAATTGATTAGTTTTACCTTTCTAGAAAATAAGAAGTATAGTATCTATATGAACTATACATCTGAATGGGAGTATTAAAAGATCTTGGAGTTCTCTGATGCACTGAGGTTGCGCCCCTCAGTTCCAAGAACGATCCTAGCATTAATACTGCGAATGTCAGATAGATAGGGATTATTGATATGAAAGAAATATTCGTGAGATTATAAACATATTCATCCAAGTGAGGGTATTCAGATATAGTAATTGTTCTGACGAGAACTATTTTTTGATATGGATACTATGAATTTTGGATTTATAGAAGTTATTATCTTATGGAATATTTATGTGAGCACCGAATATGCTACAGGGAATGTAGAGATTTTGGGGGCGTCACAATTTGGTATCAGAGCTATAGGTTAGAAATCTTAGGTGAGGACACCTTAGGCTATAACCTTAGAGGAATAAGAGTAGTAAAAAAGTTAGTGAATATATAAACTCAAAAAGAGTTTATAGGATATGAATTGAGGAAATTCATATAAAATAAGATAAAAACTAACTTAAAGAAAACTATTGTTTGCTATGTGTATACAATGTATATTTGGTGCTAGTCAAGTTAATATAGTTGTTCAAAAATTAAGAATTTAAGGATATTCACATAAGTGAGTGAGGAACTAGTCGTTCTGTTTGAGTTGGTGTCTGAACCAGAATCAGCTGGGCAGATAGAGAATGATCCAAAGGGTAGGATAGGAGAAGTGCCAACTAAAGTAGCTTATAGAATAGTGTTTGAAGCTGTAGAAGACAAACCTATGGTAGATTTAGAGTGAGCTTATGAAGAGTACTTGAGTTGGAGCTAAGTAAAGAGGGAGACTCAAATCCTAATTGGGCTTATATAAAGCTAGAAGGGGGGACAACAGAAAAAGGAGATACAGAAAAGCATGCCATGTTTAGAAAAAGGGTTGAGAATATGAGATTTGAGATACAATGTAAAACTCAGAGTAATGAAGGGAAAGAAAATATGGAATAATAGTGATCTAGAGGGTTCAAAAAGTAAACAAAGGAAAATAGAAGAACTATGGGAAGATGCATACACACGTATGTAGAAAAAGCAAAATATATTATTATAGTGAGAAGGAATGTTAAAGAAGTAAAAATATATAAGGTGAAGTTTGAGTATTAGAAATTTGGTGATAGTGTGAATAACAAGAAAAATATGATAATATCTTATGAATGGACATATATGAATATACATCTGTGTGTAGTGTGTAAGTTTCAAACTTTGGTATAAGTTAAGGAATAATAATAAATCCTAACTTTCTAACTGTAATAAAGGGATATGTAATATTTATAGCAGCAGCTATAAGATGAACGGTAACCTATAAATTTATAAGTATTCCCAATGTATTCTTCAAGAAAGCTAGTAATAATATATAAAACACTAGTCAAGTATGCGACGTACAAATTTTGTTCGTTTAACTGAATTAATTGTGGTACTTGTATGTATACCTAGTTGTTTGTTATTGTTAGATAAATGGTAACACACGGATGTTTACAAGCAAAGATCGACGTGGAACAATTAGAGCCAAACTCAACCCAATATTTGATAAATATTTTGTTAGGAGCTATACAGGGGAGGTTCGAGAATCCACCACAAGCTTAGTCCAATACTCTAAGTAATTACCTTAAACTTTAAGTTAGCTGGACCACTTGAGCTAAAGAATATCGATGAACCAGAGAATGAAGTACTAGAGAAAGGTCAAAAGAAGAGAAATAAAAAAAGGAAGGGGATTACCACTTTTCCTAATAATTCTGGGAAAGGGGGCAACAATTTCAGCAACAAAGTCAACAAGGGAGGAAATAACAAAACTAGTCAGAGGAATGAAAGTTGTCGTATTTGTGGGAAAAAGCACGGAGGGGTATGTATTTTTAGTGGGACTAAGTCTTTTACTTGTGGGAGAGATGGACATTACTCAAACTGGTGTCCACAAAAGAGGAATAGTAATAAAAATAGAATCATATATTTTAACTATGGGGTGAAGGGACACATTGCTAAATTTTGTCCAAAACCCAAAAATCCAAACAAAATGGGGAACCCAAAACTTCAAACCAACAGTAGCTGGAGAGGTTGGTCAGAGTCGTCCGTAAGCATTAGAGCCTGTAACATGATGATGAGGGATGCTATTGCACAACACGTGGCAACATGTATTATCCCAAGTCAATATTTTAAATAATCAGGTGATATTTGACTCTGGTACGAATTGTTCGTTCACATCTATCGATTTTTTCTAAAAACATAAAAAGATGTTATGAGAAGACATAAATATAGAAACTTTTCATAAAGAAATAGTTTTCTTAAAATAATATGAAAATTATTGTATAGTGATTAAAGGAATTAACTTTTAGTTAAGAGAGTTTAATGTAATTTTAAGAATAAACTGGTTAATCATAAGTTAATGATTAACTGTAATTAGAAATGAACAAAATTATAAAAATGCATTGAAATCAAAAGGTAGAGTGCAACGGGAATTTTTAATTAAACTCTGGGGTATAACAGTTATCTAAACAGAGAAATTTCTTAGAAAAGCTAATATGGTCTATTATCGAGGTGAAGGGATAGAAAAGATTTTGGATTAAAAAATCGTATACCATTTCATTAAAACCAATGTCGTTGCAGACACTTTAAAAGTCAAAAGAATCAAGAAAAGTTAAAAGTAATAATAAAACAACGAGGCACTGATAAAAGAATTTAATAAATTTTAGATTGAGATAAGAGTTCCAACTAACTCTACTTAGAGGTTATAGTTCGACCTTAATAAACAGAGTCAAAGAAATATAGGAGGTAGATGAAGAGTGTCCAAAGTATAAACAAGATAACTTATAAAATGAATATTAAATTCAGAGTAGATAGAGATAGGCCACTAAAATACAAAGAAAGAAGTTAATAGAGGGAGGCACCAAAGCCAGACTTTTCGTAGGGGACACTGAGTTGGTCGGTAGCAAACTGATAGATACCATTGTGAAGTGCTATGGTTTAAACACTATAAAAGTCACAATTATTACTAGAATTGAAGAATAAAGAAGGCATATTGTTAGTTCCCAATGGCACGTTAGTTATCTAGAAGGTGGGTTGAATAGATATTTTAAAATTTCTTTGTTTAAAATACTTTGTCAGTATTGAATATACTGACAGCAGTAGAATATATGTTTGTTCCCCCTTTAAGATATTGCAGTTGTGGTTTGATAAGCAGTTAAAGCAATTATAACAGATATAAGAGTTATGGCAGTTAATGAGAGACAACGAGACACAAGGGTTTTAAGTGGTTTAGAGCACAAAAGACTCCTAGTCCACTCTTCTACTCCACGCGTAGGAAATCCACTAAGGATATCTCTTACAACTTGAATCACTTAGATTCCTTCAAGGCCAGCAGCCTTGGAACTTCTCTTAGTTCACTTTTGAACTCTTCAAGTCTAGCAGACATGGTACTTCTCTTAGTCCACTCTTGAACTCTTCAAGTCCTTCTGACTTGGAACTTCACTTGAGTTGATAGTTGTATTCTTGGGTGTGCTACTCAGTTGCAATTAAGCATCAGTTCGGAAGAACTGAGTAGCGAAGCAAGTTTTCCTCTTTTAGGATCGTAGAGTTGATCGTTGAGTGTTCTTGAGATATTGTCTTGATATTATTTATTTTTGTTGACTTGCTTTCTTAGTCAAAATCCTTGTCTGATTTCCTTATAAAAGAGTCGGTCAAAATGTTTTCGTTTGAGTGCTCCCGTTGCAGCGTTAAATGCTTTAGACATTTCTGTGCAGTTGATGTTCACTTATTGCTTCCCTGCTACACAGCCGACTGGCCCACTGACACAGCAGACTACAATCTCACCTAACACCTGAAAAGATGTTTTTAGCAGGCGGTTTAGTCCTTTCCTTAGCTTCTTTAATAGGCTTCTTCGATTTAGACTAAGGATGAATATGGAATCATTGGGACCATCAATTTGTCAACGGCTATAAGCCTTTCTTCATTTATTGCTCTTCTTCCCTTCATCAGAACTATGAACTTTGATGCTGACTGGAGGAACACTATGATTATGGTCATTGTACTATAATCGTTGTGTGTTGGCTTGTACAGGCTTGACTCAGACTTAATCCTAGAGAACACTACGATTCCACTTCAGCTCTTTGGAAAACTACGATACCTTCTTGCTTGGTCTTGTAGACTCTATAATTCCGAGAGCACACTACGATTCTTGACTTAGCTCGACAGGCGCTCGGATCATCTTTATGATTCTCAGTGTGGCTTTCAAGGTAGACTATAATTCTTCGATGCTTTCACTTATGCTCCACAAATCTTGCCTTGGCCTCTGCAGACTTTGTTTTCTTGGCAGACTACAATTTTGGACATCTTCATTGAAACTCTACGATTCTGCCTTGGCTTCTGTATGCTGCCTTTGACAGACTACGATTCTGTCAAGTTTTTAACCTTTACATCTCAAATAGATCAACCTAACAGTTTTGATCATTTCTTCTATACATTTATTTACATAAATAATGAACATTAAAGCTCAGATCAACCTAATAATTTTGATCTATCATCTAAGTCCTTGTACATATGATCATTGAATGACTTTACACTTAAACATTTATATTTACTTTCAATATCAAATTTGAATATGCAATTCTCAACAATCTCCCCCTATTTGATGTTGACATAATCAAGGAGATTTGTATCATTGCATCATTTTCTAAATGCAGAGAGCTAGAAAGTAAATATGACTTAGTGTTTCAGTGAGCAACTAAAATTTCTAAAGAATAAGCATGAATTTATTGATATTTGAAAAGATATTACAATCTAGCATAGAAACATCAATATACAGTTAAGATTAGACTTATCTCTATCATCTTTGCCTCTTATTCCTTGAAGGGTTGGCATGCTCTTCAACTCTTCTTCTCCTTGAGGCTTCATCTCTCCATGCAATATCCTCTAGCTCTTCTCGGGTCAAAGGTTCTTGATGATCATGTCTGGTTATAAAGGCATGATCTCCAACTGGCATGTTAAGACCAGTAGAGGATATACCTTGTGAGCTAGAAGCTTGACCTTGACTCCTTTGAATAGGTTCAACCATGAGAGGATGCTGCATCTGCTAATCAGATCGTGGAGGCTGATAACTTGGACTTCTAGAGTTTCCACCCGACGATTGACCAATTTGAGTTTACCTTTGCCTTTCCTGATGAGGAGGTGGTTAAATGTGTGTTTGCCTGTACCTTCCACCTCCACCTCTGCTACCTCTGACTCTGCCTCTATCCCTTTGCTCATTATTCTCCCCTTTTATGTCAGCATCAAGGTTCGAATATCATCAAATAGGCACTTGTCACCTTCCACCAGCTCATGCATCTGAGAGCAGTTGAGTGCAATGTCACTACGATTTTCCTCGACTAGAGCCTCAGTTTGCCTTCTTTGTTGCTGAAGCCGCTCCATTACGTTATTATTCTGATTAATTTGAGTGACACTGCAGGCTTGGAATTATTGTAGAGAGATACGCAGTTCTAAAATTTGTTTGGACATTAGCTCATTTTGAGATTACTGATTCTTCTACATTATCTCCATGGCTTCCTTATGCTTATTTGTGGCAGCAAAGTGAATGACATCTCTTTTACTGAGGCTGTCAGCCATTTCCTTGACAATCTCCCTCAGCTTCTTTGATAGTTTAGTTGCCAAGTTCCCTGGAAGTGGCTTGACCGATTCGATTATATGGTCGAATCTCATGTGAAGCGTTAGGGAGTGTACTTCAAGAATCTCTCCAGACTCTGCACCCATTTAGCTTAATGTTTCAGTCAGCTCCTCCTTTGTTGGCATTAGAGACAATTGATCAAGAATTCATTGTCTCAGGAGGAGGAGGAGGGATAGTCGTAGTGTGTTCATCTCTCCTTGACATACTTACGAGGGCAAGTGTTATGTTAAAATATTCGTTGTTTGAGGATGAAGGAATATCTGCTTGGGTATTGGTGTTTGTGTTTGTTGTATGGGCGTAGTGTTTGGTTTAGGGGTTTGTGTTTCTGGTTCGTTGACCTGTTTTGGAGACTCTACGATTGTAGTATTAGGTTGATTAGTAGGTGTGAATCGTAGTGTGTCGTCCAGAGTTGGTGTCTCAATGGTTGTGCTTGTAAGTATTTCTTTGACTACTCTTATGATGTGCTCAATTACCATTGGATCATTAACAGTTGGCTCTACGAGAACAAGTTGGTTGTTTGGTTCATCAGTCATAGAGTTTTGGGACTCTGTAACCGGAAACTGATTGAGTGGATGCAGAACCACTTCTAACCATTTGGACCATTTGTAGAATTGATTAAAATGGGATGATGGAGAGTAGTTGTTAATGAAAGAGAGGGGAGTGATGCATACCTTTGGTTCTTCTTTAGTTTGTGATCAGCTTCTGATCAAACCTCTTTTCTCTTGGGAATCCATAGGCAAGCACTGAAACTGCTGGATATGCCTTTAATGTCTAGAATATGTGATCACATTAGTTGAGAATCATGGCTCTATTATATGGCATCATGGGCAAGTAGTTGAACAACTGATTGTAGTTAGTTGTCCTTTCTCCATCTTGTCCCACATAGAGGATCTCAAGTTCATCCTCATCTTCTTCATCATTATCTTCATCATAAATTTCCACTACATCATTCACCACATCATCATCAACAATATTCACCATTTCTGTAGCAGCAGACTCTATGAAATCTTTATTAACTGGGGGACTTCAAGATTTTCTTTTGGTAGCTCCCCCTCAGCTGTAACACTTTCTTGAACAGGAGCTTCTAGATTTTCTTCTTTAGCATTGGCTGAGTTTATTTCAGGTACTTTTGGCTCTTCTTCTTCTGACTGTGTCACATCTTCTACCAGAACCTCTTCCGAATGAACAATAACTTTAGCAGGGCTTATTACTATTGTTTTTTGCATAATCCTTTCAGAGTCGACCATTTCTTCTTCTTGAGCTTCATCAGCACGAGCACCTCGTTTCAGGCATCTCTATATCAGCTCGATTTATAGCCTGATCAGGTGCAGCAGTGTTATCTATATCTCTAATGTAAGCTATCACATCTTCAATTATTCTTGTCTTTTCAGGGGTTACACCAGATGCTTGAGGCTCAGTAGTCTGTTCAGCCTTTTCAGCAGTCTTTCTTTCGTAATCTTCTTTCAATATTTCTTCATTGGTAAGAACATACTTCTTAACCAACTTCTTCACCTTCTTCTTTGGTATGAGCATAGCCTGTGTACCTTCTTTAACTTCAGCCCTTAGAGTTTATTCAGGCTAAAAGGCTGTTTCACCTTTTCCTTCTGCAGTGGTAGCCAATATGGACTCTACGATTGGTGAGGACTCCACAATCGTAGTGAATGAAGACTTTCTAATTTTATGGCTGTGTTTCTTCTTCTGCTAAGGCTCAGAGCTCCCTTCAGCCCTATCCTCACTTGTCTCCCTCTTTTTTTTTTCTTCTTCTTCTTTTCTTTCAGAACCTCCTCTGGTGATTTAGGAGTGATGACTCTATCAGTGGTAAGGCTTCTGAACTCCATATCAACACCAGAACCCACTTGGGGTGCATCAGTGGTTTAGCCTTGGGGCTCCTCGACCACTTGTTTACCTTCATTCACCTTCTTCTTCCCCTTGCTCTTTCTAACTAGAACTACAGATTCTTCTTGGTTTACCTCTTCATCTTCCTCAACTTCCTTCACAGCAGGTGAGGTTGCAGACATCATCTTCACATTCTCTGCAGGATTTCTCTTCTAATTCAGGAACAACTGCTGGGTCAACTTTCTATTAGGAACAATAGAAACACCTTCTTTGTTTTCAATCCTGTACCCCAGAGTAGCCTCTAGAATGATGCTGATAAACCTTCCATAGGGCATCTTCGTAGTGCTATTGGTCTTCTTGGGGCTTTCCATCCATTTCCCAAACCATTCCATCAGTAAAGCTCCATAGTTGAGTTAAACTTTGTATCGAATGGCTGTAATGAGCTTCAGTTGCTTCTCATTGACAGAATCATGGCCAGAGCCCTTGCAACATATGCATTTTCTGACAATATCAGTAAGGAACTCATATTCTTGGGGAAACTCTTTCTTCTTGTAGCCACTCTTTCCTTCAATCTTGGAGTAGCATAACTTTTTTAGACCTTCATGGAAGTCGATTCTCTTTAATGATGGAAGACCTTCATTATTGAAACCTAGGGCTAGGTTTATGCTTTCGAAATTGAGCTGAATCTTCACGCCCTTGACTTTGGTGAGGATGGAGTCTCCGTCAACAACTTTATTGCTATAGAACTCTTTCACCAGCTTCGTATAAATTAGGGTGCTGGTGCTTAGAGCTTCTTCGAGTCCTGCTTTCTTCAATAGTGAAAGAACTTAGTGAATTTTTGGGCCAGCATCTTCGAACCGGTCAAAGCACAGTTGGTAACCCGAAATAACTTTGGAAGCAGCCATTGATGTTGATTGAGTATCCTGAGACGAACAAATTATCTTATCTTTCTGAAACTTAGGGTTTCGTTTGAGAAAGAGAGAGAGATAAGCGTTTGGAATTCAAAAAGTAAACTGACAAATGACAGTTTAAAATTAATTTATAACTTCGCTCCATAAGTTTTTCATAGTGGGACACGAGATGAGTTCTGCAGGACTCTACGATTTTAAGTCATGTGGAAAGTTTGATTCTGCCCTTAGATCCCCCTGAGCTAGTGAGTCCTTGTGAGAGGACTACGATTGCCGAGAATCACTCCACAATTATGGAGTTCTTTAGCTAGATCTGCTCCATGGCCGATGACTCTACGATTTTTGAAGAATTCTGAGATAGCATCCCTTCCAAGTGAAGGTAGCTCAGGATGCTAAGGATCAGGTTTGTCCCTGAGGCACTTATCAGAAGGGTTGCTTGGACTGAGTTATGCTGTCATCATAGTGAGCTATCCTTCTCTGTCAAGAACACTTCATGATCATAGCCTCTCTTAATCATTTCTACTATTCTGACTTAGCCTTATTATCTGCATGGTCAGCATCAAGCAAGAGTATAGAATTCATGGTTGTAGATTTAACATACGTAACTCACTTATTAGCTTATTAAATCTGGATTCGTCTAAGGGTTTTGTAAACACATCACCAAGTTGATTTTCAGTAGGGATATATTGTAAGGATATAGTTCTATTTTGAACATAATCCCTAATGAAATGATATCTTTTCTCTATATGCTTAGTCCTAGAATCCATGACAGGATTATGAGTTATTTCTATGGCCCTTGTGTTATTACAATGTACAAGTATAGATTTGAAATCAAACCCATAGTCTGCTAGCTGATTCTCATCCATAGGATTTGAGCACAGCAGCTGCCTGCAACAATATATTCAGCTTCAGATGTTGAAGTTGATACTGAGTTTTGCTTCTTACTAAACCAGGACACTAGTCTATTTCCTTGCAGTTGACAAGTACCACTAGTACTCTTTCTATCTATTTTTCATCCTGCAAAGTTAGCATCTGAGTATCCTGTCAATTCAAAGGAGGACTCCTTTGGATAGCATAGACCCAAGTAGGGTGTACCTTTAAGATACCTGAAAATCTTTTTTAAAGCAGTTAAGTGTGATTCCTTAGGATTAGCTTGAAATCTAGCACATATACATGTTGCAAACATTATATCTGGTCTACTGGCAGTTAAATAGAGAAGGGAGCTTATCATACCTCTGTATTGAGTAATATCAATACTTTTACCTTTCTCGTCTTTGTCAAGCTTAGTTGCTGGAGCAATTGGTGTTTTCATGGGAGAGGTTCATTCCATGCCATACTTCTTAAGTAAGTCTTTGATGTACTTAGCTTGGTTAATGAAGATGCCTTTATCAGATTGCTTCACTTGCAGTCCAAGGAAGAAGTTCAACTCACCCATCATGCTCATTTCAAACTTGCTCTGCATAATCTTGGCAAATCTCTTGCACAGATTTTCATCAGTAGAACCAAAGAAAATATCATCTACATATATTTGAACTAGTAAAACTTTATCTTTGTGCTTCCTTAGGAATAGTGTAGTATCTACTCTACCTCTAGTGAATCCTTTTTCAATAAGAAAGTTAGTTAGTGTTTCATACCATGCTCTAGGTGCTTGTTTAAGTCTATATAAGGCTTTGTCTAATCTATAGACATAATTAGAGAGGGTTGGATTGATAAAACCTGGAGGTTGTTCCACATATACTTCTTCTTGAAGTTCACCATTTAGGAATGCACTCTTGACATCCATCTGGAAGACCTTGAACCTCATCATAGTCAATGCGTTCTTCTTGACAATAACCTTTGGCCACTAGTCTTGCTTTGTTCCTTGTGATCACCCCATCTTCTTCCATCTTATTTCTGAAGATCCATTTCGTGCCAATAACAGGGTGATTCTTTGGTCTTGGAACCGATCTCCAAACTTTGCTTCTTTTGAATTAATTCAGCTCCTCTTGTATTACTTCAATCCAGCTTGCATCTTGCATTGCATCTTCTATCTTCTTGGGCTCTATTTGAGATAGAAAGCTCAAATAGAAACACTCATTCTGAGTTGCAGATCTTGTTCTGATTCTGGCAGTAGGGTCACCAATGATCAGATCTTGAGTGTGATCTCTTGCCCATCTATCCCTAGTTGGAATATCTGTTCTGGTGCCTTCTTGTTTGAACTCTTCAAGATTGACCTCTGGTTCTTGTTGATCATAATCGTCGTCTGGTGCAGCTCTCTCTACAATTTCTTCTTCGGACACTACGATTCCTCCTTCAGGAACAACGGTCGTAGTGTTGGGCTCGACAGCCTCATTCGTGGTGTATGTATCGTTAATCTTAGTGTCTTGTGGTGCAAACTTGTCTGAGTCTGTTTCATCAAAGATAATGTGGATCGAGACTTCAACACTTAATGTCTTCTTGTTGAACACTCTATAAGCTTTGCTATGTGTGGCATATCCAATGAAGATTCCTTCATCTGACTTGGGTTGGAACTTAGTCAGGTATTACTTTCCATTGTTGAGAATGTAATATAAACAGCAGAACACATGGAAGTAACTGAATTTTTGGCTTTCTTCCTTTCCACAGCTCTTAGGGAGTCTTCTTCAACTTAGAGTGTACAAGAGATCTGTTCTGTGTGTAGCATGCAGTGTTGATGGCTTCTACCCAGAAGTATTCAGGCAGATGAGCTGCTGCTAGTAGAGTTCTTCCTGCTTCTATAAGTGTTCTATTCTTCCTTTCAGCTACTCCATTTTGCTGAGGAGTTCGTGGTGCTGAGAAGTTGTGGCTGATGCCATTGTCTGAGCAGAACTGATCCATTTCTGAGAAGTCGAACTCTCTACTATGATCACTCATTATAGCCTTGATAGTCTCTCCTTTTTCATTCATTGCCAGCTTGAACATCTTGATCAGTTGGGAGCTTGTTTCATCTTTAGAAGTAAGAAAGAACACCCATGTGAATCTGGTGAAGTCATCCACTACAACCAATGAGTATTTCTTTCCTCCTAAGCTCACAGTTGGGATTGACCCGAAAAGATCCATATGAAGTAATTGTAGGGGCCTGTCAATTGAGTTGACTGCTTTGCCTTTGAATGAGCTCCTTGTTTGCTTTCCAAGCTGGCAGGCATTGCATGGTCTTTCTTTGATGAAGCTAAACTTAGGTAAGCCTGCTACTAGATCTTTGGAGGCCAGCTTTGACATACTCTTGAAGTTGAGATAAGATAACCTTTTATGCCAAAGCCAACTTATTTCTTCAGAGGCTTTAGCTAGAAAGCATACTGTCTAATCAGAACTAAGCTGAGCAAGGTTGACAATGTAGACATTTCCTTTTCTTGTTCCTGTCAGCTTGAAAGAGGATGTCTCCAGATCTCTAACTAAACACTGGTTGTTGAGAAATGTGACTTGATGACCTTTATCGTAGAGTTGGCTGATGCTAAGAAGATTATGCTTTAGCCCATCTACATAAGCCACTTTGCTGAAGGTCATCACACCATTCCCAGCTGAGCAATAGCCTTTTGTCTTGCCAGAGTTGTTATCTCCAAAGATAACTATTGGTCCCACCTTCTCTGTGTAGTCAGACAGTAGGGCTTTGTTCCCGGTCATATGCCTTGAGTAACCACTGTCATGATACCATGTTGTAATCATGGTGCTCATTTCCTGCAGACAGTTTTAGCTTTCATGTTGGTACCCAGACTTGCATTGGTCCTTCAATGTTAGTACCCTTTGGAACCAAAATCTACTTGACTTTGGGCCTCCCATGCACAGTGTTATGAAAGCATAATGCAGCTTTATGACCAAATCTTCCACATGCAAAGCATCTAATATAATTCATCTTTGTGCGTGTGTGTGTGGATTCTTTCTCCATTTGGACTTGTGTGGGTATTTGTTGGCCTTACCCTTATATTGCATCTTCTTTTTCCATGCTTTCTTGGGATTCATGTTTTGTGCTGAGTTAACCTCAACACCACGATTTCTTCCAAGTTGATTAATGGAGTCAATTTTTCCTGACTCTACGATTCTACGAGGTTGGTCAGTGGTGACTGAGTTACTCTTCTCCTTTCTGAATCCTAAGCTAGCATGAGATCCGTTGTGTCTAGGGACATGGCTTGGATCCGAAGAGTAGGGTTGTACTGGTTCATCCTTCTGTGTGGATTTCACAAATATAATGCTTCTATTTAGGTTAGAAGCATTGTTACTATTAGTGTCCTTAACCTTCTCCACACTTAGTTATGGGATAGATTCCCCAAACCCTAAACCTGTTCTGTCAAAGACACTTCTCTGACTGGAGATAAGGGAGTCCATGGATGAAGAAGACCTATTCCATGTAGAGATAGTCTTTTCTAACTCCTCAATCTTGGAGGTTAGCTTTGACTCTCTTTGTATTCTCAGTTCATTAGTCTCTCTCAAGATTTTATTCTCAGCTTCAAACTTAGAGAGAGAGAGTCAGAACTTAGTAGAGCTGCTTCCAGCTCTTTCTGAACTTTCTCTTTCTCCTTTTGAAGATCAGAATAATCTTCAGATAGAACTCTTAACCATCTAATATTTTGATATAGATCAGTTGACATGCCACGAATGCCAGTTCTTAAATCATCAATATCTATATCAGGAGAGTTGAAGTCAAATACCTTATCTATGACTGCTTCAACACTTTTCCTGCTAAATGCATCTTTGGCCATCAGACATAGGTTGGATTTTTGAGGTGCTTCATCATCTTCAAACTCAGCAATGGTGTCATTGTCTGAGTCACTCCACGAACTTCCTGCTACAAGGCCTTTGTCTTTCTTCTTATTCTTTTTGTAGCCTTTGAGCTCCTTCTTTGGATTTGACTTTCTTTTCAGCTCTTCTCTGATAGGTTTATTGCAGTTGGCAATGAAATGACCAGGCTTCTTGCAGTTGTAGCATAGATGATTGATCTGCTCCTGACTACTGCTATTGTTGAATCTTTTAGGTTTGCTTCTTCTCCCTTTGAGCATGAACCTTCTAAATCTTTTGGCCAACATTATAATTTCATCATTATCATCATCATCCTCAGAGTCAGATTCATCTTCATTATGAGCTTTGGAATTTTCTCTTTTTCTTTGAGAGCAACTCCTTTATCCTTCTTTCTTCCTTCTGATAGAGTTTCTGCTCGTTGAGTCATCTCTAGTTTGTAGGTAAGACGATTTTCGTAGAGTTGTTAAACAGTAATCTCATGCAGGTTCTTTGACTCTCTGATTGCAGTGGTCTTGGCATCCCACCTGCTTGCCAAGGACCTTATGAACTTGATGATAAAATCTTTGTTTGGATAGACCTTTCCATAAGCTCGAAGACAGTTGAGCAGCAATGCGAATCTTTCATAAGTAGAAGTGATATTTTCTCCAGGAACATGGGCAAACATCTCATACTATTGAGTCAGTAGAGATTGCTTGTTTTCTCAGACTTCTTCAGTTCCTTCATGCATGATGAGCAATGCTTCCCAGACTTCCTTAGCAGTTTTACAGTTGACCACGTTCTCAAACAGATTGTCTTCTAAGGACTAGAACAAGATGTTCTTAGCCTTTTTGTCCAGCTGTACATCTTTCTTCTCGTTGTCAGTCCATTCAGATTTAACCTTGACCACAATTCTATTTGGTTCTTCTAGAGTTGGTGCAAGCCTTGTCGGTATGTCGGGCCCATTTAAAATAGTTTCAAATAGATCATCATCTATTGAATCCATGTAAGCTTGCATTCAAAATTTCTAGTTTGCAAATTTATCTTTGTTGCACATAGGTGGCTTGCTTCCTCCACCTTTCTTGGTCTCGCTTATCAGTTGTGCCATTGGATCTACTCAAGCTTATATGCTTAGTTGAGAGAACCTGCTCTGATACAATTGTTAGTTCCCAAAGGCACGTTAGTTATCTAGAAGGGGGGTTGAATAGATATTTTAAAATTTCTTTGTTTGAAATACTTTGTCAGTATTGAATATACTGATAGCAGCGGAATATATGTTTGTTCCCTCTTTAAGATATTGCAGTTATGGTTTGATAAGCAGTTAAAGCAATTATAACAGATATAGCAATTATGGCAGTTAATGAGAGACAAAGAGACACAAGGGTTTTAAGTGGTTCAGAGCACACAAGGCTCCTAGTCCACTCTTCTACTCCACGAGTAGGAAATCCACTAAGGATATCTCTTACAACTTGAATCACTTAGATTTCTTCAAGGCCAGCAGCCTTGGAACTTCTCTTAGTTCACTTTTGAACTCTTCAAGTCAAGCTAATATAAAAAGTTTTAGTAAAATTTTTAGAAATTTTTGAATAACAAATGAGAATATATTATTACAAGTTTTGTGATAGAAATTTCGGTTATGTGAAGGAAGCCAAATGTTAAATAAAAATATAATAATTGTGTGATAAGGTGGGTATAATTTATACCAGTTAAGATAGAATATAGGTGAAATACAAGAAGAAAACTTGGGTTTTATCAAAACAAGCACCAAGAAATGGGATCTCAAATAAAGCCTTAGCTGTAAATTGTAAAAATTTTGGTATATCGAACATGAAATAATAATTTGTGGAATGGGTATATAAATGTCTTACGCTTAGAATTTAGCATCAAAAGACGAATATGTTGTTATTAACCGTACCAATCTCTGAATAAGGGTAGGAACACAAGATCATGGAATTAGTAATAAATTCTCCTGTCATATAGAAAGGCCGCAATATTATTAACAGTCTCACCAAAACAATCTCATCTTCAGCTTATTAATGTCATTGTTAATCTAGATTAATTAGCCAAGTTGTACCTAAATGAAATAATTTCTAAGTATGTAGTTTTTGTAGTGTCAGATTCGAGATCTACGGTTTATTTCAAACTTTAGGAGGAGAGTTATCAAACACATTTACGGACTTAATGAAGGTTAAGTACAGTATACCACCTATAAACAGATGGACAAAGTAAGAGAAATGTTCAAACCTTAGAGAATATATTAAGAACTTGTATTACAGACTTCAAAGAAAGTGGAAGCCTTATGTAGAAGTTGCATACCATAGTTATCATGCTAGAATAAGAATGCCATCATATTATGTCATGGACGGTCTAAAATATATAGCACATTAATATTGGGATTATATGTGAAAGATTTCAAACATCTCAGACTCAATAGAAAACAATGAAAGGTTAAAGATGAGAATCATGTATTCTTAACAGTGTTACTTTGGAAGTACAAATACGTTCTGATAAGAAAAGAAAATCGGGTCCGCGATTTGTTAAACCATGTTAGTTCAGAAGAAGAGTGGATGAGGTGTTAGCACTACGTCCTAAATTAAAATATATTTATAGTCTATCTCATGTGACCGTATAAACCTGACCTATAAGGAATAGGTATCGTATATAGTAGTTCTTGCTCAAATAATTGATTGAAAGGAACAAGTATTAATACATAAAGTAATATCATTAGTTAAAGTGATCTGGAAGAATCATGATATAGAAAGATCTACATGGGAGCTGTGGGGTGAAATGCGAGAAGATTTCCTATATAGTTTTCATAATTTGTATTTTAATTTTGGGATGAAATTCTTATAAGAGGGGGGGGGGGTGATTGTAATAATCCAAAACTTAAGCAGGATTATTAATATAAAAAAATAAAATTATTATTATAATAATAATAAATAAATATTATTATGTTCATGATTTGTACAATCTGTATTTAGCCTTATTAAAGTTATATGTATAAATATATATCAACATATAAGATATAATTATAGAAACATATATGAAATTTTTTTATAAGTACACCCTAATTTAAGATTCTATCTAAATTAGAAACCCTAACCCTAATGTTTATAATAAATAGAAATTATAACTTAATACATTGATAATGTTATAAAGGATTGTGAAAATATGCACATTAACTTTATGTATAGTAAATTAAGGAATGAATTGAACGAGATTTCTAGAAAATCCTAATTAGGTATTAGGAAACCTAACCCTAAATAGAAATCCTAATTTCAATTATAAACCTTAATTCTAAATTAACAAACCCTAATGGTTCAATTTTGTTTTTAAGGTTCTAAGGGAACAAGAAATAAATAAATTATCCTTAAATATAATTATGAAATTACCAAAGTACCCTTAGTATGTGGGAAATGACCAAAATGCCCTTTTCTTATTCTTTAAGCAAAAGATACATCAAATATTGGTGAATCTTCACTCAAATATTTGCCATCATTCCACCAGCCTTTCTTTGACACATAGCATAAGATGGATTCATTGAATCAAGTTTACTTATCAAAATAATGGATTTAAAGTCCATTTAGCCTAACTTTAAGTTTTTATACAAAGCTAAGGGTTAGTTCTTCAAGTCCACGAAATATACACTAAGAATACCTCATATACTGATCCACAAACAACCCTTAACAAGCCAAGGTCAGAATCAAAAGGGAGAAATCAAAAGAGAGTTCAAAAGAGGTACAAACCATAAACAATGTTAGATCTTTAAGGCTAACTTAGATTTTATGTTTTAATGTTTAAGTATGTTTAGAAGTATGCTATGTAGTGATCTGGGTTGCTAAAACATGAATCTATGACATGTAAATGCACAAAAATGAAGATTTAATAAAACTGTTAAACCCTAGAAAAATTGCCTGACAGCCTAATGTCAAGGCTTATAGATCTTACTATGTTAATTGTTTGATTTTGTTAATGTATCATAGTTGTAGTATGCCATGAGGTTAGTAACCTGAAAATGAAATCAACTCCATAGGATCAACCGGCTGAAAGTTATAGGCAGTCAAAACCCGTTGACCGAGCTTGACCGTCCATTTTCTGGGTAACCCAGAAAGTTGAGGAACACGCCTGACAAGCCGTTTGACCAGCTTTGATCTCTCACCTGTCAGTCTGTTTGGATGTTAGATGTTAGTAAGATTGTACCTTGACATGAGGTATACACCACGAGAGCACTGTACAACCTTAGGAAGTCACAGATCCGAAGTTATATAGCGTCAAATGTCGTTGACCGTTCAGATCGCAATTCTGGGTAACCCAGAAATTCAAGGCAATAGTCTGATAAGTAGTTTAGGGGCTTGGATCTTGCTGGTTGATGATACATAGACTCTATTAGTGCTACCTTGTGGTACCCTGCTAGTTAGTCTACCACACCCGACCACTAGAACCCTTAAACTACGAACACACTACACGATATAAGGCTTGAACATGCGTTTGTTGGGTTTGTACGAAACATAAGCATGCACTCAAATTACATAAACGCAGCGGAAGGGATGAAAAATCAGATTTTAAAAATTTCTTACAAACCCTTAACCATGATCTTTCTTGTGCATCAATTATCAGTCAATACATAGAAGGAGATGGAATTATACCTTTGAAGATCCAAGCTTCCTCAAGTACAAGTTCTACTCCTTTGATTCCTTTGATTCCTTTGATTCCTCTGTAGTGGCTCCTTCCCTTGATCAATGTCAGCCACCCAAATGTTTGGCCTCTAACGGTGATCCACCAAGGAAGATGAAGAACTCAGGAAGATGGGTTATTAGCTTAACCCTTGTTTCTATCTCTATAGAATATGTGTACTCCCAACTCTAGGAAAAATTCACGTCCCTTATTTTTGATATAAGACTCTCTTATATAGATATTAGGTTAACCCTCCTAATCCAATTAGAATAGGGTTTTATTTAATTAATTAATTAAACACTTTTAATTAATTTATATCCTAATCTCATTAGGATTGAGAGAGAGTACTGATATTATATTAATTCCTAAACTCCTTTAGAATTAAAATAATAATAATAATATTAATATTAATAAGACTCCTCTTATTAATTTATATTGAATATTTCTAAAATATTAAATAATAAACATTAAGCTATTTAATTTATTCTATCACCATAGATTAAATTAATTATACTTAATGCATTATTACTATTATGCCATTTTCTTCTTAAATAATTCTTCTTCCTTTTATGGTGTGACCCTTTAGGTTCTCCATATTAAACCGGTTGTGAATAAATCAATTAGAACAATTCTAATCTTATTTAAATAAATAAATTAAACTAATAATCTATTTAAATAAATAACATTTATTCTACAATAGGGATAAGCCTCCCTAGCGATCAACGACTTTCCAAATAATATAGATTTTAACATTAATCATAAAAGAACCTGTGAGTTAATAGTTACCGTACGATTCAATCCTTCCACCATACAATGTCCCAATTAAATATAAGACATGGATTTACTGTCAAGTCTTAATTTATTTAATCATATGTATTTCGATTAGAAAATGCACACCTCCAAATAATGCAAATTAGAAACCTCTTTCTAATTTCATTCCACCTTGGCCAAGGATTCCTGGGTTGTCATTTAACGAATCACATAGGACATATCTCCTCTTTTACTAGAGGTGGTAGATTCTTTATTGACCTTACATTATCTCCATATGCAACTCATTATACCCAAGCATACCCTATATATGCCTTAAAAGGCCTTAAGGAATAAGTCAAAGTATAATTTATTACATACAAGATACTATGATGATCTCAAGTCCAAGGATCACTTGTACTACTATCACATTAGGAATTCCTATTGACAGACGAGTAAAACTCCATTAGGTATTCCATAGCGAGTCACGTTCAGTGAACTTATTCTCCAATAAGCACCTACATACTTGCTTTAGTGTCTCCACACAAATGACCATGAGATCAGTCATCCTCATCCAATGAGCAAGCAACATATGTACCAATCTATCCAAATTTACTAATCCCCTTTTAGTAATCCCACAATTGGGAACTATTTTAGTTTTTAAGCTTTCTAAGAATTTAGATCTCATTATCATGATCTCATTATGATTCTAAAAGCATTGCTTAAAACTATGGGTTATTTACATATTATAAAAACAGCACCATGTAGATAATTATATGCCTTAAATGAATATTTTATTAATAAATAAATAAGATTGTTAACAAAGTATGTGCTTTATCATCATACATGATTGGCTTGTATGCACACTACTGTCAATCTCCCACTTGCACTAAAGCCAATCGCCATGGTATCTCATACCCATCTTCTCTAAGTGATGATCAAACTGCTGTTGTGTTAGAGCTTTAGTAAATGGATCTGCAATGTTGTTTTGATAGTCCACACGCTCCAAGGTGACGTCTCCACTTTCAATGATCTCCCTGATCAAGTGAAATCGCCGTAACACGTGTTTGGATTTCTGATAAGACCTGGGTTCCTTAGCCTGTGTAACCACTCCGGTATTGTCACAGTATACGGGAACTGCTTCTCCAATGCTGGGAACCACACCAAGTTCAGTTATGAACTTCTTCATCCAAACAGCTTCCTTTGCAGCTTCACTTGCAGCTATATACTTTGCCTCTGTCACTGAATCAGCAACTGTTTGCTGCTTGGAACTCTTCTAACTCACTGCGCCTCCGTTCAAGGTAAACACATACCCTGAAACAGATTTACTGTCATCTTGGTCTGTTTGAAAACTTGAGTCCGTGAATCCCTCGAGTTTTAATTCAGACCCACCGTAGACAAGAAAAATATCTTTAGTCCTTCTCAAGTACTTTAGGATATTTTTCACTACCTTCCAGTGCTCTTCTCCTGGATTCGACTGGTATCTACTCGTTACACTAAGTGCGTGAGCAACATCCGGTCTAGTACATATCATACCGTACATGATAGATCCTATTGCAGAAGCATAAGGGATCTTACGCATACGGCCTCTCTCATCAGGTGTCTTTGGGGCCTGTTTCTTGGAGAGATGTATTCCATGGCTCATCGGCATGAGACCTCTTTTGGAATCTTCCATGCTAAACCTCTTTAGCATCGTATTAATGTAGGTTCCTTGGGATAAGCCGAGCATCCTTTTAGATCTATCTCTATAGATCTTTATCCCCAAAATATAGGATGCTTCACCCAAGTCCTTCATGGAGAAGTTTTTAGATAACCAGATTTTAATTGATTGTAACATAGGAATGTCATTCCCTATCAGTAATATATCATCAACATATAATACAAGGAATGATACTGTGCTCCCACTAACCTTCTTGTATACACATGGTTCATCCTCGTTTTTGATAAAATCAAACTCTTTGATTGTCTCATCAAAACGAATGTTCCATCTACGAGAAGCTTGTTTCAACCCATAAATGGATCGTTGTAGCTTACAGACTTGATTTGTTCCAACTTTTAAAATAAATCCCTCTGGCTGTATCATATACACATCCTCCTCAAGTTTCCTATTGAGGAAGGCCGTTTTCACGTCCATCTGCTAGATCTCATAGTCGTTGTAAGTTGCAATCGCAAGCAAAATCCGAATGGACTTGAGCATAGCTACTGGTGAGAAGGTTTCTTCATAGTCAACTCCTTGTCTTTGTTTGAAATCTTTTGCAACCAGTCGGGCCTTATAGGTCTCTACCTTTCCGTCTGCTCCAATCTTTCTCTTAAAAATCCATTTACACCCAATAGGCTTAATGCCTTCAGGTGGTGAAACCAAAGTCCATACTTTGTTCTCATACATGAAGTCCATTTCGGATTTCATGGCTTCAAGCCATTTCCCTGAGTCTTTATTACTCATAGCCTGTTCGTAATTCAATGGATCATCATCATTCATGATGTGTACCTCATCGTCATCCTCTATAACGAATCTATACCTCTCAGGTATCTTCGGTACTCTTCCAGATTTACGAATAGGGTGTGGTATAGTAGGTTCTTCTACTTGGTTAGGTACCTGACTATGATCCGTGGTAACTTGTGGTTCTTGAACTTTGTTAAGATATATCTTACTCCCACTGACCCCTTCATGGATAAACTCTTTCTCCAAGAAGGTAGCATGTTTCGCAACAAACACCTTTTGATCAGTTGGATGATAGAAATAATACCCTACGGTTTCTTTAGGGTATACCACAAATCTACACTTATCGGATTTAGTCTGTAGCTTATCATTTTCAAACTTTTTGACATAAGCTGGACAACCCCAAGTCTTAACATGCTAAAGATTTGGTTTCCTCCCTTTCCACATCTCATATGGAGTCTTTGGGGCGGATTTGGTAGGTACCTTATTAAGTAGGTATGCAGCCGTTTCTAGGGCATATCCTCAGAAGGAAATTGGAAGGTCGGTAAAACTCATCATGGATCGAACCATGTCTAACAGTGTTCGATTTCTCCTTTTAGATACTCCATTTAACTGTGGTGTACCTGGAGGAGTCCATTGTGAGATTATACCATTTTCAATGAGACAATTGAGAAACTCACCGCTTAAGTATTCTCCACCTCGATCTGATCGAAGTATCTTAATAATCTTGCCCGTTTGTTTCTCTACTTTACTTTTGAACTCTTTGAACTTTTCAAATGATTCTGATTTGTATTTCATTAAATACACATATCCAAATCTTAAGTGATCATCAGTGAAAGTAATAAAATAAGAATACCCACCCCGTGCACTTGTTGTCATAGGTCCACAAACGTCTGTGTTAATCAATGCCAACAACTCTGTAACACTCTCTCCTTTTCCACTAAAAGGAGATTTAGTCATTTTACCCATGAGACAAGATTCACAAGTTGGATATGATTCATAATCAGATAGCGCGAGGAGCCCATCTTTATGCAACTTGGATAATCTTGTTTCATTGATATGACCGAGTCTACAGTGCCACATATAGGTATAATTAATATCATCTCTTTTTCTTTTCTTAATTTGTTCAATTTGAAATATATTTTCTTGTAAGTCAAGTGTATAAAGTCCATTTCGCAAATTTCCAATACCATATAAAATATCGTCTTTATAAATAGAACAACCATTGTTCTTTACAATAACGTCAAAACCTTCCATATCCAATACAGAAATTGAAATAATATTTTTAATAATATTCGGAACATAATAACAATTATTAAGATAAATGGATTTGCCCGAAGGCATTGCTAAACAATAAGTTCCTACAGCTAATGCAGCAACTTTTGCACCATTTCCCACTCGTAGGATCACCTCATCTTTGTTCAGCTTTCTACTTCTGACCAATCCCTGCACAGTATTACATATGTGAGAACCATAGCCGGTATCCAATACCCAAGTAGAATTATGACTTTCAGAAAAATTAATTTCAATCATAAACAAACCTTGATTGGAAGTCGAAGCTTCTCCAAGCTTCTTCTCTGCTAGAAACTTCTTGCAGTTCCTCTTCCAATGTCCTGGCTCATTGCAATGAAAGCACATTCCTTTAGCTGGTTCAGGTTTCTTTTGCTCCTTTTCTTTCCCTTTTCCCTTAGCCTTCTTAAATTTCTTCTTTTCAGAAGACACCTTGGGCCTCTTCCTTTTATTGGAAGAATCCACCATCAAGACATGATTCTTCTTGGATGAGAAGTGACCTTCTGCAGTTTTCAGCATGTTAAGCAGCTCAGGTAAGCTGACATCTAGCTTATTCATGTGAAAATTAACCACAAACTGCGAGAAGGTCTCAGGGAGTGACTGCAAGACCAAGTCTTGACTCAACTCCCCATCCATGACGAACCCAAGCTGTCCAAGACGTTCAATCAAATTGATTACCTTCAGAACATGAGTCTCGACGGCAGTGCCCTCGGTCATCCGAGATCAGAAGAGCTCCTTACATATCTCATATCTAGCAGTCCTACTCTATTCACCATACAACTCCTTGAGGTGAAGCAACATAGCAGGAGCATCCATTTTTTCATGCTGACGCTGAAGCTCATTGTTCATGGATGCGAGCATGATGCATTGAGCCACAGATGCATCATCTTGCCACTTATTGAAAGTGGCAATCTCTTCCTCAAAGGTTGTTTTTGAAACAGATTCAGGGATAGTGGAATTTAGGACATAAGAAATCTTTTCAGCAGTGAGAACAATTCTCAGATTTCTTAGCCAGTCCTCATAATTCGGGCCGGTAAGCTTATTTGCATCAAGTATGCTTCGTAGTGAGATTAGTGATTTTGACATTTTTAAAATTCTGCATGTTAAAAGACAACATTTTAGCAAACATTCATTTTATTAACTTTGCATACCAAAATAAATTTAGGTCTTTATTTTAAATTGGTATCTCCCACTATTTTCATCAAACTATATTACCCTCACTCATATAGTTCGGCAACAACTAATTAAAGATTTGCTAGTGAAATTAAGGATCCCATTTCAAATGTATATAACCTTGTGGATAGCACAACAAGCGATATACAAATAAATAGTTAGACAACTCTTGTCAATTACATCACCATGTAACTCCTTTTATTTTGCCTCTTAAATCATAATGGTCATGTGTGTGCACATCCGAACTAAAATGATTTAAGTTAAGTCCAGCCTAGCACTTCCATAAATTCAAAAAAGAAAAATTTTCGTCCTTGTGGATAGCACAACAAGACTAGATCGTTCAATTTTCTTGATAAGCATCAAATGTGGTTAATTAACATCTTAAATATTCAATACTCGCCTTGTGGATAGCACAACAAACTCATATTAAATATTTAATACTCTATTAATTAACCATGCTAGAAGGCGACGTTTGATATTCCAAATATCATTTGAACGCTTCGGACTTAATATTATTTCTTTGAGGGGTTTGTTATTATTTGTCTCATCTTGTTTAGCGCGCATGCATATATATATATATATATATATATATATATATATAAAATACGCGTTATTTTATTAAACATGCGAAGCATGTTTGCATAAAATATAATATATATAATATTTAGCATGCAATATAGAATACTATATTCTACCCGGATTGATTATGGACTTTTATTCTAGTTTGGTTCACTAGAGCCACCAAGTGAACCAAAAGGTCAAACCTAGGAGTGCAAGAATTTAAATTTTAAATGTAACTATTACATTTAAACCCGGGCTCCATACAAACGGGTCTTCACGCGCTCCTTGGACCTTGGTCTCTAGTTTCTTCAAGATAATTCTAACTATCTTTATTACATAAACTATTTACAAGTAAATAGAAACCTTGATCAGCAGTCAAGGGGAAGTACATAGGAGGGAGATAGAATTTTTACACCAAGAAAAAAACCAGAGAAGACGAGGTACGCAGACCCCATTTTATAAAACTCATACATTCAAGCATTCATCCAAAATAAAATCCAATCACATTGGTCATAGTCAATAATCAATCCCTTTTATTAACATACATATCATCATACGTATCAATAAAACTTATTCATCTCATGAAAGTAAATTCATTCCATAAATGTATTAATATCAGTTAATGGGCAAAAGTTTGCTAAACTTTGTTTTTGGAAAAATAAACTCCTTTCTTTCATTCAAAAACAATTCCAAATTAAACTCTTTAATTTTAGCAATTCTGAAATCTCATTTCATATAAAATAAACATCTTTATTTTAAACCTTTATTAATTAAATAAATAATTTATTTAATTAAATAAAACAAAAAAATTCAGATTCTGTTAGTGGTGCACCTACGCCAGGAATATAAAGGGAACCGGCGCAGCATGAAAACCAGGCCAAGACACCGGCGCAGCTGTGCAGTAAGAAGTCCTTGCACCGGCGTAGCTACGTAGCTTAAAAACCAGCACAGGACATCGGCGCAGCTGCGCAGCAAGAAGGCCTTGCACCGGCGCAGCTGCGCAACTTCGCAGAATCAAGAAAATTTTTGTTGCCCAGAACTCGATCCAATCGCATATCATACATGTATGGAATCACATAGACTGATAATTAGCACAAGATTGACTCTGATACCACTGTTGGGTTTGTACGAAACATAAGCATGCAATCAAATTACATAAACGCAGCGAAAGGGATAAAAAACCAGATTTTAAAAATTTCTTACAAACCCTTAACCATAATCTTTCTTGTGCATCAATTATCAGTCAATACATAGAAGGAGATGGAATTATGCCTTTGAAGATCCAAGCTTCCTCAGGTACAAGTTCTACTCCTTTGATTCCTTTGATTCCTCTGTAGTGGCTCATTCCCTTGATCAATGTCAGCCACCCAAATGTTTGGCCTCTAACAGTGATCCACCAAGGAAGATGAAGAACTCAGGAAGATGGGTTATTAGCTTAACCCTTGTTTCTATCTCTATAGAATATGTGTACTCCCAACTCTAGGAAAAATTCATGTCCCTTATTTTTGATATAAGACTCTCTTATATAGATATTAGGTTAACCCTCCTAATCCAATTAGAATAGGGTTTTATTTAATTAATTAATTAAACACTTTTAATTAATTTATATCCTAACCTCATTAGGATTGAGAGAGAGTACTGATATTATATTAATTCCTAAACTCCTTTAGAATTAAAATAATAATAATAATAATAATATTAATAAGACTCCTCTTATTAATTTATATTTAATATTTCTAAAATATTAAATAATAAACATTAAGCTATTTAATTTATTCTATCACCATAGATTAAATTAATTATACTTAATGCATTATTACTATTATGCCATTTTCTTCTTAAATAATTCTTCTTCCTTTTATGGTGTAACCCTTTAGGTTCTCCATATTAAACCTGTTGTGAATAAATCAATAAGAATAATTCTAATCTTATTTAAATAAATTAATTAAACTAATAATCTATTTAAATAAATAACATTTATTCTACAATAGGGATAAGCCTCCCTAGCGATCAACGACTTTCCAGATAATATAGATTTCCACATTAATCATAAAAGAACCTGTGAGTTAATAGTTACCGTACGATTCAATCCTTCCACCATACAATGTCCCAATTAAATATAAGACATGGATTTACTGTCAAGTCTTAATTTATTTAATCATATGTATTTCGATTAGAAAACGCACAACTCCAAATAATGCAAATTAGAAACCTCTTTCTAATTTCATTCTACCTTGGCCAAGGATTCCTGGGTTGTCATTTAACGAATCACATAGGACATATCTCCTCTTTTAGTAGAGGTGGTAGATTCTTTATTGATCATACATTAACTCCATATGCAACTCATTATACCCAAGCATACCCTATATATGCCTTAAAAGGCCTTAAGGAATAAGTCAAAGTATAATTTGTTACATACAAGATACTATGATGATCTCAAGTCCAAGGATCACTTGTACTACTATCACATTAGGAATTCCTATTGACAGGCGAGTAAAACTCCATTAAGTATTCCATAGCGAGTCACGTTCAGTGAACTTATTCTCCAATAAGCACCTACATACTTGCTTTAGTGTCTCCACACAAATGACCATGAGATCAGTCATCATTATCCAATGAGCAAGCAACATATGTACCAATCTATCCGGATTTACTAATCCCCTTTTAGTAATCCCACGATTGGAAACTATTTTAGTTTTTAAGCTTTCTAAGAATTTAGATCTCATTAGCATGATCTCATCATGATTCTAAAAAACATTGCTTAAAACAATGGGTTATTTATATATTATAAAAACAGCACCATGTAGATAATTAAATGCCTTAAATGAATATTTTTTTAATAAATAAATAAGATTGTTTACAAAGTATGTGCTTTATCATCATACATGATTGGCTTGTATGCACACTACTATCAGCGTTGACCGACATTGACTTTCCATTTCTAGGACACCCAAAAATGAAGAACAACCTCGGTTGGATGGTTTGACCGGTCATGGAATCTTGTAGAGATGTTTTTAGGCACTAAACTGACTATGGGTGTGTACTCCTACACAAACATTACAACTTCATCAAACTTGACTGCCTAGAAACCAATCAGATTGGAAGAGAGATCGAGTCAAACGAGGGCCCTAGGCGTTGGCCGATCTGTTCTTCAGTTGGCCAAGAACACTTTAGGCGACAGAATCCATCGCTATAACCTACAGCGACAGGTAAATTTTGAAAATTAATTATAATAATTAAAATAAATAATTAATAAATAAATCTAAAAATTCATTTTTAATTATAATAAATAGTTTTTAATATTTTAACATAAAATTTTGTTAATATTTAATTTATTTAAATATTAATAATAATAAAAGTATTTAATAATTAAATTAAATAAATTATTTAGAAATAGTATTAATAGTTTAAAAATCATTTTAATTAATAATAAATTATTTAAAAATAATATTAATGATTTAAAAATTATTATTAATAAAAATAAATTATTAAAAAATAATATTGATGAATTAAAAATCATTATAAATGAATATTAATTATTTAAAAATAATATTAATGATTTAAAAATTATTATTAATTAAAATAAATTAATTAAAAATAATATTGATGATTTATAAATAATTTTAAATGATTATTAAATATTTAAAAATGATATTAATGATTTAAAAATCATTATGATTGATAACAAATCATTTAAAAATTATTTTGAGCCTTTGAAAATTATTATAAATAATAACTAAAATATTTAAACTGATATTAAAACTTTTGAATAAAGTTTATTGAAAAACCAACTTGATAACTATTTAATAAAGAAATAAAATACCGAACGGACACCGAAATCAACCTAGAAACTAATAGTTTGACTAGTTATTAGTTGTTATCGTTTCTAATGACTGTTATAAACATATATAGGTTGCGTAAACAATTTCAAGCAGCTTAAGTAGCTGATCTTTACAAAGGCATATTTTTCTAACTTCATTTAATTCTGCATTAAATGTAAGTCTTATATATTGATATACGAACTTGTTATAAACATTATTCGTGATATCTGTGATTTGAAAAGGGTTATTGCTTATTGTTCAAGCATAACCAAACCATATGAACTTTTGTTTACGTAAAATGTGTTTGATTTGATATCAAAGCATAGACGGTGGAAAAACCAATGTTGTTTGGTATATAGGTATATACTGATACTATTCGGACCGACAATTATAGCACTGAACTTGTTAAACTGGTAGGATGGTATGCATACTCCTAGGATATGATTAGGCTGATCCTCTATGAGATATCCGAACAGAGCTTCTATAAGCCTTTATGACTATTAGGAGTGTAGTGTGCTTGACCGAATCAACTTAGGTTGCTAAGTCATTATGACTGACAGAAGCTTGTAATGGATGGGCTTAGTATATATATGGAAAAACTCTGAAATATATGTTCATTTAATTCAAATTTAGTGTGAGTATAACAAATAACTTGTTTAAAACTTGCTGAGCTTTCTGTAGCTCATCCTTGCAAATATTCTTTTCCTTTGCAGCTTTAATTGACCTATCGAAAGTTCCAGAGTTCAATCATACGGATGGAAAAACTCGATTAATTTATGTTTTGGTTATATCTTTGGAAATTCTGATGTAATAGTAAGTTGGGATTTATTGTAATCCAATTTAAGAATATGTAATATATTATAATCTTTTGTCAAGTGATTAGTTTTACCTTTCTAGAAAATAGGAAGAAGTACAGTATTTATATGAACTATACATCTGAATGGGAGTATTAAAAGATCTTGCAGTTCTCTGATGCACTGAGGTCGCGCCCCTTAGTTCCAAGAACAATCCTAGCATTAATACTGCGAATGTCAGATATATAGGGATTATTGATATAAAAAAAATATCCGTGAGATTATAAACCTATTCATCCAAGTGAGGGTATTCAAATATGGATACTGTGAATTTTGGATTTATAGAAGTTATTATATCTTATGGAATATTTACGTGAGCACCAAATATGCTACCGGGAATGTAGAGATTCTGGGGGCGTCACAATGTCGCTGTAATCCTGGTGCAGAGTGTGGTAAAGGGAATACACATTAAACTAGTTCCCTCTGGGCTGCGTAAAGCCAAGAACCTGTACTAAAAGACAACCCATGTCAAACCTGTGCCCCAAGAATGTCAAAAGAAAGAAAGAAAGTCCAAAAAGAGGGAAACTTTATTCACCTCGTTGGCGTGAAGGAATCTCAAAGGATGACGACTCAAATCTCCCAGCAACTCCTGGAGTGGCACTACAATGCCTGGGAGCTCCGCACGTGGAGCCTGAGCTGGGGCAGGAGCAACAAATGGAGCCTCCTCATCATCTATGTCAACCGACGGCTCAGCCTAGATCGTACGAATCACTGACTCAGTCAATCTACGAGGCAGCCGAGCTGGCCGTGGCTGAGGGACATCAAAAACTCTCCTCGGTCTAACTCCTGAAACGACCCTGCTAGCACTGCCGGGTCTATCTGGCTCCATCTTCTGGACAAAGTCTCCAAATCACCTCAGAATGGGTGTGGTAAGCCTAAAACCTGTGACTTATTAATTTAAATCAGTATTTTATACATTCTTAAATCCTAAAACATGCATAGGTCAACCAAAATTCCCAGTATGGTCAAAATTGCATGTTTATTAAATGCTCATGCGTTTGAATTTTTTTTACCAGAGTCTCCTTTGTAAAATAGAATGTCCGCATGCACACAAGCATGTCTAGGTGGCCATTCAGTAGCACACCTATCCAAAAATAGAAACAGTTTATATTTATGAAGAAAAATCAAAAATTAACTTCACATGGCAGCTAAATCTCCATGGACATTTTTAGTTGAAAATTCAGGCTCACTAGGCCTCAAAAATGATTATACTGATCAAATAGAGCAAAAATTAACTGTCTCAGAATTCAAATTTTCTTACAACAAAACGTGCATAACAGTAAAATATGCATACTTATGAAGTCAAATTTTTTTTTTATCGAAAAACTGTTGAAAACTACCGCTGTTAGAGCATCGGGTAGGTTTGACGATATGAACGACAAGTTCTGACTGTATCAAGGTATCCAAACTGATCTGAGGGTATGTTTTGTCAAAAAGAGTACCCCCACGCCAGGACTGATCAGATTTGACACTATCAGCCGTTGGCATAACCCCAACGAAGCATCGAGAATGGTCCGATGACATTCAACCGTTGAAGGCTACTTCAGCGACGGTCATATTGCCTGACATCTCAACCATTGGCACAACCCCAGCGAAACATCGGAAACGAACCAGTGACATTCAGTCGTTGAAGGATACTTCAGCGAAGGTCAGATTGCCTGACACTATCAGCTGTTGGCACAGCCCCAGCGAAGCATCGGGAACGGACCGGTGATATTTAGCCATTGAAGGCCATTTCAGCGAAGGTTAGATTGCCTAACACTATCAGCCGCTGGCGACAACTCCGGCGAAGCATCGGGAATGAGCCGGTGGCGAACATAGTATATCTGTTTATCCCACAAAGGGCAGATGATGGAATTTGCTATACAAATCCTCAGATAAAGAGTCGAGAAGGTTCGGTGATGGTTAAGCCTTGCAAACTATAGTTCGAGTAGGTGTTGAGAAGGTCTGATGATCTAAACCTGTATCAGCTATCATCAAAATAGGCCTCAAGAATCTCTAATGAGGTAACTCGGCAAATGAGGAACATCCCCGGCGAAGGAAAAGTCAGAAAATCGATTTAGAGACACGAGACATAGGCGACCACCCTAACGTTAATCTCAGGAATGTCCCATGGCATCAGCAAAGATAACATCTTCCCCAATAGGCTATCATGGATAACATCATCCCTAGCAGAAATTGGCGTAAGCAAACAATGATAGCCTATCACCAAGGGTTACCATGGATAACATTATCCCCAGCAAAAAATAACGTAATCAACCCGTGATAACCCTACCCCCTCAAAGGTATCTAATATTCATAACATGTCCTGTAATGCATTGTATCACATTTGCATCTATAGTATATCCAGTGTCTAGCAATCTTTATCATGTTCATTCCATTGCACTGCATAAACATGATAAAGAGGGGTATCTGTAGACACTAGAAATTTTGTATTCCTGTTACTAACCCTGTACGAGGGCAAAACTATCTTTTATCTTCTGGAGAAAACCCTAGAAGATCAGACCAAAGTTAGCAGCCCCGGTCTTAATATCGGGATGCCAACTTAGCCCCGGTCTCAATACCGGGATGTCAACTCAGCCCCAGTCTCAATACCGGGATGTCAACTCAACCCCGGTCTCAATGCCAGGATGTCAACTCAACCCCGGTCTCAATACCGGGATGTCAACTCAACCCCGATCTCAATACCGGGATGTTAACTCAACCCTGGTCTTAATAACGGGATGCCAAATTAACCCCGGTCATAACCAGGGAGGTACAGGTCAACCCCGATCACAACCCGAGAGGTATAGGTCACCCCCGATCATAACCTGGGAGGTACAGGTCAACCCCGATCATAACTCGGGAGGTACAGGTCAACCCCGATCATAACCCAGGAGGTACAGCTCAACCTCGATCATAATTTGGGAGGTACAGGTCAACCCCGATCACAACCTGGGAAGAACAGGTCAGCTTCGGTCATAACCCGAAAGGTCAGATCAAGCCCCGATCACAACCCAGGAGGCCAAATCAACTTCGGAGATAACCCCAAAGCATCACATCATTCCTAGAGACAACCATGGAGAAACCAAGTCAGCCTCGGAGACAACCCTAAGGATATATAGAATTGACTGCGATCCAAACCTCGGAGACAACCATGGGAAATCAGCCAAAGATCGTGCCATTACAGGAGATAACCCCTGGAGGGGCAAAATAGTTATTTTATCAACTCGTAGCCAATTTGGTTAAAACCAAGCCAAATTGATGCCATCTAGGTCAAAAAGAACCTTAACGTTAATCCCGAGTGGAAATAGCGCAAGACAGCTCAACGGATAAACTGCGGGGAAACAAAGACCCGGTTATGAACCCGTCTTCTTGGACTCAAAAAATGTTTAGTCCCATGTCTTTGTGACAATCTCGGCGAGGGCTTTCCAAAAGGGTATAGCACACCTCAAACGGACGCTCTGATCAAAAGTTAGAAAGTTTTGAATCTAACCTCGTGTTGCTCGCAGTGCACGTACTTCAAGACGACGGGACCCACCACCCAGGCCCTGCCACGTGGCGCCACAGGTAGACCTGTGGCTGCCTCTGGTAGAGCCGCTTCCATCGGGTCTATAAATATAAGTGCACCCCCAAGCCAAAATTAATTTAGAAACGCTTTGGAACTCTGCCCATTTCGTTTCCTAGCCCGACTTCTAGTACTCCAAACCCAGATTTTATCACTCTAACACGTAGATATACTAATATACTACCACATATCAAAAATTAGCCGGTGGACACGAATGTTTGAAGCCTACCAAGTGGCAAAAAGTTTGTGTAGCAGTCCATTATAAGTATTTTTACGATCAGGAAGTTCCTACTACTTCATTGCGCAACATTGACTGTTGGAGAATAAAATCCATAGTTCCATCGAAGGATCCATGGGACTTTATATTTACTAGCGAAATGGAGAATAACTGGGATGCAGCAATTAGACTGCACCACAGGAACCCTAGAGCTAAAGACATTAAGAACAGTCTGAAGCTCAATTGGGAGGATATCAAAGATGAGACCATAACGTTCCCACCAAAGAACAAACCAATGAGGAAATTGACTTTTAAATTTGTGGTCAAATTGGATGAACCACGAATGACTAAAAGATGGAGTTTGAAACAGAAAAACTCTGTTCCAAGCTTCCATGTAATCATAATAGCAAAACTGGCTATCATGACCTTCAAGCTGCCTAAGATCACTAGGATGATTACCCCAGTTAGGCATGGAGATAACCTGTTTAATATAAAGAGAATGATAGATGATTTTTGAAGAATCATTTCTATCATAAATAGGTTTAATAGCGATTGACTGAGTTTGCAAAAGGACGTCCTTATAATACATGAGAGATTTATAAGGAGCAGAAGGAATAAAATGCCAACCAGTTGGGAAGAACTGGGCAGCTAATTTGACTGGATCATCAATTGATTTCATATGTCTTTCGATATGAAATAAATTGGTGCTGAAAACAGGGATGTATTCAGTTTGAATACGCTGACCAGCAGGAGGATTACTGGAGGAAGCATACGGATCAACCATTAAAGGGGGTTGAACCAGAGCCGAACTATAGGGTTTCGAGCTAGAAACCAAAGGAGTGAACCTATTAACTACAGTAAGGGGGGTAACTGGATGAGGGATTATAGCTCCCACGGGCTTCTGACTAGGAGGGCTTGGGCTTGGACCCAAGGGCCGAACATTTTTATCTTTCCCTCTCACACTCATTTTGAACCTGAGGGGTACCTGAATTAATAAATTCCCGAGTTAGAAAATCAGGAACGGAATTATCACTACCTTTAATATATTCAATGTCAAAATCGAAAATACTTAAAATAGATTGCCATCTGGCAAAAATATGTTTGGCAGCGATGTTTTTAACATCTTCTGCTAAAATATATTTAGCAGACTTACAATCAATACGAACCAAAAATTTTTGATTTAATAAATCATTTTGAAATTTACTGACACAGAAAACTAAAGCTAAAATTTCTTTTTTAATAGTGCTGTAGTTTAATTGTGCCTGATTCCACGCGCCAGAATGAAATCGGACAATTTGTTCAGAAGAAGCAGGAGTCAATTTCTGCTTTAGAATGCCGCCGAAGCCAATTTCGGAGGCGTCAGTTTCAACAATTTTGAAAGCTAATTCGTTAGAAATGCCAAGGCAGGGAAGAACCTTAACATATTTTTTAACTTGCTGAACGATGGCAGAATGCTCATCAGTCCATGGAGGAGGATTTTTCTGTAAACGAAGAAACAAAGGTTTACAGATTTTTCGCAAATTTTTATAGAATTTACCAACATAATTAAGAGATCCTAAAAACCTTTGAAGTTGAGTTCTATCAAGGATTTTATCAGGAAATCTATCAGCGAATTGAATAACTCTTTGAATAGGACGAACCAAACCCCGATGAATATCATGACCAAGAAACTTAACTTTAACTTGGAAAAGAGAACATTTGGTTGGTGATAAAACCAAACCATTGACTTTGATAGCTTTGAAGAACGAATTCAAATGTTTGAAATGTTCGTCAATAGATTTAGAAAAAACAAGGATATCATCAATATAGACAATAATGAAATGACTAAAGGGATTTAAAATTTCATTGAGAATATTTTGGAATTCACTAGGAGCGTTTTTCAAGCCAAATGCTTGAACAACCCATTCATAATGACCAAATGGGGTGGTGAAGGCGGTTTTGTACCTATCACTAGGATGGATACTGACTTGCCAGAAACCAGACTTAAGGTCGAATTTACTAAAAATGGTAGCATTACTAAGACGACTAAGAAGGTCCTCTTTATTAGGAAGGGGATACCTGATCCATTCTAAGACCTTATTAAGAGGCTTATAATTGATGACTAGACGAGGGACACCTCTCTCCTTTTCTGCTTCATTATTAACATAAAAGGCAGGGCAGGACCAAGGAGATTTACTATGTTTTATTAAACCTTTGGCAAGTAAATCGTTAATTTCTTGTTTACAAAGCTCCATTTGTTGGTGACTCATTTGAATAGGTCTAGCTTTAGTAGGAATAAGATGCTCTTTAAATTCTTTAGCGTAAGGAAGTTTGACTACATGTTTCCTTCGATGCCAAAAAGCATTAGGAGAATCAGCACACAAATTTTTAACCATGAATAGACGAAGTTCTTCAATTTTATCTTGTATTTTTTCACTTAAAAGAAGATCTTCAACCTGTTTATACTTAATTTCATGTTTTAAAAACTTTAAATGAGAAGTTTTACATTTTAACAAGTTAAGTGACTTAGAAATAGACTCATCTTGAATAAACCTTAAGTCTCTTTCTTTGGGCTGAGATAAAAACTCAAAGACAACTTTGTGTCCAAGGTGCTCAGTAGTTAACCCATTATTACTGGTGGTGAAAGGGTATAACAAATAAATAAATGGTAATCCCAAAATAATTTTATCAGTTAAATTACGAATTAACACAAAAGAAGTTTTAAAACATATATCGTTTTGACAAATATGAACCTTAGGGAGCTTATATTTAATTTCCATGCTACTTCCATTAGCAGAGTTTAAACGTTCACTGGTTTTAACATAAAATTTGGTAGGGATTAACCCTTCCTGGATGCAATTAAGATCTGCCCCAGTATCAACAAGAGAAGGAAGTTGAATGGCAAAAGTGCCATCAACCATCAAACGTATCAAAATATACCACTTTTGAATGGTAATATCTTTTATCCTTTTTAACGAATTACCTTGAATAAACAAAGGAGACTCTTCATCATTGACTCCTGAAGTTTCAGGTAAGTCTTCATTTTCTGAAGAATCAGAAATATGAAGTTCAGAGTCTTTGTTAACTATCGCAGTCATATCACTTCTTAAGTTGGAGATCTCCGTCTTGAGACTAGAAATCTCTTTCTTAAGCTTGTTGACCTCTTGATTTAGTTCTGGGAGAGTAATTTCTCTCTCAGCCACTTTAAATCTCTCAAGGGTTTTATTAAGGCTTATAAGCGGCTTCTCTTTAGCTTTTATAACTTTACCTTTTGCAGAAATGTTTTTAGAAAACAATTCTTTTAACTGTTTCATGTACTGCAATTTCAAATCTTCATCAGTAAGCTTACTAATTAATTCAATTAACAAAGAACTTTCTTGGTCTTCTTTAGAAAGAACATTAATAGTTTTGCAACAATCAGATCTACAATTATCAGTGCAAAGAGTAACTTCATTATCTTCACTAGGAGTCTGACTATTTTGATCATTAGCCGAAGAATAGGGAATATCAGACATATCCTTATCCTCATCAGACTGAGTTCTAAGCAAATCAAAAATCTTTTCAGAGTCTTCAGCAGAAATATTTAACTGGTTTAATTTTTGTTTTAATTTACATTCATTCTTATAATGTCCCTTTTTACCACAGTTAAAACACGTAATTTTACTCTTATCAGTAGATTTAGAAGTGGATTTTTTATTTCCAGCTCTCTTTCTAGACCTGGGATTTTCATAATAACTTTCTTTATTAGTCTGACTAGAGCGCTTTTTATGGTGCTTGCGTTTTTTGTGAATTTCTAATTGCTTTTTCCTATGCTTTCTACGCGAAGGGGCAATAGGAGGCAGACCATATTGTTCACAAAAAGTACCAAGCTCATATTTAGCTTTCTTTTTATCTTTTGCAGCTTGTTTAGCGATTTTGAAATCAATACACATTTTTAAGCCAATTTTTTGAATATAACTAACAATATCACCATAAGTGAGGTTATCATAATCAATATAGCCTAAAGTTTTACTAAGTTCTTCACGGACTTTATGAGCAAATAAAGACGGAAGACCATTAACAAATTTTTCCTTCCAAAAAGGTTTATTACTATCATTACGAAGCATGACACGAGAAATAAAAACATCTTTATACCATCTAAAATCACTTAAAGTAGGACAAGTAAGATTACTAAGTTGATCATGAATGCGTTCAGTAATATTACTAGGAGTACCAATAAAATGTTTTATTATAGTGAAAATTAAAGTATTAATTCCGTCAGGAACACCAAAACCAATATCTTCACGGAAGATAGGTTGACCATTATCATCAAGTTGATAAGCATGAATAATAGAGTTTCTAGCATCTTCATCAAGGTGTTTTTCCCACCAAGAGCGAAGAACTCCCGAAAAACCATTAGTTAAAATTTCAACAATTTCAGGTTGAGTAAGATTAGTAAAAGCAGTGATGTAACTATTAGCAACCATAGACATGTGGTTCATTTTGGTAAGAATTTGATGTTCACTGAAGCCATCAATATTCCATTCATAAATTTTATTAGAGGAAACAGAAAACTGATTGTCAAGATTCTTTTCCTCGAACTGAAGATCCGGGGGAGTGGGTCTAGTATACCAATTTTTTGTAATACTAGTGTTATTAAAAGTTTATTTTTTCAATTGTTCAGTAAGGTCTGGAATAGAAGTGATCTCAGATACCTCTTCTGAGTCACTATTGTAATCATTGCCAGATTCTTGAATCTGATCAATGATGGCAACGGTTCCACTGGCTTCGCCAGAGCTCGAACCAATTTTTTTAATAAGTTTATCAATACTTTTAACAAGATCAGAGTCTTTACTAGGCAATCCCTTGCCATCTCTATTATCAGGAAGAGTTAACAAAGGCTGATCAAGTTTCTTATCAGGGGTCTTAATAAGAGTGTTGTCAAACTTTTCTTCAATTTTATCAAGCTGTTTTCCTATCGTGGCCAAATACTGATTAGTAAAATTATTTTGTTCAATAATCTTTTTATCATCAGTTTTACCATCAGCGACTTTAAAAGGACTAGCAACAACTGAGTTATTTTTGACTTGTAAAAGAACAGTTTCAAGGGGAGGATGAGAAGCTAAAGTTTTGGACTTATCTTCTTTTATCCATTGAGATTTAGTAAGAACTTTACAATGATTTCTATCATACCAATCATAAAATGTAAGGTTCTCTCTTGTAAGTTTAACAAATTTTTTCCAATCATGAATAATTTTATCTCTATCAATTTTATCATGCATATTACGAAAAGCATGTCGTTTAGCTTGATTAGTTTTAGAATTAAAATCATCAACAAGACAATCCCAATCCAATTTAGAGACTTTAGTAAGGACTCTTAATTGGTGATTGATAGGGGCATCAAAATCAGAGGGAGAAGGTCCAACAGAAACAGTAGGAGAAACATCTTCATGTTCTCCTTCAGTCTGAAAGACAGGAGTATAACAAGGATGACTTGTCTGACCCTGATTCAACACTCCTTTCAGCTTAACATTAGGAATAGAAAAGTCACTTAAGACTTCAGTGTCTCTTCTAGAGGTAGAAGGGACTGAAGAACTGGTAAATTCTTCAATAATGAAAGGTCTTCTAGTACGTTCAAAACTAATTCGAACAGTACCATCAGAGAATTGTTTAATATTTTCCAAATTTAACAAATTATTATTGACTGGTTTTTGTGGAACTTCCTGGGGAAGAATCCATTGACTAGGTAACGTGACATCTTTCCAAAGAATAGTTTTAGGTGTTTGAATGTTGGCATTACTAGTGCTACTCTGTATTAAAACAGTATGATCCTTAGGACTTTTATTAAGAGCATGAATATTTAAGTTGGTTTTCATAACTTTATAATAAATTCTGAAAATTAAAGCTAAGGGTTGAGATCCCTCAATCATTTGAGTTATCTCTCCAGCAGTTTTAATATTTAAAGTTAAAGCCTTAAGTAAATTAATATCAGACAGACTTAAAGGAAGATCAGGAAAGCAATTAAAATGAACAGGACCATCATGCAAACTAGATTCCATTATTCCAATAATACTAGGAGCATAATTAAGATAACGAGCATCTCTTAAACATAAAAAGACACTTGAGTTTATTCCTTTAATAGTTAATGGTTTAACTGCAACTTGAACAAGACCAATATGAATAAAATTATAACCCTTTTTACGATGTTTATTAATGACATCGGGAGAAAGAAGACTACAATTTTCATATTCTTTATTAATAGCATACACACGTTCAACAGTTTTAACATTGTAATCAGTTTTGAAATTATCGATAAAGGTTGACTGGTAAATTTCTTTAGGAGAAACACTAGGTATATTCCAATTATTAAGAGTTTGGTTAATATTTTCATAACTTTGTTCTTCTTGGTTAACTATATTAGGAACAGAAGGAAGAGAAGATCTATTACTAACCGACGAACTAGATCTAAACAATCTACTCATTGTTAAAAATAAAGTTTTAATTAATCTGTGTTCTTCCGTACATACCCCTTTCTTTGCTTAACATAAACACATACCCTATCATCTAGTGATTCCCAGAAAGCCGGAACTGCTCACACACTCGAGACTTACAAAGGCTGGACAGGGACCTATGGCGATGGAGGGTGGTTTATACAAAGAGACTAGGTGACTTCTTGAACAAAGAAAGATTAAAACTTTTGATTTTTAAAAATGACTAGAAGAAGAAGATCAAGAACAACGTTTAGTAAACAAACAACTCTTGGCTCTGATACCAAAAGGCGGAAGAAGGCGGAGAGAAGGAGAGAGAACCTCTGATGAGGCTAAATGGTTTACATTTCTAAGCCTAAGGAAACTCTAACACTTGAGTTCCTTTAAATAGAACTAAAGTTACCGGTTTATATTTACCGAAGTAACTTTTACATTTACTTAAGGTTAAAAGTAAAAACATTTAACTAAAGTAAGAAACATTTAACTTAAGTTAAAAACATTTAACTTAGGTTAAAAGTAAATTACTTTTACATTTACTAAAGGTAAAGTAAAAATATTTAACTAAAGTTAAAAACATTTAACTAAAGTTAATTACAAATAACGCGTCTGTAATAGTAAAAGTTGTTTGTAATAGTCAAAAGTTGTAATATTGCTTTCATCTTTTGATAAAGCATTACTGTTGTTCAATAGTCATTTATGTTTTGTAATCATTGAGTTGTAATTACTCCGCCTTTTCTCTTCCTATATAAGAGAGGCTCAGTCATTGTTATGAGGCAGGATTTAGTAATCCAATAGAGCGTTTGAGAAGACTCAGATTCCTATCTGACTAATCTTCAACTCTCTTGCCTTCTTTCTTAGATATGATAAGCTTCTATAATCGAGTCAATCTGTTGTAAGTTATTCAGTTAATTGTTTGTAATTATTTCAAAGTTCAATAAAAATTTTGTTTTATAAACTCTTTATACTTATGAACTGCTGTTATTATTTCTTATAGTATTGCTATAGTTATAATTCAGTTTTTATATGCGCCACTCTTCTTTATTACTATCATTACGAAGCATGACACGAGAAATAAAAACATCTTTATACCATCTAAAATCACTTAAAGTAGGACAAGTAAGATTACTAAGTTGATCATGAATGCGTTCAGTAATATTACTAGGAGTACCAATAAAATGTTTTATTATAGTGAAAATTAAAGTATTAATTCCGTCAGGAACACCAAAACCAATATCTTCACGGAAGATAGGTTGACCATTATCATCAAGTTGATAAGCATGAATAATAGAGTTTCTAGCATCTTCATCAAGGTGTTTTTCCCACCAAGAGCGAAGAACTCCCGAAAAACCATTAGTTAAAATTTCAACAATTTCAGGTTGAGTAAGATTAGTAAAAGCAGTGATGTAACTATTAGCAACCATAGACATGTGGTTCATTTTGGTAAGAATTTGATGTTCACTGAAGCCATCAATATTCCATTCATAAATTTTATTAGAGGAAACAGAAAACTGATTGTCAAGATTCTTTTCCTCGAACTGAAGATCCGGGGGAGTGGGTCTAGTATACCAATTTTTTGTAATACTAGTGTTATTAAAAGTTAATTTTTTCAATTGTTCAGTAAGGTCTGGAATAGAAGCGATCTCAGATACCTCTTCTGAGTCACTATTGTAATCATTGCCAGATTCTTGAATCTGATCAATGATGGCAACGGTTCCACTGGCTTCGCCAGAGCTCGAACCAATTTTTTTAATAAGTTTATCAATACTTTTAACAAGATCAGAGTCTTTACTAGGCAATCCCTTGCCATCTCTATTATCAGGAAGAGTTAACAAAGGCTGATCAAGTTTCTTATCAGGGGTCTTAATAAGAGTGTTGTCAAACTTTTCTTCAATTTTATCAAGCTGTTTTCCTATCGTGGCCAAATACTGATTAGTAAAATTATTTTGTTCAATAATCTTTTTATCATCAGTTTTACCATCAGCGACTTTAAAAGGACTAGCAACAACTGAGTTATTTTTGACTTGTAAAAGAACAGTTTCAAGGGGAGGATGAGAAGCTAAAGTTTTGGACTTATCTTCTTTTATCCATTGAGATTTAGTAAGAACTTTACAATGATTTCTATCATACCAATCATAAAATGTAAGGTTCTCTCTTGTAAGTTTAACAAATTTTTTCCAATCATGAATAATTTTATCTCTATCAATTTTATCATGCATATTACGAAAAGCATGTCGTTTAGCTTGATTAGTTTTAGAATTAAAATCATCAACAAGACAATCCCAATCCAATTTAGAGACTTTAGTAAGGACTCTTAATTGGTGATTGATAGGGGCATCAAAATCAGAGGGAGAAGGTCCAACAGAAACAGTAGGAGAAACATCTTCATGTTCTCCTTCAGTCTGAAAGACAGGAGTATAACAAGGATGACTTGTCTGACCCTGATTCAACACTCCTTTCAGCTTAACATTAGGAATAGAAAAGTCACTTAAGACTTCAGTGTCTCTTCTAGAGGTAGAAGGGACTGAAGAACTGGTAAATTCTTCAATAATGAAAGGTCTTCTAGTACGTTCAAAACTAATTCGAACAGTACCATCAGAGAATTGTTTAATATTTTCCAAATTTAACAAATTATTATTGACTGGTTTTTGTGGAACTTCCTGGGGAAGAATCCATTGACTAGGTAACGTGACATCTTTCCAAAGAATAGTTTTAGGTGTTTGAATGTTGGCATTACTAGTGCTACTCTGTATTAAAACAGTATGATCCTTAGGACTTTTATTAAGAGCATGAATATTTAAGTTGGTTTTCATAACTTTATAATAAATTCTGAAAATTAAAGCTAAGGGTTGAGATCCCTCAATCATTTGAGTTATCTCTCCAGCAGTTTTAATATTTAAAGTTAAAGCCTTAAGTAAATTAATATCAGACAGACTTAAAGGAAGATCAGGAAAGCAATTAAAATGAACAGGACCATCATGCAAACTAGATTCCATTATTCCAATAATACTAGGAGCATAATTAAGATAACGAGCATCTCTTAAACATAAAAAGACACTTGAGTTTATTCCTTTAATAGTTAATGGTTTAACTGCAACTTGAACAAGACCAATATGAATAAAATTATAACCCTTTTTACGATGTTTATTAATGACATCGGGAGAAAGAAGACTACAATTTTCATATTCTTTATTAATAGCATACACACGTTCAACAGTTTTAACATTGTAATCAGTTTTGAAATTATCGATAAAGGTTGACTGGTAAATTTCTTTAGGAGAAACACTAGGTATATTCCAATTATTAAGAGTTTGGTTAATATTTTCATAACTTTGTTCTTCTTGGTTAACTATATTAGGAACAGAAGGAAGAGAAGATCTATTACTAACCGACGAACTAGATCTAAACAATCTACTCATTGTTAAAAATAAAGTTTTAATTAATCTGTGTTCTTCCGTACATACCCCTTTCTTTGCAAAACTGTTGAACGTGTTGAACGTGTGTATGCAAACCATTTAGCAATACTAATATACTCTATAGTGTTTCTTTAGGAGAAACACTAGGTATATTCCAATTATTAAGAGTTTGGTTAATATTTTCATAACTTTGTTCTTCTTGGTTAACTATATTAGGAACAGAAGGAAGAGAAGATCTATTACTAACCGACGAACTAGATCTAAACAATCTACTCATTGTTAAAAATAAAGTTTTAATTAATCTGTGTTCTTCCGTACATACCCCTTTCTTTGCTTAACATAAACACATACCCTATCATCTAGTGATTCCCAGAAAGCCGGAACTGCTCACACACTCGAGACTTACAAAGGCTGGACAGGGACCTATGGCGATGGAGGGTGGTTTATACAAAGAGACTAGGTGACTTCTTGAACAAAGAAAGATTAAAACTTTTGATTTTTAAAAATGACTAGAAGAAGAAGATCAAGAACAACGTTTAGTAAACAAACAACTCTTGGCTCTGATACCAAAAGGCGGAAGATAGATGATGGAAGAGTGGCGCATATAAAAACTGAATTATAACTATAGCAATACTATAAGAAATAATAACAGCTTTTGACTATAGACATCTGACTAATACTAAATGACAACTGACTCAGCAACTTCTTTCGGCTACTTTGGACAAAGGAGCACGGGCTGCGCGGGCAGGGGCATCTAGCAACAAAGCTGACCAAGGTGACTGTAGGAACCCAAGGTGAAAGGAAACCGGGTCCTAAGCAAACGGATCCTGGGCATCTTGAAGAGAGATGCTTCCGTACGGATCAGTAGGACTAGAGTGATGACTGGAGCGGGAAGAAGAAGATGAACAAACAGAAGGAACTGAGTCCTCACTGAGTTTATCCATTCTTTTCTGAATTAAACGAGATAACTGTTTGAGCTCATTATTGGTACAATGATCAATATCCGCGAAATCTAACTTAGAACTGGAAGATTTCTTGGATTTAGATTTACTGGAGGATGATTCCTTTGGAGGAGGAATCGTTTGAATGGGTGAAGGATTGGGGAATTCCTTCTGAACTTGGCCCACGATGCGATAAGGATCGAACTTATCCCACCATTTAACTGAAAACTCACGAGTAACATGAGTAATTTGATTAAGGTGATTACTAGAGGCGCCTTTTTCAGGGGCGACTAAGGAAGAAAGAGCAACATTGACTGTTGGAGAATAAAATCCATAGTTCCATCGAAGGATCCATGGGACTTTATATTTACTAGCGAAATGGAGAATAACTGGGATGCAGCAATTAGACTGCACCACAGGAACCCTAGAGCTAAAGACATTAAGAACAGTCTGAAGCTCAATTGGGAGGATATCAAAGATGAGACCATAACGTTCCCACCAAAGAACAAACCAATGAGGAAATTGACTTTTAAATTTGTGGTCAAATTGGATGAACCACGAATGACTAAAAGATGGAGTTTGAAACAGAAAAACTCTGTTCCAAGCTTCCATGTAATCATAATAGCAAAACTGGCTATCATGACCTTCAAGCTGCCTAAGATCACTAGGATGATTACCCCAGTTAGGCATGGAGATAACCTGTTTAATATAAAGAGAATGATAGATGATTTTTGAAGAATCATTTCTATCATAAATAGGTTTAATAGCGATTGACTGAGTTTGCAAAAGGACGTCCTTATAATACATGAGAGATTTATAAGGAGCAGAAGGAATAAAATGCCAACCAGTTGGGAAGAACTGGGCAGCTAATTTGACTGGATCATCAATTGATTTCATATGTCTTTCGATATGAAATAAATTGGTGCTGAAAACAGGGATGTATTCAGTTTGAATACGCTGACCAGCAGGAGGATTACTGGAGGAAGCATACGGATCAACCATTAAAGGGGGTTGAACCAGAGCCGAACTATAGGGTTTCGAGCTAGAAACCAAAGGAGTGAACCTATTAACTACAGTAAGGGGGGTAACTGGATGAGGGATTATAGCTCCCACGGGCTTCTGACTAGGAGGGCTTGGGCTTGGACCCAAGGGCCGAACATTTTTATCTTTCCCTCTCACACTCATTTTGAACCTGAGGGGTACCTGAATTAATAAATTCCCGAGTTAGAAAATCAGGAACGGAATTATCACTACCTTTAATATATTCAATGTCAAAATCGAAAATACTTAAAATAGATTGCCATCTGGCAAAAATATGTTTGGCAGCGATGTTTTTAACATCTTCTGCTAAAATATATTTAGCAGACTTACAATCAATACGAACCAAAAATTTTTGATTTAATAAATCATTTTGAAATTTACTGACACAGAAAACTAAAGCTAAAATTTCTTTTTTAATAGTGCTGTAGTTTAATTGTGCCTGATTCCACGCGCCAGAATGAAATCGAACAATTTGTTCAGAAGAAGCAGGAGTCAATTTCTGCTTTAGAATGCCGCCGAAGCCAATTTCGGAGGCGTCAGTTTCAACAATTTTGAAAGCTAATTCGTTAGAAATGCCAAGGCAGGGAAGAACCTTAACATATTTTTTAACTTGCTGAACGATGGCAGAATGCTCATCAGTCCATGGAGGAGGATTTTTCTGTAAACGAAGAAACAAAGGTTTACAGATTTTTCGCAAATTTTTATAGAATTTACCAACATAATTAAGAGATCCTAAAAACCTTTGAAGTTGAGTTCTATCAAGGATTTTATCAGGAAATCTATCAGCGAATTGAATAACTCTTTGAATAGGACGAACCAAACCCCGATGAATATCATGACCAAGAAACTTAACTTTAACTTGGAAAAGAGAACATTTGGTTGGTGATAAAACCAAACCATTGACTTTGATAGCTTTGAAGAACGAATTCAAATGTTTGAAATGTTCGTCAATAGATTTAGAAAAAACAAGGATATCATCAATATAGACAATAATGAAATGACTAAAGGGATTTAAAATTTCATTGAGAATATTTTGGAATTCACTAGGAGCGTTTTTCAAGCCAAATGCTTGAACAACCCATTCATAATGACCAAATGGGGGTGGTGAAGGCGGTTTTGTACCTATCACTAGGATGGATACTGACTTGCCAGAAACCAGACTTAAGGTCGAATTTACTAAAAATGGTAGCATTACTAAGACGACTAAGAAGGTCCTCTTTATTAGGAAGGGGATACCTGATCCATTCTAAGACCTTATTAAGAGGCTTATAATTGATGACTAGACGAGGGACACCTCTCTCCTTTTCTGCTTCATTATTAACATAAAAGGCAGGGCAAGACCAAGGAGATTTACTATGTTTTATTAAACCTTTGGCAAGTAAATCGTTAATTTCTTGTTTACAAAGCTCCATTTGTTGGTGACTCATTTGAATAGGTCTAGCTTTAGTAGGAATAAGATGCTCTTTAAATTCTTTAGCGTAAGGAAGTTTGACTACATGTTTCCTTCGATGCCAAAAAGCATTAGGAGAATCAGCACACAAATTTTTAACCATGAATAGACGAAGTTCTTCAATTTTATCTTGTATTTTTTCACTTAAAAGAAGATCTTCAACCTGTTTATACTTAATTTCATGTTTTAAAAACTTTAAATGAGAAGTTTTACATTTTAACAAGTTAAGTGACTTAGAAATAGACTCATCTTGAATAAACCTTAAGTCTCTTTCTTTGGGCTGAGATAAAAACTCAAAGACAACTTTGTGTCCAAGGTGCTCAGTAGTTAACCCATTATTACTGGTGGTGAAAGGGTATAACAAATAAATAAATGGTAATCCCAAAATAATTTTATCAGTTAAATTACGAATTAACACAAAAGAAGTTTTAAAACATATATCGTTTTGACAAATATGAACCTTAGGGAGCTTATATTTAATTTCCATGCTACTTCCATTAGCAGAGTTTAAACGTTCACTGGTTTTAACATAAAATTTGGTAGGGATTAACCCTTCCTGGATGCAATTAAGATCTGCCCCAGTATCAACAAGAGCAGGAAGTTGAATGGCAAAAGTGCCATCAACCATCAAACGTATCAAAATATACCACTTTTGAATGGTAATATCTTTTATCCTTTTTAACGAATTACCTTGAATAAACAAAGGAGACTCTTCATCATTGACTCCTGAAGTTTCAGGTAAGTCTTCATTTTCTGAAGAATCAGAAATATGAAGTTCAGAGTCTTTGTTAACTATCGCAGTCATATCACTTCTTAAGTTGGAGATCTCCGTCTTGAGACTAGAAATCTCTTTCTTAAGCTTGTTGACCTCTTGATTTAGTTCTGGGAGAGTAATTTCTCTCTCAGCCACTTTAAATCTCTCAAGGGTTTTATTAAGGCTTATAAGCGGCTTCTCTTTAGCTTTTATAACTTTACCTTTTGCAGAAATGTTTTTAGAAAACAATTCTTTTAACTGTTTCATGTACTGCAATTTCAAATCTTCATCAGTAAGCTTACTAATTAATTCAATTAACAAAGAACTTTCTTGGTCTTCTTTAGAAAGAACATTAATAGTTTTGCAACAATCAGATCTACAATTATCAGTGCAAAGAGTAACTTCATTATCTTCACTAGGAGTCTGACTATTTTGATCATTAGCCGAAGAATAGGGAATATCAGACATATCCTTATCCTCATCAGACTGAGTTCTAAGCAAATCAAAAATCTTTTCAGAGTCTTCAGCAGAAATATTTAACTGGTTTAATTTTTGTTTTAATTTACATTCATTCTTATAATGTCCCTTTTTACCACAGTTAAAACACGTAATTTTACTCTTATCAGTAGATTTAGAAGTGGATTTTTTATTTCCAGCTCTCTTTCTAGACCTGGGATTTTCATAATAACTTTCTTTATTAGTCTGACTAGAGCGCTTTTTATGGTGCTTGCGTTTTTTGTGAATTTCTAATTGCTTTTTCCTATGCTTTCTACGCGAAGGGGCAATAGGAGGCAGACCATATTGTTCACAAAAAGTACCAAGCTCATATTTAGCTTTCTTTTTATCTTTTGCAGCTTGTTTAGCGATTTTGAAATCAATACACATTTTTAAGCCAATTTTTTGAATATAACTAACAATATCACCATAAGTGAGGTTATCATAATCAATATAACCTAAAGTTTTACTAAGTTCTTCACGGACTTTATGAGCAAATAAAGACGGAAGACCATTAACAAATTTTTCCTTCCAAAAAGGTTTATTACTATCATTACGAAGCATGACACGAGAAATAAAAACATCTTTATACCATCTAAAATCACTTAAAGTAGGACAAGTAAGATTACTAAGTTGATCATGAATGCGTTCAGTAATATTACTAGGAGTACCAATAAAATGTTTTATTATAGTGAAAATTAAAGTATTAATTCCGTCAGGAACACCAAAACCAATATCTTCACGGAAGATAGGTTGACCATTATCATCAAGTTGATAAGCATGAATAATAGAGTTTCTAGCATCTTCATCAAGGTGTTTTTCCCACCAAGAGCGAAGAACTCCCGAAAAACCATTAGTTAAAATTTCAACAATTTCAGGTTGAGTAAGATTAGTAAAAGCAGTGATGTAACTATTAGCAACCATAGACATGTGGTTCATTTTGGTAAGAATTTGATGTTCACTGAAGCCATCAATATTCCATTCATAAATTTTATTAGAGGAAACAGAAAACTGATTGTCAAGATTCTTTTCCTCGAACTGAAGATCCGGGGGAGTGGGTCTAGTATACCAATTTTTTGTAATACTAGTGTTATTAAAAGTTAATTTTTTCAATTGTTCAGTAAGGTCTGGAATAGAAGCGATCTCAGATACCTCTTCTGAGTCACTATTGTAATCATTGCCAGATTCTTGAATCTGATCAATGATGGCAACGGTTCCACTGGCTTCGCCAGAGCTCGAACCAATTTTTTTAATAAGTTTATCAATACTTTTAACAAGATCAGAGTCTTTACTAGGCAATCCCTTGCCATCTCTATTATCAGGAAGAGTTAACAAAGGCTGATCAAGTTTCTTATCAGGGGTCTTAATAAGAGTGTTGTTAAACTTTTCTTCAATTTTATCAAGCTGTTTTCCTATCGTGGCCAAATACTGATTAGTAAAATTATTTTGTTCAATAATCTTTTTATCATCAGTTTTACCATCAGCGACTTTAAAAGGACTAGCAACAACTGAGTTATTTTTGACTTGTAAAAGAACAGTTTCAAGGGGAGGATGAGAAGCTAAAGTTTTGGACTTATCTTCTTTTATCCATTGAGATTTAGTAAGAACTTTACAATGATTTCTATCATACCAATCATAAAATGTAAGGTTCTCTCTTGTAAGTTTAACAAATTTTTTCCAATCATGAATAATTTTATCTCTATCAATTTTATCATGCATATTACGAAAAGCATGTCGTTTAGCTTGATTAGTTTTAGAATTAAAATCATCAACAAGACAATCCCAATCCAATTTAGAGACTTTAGTAAGGACTCTTAATTGGTGATTGATAGGGGCATCAAAATCAGAGGGAGAAGGTCCAACAGAAACAGTAGGAGAAATATCTTCATGTTCTCCTTCAGTCTGAAAGACAGGAGTATAACAAGGATGACTTGTCTGACCCTGATTCAACACTCCTTTCAGCTTAACATTAGGAATAGAAAAGTCACTTAAGACTTCAGTGTCTCTTCTAGAGGTAGAAGGGACTGAAGAACTGGTAAATTCTTCAATAATGAAAGGTCTTCTAGTACGTTCAAAACTAATTCGAACAGTACCATCAGAGAATTGTTTAATATTTTCCAAATTTAACAAATTATTATTGACTGGTTTTTGTGGAACTTCCTGGGGAAGAATCCATTGACTAGGTAACGTGACATCTTTCCAAAGAATAGTTTTAGGTGTTTGAATGTTGGCATTACTAGTGCTACTCTGTATTAAAACAGTATGATCCTTAGGACTTTTATTAAGAGCATGAATATTTAAGTTGGTTTTCATAACTTTATAATAAATTCTGAAAATTAAAGCTAAGGGTTGAGATCCCTCAATCATTTGAGTTATCTCTCCAGCAGTTTTAATATTTAAAGTTAAAGCCTTAAGTAAATTAATATCAGACAGACTTAAAGGAAGATCAGGAAAGCAATTAAAATGAACAGGACCATCATGCAAACTAGATTCCATTATTCCAATAATACTAGGAGCATAATTAAGATAACGAGCATCTCTTAAACATAAAAAGACACTTGAGTTTATTCCTTTAATAGTTAATGGTTTAACTGCAACTTGAACAAGACCAATATGAATAAAATTATAACCCTTTTTACGATGTTTATTAATGACATCGGGAGAAAGAAGACTACAATTTTCATATTCTTTATTAATAGCATACACACGTTCAACAGTTTTAACATAGGGGCCTTAACTGCTCACACTCTTGAGACTTACAACGGCTCGACGGGACCTATGGCGAAACAGGGTGGTTTATACAAAGAGACTAGGTGACTTAAACTAGGTGCTCTAAGGACGGAGCAACAGAAGTCTAAAGAAGAAGTAAAAACAAGGTTTTAAACTCAGACCTCTGTGTTTGACCGGAGAACAAACAGTGACACCAAGAGACAACACCGCATGGCTCTGATACCATTTAACAGCGGACGAAAAGTTTAAATAAAACTTTAAACTTAAAACAATTTTGAAACTTAAAGTAGATGACCGGTGAATCGGTAAAGTAATCTCTTTCTTGTATTATAAACATTTGGGAAAGGATTACATCGTATCTGGATCTATTTACAAAGGGAAGAAGAAGTACAGGAACTTCTTCTTCTTCTAACTAGAGAGAAGGTAGAGAGAAGGGGGAGAGAAGGAGAGAGAACCTCTGATGAGGCTAAATGGTTTACATTTCTAAGCCTAAGGAAACTCTAACACTTGAGTTCCTTTAAATAGAACTAAAGTTACCGGTTTATATTTACCGAAGTAACTTTTACATTTACTTAAGGTTAAAAGTAAAAACATTTAACTAAAGTAAGAAACATTTAACTTAAGTTAAAAACATTTAACTTAGGTTAAAAGTAAATTACTTTTACATTTACTAAAGGTAAAGTAAAAATATTTAACTAAAGTTAAAAACATTTAACTAAAGTTAAAGTAATTACATTTACTTTTACTTAAGTAAATAACTTTTACTAAAGTAAAGGTGTCCTTTACTTTTTGACTTTGTCGGACGCACTGATTGCATCTGGAGCATCCGATGACTGTGGGACCCTGGGGGGCCAGCGTCTTCTGACTGTTGACTGTTGAGGTCCGGCTCCTTCCTCGCCGGTGGGTGCTGTTGATCTTCTTCTCAGAGAGATCACCATCCCCTATACTTCGACCCCAAAAAAAAAAAATCCAGGGATTCAATCCTTTTTCCCCCCAAAATTATGTTTAATTTTAAGAAAGGAGAAAAAAATTTCACCGAAATTTTTGGTCACCGACTGTAGATTTCAAAAATTTTATGTAAATTTTTTTAGAAAAACTGATCAGACTGTGTCTGATACAAGGATCACACGGCTGACTCTTGACTAACTGATGAACTCGATCTAAACAGTCTACTTCGTTTTAACTTTGTTCAAACCTAATCTCTAGATCTGTTGACATTCCACTTAAAGACATACCAAAGTCGCTTAAGTACTAAACACTAGCAATACTATAAAACAATGGTTTTACTTTACTTTACCGGTGAATCGGTAAAGTAATCTCTTTCTTGTATTATAAACATTTGGGAAAGGATTACATCGTATCTGGATCTATTTACAAAGGGAAGAAGAAGTACAAGAACTTCTTCTTCTTCTAACTAGAGAGAAGGTAGAGAGAAGGGGGAGAGAAGGAGAGAGAACCTCTGATGAGGCTAAATGGTTTACATTTCTAAGCCTAAGGAAACTCTAACACTTGAGTTCCTTTAAATAGAACTAAAGTTACCGGTTTATATTTACCGAAGTAACTTTTACATTTACTTAAAGTTAAAAGTAAAAACATTTAACTAAAGTAAGAAACATTTAACTTAAGTTAAAAACATTTAACTTAGGTTAAAAGTAAATTACTTTTACATTTACTAAAGGTAAAGTAAAATATTTAACTAAAGTTAAAAACATTTAACTAAAGTTAAAGTATTTACATTTACTTTTACTTAAGTAAATTACTTTTACTAAAGTAAAGTTGTCCTTTACTTTTGACTTTGTCGGACGCACTGATTGCATCTGGAGCATCCGATGACTGTGGGACCCTGGGGGGCCAGCGTCGTCTGACTGTTGACTGTTGAGGTCCGGCTCCTTCCTCGCCGGTGGGTGCTGTTGATCTTCTTCTCAGAGAGATCACCATCCCCTATACTTCGACCCCAAAAAAAAAATCCAGCGATTCAATCCTTTTTCCCCCCAAAATTATGTTTAATTTTAAGAAAGGAGAAAAAATTTCACCGAAATTTCTGGTCACCGACTGTAGATTTCAAACATTTTATGTAAAATTTTTTTAGAAAAACTGATCAGACTGTGTCTGATACAAGGATCACACGGCTGACTCTTGACTAACTGATGAACTCGATCTAAACAGTCTACTTCGTTTTAACTTTGTTCAAACCTAATCTCTAGATCTGTTGACATTCCACTTAAAGACATACCAAAGTCGCTTAAGTACATACCCCTTTCTTTGCTTAACATAAACACATACCCTAGAATCTAGTGATTCCCTTTTTGCCTTAACTGCTCACACTCTTGAGACTTACAACGGCTCGACGGGACCTATGGCGAAACAGGGTGGTTTATACAAAGAGACTAGGTGACTTAAACTAGGTGCTCTAAGGACGGAGCAACAGAAATCTAAAGAAGAAGTAAAAACAAATTTTAAACTCAGACCTCTGTGTTTGACCGGAGAACAAACAGTGAAACCAAGAGACAACACCGCATGGCTTTGATACCATTTAACAGCGGACGAAAAGTTTAAACAAAACTTTAAACTTAAAACAATTTTGAAACTTAAAGTAGATGACCGGTGAATCGGTAAAGTAATCTCTTTCTTGTATTATAAACATTTGGGAAAGGATTACATCGTATCTGGATCTATTTACAAAGGGAAGAAGAAGTACAAGAACTTCTTCTTCTTCTAACTAGAGAGAAGGTAGAGAGAAGGGGGAGAGAAGGAGAGAGAACCTCTGATGAGGCTAAATGGTTTACATTTCTAAGCCTAAGGAAACTCTAACACTTGAGTTCCTTTAAATAGAACTAAAGTTACCGGTTTATATTTACCGAAGTAACTTTTACATTTACTTAAAGTTAAAAGTAAAAACATTTAACTAAAGTAAGAAACATTTAACTTAAGTTAAAAACATTTAACTTAGGTTAAAAGTAAATTACTTTTACATTTACTAAAGGTAAAGTAAAACATTTAACTAAAGTTAAAAACATTTAACTAAAGTTAAAGTATTTACATTTACTTTTACTTAAGTAAATTACTTTTACTAAAGTAAAGTTGTCCTTTACTTTTGACTTTGTCGGACGCACTGATTGCATCTGGAGCATCCGATGACTGTGGGACCCTGGGGGGCCAGCGTCGTCTGACTGTTGACTGTTGAGGTCCGGCTCCTTCCTCGCCGGTGGGTGCTGTTGATCTTCTTCTCAGAGAGATCACCATCCCCTATACTTCGACCCCAATAGTCAACAGTCAACAGTCAACAGTCAACAGTCTACTCATGGAAGAGTGGCGCATATAAAAACTGAATTATAACTATAGCAATACTATAAGAAATAATAACAGCAGTTCATAAGTATAAAGAGTTTATAAAACAAAATTTTTATTGAACTTTGAAATAATTACAAACAATTAACTGAATAACTTACAACAGATTGACTCGATTATAAACAACTTTTACTATTACAGACGCGTTAATCAAATACAGACAAATAATGATAATAACAACTTTTGACTATAGACATCTGACTAATACTAAATGACAACTGACTCAGCAACTGCTTTCGGCTACTTTGGACAAAGGAGCACGGGCTGCGCGGGCAGGGGCATCTAGCAACAAAGCTGACCAAGGTGACTGTAGGAACCCAAGGTGAAAGGAAACCGGGTCCTAAGCAAACGGATCCTGGGCATCTTGAAGAGAGATGCTTCCGTACGGATCAGTAGGACTAGAGTGATGACTGGAGCGGGAAGAAGAAGATGAACAAACAGAAGGAACTGAGTCCTCACTGAGTTTATCCATTCTTTTCTGAATTAAACGAGATAACTGTTTGAGCTCATTATTGGTACAATGATCAATATCCGCGAAATCTAACTTAGAACTGGAAGATTTCTTGGATTTAGATTTACTGGAGGATGATTCCTTTGGAGGAGGAATCGTTTGAATGGGTGAAGGATTGGGGAATTCCTTCTGAACTTGGCCCACGATGCGATAAGGATCGAACTTATCCCACCATTTAACTGAAAACTCACGAGTAACATGAGTAATTTGATTAAGGTGATTACTAGAGGCGCCTTTTTCAGGGGCGACTAAGGAAGAAAGAGCAACATTGACTGTTGGAGAATAAAATTCATAGTTCCATCGAAGGATCCATGGGACTTTATATTTACTAGCGAAATGGAGAATAACTGGGATGCAGCAATTAGACTGCACCACAGGAACCCTAGAGCTAAAGACATTAAGAACAGTCTGAAGCTCAATTGGGAGGATATCAAAGATGAGACCATAACGTTCCCACCAAAGAACAAACCAATGAGGAAATTGACTTTTAAATTTGTGGTCAAATTGGATGAACCACGAATGACTAAAAGATGGAGTTTGAAACAGAAAAACTCTGTTCCAAGCTTCCATGTAATCATAATAGCAAAACTGGCTATCATGACCTTCAAGCTGCCTAAGATCACTAGGATGATTACCCCAGTTAGGCATGGAGATAACCTGTTTAATATAAAGAGAATGATAGATGATTTTTGAAGAATCATTTCTATCATAAATAGGTTTAATAGCGATTGACTGAGTTTGCAAAAGGACGTCCTTATAATACATGAGAGATTTATAAGGAGCAGAAGGAATAAAATGCCAACCAGTTGGGAAGAACTGGGCAGCTAATTTGACTGGATCATCAATTGATTTCATATGTCTTTCGATATGAAATAAATTGGTGCTGAAAACAGGGATGTATTCAGTTTGAATACGCTGACCAGCAGGAGGATTACTGGAGGAAGCATACGGATCAACCATTAAAGGGGGTTGAACCAGAGCCGAACTATAGGGTTTCGAGCTAGAAACCAAAGGAGTGAACCTATTAACTACAGTAAGGGGGGTAACTGGATGAGGGATTATAGCTCCCACGGGCTTCTGACTAGGAGGGCTTGGGCTTGGACCCAAGGGCCGAACATTTTTATCTTTCCCTCTCACACTCATTTTGAACCTGAGGGGTACCTGAATTAATAAATTCCCGAGTTAGAAAATCAGGAACGGAATTATCACTACCTTTAATATATTCAATGTCAAAATCGAAAATACTTAAAATAGATTGCCATCTGGCAAAAATATGTTTGGCAGCGATGTTTTTAACATCTTTTTCTAAAATATATTTAGCAGACTTACAATCAATACGAACCAAAATTTTTTGATTTAATAAATCATTTTGAAATTTACTGACACAGAAAACTAAAGCTAAAATTTCTTTTTTAATAGTGCTGTAGTTTAATTGTGCCTGATTCCACGCGCCAGAATGAAATCGGACAATTTGTTCAGAAGAAGCAGGAGTCAATTTCTGCTTTAGAATGCCGCCGAAGCCAATTTCGGAGGCGTCAGTTTCAACAATTTTGAAAGCTAATTCGTTAGAAATGCCAAGGCAGGGAAGAACCTTAACATATTTTTTAACTTGCTGAACGATGGCAGAATGCTCATCAGTCCATGGAGGAGGATTTTTCTGTAAACGAAGAAACAAAGGTTTACAGATTTTTCGCAAATTTTTATAGAATTTACCAACATAATTAAGAGATCCTAAAAACCTTTGAAGTTGAGTTCTATCAAGGATTTTATCAGGAAATCTATCAGCGAATTGAATAACTCTTTGAATAGGACGAACCAAACCCCGATGAATATCATGACCAAGAAACTTAACTTTAACTTGGAAAAGAGAACATTTGGTTGGTGATAAAACCAAACCATTGACTTTGATAGCTTTGAAGAACGAATTCAAATGTTTGAAATGTTCGTCAATAGATTTAGAAAAAACAAAGATATCATCAATATAGACAATAATGAAATGACTAAAGGGATTTAAAATTTCATTGAGAATATTTTGGAATTCACTAGGAGCGTTTTTCAAGCCAAATGCTTGAACAACCCATTCATAATGACCAAATGGGGTGGTGAAGGCGGTTTTGTACCTATCACTAGGATGGATACTGACTTGCCAGAAACCAGACTTAAGGTCGAATTTACTAAAAATGGTAGCATTACTAAGACGACTAAGAAGGTCCTCTTTATTAGGAAGGGGATACCTGATCCATTCTAAGACCTTATTAAGAGGCTTATAATTGATGACTAGACGAGGGACACCTCTCTCCTTTTCTGCTTCATTATTAACATAAAAGGCAGGGCAAGACCAAGGAGATTTACTATGTTTTATTAAACCTTTGGCAAGTAAATCGTTAATTTCTTGTTTACAAAGCTCCATTTGTTGGTGACTCATTTGAATAGGTCTAGCTTTAGTAGGAATAAGATGCTCTTTAAATTCTTTAGCGTAAGGAAGTTTGACTACATGTTTCCTTCGATGCCAAAAAGCATTAGGAGAATCAGCACACAAATTTTTAACCATGAATAGACGAAGTTCTTCAATTTTATCTTGTATTTTTTCACTTAAAAGAAGATCTTCAACCTGTTTATACTTAATTTCATGTTTTAAAAACTTTAAATGAGAAGTTTTACATTTTAACAAGTTAAGTGACTTAGAAATAGACTCATCTTGAATAAACCTTAAGTCTCTTTCTTTGGGCTGAGATAAAAACTCAAAGACAACTTTGTGTCCAAGGTGCTCAGTAGTTAACCCATTATTACTGGTGGTGAAAGGGTATAACAAATAAATAAATGGTAATCCCAAAATAATTTTATCAGTTAAATTACGAATTAACACAAAAGAAGTTTTAAAACATATATCGTTTTGACAAATATGAACCTTAGGGAGCTTATATTTAATTTCCATGCTACTTCCATTAGCAGAGTTTAAACGTTCACTGGTTTTAACATAAAATTTGGTAGGGATTAACCCTTCCTGGATGCAATTAAGATCTGCCCCAGTATCAACAAGAGCAGGAAGTTGAATGGCAAAAGTGCCATCAACCATCAAACGTATCAAAATATACCACTTTTGAATGGTAATATCTTTTATCCTTTTTAACGAATTACCTTGAATAAACAAAGGAGACTCTTCATCATTGACTCCTGAAGTTTCAGGTAAGTCTTCATTTTCTGAAGAATCAGAAATATGAAGTTCAGAGTCTTTGTTAACTATCGCAGTCATATCACTTCTTAAGTTGGAGATCTCCGTCTTGAGACTAGAAATCTCTTTCTTAAGCTTGTTGACCTCTTGATTTAGTTCTGGGAGAGTAATTTCTCTCTCAGCCACTTTAAATCTCTCAAGGGTTTTATTAAGGCTTATAAGCGGCTTCTCTTTAGCTTTTATAACTTTACCTTTTGCAGAAATGTTTTTAGAAAACAATTCTTTTAACTGTTTCATGTACTGCAATTTCAAATCTTCATCAGTAAGCTTACTAATTAATTCAATTAACAAAGAACTTTCTTGGTCTTCTTTAGAAAGAACATTAATAGTTTTGCAACAATCAGATCTACAATTATCAGTGCAAAGAGTAACTTCATTATCTTCACTAGGAGTCTGACTATTTTGATCATTAGCCGAAGAATAGGGAATATCAGACATATCCTTATCCTCATCAGACTGAGTTCTAAGCAAATCAAAAATCTTTTCAGAGTCTTCAGCAGAAATATTTAACTGGTTTAATTTTTGTTTTAATTTACATTCATTCTTATAATGTCCCTTTTTACCACAGTTAAAACACGTAATTTTACTCTTATCAGTAGATTTAGAAGTGGATTTTTTATTTCCAGCTCTCTTTCTAGACCTGGGATTTTCATAATAACTTTCTTTATTAGTCTGACTAGAGCGCTTTTTATGGTGCTTGCGTTTTTTGTGAATTTCTAATTGCTTTTTCCTATGCTTTCTACGCGAAGGGGCAATAGGAGGCAGACCATATTGTTCACAAAAAGTACCAAGCTCATATTTAGCTTTCTTTTTATCTTTTGCAGCTTGTTTAGCGATTTTGAAATCAATACACATTTTTAAGCCAATTTTTTGAATATAACTAACAATATCACCATAAGTGAGGTTATCATAATCAATATAGCCTAAAGTTTTACTAAGTTCTTCACGGACTTTATGAGCAAATAAAGACGGAAGACCATTAACAAATTTTTCCTTCCAAAAAGGTTTATTACTATCATTACGAAGCATGACACGAGAAATAAAAACATCTTTATACCATCTAAAATCACTTAAAGTAGGACAAGTAAGATTACTAAGTTGATCATGAATGCGTTCAGTAATATTACTAGGAGTACCAATAAAATGTTTTATTATAGTGAAAATTAAAGTATTAATTCCGTCAGGAACACCAAAACCAATATCTTCACGGAAGATAGGTTGACCATTATCATCAAGTTGATAAGCATGAATAATAGAGTTTCTAGCATCTTCATCAAGGTGTTTTTCCCACCAAGAGCGAAGAACTCCCGAAAAACCATTAGTTAAAATTTCAACAATTTCAGGTTGAGTAAGATTAGTAAAAGCAGTGATGTAACTATTAGCAACCATAGACATGTGGTTCATTTTGGTAAGAATTTGATGTTCACTGAAGCCATCAATATTCCATTCATAAATTTTATTAGAGGAAACAGAAAACTGATTGTCAAGATTCTTTTCCTCGAACTGAAGATCCGGGGGAGTGGGTCTAGTATACCAATTTTTTGTAATACTAGTGTTATTAAAAGTTAATTTTTTCAATTGTTCAGTAAGGTCTGGAATAGAAGCGATCTCAGATACCTCTTCTGAGTCACTATTGTAATCATTGCCAGATTCTTGAATCTGATCAATGATGGCAACGGTTCCACTGGCTTCGCCAGAGCTCGAACCAATTTTTTTAATAAGTTTATCAATACTTTTAACAAGATCAGAGTCTTTACTAGGCAATCCCTTGCCATCTCTATTATCAGGAAGAGTTAACAAAGGCTGATCAAGTTTCTTATCAGGGGTCTTAATAAGAGTGTTGTCAAACTTTTCTTCAATTTTATCAAGCTGTTTTCCTATCGTGGCCAAATACTGATTAGTAAAATTATTTTGTTCAATAATCTTTTTATCATCAGTTTTACCATCAGCGACTTTAAAAGGACTAGCAACAACTGAGTTATTTTTGACTTGTAAAAGAACAGTTTCAAGGGGAGGATGAGAAGCTAAAGTTTTGGACTTATCTTCTTTTATCCATTGAGATTTAGTAAGAACTTTACAATGATTTCTATCATACCAATCATAAAATGTAAGGTTCTCTCTTGTAAGTTTAACAAATTTTTTCCAATCATGAATAATTTTATCTCTATCAATTTTATCATGCATATTACGAAAAGCATGTCGTTTAGCTTGATTAGTTTTAGAATTAAAATCATCAACAAGACAATCCCAATCCAATTTAGAGACTTTAGTAAGGACTCTTAATTGGTGATTGATAGGGGCATCAAAATCAGAGGGAGAAGGTCCAACAGAAACAGTAGGAGAAACATCTTCATGTTCTCCTTCAGTCTGAAAGACAGGAGTATAACAAGGATGACTTGTCTGACCCTGATTCAACACTCCTTTCAGCTTAACATTAGGAATAGAAAAGTCACTTAAGACTTCAGTGTCTCTTCTAGAGGTAGAAGGGACTGAAGAACTGGTAAATTCTTCAATAATGAAAGGTCTTCTAGTACGTTCAAAACTAATTCGAACAGTACCATCAGAGAATTGTTTAATATTTTCCAAATTTAACAAATTATTATTGACTGGTTTTTGTGGAACTTCCTGGGGAAGAATCCATTGACTAGGTAACGTGACATCTTTCCAAAGAATAGTTTTAGGTGTTTGAATGTTGGCATTACTAGTGCTACTCTGTATTAAAACAGTATGATCCTTAGGACTTTTATTAAGAGCATGAATATTTAAGTTGGTTTTCATAACTTTATAATAAATTCTGAAAATTAAAGCTAAGGGTTGAGATCCCTCAATCATTTGAGTTATCTCTCCAGCAGTTTTAATATTTAAAGTTAAAGCCTTAAGTAAATTAATATCAGACAGACTTAAAGGAAGATCAGGAAAGCAATTAAAATGAACAGGACCATCATGCAAACTAGATTCCATTATTCCAATAATACTAGGAGCATAATTAAGATAACGAGCATCTCTTAAACATAAAAAGACACTTGAGTTTATTCCTTTAATAGTTAATGGTTTAACTGCAACTTGAACAAGACCAATATGAATAAAATTATAACCCTTTTTACGATGTTTATTAATGACATCGGGAGAAAGAAGACTACAATTTTCATATTCTTTATTAATAGCATACACACGTTCAACAGTTTTAACATTGTAATCAGTTTTGAAATTATCGATAAAGGTTGACTGGTAAATTTCTTTAGGAGAAACACTAGGTATATTCCAATTATTAAGAGTTTGGTTAATATTTTCATAACTTTGTTCTTCTTGGTTAACTATATTAGGAACAGAAGGAAGAGAAGATCTATTACTAACCGACGAACTAGATCTAAACAATCTACTCATTGTTAAAAATAAAGTTTTAATTAATCTGTGTTCTTCCGTACATACCCCTTTCTTTGCTTAACATAAACACATACCCTATCATCTAGTGATTCCCAGAAAGCCGGAACTGCTCACACACTCGAGACTTACAAAGGCTGGACAGGGACCTATGGCGATGGAGGGTGGTTTATACAAAGAGACTAGGTGACTTCTTGAACAAAGAAAGATTAAAACTTTTGATTTTTAAAAATGACTAGAAGAAGAAGATCAAGAACAACGTTTAGTAAACAAACAACTCTTGGCTCTGATACCAAAAGGCGGAAGATAGATGATGGAAGAGTGGCGCATATAAAAACTGAATTATAACTATAGCAATACTATAAGAAATAATGACAGCAGTTCATAAGTATAAAGAGTTTATAAAACAAAATTTTTATTGAACTTTGAAATAATTACAAACAATTAACTGAATAACTTACAACAGATTGACTCGATTATAGAAGCTTATCATATCTAAGAAAGAAGGCAAGAGAGTTGAAGATTAGTCAGATAGGAATCTGAGTCTTCTCAAACGCTCTATTGGATTACTAAATCCTCTCTCATAACAATGACTGAGCCTCTCTTATATAGGAAGAGAAAAGGCGGAGTAATTACAACTCAATGATTACAAAACATAAATGACTATTGAACAACAGTAATGCTTTATCAAAAGATGAAAGCATTATTACAACTTTTGACTATTACAAACAACTTTTACTATTACAGACGCGTTAATCAAATACAGACAAATAATGATAATAACAACTTTTGACTATAGACATCTGACTAATACTAAATGACAACTGACTCAGCAACTGCTTTCGGCTACTTTGGACAAAGGAGCACGGGCTGCGCGGGCAGGGGCATCTAGCAACAAAGCTGACCAAGGTGACTGTAGGAACCCAAGGTGAAAGGAAACCGGGTCCTAAGCAAACGGATCCTGGGCATCTTGAAGAGAGATGCTTCCGTACGGATCAGTAGGACTAGAGTGATGACTGGAGCGGGAAGAAGAAGATGAACAAACAGAAGGAACTGAGTCCTCACTGAGTTTATCCATTCTTTTCTGAATTAAACGAGATAACTGTTTGAGCTCATTATTGGTACAATGATCAATATCCGCGAAATCTAACTTAGAACTGGAAGATTTCTTGGATTTAGATTTACTGGAGGATGATTCCTTTGGAGGAGGAATCGTTTGAATGGGTGAAGGATTGGGGAATTCCTTCTGAACTTGGCCCACGATGCGATAAGGATCGAACTTATCCCACCATTTAACTGAAAACTCACGAGTAACATGAGTAATTTGATTAAGGTGATTACTAGAGGCGCCTTTTTCAGGGGCGACTAAGGAAGAAAGAGCAACATTGACTGTTGGAGAATAAAATCCATAGTTCCATCGAAGGATCCATGGGACTTTATATTTACTAGCGAAATGGAGAATAACTGGGATGCAGCAATTAGACTGCACCACAGGAACCCTAGAGCTAAAGACATTTAGAACAGTCTGAAGCTCAATTGGGAGGATATCAAAGATGAGACCATAACGTTCCCACCAAAGAACAAACCAATGAGGAAATTAACTTTTAAATTTGTGGTCAAATTGGATGAACCACGAATGACTAAAAGATGGAGTTTGAAACAGAAAAACTCTGTTCCAAGCTTCCATGTAATCATAATAGCAAAACTGGCTATCATGACCTTCAAGCTGCCTAAGATCACTAGGATGATTACCCCAGTTAGGCATGGAGATAACCTGTTTAATATAAAGAGAATGATAGATGATTTTTGAAGAATCATTTCTATCATAAATAGGTTTAATAGCGATTGACTGAGTTTGCAAAAGGACGTCCTTATAATACATGAGAGATTTATAAGGAGCAGAAGGAATAAAATGCCAACCAGTTGGGAAGAACTGGGCAGCTAATTTGACTGGATCATCAATTGATTTCATATGTCTTTCGATATGAAATAAATTGGTGCTGAAAACAGGGATGTATTCAGTTTGAATACGCTGACCAGCAGGAGGATTACTGGAGGAAGCATACGGATCAACCATTAAAGGGGGTTGAACCAGAGCCGAACTATAGGGTTTCGAGCTAGAAACCAAAGGAGTGAACCTATTAACTACAGTAAGGGGGGTAACTGGATGAGGGATTATAGCTCCCACGGGCTTCTGACTAGGAGGGCTTGGGCTTGGACCCAAGGGCCGAACATTTTTATCTTTCCCTCTCACACTCATTTTGAACCTGAGGGGTACCTGAATTAATAAATTCCCGAGTTAGAAAATCAGGAACGGAATTATCACTACCTTTAATATATTCAATGTCAAAATCGAAAATACTTAAAATAGATTGCCATCTGGCAAAAATATGTTTGGCAGCGATGTTTTTAACATCTTTTTCTAAAATATATTTAGCAGACTTACAATCAATACGAACCAAAAATTTTTGATTTAATAAATCATTTTGAAATTTACTGACACAGAAAACTAAAGCTAAAATTTCTTTTTTAATAGTGCTGTAGTTTAATTGTGCCTGATTCCACGCGCCAGAATGAAATCGGACAATTTGTTCAGAAGAAGCAGGAGTCAATTTCTGCTTTAGAATGCCGCCGAAGCCAATTTCGGAGGCGTCAGTTTCAACAATTTTGAAAGCTAATTCGTTAGAAATGCCAAGGCAGGGAAGAACCTTAACATATTTTTTAACTTGCTGAACGATGGCAGAATGCTCATCAGTCCATGGAGGAGGATTTTTCTGTAAACGAAGAAACAAAGGTTTACAGATTTTTCGCAAATTTTTATAGAATTTACCAACATAATTAAGAGATCCTAAAAACCTTTGAAGTTGAGTTCTATCAAGGATTTTATCAGGAAATCTATCAGCGAATTGAATAACTCTTTGAATAGGACGAAGTTCTTCAATTTTATCTTGTATTTTTTCACTTAAAAGAAGATCTTCAACCTGTTTATACTTAATTTCATGTTTTAAAAACTTTAAATGAGAAGTTTTACATTTTAACAAGTTAAGTGACTTAGAAATAGACTCATCTTGAATAAACCTTAAGTCTCTTTCTTTGGGCTGAGATAAAAACTCAAAGACAACTTTGTGTCCAAGGTGCTCAGTAGTTAACCCATTATTACTGGTGGTGAAAGGGTATAACAAATAAATAAATGGTAATCCCAAAATAATTTTATCAGTTAAATTACGAATTAACACAAAAGAAGTTTTAAAACATATATCGTTTTGACAAATATGAACCTTAGGGAGCTTATATTTAATTTCCATGCTACTTCCATTAGCAGAGTTTAAACGTTCACTGGTTTTAACATAAAATTTGGTAGGGATTAACCCTTCCTGGATGCAATTAAGATCTGCCCCAGTATCAACAAGAGCAGGAAGTTGAATGGCAAAAGTGCCATCAACCATCAAACGTATCAAAATATACCACTTTTGAATGGTAATATCTTTTATCCTTTTTAACGAATTACCTTGAATAAACAAAGGAGACTCTTCATCATTGACTCCTGAAGTTTCAGGTAAGTCTTCATTTTCTGAAGAATCAGAAATATGAAGTTCAGAGTCTTTGTTAACTATCGCAGTCATATCACTTATTAAGTTGGAGATCTCCATCTTGAGACTAGAAATCTCTTTCTTAAGCTTGTTGACCTCTTGATTTAGTTCTGGGAGAGTAATTTCTCTCTCAGCCACTTTAAATCTCTCAAGGGTTTTATTAAGGCTTATAAGCGGCTTCTCTTTAGCTTTTATAACTTTACCTTTTGCAGAAATGTTTTTAGAAAACAATTCTTTTAACTGTTTCATGTACTGCAATTTCAAATCTTCATCAGTAAGCTTACTAATTAATTCAATTAACAAAGAACTTTCTTGGTCTTCTTTAGAAAGAACATTAATAGTTTTGCAACAATCAGATCTACAATTATCAGTGCAAAGAGTAACTTCATTATCTTCACTAGGAGTCTGACTATTTTGATCATTAGCCGAAGAATAGGGAATATCAGACATATCCTTATCCTCATCAGACTGAGTTCTAAGCAAATCAAAAATCTTTTCAGAGTCTTCAGCAGAAATATTTAACTGGTTTAATTTTTGTTTTAATTTACATTCATTCTTATAATGTCCCTTTTTACCACAGTTAAAACACGTAATTTTACTCTTATCAGTAGATTTAGAAGTGGATTTTTTATTTCCAGCTCTCTTTCTAGACCTGGGATTTTCATAATAACTTTCTTTATTAGTCTGACTAGAGCGCTTTTTATGGTGCTTGCGTTTTTTGTGAATTTCTAATTGCTTTTTCCTATGCTTTCTACGCGAAGGGGCAATAGGAGGCAGACCATATTGTTCACAAAAAGTACCAAGCTCATATTTAGCTTTCTTTTTATCTTTTGCAGCTTGTTTAGCGATTTTGAAATCAATACACATTTTTAAGCCAATTTTTTGAATATAACTAACAATATCACCATAAGTGAGGTTATCATAATCAATATAGCCTAAAGTTTTACTAAGTTCTTCACGGACTTTATGAGCAAATAAAGACGGAAGACCATTAACAAATTTTTCCTTCCAAAAAGGTTTATTACTATCATTACGAAGCATGACACGAGAAATAAAAACATCTTTATACCATCTAAAATCACTTAAAGTAGGACAAGTAAGATTACTAAGTTGATCATGAATGCGTTCAGTAATATTACTAGGAGTACCAATAAAATGTTTTATTATAGTGAAAATTAAAGTATTAATTCCGTCAGGAACACCAAAACCAATATCTTCACGGAAGATAGGTTGACCATTATCATCAAGTTGATAAGCATGAATAATAGAGTTTCTAGCATCTTCATCAAGGTGTTTTTCCCACCAAGAGCGAAGAACTCCCGAAAAACCATTAGTTAAAATTTCAACAATTTCAGGTTGAGTAAGATTAGTAAAAGCAGTGATGTAACTATTAGCAACCATAGACATGTGGTTCATTTTGGTAAGAATTTGATGTTCACTGAAGCCATCAATATTCCATTCATAAATTTTATTAGAGGAAACAGAAAACTGATTGTCAAGATTCTTTTCCTCGAACTGAAGATCCGGGGGAGTGGGTCTAGTATACCAATTTTTTGTAATACTAGTGTTATTAAAAGTTAATTTTTTCAATTGTTCAGTAAGGTCTGGAATAGAAGCGATCTCAGATACCTCTTCTGAGTCACTATTGTAATCATTGCCAGATTCTTGAATCTGATCAATGATGGCAACGGTTCCACTGGCTTCGCCAGAGCTCGAACCAATTTTTTTAATAAGTTTATCAATACTTTTAACAAGATCAGAGTCTTTACTAGGCAATCCCTTGCCATCTCTATTATCAGGAAGAGTTAACAAAGGCTGATCAAGTTTCTTATCAGGGGTCTTAATAAGAGTGTTGTCAAACTTTTCTTCAATTTTATCAAGCTGTTTTCCTATCGTGGCCAAATACTGATTAGTAAAATTATTTTGTTCAATAATCTTTTTATCATCAGTTTTACCATCAGCGACTTTAAAAGGACTAGCAACAACTGAGTTATTTTTGACTTGTAAAAGAACAGTTTCAAGGGGAGGATGAGAAGCTAAAGTTTTGGACTTATCTTCTTTTATCCATTGAGATTTAGTAAGAACTTTACAATGATTTCTATCATACCAATCATAAAATGTAAGGTTCTCTCTTGTAAGTTTAACAAATTTTTTCCAATCATGAATAATTTTATCTCTATCAATTTTATCATGCATATTACGAAAAGCATGTCGTTTAGCTTGATTAGTTTTAGAATTAAAATCATCAACAAGACAATCCCAATCCAATTTAGAGACTTTAGTAAGGACTCTTAATTGGTGATTGATAGGGGCATCAAAATCAGAGGGAGAAGGTCCAACAGAAACAGTAGGAGAAACATCTTCATGTTCTCCTTCAGTCTGAAAGACAGGAGTATAACAAGGATGACTTGTCTGACCCTGATTCAACACTCCTTTCAGCTTAACATTAGGAATAGAAAAGTCACTTAAGACTTCAGTGTCTCTTCTAGAGGTAGAAGGGACTGAAGAACTGGTAAATTCTTCAATAATGAAAGGTCTTCTAGTACGTTCAAAACTAATTCGAACAGTACCATCAGAGAATTGTTTAATATTTTCCAAATTTAACAAATTATTATTGACTGGTTTTTGTGGAACTTCCTGGGGAAGAATCCATTGACTAGGTAACGTGACATCTTTCCAAAGAATAGTTTTAGGTGTTTGAATGTTGGCATTACTAGTGCTACTCTGTATTAAAACAGTATGATCCTTAGGACTTTTATTAAGAGCATGAATATTTAAGTTGGTTTTCATAACTTTATAATAAATTCTGAAAATTAAAGCTAAGGGTTGAGATCCCTCAATCATTTGAGTTATCTCTCCAGCAGTTTTAATATTTAAAGTTAAAGCCTTAAGTAAATTAATATCAGACAGACTTAAAGGAAGATCAGGAAAGCAATTAAAATGAACAGGACCATCATGCAAACTAGATTCCATTATTCCAATAATACTAGGAGCATAATTAAGATAACGAGCATCTCTTAAACATAAAAAGACACTTGAGTTTATTCCTTTAATAGTTAATGGTTTAACTGCAACTTGAACAAGACCAATATGAATAAAATTATAACCCTTTTTACGATGTTTATTAATGACATCGGGAGAAAGAAGACTACAATTTTCATATTCTTTATTAATAGCATACACACGTTCAACAGTTTTAACATTGTAATCAGTTTTGAAATTATCGATAAAGGTTGACTGGTAAATTTCTTTAGGAGAAACACTAGGTATATTCCAATTATTAAGAGTTTGGTTAATATTTTCATAACTTTGTTCTTCTTGGTTAACTATATTAGGAACAGAAGGAAGAGAAGATCTATTACTAACCGACGAACTAGATCTAAACAATCTACTCATTGTTAAAAATAAAGTTTTAATTAATCTGTGTTCTTCCGTACATACCCCTTTCTTTGCAAAACTGTTGAACGTGTTGAACGTGTGTATGCAAACCATTTAGCAATACTAATATACTCTATAGTGTTTCTTTAGGAGAAACACTAGGTATATTCCAATTATTAAGAGTTTGGTTAATATTTTCATAACTTTGTTCTTCTTGGTTAACTATATTAGGAACAGAAGGAAGAGAAGATCTATTACTAACCGACGAACTAGATCTAAACAATCTACTCATTGTTAAAAATAAAGTTTTAATTAATCTGTGTTCTTCCGTACATACCCCTTTCTTTGCTTAACATAAACACATACCCTATCATCTAGTGATTCCCAGAAAGCCGGAACTGCTCACACACTCGAGACTTACAAAGGCTGGACAGGGACCTATGGCGATGGAGGGTGGTTTATACAAAGAGACTAGGTGACTTCTTGAACAAAGAAAGATTAAAACTTTTGATTTTTAAAAATGACTAGAAGAAGAAGATCAAGAACAACGTTTAGTAAACAAACAACTCTTGGCTCTGATACCAAAAGGCGGAAGATAGATGATGGAAGAGTGGCGCATATAAAAACTGAATTATAACTATAGCAATACTATAAGAAATAATAACAGCTTTTGACTATAGACATCTGACTAATACTAAATGACAACTGACTCAGCAACTTCTTTCGGCTACTTTGGACAAAGGAGCACGGGCTGCGCGGGCAGGGGCATCTAGCAACAAAGCTGACCAAGGTGACTGTAGGAACCCAAGGTGAAAGGAAACCGGGTCCTAAGCAAACGGATCCTGGGCATCTTGAAGAGAGATGCTTCCGTACGGATCAGTAGGACTAGAGTGATGACTGGAGCGGGAAGAAGAAGATGAACAAACAGAAGGAACTGAGTCCTCACTGAGTTTATCCATTCTTTTCTGAATTAAACGAGATAACTGTTTGAGCTCATTATTGGTACAATGATCAATATCCGCGAAATCTAACTTAGAACTGGAAGATTTCTTGGATTTAGATTTACTGGAGGATGATTCCTTTGGAGGAGGAATCGTTTGAATGGGTGAAGGATTGGGGAATTCCTTCTGAACTTGGCCCACGATGCGATAAGGATCGAACTTATCCCACCATTTAACTGAAAACTCACGAGTAACATGAGTAATTTGATTAAGGTGATTACTAGAGGCGCCTTTTTCAGGGGCGACTAAGGAAGAAAGAGCAACATTGACTGTTGGAGAATAAAATCCATAGTTCCATCGAAGGATCCATGGGACTTTATATTTACTAGCGAAATGGAGAATAACTGGGATGCAGCAATTAGACTGCACCACAGGAACCCTAGAGCTAAAGACATTAAGAACAGTCTGAAGCTCAATTGGGAGGATATCAAAGATGAGACCATAACGTTCCCACCAAAGAACAAACCAATGAGGAAATTGACTTTTAAATTTGTGGTCAAATTGGATGAACCACGAATGACTAAAAGATGGAGTTTGAAACAGAAAAACTCTGTTCCAAGCTTCCATGTAATCATAATAGCAAAACTGGCTATCATGACCTTCAAGCTGCCTAAGATCACTAGGATGATTACCCCAGTTAGGCATGGAGATAACCTGTTTAATATAAAGAGAATGATAGATGATTTTTGAAGAATCATTTCTATCATAAATAGGTTTAATAGCGATTGACTGAGTTTGCAAAAGGACGTCCTTATAATACATGAGAGATTTATAAGGAGCAGAAGGAATAAAATGCCAACCAGTTGGGAAGAACTGGGCAGCTAATTTGACTGGATCATCAATTGATTTCATATGTCTTTCGATATGAAATAAATTGGTGCTGAAAACAGGGATGTATTCAGTTTGAATACGCTGACCAGCAGGAGGATTACTGGAGGAAGCATACGGATCAACCATTAAAGGGGGTTGAACCAGAGCCGAACTATAGGGTTTCGAGCTAGAAACCAAAGGAGTGAACCTATTAACTACAGTAAGGGGGGTAACTGGATGAGGGATTATAGCTCCCACGGGCTTCTGACTAGGAGGGCTTGGGCTTGGACCCAAGGGCCGAACATTTTTATCTTTCCCTCTCACACTCATTTTGAACCTGAGGGGTACCTGAATTAATAAATTCCCGAGTTAGAAAATCAGGAACGGAATTATCACTACCTTTAATATATTCAATGTCAAAATCGAAAATACTTAAAATAGATTGCCATCTGGCAAAAATATGTTTGGCAGCGATGTTTTTAACATCTTTTTCTAAAATATATTTAGCAGACTTACAATCAATACGAACCAAAAATTTTTGATTTAATAAATCATTTTGAAATTTACTGACACAGAAAACTAAAGCTAAAATTTCTTTTTTAATAGTGCTGTAGTTTAATTGTGCCTGATTCCACGCGCCAGAATGAAATCGGACAATTTGTTCAGAAGAAGCAGGAGTCAATTTCTGCTTTAGAATGCCGCCGAAGCCAATTTCGGAGGCGTCAGTTTCAACAATTTTGAAAGCTAATTCGTTAGAAATGCCAAGGCAGGGAAGAACCTTAACATATTTTTTAACTTGCTGAACGATGGCAGAATGCTCATCAGTCCATGGAGGAGGATTTTTCTGTAAACGAAGAAACAAAGGTTTACAGATTTTTCGCAAATTTTTATAGAATTTACCAACATAATTAAGAGATCCTAAAAACCTTTGAAGTTGAGTTCTATCAAGGATTTTATCAGGAAATCTATCAGCGAATTGAATAACTCTTTGAATAGGACGAACCAAACCCCGATGAATATCATGACCAAGAAACTTAACTTTAACTTGGAAAAGAGAACATTTGGTTGGTGATAAAACCAAACCATTGACTTTGATAGCTTTGAAGAACGAATTCAAATGTTTGAAATGTTCGTCAATAGATTTAGAAAAAACAAGGATATCATCAATATAGACAATAATGAAATGACTAAAGGGATTTAAAATTTTATTGAGAATATTTTGGAATTCACTAGGAGCGTTTTTCAAGCCAAATGCTTGAACAACCCATTCATAATGACCAAATGGGGTGGTGAAGGCGGTTTTGTACCTATCACTAGGATGGATACTGACTTGCCAGAAACCAGACTTAAGGTCGAATTTACTAAAAATGGTAGCATTACTAAGACGACTAAGAAGGTCCTCTTTATTAGGAAGGGGATACCTGATCCATTCTAAGACCTTATTAAGAGGCTTATAATTGATGACTAGACGAGGGACACCTCTCTCCTTTTCTGCTTCATTATTAACATAAAAGGCAGGGCAAGACCAAGGAGATTTACTATGTTTTATTAAACCTTTGGCAAGTAAATCGTTAATTTCTTGTTTACAAAGCTCCATTTGTTGGTGACTCATTTGAATAGGTCTAGCTTTAGTAGGAATAAGATGCTCTTTAAATTCTTTAGCATAAGGAAGTTTGACTACATGTTTCCTTCGATGCCAAAAAGCATTAGGAGAATCAGCACACAAATTTTTAACCATGAATAGACGAAGTTCTTCAATTTTATCTTGTATTTTTTCACTTAAAAGAAGATCTTCAACCTGTTTATACTTAATTTCATGTTTTAAAAACTTTAAATGAGAAGTTTTACATTTTAACAAGTTAAGTGACTTAGAAATAGACTCATCTTGAATAAACCTTAAGTCTCTTTCTTTGGGCTGAGATAAAAACTCAAAGACAACTTTGTGTCCAAGGTGCTCAGTAGTTAACCCATTATTACTGGTGGTGAAAGGGTATAACAAATAAATAAATGGTAATCCCAAAATAATTTTATCAGTTAAATTACGAATTAACACAAAAGAAGTTTTAAAACATATATCGTTTTGACAAATATGAACCTTAGGGAGCTTATATTTAATTTCCATGCTACTTCCATTAGCAGAGTTTAAACGTTCACTGGTTTTAACATAAAATTTGGTAGGGATTAACCCTTCCTAGATGCAATTAAGATCTGCCCCAGTATCAACAAGAGCAGGAAGTTGAATGGCAAAAGTGCCATCAACCATCAAACGTATCAAAATATACCACTTTTGAATGGTAATATCTTTTATCCTTTTTAACGAATTACCTTGAATAAACAAAGGAGACTCTTCATCATTGACTCCTGAAGTTTCAGGTAAGTCTTCATTTTCTGAAGAATCAGAAATATGAAGTTCAGAGTCTTTGTTAACTATCGCAGTCATATCACTTCTTAAGTTGGAGATCTCCGTCTTGAGACTAGAAATCTCTTTCTTAAGCTTGTTGACCTCTTGATTTAGTTCTGGGAGAGTAATTTCTCTCTCAGCCACTTTAAATCTCTCAAGGGTTTTATTAAGGCTTATAAGCGGCTTCTCTTTAGCTTTTATAACTTTACCTTTTGCAGAAATGTTTTTAGAAAACAATTCTTTTAACTGTTTCATGTACTGCAATTTCAAATCTTCATCAGTAAGCTTACTAATTAATTCAATTAACAAAGAACTTTCTTGGTCTTCTTTAGAAAGAACATTAATAGTTTTGCAACAATCAGATCTACAATTATCAGTGCAAAGAGTAACTTCATTATCTTCACTAGGAGTCTGACTATTTTGATCATTAGCCGAAGAATAGGGAATATCAGACATATCCTTATCCTCATCAGACTGAGTTCTAAGCAAATCAAAAATCTTTTCAGAGTCTTCAGCAGAAATATTTAACTGGTTTAATTTTTGTTTTAATTTACATTCATTCTTATAATGTCCCTTTTTACCACAGTTAAAACATGTAATTTTACTCTTATTAGTAGATTTAGAAGTGGATTTTTTATTTCCAGCTCTCTTTCTAGACCTGGGATTTTCATAATAACTTTCTTTATTAGTCTGACTAGAGCGCTTTTTATGGTGCTTGCGTTTTTTGTGAATTTCTAATTGCTTTTTCCTATGCTTTCTACGCGAAGGGGCAATAGGAGGCAGACCATATTGTTCACAAAAAGTACCAAGCTCATATTTAGCTTTCTTTTTATCTTTTGCAGCTTGTTTAGCGATTTTGAAATCAATACACATTTTTAAGCCAATTTTTTGAATATAACTAACAATATCACCATAAGTGAGGTTATCATAATCAATATAGCCTAAAGTTTTACTAAGTTCTTCACGGACTTTATGAGCAAATAAAGACGGAAGACCATTAACAAATTTTTCCTTCCAAAAAGGTTTATTACTATCATTACGAAGCATGACACGAGAAATAAAAACATCTTTATACCATCTAAAATCACTTAAAGTAGGACAAGTAAGATTACTAAGTTGATCATGAATGCGTTCAGTAATATTACTAGGAGTACCAATAAAATGTTTTATTATAGTGAAAATTAAAGTATTAATTCCGTCAGGAACACCAAAACCAATATCTTCACGGAAGATAGGTTGACCATTATCATCAAGTTGATAAGCATGAATAATAGAGTTTCTAGCATCTTCATCAAGGTGTTTTTCCCACCAAGAGCGAAGAACTCCCGAAAAACCATTAGTTAAAATTTCAACAATTTCAGGTTGAGTAAGATTAGTAAAAGCAGTGATGTAACTATTAGCAACCATAGACATGTGGTTCATTTTGGTAAGAATTTGATGTTCACTGAAGCCATCAATATTCCATTCATAAATTTTATTAGAGGAAACAGAAAACTGATTGTCAAGATTCTTTTCCTCGAACTGAAGATCCGGGGGAGTGGGTCTAGTATACCAATTTTTTGTAATACTAGTGTTATTAAAAGTTAATTTTTTCAATTGTTCAGTAAGGTCTGGAATAGAAGCGATCTCAGATACCTCTTCTGAGTCACTATTGTAATCATTGCCAGATTCTTGAATCTGATCAATGATGGCAACGGTTCCACTGGCTTCGCCAGAGCTCGAACAAATTTTTTTAATAAGTTTCTCAATACTTTTAACAAGATCAGAGTCTTTACTAGGCAATCCCTTGCCATCTCTATTATCAGGAAGAGTTAACAAAGGCTGATCAAGTTTCTTATCAGGGGTCTTAATAAGAGTGTTGTCAAACTTTTCTTCAATTTTATCAAGCTGTTTTCCTATCGTGGCCAAATACTGATTAGTAAAATTATTTTGTTCAATAATCTTTTTATCATCAGTTTTACCATCAGCGACTTTAAAAGGACTAGCAACAACTGAGTTATTTTTGACTTGTAAAAGAACAGTTTCAAGGGGAGGATGAGAAGCTAAAGTTTTGGACTTATCTTCTTTTATCCATTGAGATTTAGTAAGAACTTTACAATGATTTCTATCATACCAATCATAAAATGTAAGGTTCTCTCTTGTAAGTTTAACAAATTTTTTCCAATCATGAATAATTTTATCTCTATCAATTTTATCATGCATATTACGAAAAGCATGTCGTTTAGCTTGATTAGTTTTAGAATTAAAATCATCAACAAGACAATCCCAATCCAATTTAGAGACTTTAGTAAGGACTCTTAATTGGTGATTGATAGGGGCATCAAAATCAGAGGGAGAAGGTCCAACAGAAACAGTAGGAGAAACATCTTCATGTTCTCCTTCAGTCTGAAAGACAGGAGTATAACAAGGATGACTTGTCTGACCCTGATTCAACACTCCTTTCAGCTTAACATTAGGAATAGAAAAGTCACTTAAGACTTCAGTGTCTCTTCTAGAGGTAGAAGGGACTGAAGAACTGGTAAATTCTTCAATAATGAAAGGTCTTCTAGTACGTTCAAAACTAATTCGAACAGTACCATCAGAGAATTGTTTAATATTTTCCAAATTTAACAAATTATTATTGACTGGTTTTTGTGGAACTTCCTGGGGAAGAATCCATTGACTAGGTAACGTGACATCTTTCCAAAGAATAGTTTTAGGTGTTTGAATGTTGGCATTACTAGTGCTACTCTGTATTAAAACAGTATGATCCTTAGGACTTTTATTAAGAGCATGAATATTTAAGTTGGTTTTCATAACTTTATAATAAATTCTGAAAATTAAAGCTAAGGGTTGAGATCCCTCAATCATTTGAGTTATCTCTCCAGCAGTTTTAATATTTAAAGTTAAAGCCTTAAGTAAATTAATATCAGACAGACTTAAAGGAAGATCAGGAAAGCAATTAAAATGAACAGGACCATCATGCAAACTAGATTCCATTATTCCAATAATACTAGGAGCATAATTAAGATAACGAGCATCTCTTAAACATAAAAAGACACTTGAGTTTATTCCTTTAATAGTTAATGGTTTAACTGCAACTTGAACAAGACCAATATGAATAAAATTATAACCCTTTTTACGATGTTTATTAATGACATCGGGAGAAAGAAGACTACAATTTTCATATTCTTTATTAATAGCATACACACGTTCAACAGTTTTAACATTGTAATCAGTTTTGAAATTATCGATAAAGGTTGACTGGTAAATTTCTTTAGGAGAAACACTAGGTATATTCCAATTATTAAGAGTTTGGTTAATATTTTCATAACTTTGTTCTTCTTGGTTAACTATATTTTGGTATCAGAGCCAAGAGTTGTTTGTTTACTAAACGTTGTTCTTGATCTTCTTCTTCTAGTCATTTTTAAAAATCAAAAGTTTTAATCTTTCTTTGTTCAAGAAGTCACCTAGTCTCTTTGTATAAACCACCCTCCATCGCCATAGGTCCCTGTCCAGCCTTTGTAAGTCTCGAGTGTGTGAGCAGTTCCGGCTTTCTGGGAATCACTAGATGATAGGGTATGTGTTTATGTTAAGCAAAGAAAGGGGTATGTACGGAAGAACACAGATTAATTAAAACTTTATTTTTAACAATGAGTAGATTGTTTAGATCTAGTTCGTCGGTTAGTAATATTTAACTTAAGTTAAATGTAAATTACTTTTACATTTACTAAAGGTAAAGTAAAAATATTTAACTAAAGTTAAAAACATTTAACTAAAGTTAAAGTAATTACATTTACTTTTACTTAAGTAAATAACTTTTACTAAAGTAAAGGTGTCCTTTACTTTTTGACTTTGTCGGACGCACTGATTGCATCTGGAGCATCCGATGACTGTGGGACCCTGGGGGGCCAGCGTCTTCTGACTGTTGACTGTTGAGGTCCGGCTCCTTCCTCGCCGGTGGGTGCTGTTGATCTTCTTCTCAGAGAGATCACCATCCCCTATATCTTTAACTTTAGTTAAATGTTTTTAACTTTAGTTAAATATTTTTACTTTACCTTTAGTAAATGTAAAAGTAATTTACTTTTAACCTTATAGGGGATGGTGATCTCTTTGAGAAGAAGATCAACAGCACCCACCGGCGAGGAAGGAGCCGGACCTCAACAGTCAACAGTCAGAAGACGCTGGCCCCCCAGGGTCCCACAGTCATCGGATGCTCCAGATGCAATCAGTGCGTCCGACAAAGTCAAAAAGTAAAGGACATATAGAAGGAAAAATTTGTTAATGGTCTTCCGTCTTTATTTGCTCATAAAGTCCGTGAAGAACTTAGTAAAACTTTAGGCTATATTGATTATAACATAAAATTTGGTAGGGATTAACCCTTCCTGGATGCAATTAAGATCTGCCCCAGTATCAACCTTAATATAGGGGATGGTGATCTCTCTGAGAAGAAGATCAACAGCACCCACCGGCGAGGAAGGAGCCGGACCTCAACAGTCAACAGTCAGACGACGCTGGCCCCCCAGGGTCCCACAGTCATCGGATGCTCCAGATGCAATCAGTGCGTCCGACAAAGTCAAAAGTAAAGGACAACTTTACTTTAGTAAAAGTAATTTACTTAAGTAAAAGTAAATGTAAATACTTTAACTTTAGTTAAATGTTTTTAACTTTAGTTAAATGTTTTACTTTACCTTTAGTAAATGTAAAAGTAATTTACTTTTAACCTAAGTTAAATGTTATAGGGGATGGTGATCTCTCTGAGAAGAAGATCAACAGCACCCACCGGCGAGGAAGGAGCCGGACCTCAACAGTCAACAGTCAGAAGACGCTGGCCCCCCAGGGTCCCACAGTCATCGGATGCTCCAGATGCAATCAGTGCGTCCGACGACTGTGGGACCCTGGGGGGCCAGCGTCTTCTGACTGTTGACTGTTGAGGTCCGGCTCCTTCCTCGCCGGTGGATGCTGTTGATCTTCTTCTCAGAGAGATCACCATCCCCTATATTTCATAACTTTGTTCTTCTTGGTTAACTATATTAGGAACAGAAGGAAGAGAAGATCTATTACTAACCGACGAACTAGATCTAAACAATCTACTCATTGTTAAAAATAAAGTTTTAATTAATCTGTGTTCTTCCGTACATACCCCTTTCTTTGCTTAACATAAACACATACCCTATCATCTAGTGATTCCCAGAAAGCCGGAACTGCTCACACACTCGAGACTTACAAAGGCTGGACAGGGACCTATGGCGATGGAGGGTGGTTTATACAAAGAGACTAGGTGACTTCTTGAACAAAGAAAGATTAAAACTTTTGATTTTTAAAAATGACTAGAAGAAGAAGATCAAGAACAACGTTTAGTAAACAAACAACTCTTGGCTCTGATACCAAAAGGCGGAAGAAGGCGGAGAGAAGGAGAGAGAACCTCTGATGAGGCTAAATGGTTTACATTTCTAAGCCTAAGGAAACTCTATAGGGGATGGTGATCTCTCTGAGAAGAAGATCAACAGCACCCACCGGAGAGGAAGGAGCCGGACCTCAACAGTCAACAGTCAGAAGACGTTGGCCCCCCAGGGTCCCACAGTCATATAGGGGATGGTGATCTCTCTGAGAAGAAGATCAACAGCACCCACCGGCGAGGAAGGAGCCGGACCTCAACAGTCAACAGTCAGAAGACGCTGGCCCCCCAGGGTCCCACAGTCATCGGATGCTCCAGATGCAATCAGTGCGTCCGACAAAGTCAAAAAGTAAAGGACACCTTTACTTTAGTAAAAGTTATTTACTTAAGTAAAAGTAAATGTAATTACTTTAACTTTTACTTAAGTATGGAAATTAAATATAAGCTCCCTAAGGTTCATATTTGTCAAAACGATATATGTTTTAAAACTTCTTTTGTGTTAATTCGTAATTTAACTGATAAAATTATTTTGGGATTACCATTTATTTATTTGTTATACCCTTTCACCACCAGTAATAATGGGTTAACTACTGAGCACCTTGGACACAAAGTTGTCTTTGAGTTTTTATCTCAGCCCAAAGAAAGATATAGGGGATGGTGATCTCTCTGAGAAGAAGATCAACAGCACCCACCGGCGAGGAAGGAGCCGGACCTCAACAGTCAACAGTCAGAAGACGCTGGCCCCCCAGGGTCCCACAGTCATCGGATGCTCCAGATGCAATCAGTGCGTCCGACAAAGTCAAAAAGTAAAGGACACCTTTACTTTAGTAAAAGTTATTTATATAGGGGATGGTGATCTCTCTGAGAAGAAGATCAACAGCACCCACCGGCGAGGAAGGAGCCGGACCTCAACAGTCAACAGTCAGAAGACGCTGGCCCCCCAGGGTCCCACAGTCATCGGATGCTCCAGATGCAATCAGTGCGTCCGACAAAGTCAAAAAGTAAAGGACACCTTTACTTTAGTAAAAGTTGTTTACTTAAGTAAAAGTAAATGTAATTACTTTAACTTTAGTTAAATGTTTTTAACTTTAGTTAAATTACTTTTACATTTACTAAAGGTAAAGTAAAAATATTTAACTAAAGTTAAAAATATTTAACTAAAGTTAAAGTAATTACATTTACTTTTACTTAAGTAAATAACTTTTACTAAAGTAAAGGTGTCCTTTAATTATTTCAAAGTTCAATAAAAGTTTTGTTTTATAAACTCTTTATACTTATGAACTGCTGTTATTATTTCTTATAGTATTGCTATAGTTATAATTCAGTTTTTATATGCGCCACTCTTCCATCATCTATCTTCCGCCTTTTGGTATCAGAGCCATGCGGTGTTGTCTCTTGGTGTCACTGTTTGTTCTCCGGTCAAACACAGAGGTCTGAGTTTAAAATTTGTTTTTACTTCTTCTTTAGATTTCTGTTGCTCCGTCCTTAGAGCACCTAGTTTAAGTCACCTAGTCTCTTTGTATAAACCACCCTGTTTCGCCATAGGTCCCGTCGAGCCGTTGTAAGTCTCAAGAGTGTGAGCAGTTAAGGCAAAAAGGGAATCACTAGATTCTAGGGTATGTGTTTATGTTAAGCAAAGAAAGGGGTATGTACTTAAGCGACTTTGGTATGTCTTTAAGTGGAATGTCAACAGATCTAGAGATTAGGTTTGAACAAAGTTAAAACGAAGTAGACTGTTTAGATCGAGTTCATCAGTTAGTCAAGAGTCAGCCGTGTGATCCTTGTATCAGACACAGTCTGATCAGTTTTTCTAAAAAAAAATTTACATAAAATTTTTGAAATCTACAGTCGGTGACCAAAAATTTCGGTGAAATTTTTTTCTCCTTTCTTAAAATTAAACATAATTTTGGGGGGAAAAAGGATTGAATCCCTGGATTTTTTTTTGGGGTCGAAGTATAGGGGATGGTGATCTCTCTGAGAAGAAGATCAACAGCACCCACCGGCGAGGAAGGAGCCGGACCTCAACAGTCAACAGTCAACAGTCAGAAGACGCTGGCCCCCCAGGGTCCCACAGTCATCGGATGCTCCAGATGCAATCAGTGCGTCCGACAAAGTCAAAAAGTAAAGGACACCTTTACTTTAGTAAAAGTTATTTACTTAAGTAAAAGTAAATGTAATTACTTTAACTTTAGTTAAATGTTTTTAACTTTAGTTAAATATTTTTACTTTACCTTTAGTAAATGTAAAAGTAATTTACTTTTAACCTAAGTTAAATGTTTTTAACTTAAGTTAAATGTTTCTTACTTTAGTTAAATGTTTTTACTTTTAACCTTAAGTAAATGTAAAAGTTACTTCGGTAAATATAAACCGGTAACTTTAGTTCTATTTAAAGGAACTCAAGTGTTAGAGTTTCCTTAGGCTTAGAAATGTAAACCATTTAGCCTCATCAGAGGTTCTCTCTCCTTCTCTCCGCCTTCTTCCGCCTTTTGTATAGGGGATGGTGATCTCTCTGAGAAGAAGATCAACAGCACCCACCGGCGAGGAAGGAGCCGGACCTCAACAGTCAACAGTCAGAAGACGCTGGCCCCCCAGGGTCCCACAGTCTTATAGGGGATGGTGATCTCTCTGAGAAGAAGATCAACAGCACCCACCGGCGAGGAAGGAGCCGGACCTCAACAGTCAACAGTCAGAAGACGCTGGCCCTATAGGGGATGGTGATCTCTCTGAGAAGAAGATCAACAGCACCCACCGGCGAGGAAGGAGTCGGACCTCAACAGTCAACAGTCAGAAGACGCTGGCCCCCCAGGGTCCCACAGTCATCGGATGCTCCAGATGCAATCAGTGCGTCCGACAAAGTCAAAAAGTAAAGGACACCTTTACTTTAGTAAAAGTTATTTACTTAAGTAAAAGTAAATGTAATTACTTTAACTTTAGTTAAATGTTTTTAACTTTAGTTAAATATTTTTACTTTACCTTTAGTAAATGTAAAAGTAATTTACTTTTAACCTAAGTTAAATGTTTTTAACTTAAGTTAAATGTTTCTTACTTTAGTTAAATGTTTTTACTTTTAACCTTAAGTAAATGTAAAAGTTACTTCGGTAAATATAAACCGGTAACTTTAGTTCTATTTAAAGGAACTCAAGTGTTAGAGTTTTCTTAGGCTTAGAAATGTAAACCATTTAGCCTCATCAGAGGTTCTCTCTCCTTCTCTCCCCCTTCTCTCTACCTTCTCTCTAGTTAGAAGAAGAAGAAGTTCCTGTACTTCTTCTTCCCTTTGTAAATAGATCCAGATACGATGTAATCCTTTCCCAAATGGATGGTGATCTCTCTGAGAAGAAGATCAACAGCACCCACCGGCGAGGAAGGAGCCGGACCTCAACAGTCAACAGTCAGAAGACGCTGGCCCCCCAGGGTCCCACAGTCATCGGATGCTCCAGATGCAATCAGTGCGTCCGATGACTGTGGGACCCTAGGGGGCCAGCGTCTTCTGACTGTTGACTGTTGAGGTCCGGCTCCTTCCTCGCCGGTGGGTGCTGTTGATCTTCTTCTCAGAGAGATCACCATCCCCTATACTTCGACCCCAAAAAAAAAAAAAATCCAGGGATTCAATCCTTTTTCCCCCCAAAATTATGTTTAATTTTAAGAAAGGAGAAAAAAAATTCACCGAAATTTTTGGTCACCGACTGTAGATTTCAAAAAATTTATGTAAATTTTTTTTAGAAAAACTGATCAGACTGTGTCTGATACAAGGATCACACGGCTGACTCTTGACTAACTGATGAACTCGATCTAAACAGTCTACTTCGTTTTAACTTTGTTCAAACCTAATCTCTAGATCTGTTGACATTCCACTTAAAGACATACCAAAGTCGCTTAAGTACATACCCCTTTCTTTGCTTAACATAAACACATACCCTAGAATCTAGTGATTCCCTTTTTGCCTTAACTGCTCACACTCTTGAGACTTACAACGGCTCGACGGGACCTATGGCGAAACAGGGTGGTTTATACAAAGAGACTAGGTGACTTAAACTAGGTGCTCTAAGGACGGAGCAACAGAAGTCTAAAGAAGAAGTAAAAACAAGGTTTTAAACTCAGACCTCTGTGTTTGACCGGAGAACAAACAGTGACACCAAGAGACAACACCGCATGACTCTGATACCATTTAACAGCGGACGAAAAGTTTAAATAAAACTTTAAACTTAAAACAATTTTGAAACTTAAAGTAGATGACCGGTGAATCGGTAAAGTAATCTCTTTCTTGTATTATAAACATTTGGGAAAGGATTACATCGTATCTGGATCTATTTACAAAGGGAAGAAGAAGTACAGGAACTTCTTCTTCTTCTAACTAGAGAGAAGGTAGAGAGAAGGGGGAGAGAAGGAGAGAGAACCTCTGATGAGGCTAAATGGTTTACATTTCTAAGCCTAAGGAAACTCTAACACTTGAGTTCCTTTAAATAGAACTAAAGTTACCGGTTTATATTTACCGAAGTAACTTTTACATTTACTTAAGGTTAAAAGTAAAAACATTTAACTAAAGTAAGAAACATTTAACTTAAGTTAAAAACATTTAACTTAGGTTAAAAGTAAATTACTTTTACATTTACTAAAGGTAAAGTAAAAATATTTAACTAAAGTTAAAAACATTTAACTAAAGTTAAAGTAATTACATTTACTTTTACTTAAGTAAATAACTTTTACTAAAGTAAAGTTGTCCTTTAGTTTTTGACTTTGTCGGATGCGTTGATTGCATCTGACGATGACTGGAGCATCCGATGACTGTGGGACCCTGGGGGGCCAGCGTCGTCTGACTGTTGACTGTTGAGGTCCGGCTCCTTCCTCGCCGGTGGGTGCTGTTGATCTTCTTCTCAGAGAGATCACCATCCCCTATACTTCGACCCCAAAAAAAATCCAGGGATTCAATCCTTTTTCACCCCAAAATTATGTTTAATTTTAAGAAAGGAGAAAAAAAATTTCACCGAAATTTTTGGTCACCGACTGTAGATTTCAAAAATTTTATGTAAATTTTTTTAGAAAAACTGATCAGACTGTGTCTGATACAAGGATCACACGGCTGACTCTTGACTAACTGATGAACTCGATCTAAACAGTCTACTTCGTTTTAACTTTGTTCAAACCTAATCTCTAGATCTGTTGACATTCCACTTAAAGACATACCAAAGTCGCTTAAGTACATACCCCTTTCTTTGCTTAACATAAACACATACCCTAGAATCTAGTGATTCCCTTTTTGCCTTAACTGCTCACACTCTTGAGACTTACAACGGCTCGACGGGACCTATGGCGAAACAAGGTGGTTTATACAAAGAGACTAGGTGACTTAAACTAGGTGCTCTAAGGACGGAGCAACAGAAGTCTAAAGAAGAAGTAAAAACAAGGTTTTAAACTCAGACCTCTGTGTTTGACCGGAGAACAAACAGTGACACCAAGAGACAACACCGCATGGCTCTGATACCATTTAACAGCGGACGAAAAGTTTAAATAAAACTTTAAACTTAAAATAATTTTGAAACTTAAAGTAGATGACCGGTGAATCGGTAAAGTAATCTCTTTCTTGTATTATAAACATTTGGGAAAGGATTACATCGTATCTGGATCTATTTACAAAGGGAAGAAGAAGTACAGGAACTTCTTCTTCTTCTAACTAGAGAGAAGGTAGAGAGAAGGGGGAGAGAAGGAGAGAGAACCTCTGATGAGGCTAAATGGTTTACATTTCTAAGCCTAAGGAAACTTTAACACTTGAGTTCCTTTAAATAGAACTAAAGTTACCGGTTTATATTTACCGAAGTAACTTTTACATTTACTTAAGGTTAAAAGTAAAAACATTTAACTAAAGTAAGAAACATTTAACTTAAGTTAAAAACATTTAACTTAGGTTAAAAGTAAATTACTTTTACATTTACTAAAGGTAAAGTAAAAATATTTAACTAAAGTTAAAAACATTTAACTAAAGTTAAAGTAATTACATTTACTTTTACTTAAGTAAATAACTTTTACTAAAGTAAAGTTGTCCTTTACTTTTTGACTTTGTCGGATGCGTTGATTGCATCTGACGATGACTGGAGCATCCGATGACTGTGGGACCCTGGGGGGCCAGCGTCGTCTGACTGTTGACTGTTGAGGTCCGGCTCCTTCCTCGCCGGTGGGTGCTGTTGATCTTCTTCTCAGAGAGATCACCATCCCCTATACTTCGACCCCAAAAAAAATCCAGGGATTCAATCCTTTTTCCCCCCAAAATTATGTTTAATTTTAAGAAAGGAGAAAAAAAATTTCACCGAAATTTTTGGTCACCGACTGTAGATTTCAAAAATTTTATGTAAATTTTTTTAGAAAAACTGATCAGACTGTGTCTGATACAAGGATCACACGGCTGACTCTTGACTAACTGATGAACTCGATCTAAACAGTCTACTTCGTTTTAACTTTGTTCAAACCTAATCTCTAGATCTGTTGACATTCCACTTAAAGACATACCAAAGTCGCTTAAGTACATACCCCTTTCTTTGCTTAACATAAACACATACCCTAGAATCTAGTGATTCCCTTTTTGCCTTAACTGCTCACACTCTTGAGACTTACAACGGCTCGACGGGACCTATGGCGAAACAGGGTGGTTTATACAAAGAGACTAGGTGACTTAAACTAGGTGCTCTAAGGACGGAGCAACAGAAGTCTAAAGAAGAAGTAAAAACAAGGTTTTAAACTCAGACCTCTGTGTTTGACCGGAGAACAAACAGTGACACCAAGAGACAACACCGCATGGCTCTGATACCATTTAACAGCGGACGAAAAGTTTAAATAAAACTTTAAACTTAAAACAATTTTGAAACTTAAAGTAGATGACCGGTGAATCGGTAAAGTAATCTCTTTCTTGTATTATAAACATTTGGGAAAGGATTACATCGTATCTGGATCTATTTACAAAGGGAAGAAGAAGTACAGGAACTTCTTCTTCTTCTAACTAGAGAGAAGGTAGAGAGAAGGGGGAGAGAAGGAGAGAGAACCTCTGATGAGGCTAAATGGTTTACATTTCTAAGCCTAAGGAAACTCTAACACTTGAGTTCCTTTAAATAGAACTAAAGTTACCGGTTTATATTTACCGAAGTAACTTTTACATTTACTTAAGGTTAAAAGTAAAAACATTTAACTAAAGTAAGAAACATTTAACTTAAGTTAAAAACATTTAACTTAGGTTAAAAGTAAATTACTTTTACATTTACTAAAGGTAAAGTAAAAATATTTAACTAAAGTTAAAAACATTTAACTAAAGTTAAAGTAATTACATTTACTTTTACTTAAGTAAATAACTTTTACTAAAGTAAAGGTGTCCTTTACATTATAACTATAGCAATACTATAAGAAATAATAACAGCAGTTCATAAGTATAAAGAGTTTATAAAACAAATTTTTTATTGAACTTTGAAATAATTACAAACAATTAACTGAATAACTTACAACAGATTGACTCGATTATAGAAGCTTATCATATCTAAGAAAGAAGGCAAGAGAGTTGAAGATTAGTCAGATAGGAATCTGAGTCTTCTCAAACGCTCTATTGGATTACTAAATCCTGCCTCATAACAATGACTGAGCCTCTCTTATATAGGAAGAGAAAAGGCGGAGTAATTACAACTCAATGATTACAAAACATAAATGACTATTGAACAACAGTAATGCTTTATCAAAAGATGAAAGCATTATTACAACTTTTGACTATTACAAACAACTTTTACTATTACAGACGCGTTAATCAAATACAGACAAATAATGATAATAACAACTTTTGACTATAGACATCTGACTAATACTAAATGACAACTGACTCAGCAACTGCTTTCGGCTACTTTGGACAAAGGAGCACGGGCTGCGCGGGCAGGGGCATCTAGCAACAAAGCTGACCAAGGTGACTGTAGGAACCCAAGGTGAAAGGAAACCGGGTCCTAAGCAAACGGATCCTGGGCATCTTGAAGAGAGATGCTTCCGTACGGATCAGTAGGACTAGAGTGATGACTGGAGCGGGAAGAAGAAGATGAACAAACAGAAGGAACTGAGTCCTCACTGAGTTTATCCATTCTTTTCTGAATTAAACGAGATAACTGTTTGAGCTCATTATTGGTACAATGATCAATATCCGCGAAATCTAACTTAGAACTGGAAGATTTCTTGGATTTAGATTTACTGGAGGATGATTCCTTTGGAGGAGGAATCGTTTGAATGGGTGAAGGATTGGGGAATTCCTTCTGAACTTGGCCCACGATGCGATAAGGATCGAACTTATCCCACCATTTAACTGAAAACTCACGAGTAACATGAGTAATTTGATTAAGGTGATTACTAGAGGCGCCTTTTTCAGGGGCGACTAAGGAAGAAAGAGCAACATTGACTGTTGGAGAATAAAATCCATAGTTCCATCGAAGGATCCATGGGACTTTATATTTACTAGCGAAATGGAGAATAACTGGGATGCAGCAATTAGACTGCACCACAGGAACCCTAGAGCTAAAGACATTAAGAACAGTCTGAAGCTAAATTGGGAGGATATCAAAGATGAGACCATAACGTTCCCACCAAAGAACAAACCAATGAGGAAATTGACTTTTAAATTTGTGGTCAAATTGGATGAACCACGAATGACTAAAAGATGGAGTTTGAAACAGAAAAACTCTGTTCCAAGCTTCCATGTAATCATAATAGCAAAACTGGCTATCATGACCTTCAAGCTGCCTAAGATCACTAGGATGATTACCCCAGTTAGGCATGGAGATAACCTGTTTAATATAAAGAGAATGATAGATGATTTTTGAAGAATCATTTCTATCATAAATAGGTTTAATAGCGATTGACTGAGTTTGCAAAAGGACGTCCTTATAATACATGAGAGATTTATAAGGAGCAGAAGGAATAAAATGCCAACCAGTTGGGAAGAACTGGGCAGCTAATTTGACTGGATCATCAATTGATTTCATATGTCTTTCGATATGAAATAAATTGGTGCTGAAAACAGGGATGTATTCAGTTTGAATACGCTGACCAGCAGGAGGATTACTGGAGGAAGCATACGGATCAACCATTAAAGGGGGTTGAACCAGAGCCGAACTATAGGGTTTCGAGCTAGAAACCAAAGGAGTGAACCTATTAACTACAGTAAGGGGGGTAACTGGATGAGGGATTATAGCTCCCACGGGCTTCTGACTAGGAGGGCTTGGGCTTGGACCCAAGGGCCGAACATTTTTATCTTTCCCTCTCACACTCATTTTGAACCTGAGGGGTACCTGAATTAATAAATTCCCGAGTTAGAAAATCAGGAACGGAATTATCACTACCTTTAATATATTCAATGTCAAAATCGAAAATACTTAAAATAGATTGCCATCTGGCAAAAATATGTTTGGCAGCGATGTTTTTAACATCTTTTTCTAAAATATATTTAGCAGACTTACAATCAATACGAACCAAAAATTTTTGATTTAATAAATCATTTTGAAATTTACTGACACAGAAAACTAAAGCTAAAATTTCTTTTTAATAGTGCTGTAGTTTAATTGTGCCTGATTCCACGCGCCAGAATGAAATCGGACAATTTGTTCAGAAGAAGCAGGAGTCAATTTCTGCTTTAGAATGCCGCCGAAGCCAATTTCGGAGGCGTCAGTTTCAACAATTTTGAAAGCTAATTCGTTAGAAATGCCAAGGCAGGGAAGAACCTTAACATATTTTTTAACTTGCTGAACGATGGCAGAATGCTCATCAGTCCATGGAGGAGGATTTTTCTGTAAACGAAGAAACAAAGGTTTACAGATTTTTCGCAAATTTTTATAGAATTTACCAACATAATTAAGAGATCCTAAAAACCTTTGAAGTTGAGTTCTATCAAGGATTTTATCAGGAAATCTATCAGCGAATTGAATAACTCTTTGAATAGGACGAACCAAACCCCGATGAATATCATGACCAAGAAACTTAACTTTAACTTGGAAAAGAGAACATTTGGTTGGTGATAAAACCAAACCATTGACTTTGATAGCTTTGAAGAACGAATTCAAATGTTTGAAATGTTCGTCAATAGATTTAGAAAAAACAAGGATATCATCAATATAGACAATAATGAAATGACTAAAGGGATTTAAAATTTCATTGAGAATATTTTGGAATTCACTAGGAGCGTTTTTCAAGCCAAATGCTTGAACAACCCATTCATAATGACCAAATGGGGTGGTGAAGGCGGTTTTGTACCTATCACTAGGATGGATACTGACTTGCCAGAAACCAGACTTAAGGTCGAATTTACTAAAAATGGTAGCATTACTAAGACGACTAAGAAGGTCCTCTTTATTAGGAAGGGGATACCTGATCCATTCTAAGACCTTATTAAGAGGCTTATAATTGATGACTAGACGAGGGACACCTCTCTCCTTTTCTGCTTCATTATTAACATAAAAGGCAGGGCAAGACCAAGGAGATTTACTATGTTTTATTAAACCTTTGGCAAGTAAATCGTTAATTTCTTGTTTACAAAGCTCCATTTGTTGGTGACTCATTTGAATAGGTCTAGCTTTAGTAGGAATAAGATGCTCTTTAAATTCTTTAGCGTAAGGAAGTTTGACTACATGTTTCCTTCGATGCCAAAAAGCATTAGGAGAATCAGCACACAAATTTTTAACCATGAATAGACGAAGTTCTTCAATTTTATCTTGTATTTTTTCACTTAAAAGAAGATCTTCAACCTGTTTATACTTAATTTCATGTTTTAAAAACTTTAAATGAGAAGTTTTACATTTTAACAAGTTAAGTGACTTAGAAATAGACTCATCTTGAATAAACCTTAAGTCTCTTTCTTTGGGCTGAGATAAAAACTCAAAGACAACTTTGTGTCCAAGGTGCTCAGTAGTTAACCCATTATTACTGGTGGTGAAAGGGTATAACAAATAAATAAATGGTAATCCCAAAATAATTTTATCAGTTAAATTACGAATTAACACAAAAGAAGTTTTAAAACATATATCGTTTTGACAAATATGAACCTTAGGGAGCTTATATTTAATTTCCATGCTACTTCCATTAGCAGAGTTTAAACGTTCACTGGTTTTAACATAAAATTTGGTAGGGATTAACCCTTCCTAGATGCAATTAAGATCTGCCCCAGTATCAACAAGAGCAGGAAGTTGAATGGCAAAAGTGCCATCAACCATCAAACGTATCAAAATATACCACTTTTGAATGGTAATATCTTTTATCCTTTTTAACGAATTACCTTGAATAAACAAAGGAGACTCTTCATCATTGACTCCTGAAGTTTCAGGTAAGTCTTCATTTTCTGAAGAATCAGAAATATGAAGTTCAGAGTCTTTGTTAACTATCGCAGTCATATCACTTCTTAAGTTGGAGATCTCCGTCTTGAGACTAGAAATCTCTTTCTTAAGCTTGTTGACCTCTTGATTTAGTTCTGGGAGAGTAATTTCTCTCTCAGCCACTTTAAATCTCTCAAGGGTTTTATTAAGGCTTATAAGCGGCTTCTCTTTAGCTTTTATAACTTTACCTTTTGCAGAAATGTTTTTAGAAAACAATTCTTTTAACTGTTTCATGTACTGCAATTTCAAATCTTCATCAGTAAGCTTACTAATTAATTCAATTAACAAAGAACTTTCTTGGTCTTCTTTAGAAAGAACATTAATAGTTTTGCAACAATCAGATCTACAATTATCAGTGCAAAGAGTAACTTCATTATCTTCACTAGGAGTCTGACTATTTTGATCATTAGCCGAAGAATAGGGAATATCAGACATATCCTTATCCTCATCAGACTGAGTTCTAAGCAAATCAAAAATCTTTTCAGAGTCTTCAGCAGAAATATTTAACTGGTTTAATTTTTGTTTTAATTTACATTCATTCTTATAATGTCCCTTTTTACCACAGTTAAAACACGTAATTTTACTCTTATCAGTAGATTTAGAAGTGGATTTTTTTATTTCCAGCTCTCTTTCTAGACCTGGGATTTTCATAATAACTTTCTTTATTAGTCTGACTAGAGCGCTTTTTATGGTGCTTGCGTTTTTTGTGAATTTCTAATTGCTTTTTCCTATGCTTTCTACGCGAAGGGGCAATAGGAGGCAGACCATATTGTTCACAAAAAGTACCAAGCTCATATTTAGCTTTCTTTTTATCTTTTGCAGCTTGTTTAGCGATTTTGAAATCAATACACATTTTTAAGCCAATTTTTTGAATATAACTAACAATATCACCATAAGTGAGGTTATCATAATCAATATAGCCTAAAGTTTTACTAAGTTCTTCACGGACTTTATGAGCAAATAAAGACGGAAGACCATTAACAAATTTTTCCTTCCAAAAAGGTTTATTACTATCATTACGAAGCATGACACGAGAAATAAAAACATCTTTATACCATCTAAAATCACTTAAAGTAGGACAAGTAAGATTACTAAGTTGATCATGAATGCGTTCAGTAATATTACTAGGAGTACCAATAAAATGTTTTATTATAGTGAAAATTAAAGTATTAATTCCGTCAGGAACACCAAAACCAATATCTTCACGGAAGATAGGTTGACCATTATCATCAAGTTGATAAGCATGAATAATAGAGTTTCTAGCATCTTCATCAAGGTGTTTTTCCCACCAAGAGCGAAGAACTCCCGAAAAACCATTAGTTAAAATTTCAACAATTTCAGGTTGAGTAAGATTAGTAAAAGCAGTGATGTAACTATTAGCAACCATAGACATGTGGTTCATTTTGGTAAGAATTTGATGTTCACTGAAGCCATCAATATTCCATTCATAAATTTTATTAGAGGAAACAGAAAACTGATTGTCAAGATTCTTTTCCTCGAACTGAAGATCCGGGGGAGTGGGTCTAGTATACCAATTTTTTGTAATACTAGTGTTATTAAAAGTTAATTTTTTCAATTGTTCAGTAAGGTCTGGAATAGAAGCGATCTCAGATACCTCTTCTGAGTCACTATTGTAATCATTGCCAGATTCTTGAATCTGATCAATGATGGCAACGGTTCCACTGGCTTCGCCAGAGCTCGAACCAATTTTTTTAATAAGTTTATCAATACTTTTAACAAGATCAGAGTCTTTACTAGGCAATCCCTTGCCATCTCTATTATCAGGAAGAGTTAACAAAGGCTGATCAAGTTTCTTATCAGGGGTCTTAATAAGAGTGTTGTCAAACTTTTCTTCAATTTTATCAAGCTGTTTTCCTATCGTGGCCAAATACTGATTAGTAAAATTATTTTGTTCAATAATCTTTTTATCATCAGTTTTACCATCAGCGACTTTAAAAGGACTAGCAACAACTGAGTTATTTTTGACTTGTAAAAGAACAGTTTCAAGGGGAGGATGAGAAGCTAAAGTTTTGGACTTATCTTCTTTTATCCATTGAGATTTAGTAAGAACTTTACAATGATTTCTATCATACCAATCATAAAATGTAAGGTTCTCTCTTGTAAGTTTAACAAATTTTTTCCAATCATGAATAATTTTATCTCTATCAATTTTATCATGCATATTACGAAAAGCATGTCGTTTAGCTTGATTAGTTTTAGAATTAAAATCATCAACAAGACAATCCCAATCCAATTTAGAGACTTTAGTAAGGACTCTTAATTGGTGATTGATAGGGGCATCAAAATCAGAGGGAGAAGGTCCAACAGAAACAGTAGGAGAAACATCTTCATGTTCTCCTTCAGTCTGAAAGACAGGAGTATAACAAGGATGACTTGTCTGACCCTGATTCAACACTCCTTTCAGCTTAACATTAGGAATAGAAAAGTCACTTAAGACTTCAGTGTCTCTTCTAGAGGTAGAAGGGACTGAAGAACTGGTAAATTCTTCAATAATGAAAGGTCTTCTAGTACGTTCAAAACTAATTCGAACAGTACCATCAGAGAATTGTTTAATATTTTCCAAATTTAACAAATTATTATTGACTGGTTTTTGTGGAACTTCCTGGGGAAGAATCCATTGACTAGGTAACGTGACATCTTTCCAAAGAATAGTTTTAGGTGTTTGAATGTTGGCATTACTAGTGCTACTCTGTATTAAAACAGTATGATCCTTAGGACTTTTATTAAGAGCATGAATATTTAAGTTGGTTTTCATAACTTTATAATAAATTCTGAAAATTAAAGCTAAGGGTTGAGATCCCTCAATCATTTGAGTTATCTCTCCAGCAGTTTTAATATTTAAAGTTAAAGCCTTAAGTAAATTAATATCAGACAGACTTAAAGGAAGATCAGGAAAGCAATTAAAATGAACAGGACCATCATGCAAACTAGATTCCATTATTCCAATAATACTAGGAGCATAATTAAGATAACGAGCATCTCTTAAACATAAAAAGACACTTGAGTTTATTCCTTTAATAGTTAATGGTTTAACTGCAACTTGAACAAGACCAATATGAATAAAATTATAACCCTTTTTATGATGTTTATTAATGACATCGGGAGAAAGAAGACTACAATTTTCATATTCTTTATTAATAGCATACACACGTTCAACAGTTTTAACATTGTAATCAGTTTTGAAATTATCGATAAAGGTTGACTGGTAAATTTCTTTAGGAGAAACACTAGGTATATTCCAATTATTAAGAGTTTGGTTAATATTTTCATAACTTTGTTCTTCTTGGTTAACTATATTAGGAACAGAAGGAAGAGAAGATCTATTACTAACCGACGAACTAGATCTAAACAATCTACTCATTGTTAAAAATAAAGTTTTAATTAATCTGTGTTCTTCCGTACATACCCCTTTCTTTGCTTAACATAAACACATACCCTATCATCTAGTGATTCCCAGAAAGCCGGAACTGCTCACACACTCGAGACTTACAAAGGCTGGACAGGGACCTATGGCGATGGAGGGTGGTTTATACAAAGAGACTAGGTGACTTCTTGAACAAAGAAAGATTAAAACTTTTGATTTTTAAAAATGACTAGAAGAAGAAGATCAAGAACAACGTTTAGTAAACAAACAACTCTTGGCTTTGATACCAAAAGGCGGAAGATGGATGATGGAAGAGTGGCGCATATAAAAACTGAATTATAACTATAGCAATACTATAAGAAATAATAACAGCAGTTCATAAGTATAAAGAGTTTATAAAACAAAATTTTTATTGAACTTTGAAATAATTACAAATAATTAACTGAATAACTTACAACAGATTGACTCGATTATAGAAGCTTATCATATCTAAGAAAGAAGGCAAGAGAGTTGAAGATTAGTCAGATAGGAATCTGAGTCTTCTCAAACGCTCTATTGGATTACTAAATCCTGCCTCATAACAATGACTGAGCCTCTCTTATATAGGAAGAGAAAAGGCGGAGTAATTACAACTCAATGATTACAAAACATAAATGACTATTGAATAACAGCAGTTCATAAGTATAAAGAGTTTATAAAACAAAATTTTTATTGAACTTTGAAATAATTACAAACAATTAACTGAATAACTTACAACAGATTGACTCGATTATAGAAGCTTATCATATCTAAGAAAGAAGGCAAGAGAGTTGAAGATTAGTCAGATAGGAATCTGAGTCTTCTCAAACGCTCTATTGGATTACTAAATCCTCCCTCATAACAATGACTGAGCCTCTCTTATATAGGAAGAGAAAAGGCAGAGTAATTACAACTCAATGATTACAAAACATAAATGACTATTGAACAACAGTAATGCTTTATCAAAAGATGAAAGCATTATTACAACTTTTGACTATTACAAACAACTTTTACTATTACAGATGCGTTAATCAAATACAGACAAATAATGATAATAACAACTTTTGACTATAGACATCTGACTAATACTAAATGACAACTGACTCAGCAACTGCTTTCGGCTACTTTGGACAAAGGAGCACGGGCTGCGCGGGCAGGGGCATCTAGCAACAAAGCTGACCAAGGTGACTGTAGGAACCCAAGGTGAAAGGAAACCGGGTCCTAAGCAAACGGATCCTGGGCATCTTGAAGAGAGATGCTTCCGTACGGATCAGTAGGACTAGAGTGATGACTGGAGCGGGAAGAAGAAGATGAACAAACAGAAGGAACTGAGTCCTCACTGAGTTTATCCATTCTTTTCTGAATTAAACGAGATAACTGTTTGAGCTCATTATTGGTACAATGATCAATATCCGCGAAATCTAACTTAGAACTGGAAGATTTCTTGGATTTAGATTTACTGGAGGATGATTCCTTTGGAGGAGGAATCGTTTGAATGGGTGAAGGATTGGGGAATTCCTTCTGAACTTGGCCCACGATGCGATAAGGATCGAACTTATCCCACCATTTAACTGAAAACTCACGAGTAACATGAGTAATTTGATTAAGGTGATTACTAGAGGCGCCTTTTTCAGGGGCGACTAAGGAAGAAAGAGCAACATTGACTGTTGGAGAATAAAATCCATAGTTCCATCGAAGGATCCATGGGACTTTATATTTACTAGCGAAATGGAGAATAACTGGGATGCAGCAATTAGACTGCACCACAGGAACCCTAGAGCTAAAGACATTAAGAACAGTCTGAAGCTAAATTGGGAGGATATCAAAGATGAGACCATAACGTTCCCACCAAAGAACAAACCAATGAGGAAATTGACTTTTAAATTTGTGGTCAAATTGGATGAACCACGAATGACTAAAAGATGGAGTTTGAAACAGAAAAACTCTGTTCCAAGCTTCCATGTAATCATAATAGCAAAACTGGCTATCATGACCTTCAAGCTGCCTAAGATCACTAGGATGATTACCCCAGTTAGGCATGGAGATAACCTGTTTAATATAAAGAGAATGATAGATGATTTTTGAAGAATCATTTCTATCATAAATAGGTTTAATAGCGATTGACTGAGTTTGCAAAAGGACGTCCTTATAATACATGAGAGATTTATAAGGAGCAGAAGGAATAAAATGCCAACCAGTTGGGAAGAACTGGGCAGCTAATTTGACTGGATCATCAATTGATTTCATATGTCTTTCGATATGAAATAAATTGGTGCTGAAAACAGGGATGTATTCAGTTTGAATACGCTGACCAGCAGGAGGATTACTGGAGGAAGCATACGGATCAACCATTAAAGGGGGTTGAACCAGAGCCGAACTATAGGGTTTCGAGCTAGAAACCAAAGGAGTGAACCTATTAACTACAGTAAGGGGGGTAACTGGATGAGGGATTATAGCTCCCACGGGCTTCTGACTAGGAGGGCTTGGGCTTGGACCCAAGGGCCGAACATTTTTATCTTTCCCTCTCACACTCATTTTGAACCTGAGGGGTACCTGAATTAATAAATTCCCGAGTTAGAAAATCAGGAACGGAATTATCACTACCTTTAATATATTCAATGTCAAAATCGAAAATACTTAAAATAGATTGCCATCTGGCAAAAATATGTTTGGCAGCGATGTTTTTAACATCTTTTTCTAAAATATATTTAGCAGACTTACAATCAATACGAACCAAAAATTTTTGATTTAATAAATCATTTTGAAATTTACTGACACAGAAAACTAAAGCTAAAATTTCTTTTTTAATAGTGCTGTAGTTTAATTGTGCCTGATTCCACGCGCCAGAATGAAATCGGACAATTTGTTCAGAAGAAGCAGGAGTCAATTTCTGCTTTAGAATGCCGCCGAAGCCAATTTCGGAGGCGTCAGTTTCAACAATTTTGAAAGCTAATTCGTTAGAAATGCCAAGGCAGGGAAGAACCTTAACATATTTTTTAACTTGCTGAACGATGGCAGAATGCTCATCAGTCCATGGAGGAGGATTTTTCTGTAAACGAAGAAACAAAGGTTTACAGATTTTTCGCAAATTTTTATAGAATTTACCAACATAATTAAGAGATCCTAAAAACCTTTGAAGTTGAGTTCTATCAAGGATTTTATCAGGAAATCTATCAGCGAATTGAATAACTCTTTGAATAGGACGAACCAAACCCCGATGAATATCATGACCAAGAAACTTAACTTTAACTTGGAAAAGAGAACATTTGGTTGGTGATAAAACCAAACCATTGACTTTGATAGCTTTGAAGAACGAATTCAAATGTTTGAAATGTTCGTCAATAGATTTAGAAAAAACAAGGATATCATCAATATAGACAATAATGAAATGACTAAAGGGATTTAAAATTTCATTGAGAATATTTTGGAATTCACTAGGAGCGTTTTTCAAGCCAAATGCTTGAACAACCCATTCATAATGACCAAATGGGGTGGTGAAGGCGGTTTTGTACCTATCACTAGGATGGATACTGACTTGCCAGAAACCAGACTTAAGGTCGAATTTACTAAAAATGGTAGCATTACTAAGACGACTAAGAAGGTCCTCTTTATTAGGAAGGGGATACCTGATCCATTCTAAGACCTTATTAAGAGGCTTATAATTGATGACTAGACGAGGGACACCTCTCTCCTTTTCTGCTTCATTATTAACATAAAAGGCAGGGCAAGACCAAGGAGATTTACTATGTTTTATTAAACCTTTGGCAAGTAAATCGTTAATTTCTTGTTTACAAAGCTCCATTTGTTGGTGACTCATTTGAATAGGTCTAGCTTTAGTAGGAATAAGATGCTCTTTAAATTCTTTAGCGTAAGGAAGTTTGACTACATGTTTCCTTCGATGCCAAAAAGCATTAGGAGAATCAGCACACAAATTTTTAACCATGAATAGACGAAGTTCTTCAATTTTATCTTGTATTTTTTCACTTAAAAGAAGATCTTCAACCTGTTTATACTTAATTTCATGTTTTAAAAACTTTAAATGAGAAGTTTTACATTTTAACAAGTTAAGTGACTTAGAAATAGACTCATCTTGAATAAACCTTAAGTCTCTTTCTTTGGGCTGAGATAAAAACTCAAAGACAACTTTGTGTCCAAGGTGCTCAGTAGTTAACCCATTATTACTGGTGGTGAAAGGGTATAACAAATAAATAAATGGTAATCCCAAAATAATTTTATCAGTTAAATTACGAATTAACACAAAAGAAGTTTTAAAACATATATCGTTTTGACAAATATGAACCTTAGGGAGCTTATATTTAATTTCCATGCTACTTCCATTAGCAGAGTTTAAACGTTCACTGGTTTTAACATAAAATTTGGTAGGGATTAACCCTTCCTGGATGCAATTAAGATCTGCCCCAGTATCAACAAGAGCAGGAAGTTGAATGGCAAAAGTGCCATCAACCATCAAACGTATCAAAATATACCACTTTTGAATGGTAATATCTTTTATCCTTTTTAACGAATTACCTTGAATAAACAAAGGAGACTCTTCATCATTGACTCCTGAAGTTTCAGGTAAGTCTTCATTTTCTGAAGAATCAGAAATATGAAGTTCAGAGTCTTTGTTAACTATCGCAGTCATATCACTTCTTAAGTTGGAGATCTCCGTCTTGAGACTAGAAATCTCTTTCTTAAGCTTGTTGACCTCTTGATTTAGTTCTGGGAGAGTAATTTCTCTCTCAGCCACTTTAAATCTCTCAAGGGTTTTATTAAGGCTTATAAGCGGCTTCTCTTTAGCTTTTATAACTTTACCTTTTGCAGAAATGTTTTTAGAAAACAATTCTTTTAACTGTTTCATGTACTGCAATTTCAAATCTTCATCAGTAAGCTTACTAATTAATTCAATTAACAAAGAACTTTCTTGGTCTTCTTTAGAAAGAACATTAATAGTTTTGCAACAATCAGATCTACAATTATCAGTGCAAAGAGTAACTTCATTATCTTCACTAGGAGTCTGACTATTTTGATCATTAGCCGAAGAATATGGAATATCAGACATATCCTTATCCTCATCAGACTGAGTTCTAAGCAAATCAAAAATCTTTTCAGAGTCTTCAGCAGAAATATTTAACTGGTTTAATTTTTGTTTTAATTTACATTCATTCTTATAATGTCCCTTTTTACCACAGTTAAAACACGTAATTTTACTCTTCTCAGTAGATTTAGAAGTGGATTTTTTATTTCCAGCTCTCTTTCTAGACCTGGGATTTTCATAATAACTTTCTTTATTAGTCTGACTAGAGCGCTTTTTATGGTTCTTGCGTTTTTTGTGAATTTCTAATTGCTTTTTCCTATGCTTTCTACGCGAAGGGGCAATAGGAGGCAGACCATATTGTTCACAAAAAGTACCAAGCTCATATTTAGCTTTCTTTTTATCTTTTGCAGCTTGTTTAGCGATTTTGAAATCAATACACATTTTTAAGCCAATTTTTTGAATATAACTAACAATATCACCATAAGTGAGGTTATCATAATCAATATAGCCTAAAGTTTTACTAAGTTCTTCACGGACTTTATGAGCAAATAAAGACGGAAGACCATTAACAAATTTTTCCTTCCAAAAAGGTTTATTACTATCATTACGAAGCATGACACGAGAAATAAAAACATCTTTATACCATCTAAAATCACTTAAAGTAGGACAAGTAAGATTACTAAGTTGATCATGAATGCGTTCAGTAATATTACTAGGAGTACCAATAAAATGTTTTATTATAGTGAAAATTAAAGTATTAATTCCGTCAGGAACACCAAAACCAATATCTTCACGGAAGATAGGTTGACCATTATCATCAAGTTGATAAGCATGAATAATAGAGTTTCTAGCATCTTCATCAAGGTGTTTTTCCCACCAAGAGCGAAGAACTCCCGAAAAACCATTAGTTAAAATTTCAACAATTTCAGGTTGAGTAAGATTAGTAAAAGCAGTGATGTAACTATTAGCAACCATAGACATGTGGTTCATTTTGGTAAGAATTTGATGTTCACTGAAGCCATCAATATTCCATTCATAAATTTTATTAGAGGAAACAGAAAACTGATTGTCAAGATTCTTTTCCTCGAACTGAAGATCCGGGGGAGTGGGTCTAGTATACCAATTTTTTGTAATACTAGTGTTATTAAAAGTTAATTTTTTCAATTGTTCAGTAAGGTCTGGAATAGAAGCGATCTCAGATACCTCTTCTGAGTCACTATTGTAATCATTGCCAGATTCTTGAATCTGATCAATGATGGCAACGGTTCCACTGGCTTCGCCAGAGCTCGAACCAATTTTTTTAATAAGTTTATCAATACTTTTAACAAGATCAGAGTCTTTACTAGGCAATCCCTTGCCATCTCTATTATCAGGAAGAGTTAACAAAGGCTGATCAAGTTTCTTATCAGGGGTCTTAATAAGAGTGTTGTCAAACTTTTCTTCAATTTTATCAAGCTGTTTTCCTATCGTGGCCAAATACTGATTAGTAAAATTATTTTGTTCAATAATCTTTTTATCATCAGTTTTACCATCAGCGACTTTAAAAGGACTAGCAACAACTGAGTTATTTTTGACTTGTAAAAGAACAGTTTCAAGGGGAGGATGAGAAGCTAAAGTTTTGGACTTATCTTCTTTTATCCATTGAGATTTAGTAAGAACTTTACAATGATTTCTATCATACCAATCATAAAATGTAAGGTTCTCTCTTGTAAGTTTAACAAATTTTTTCCAATCATGAATAATTTTATCTCTATCAATTTTATCATGCATATTACGAAAAGCATGTCGTTTAGCTTGATTAGTTTTAGAATTAAAATCATCAACAAGACAATCCCAATCCAATTTAGAGACTTTAGTAAGGACTCTTAATTGGTGATTGATAGGGGCATCAAAATCAGAGGGAGAAGGTCCAACAGAAACAGTAGGAGAAACATCTTCATGTTCTCCTTCAGTCTGAAAGACAGGAGTATAACAAGGATGACTTGTCTGACCCTGATTCAACACTCCTTTCAGCTTAACATTAGGAATAGAAAAGTCACTTAAGACTTCAGTGTCTCTTCTAGAGGTAGAAGGGACTGAAGAACTGGTAAATTCTTCAATAATGAAAGGTCTTCTAGTACGTTCAAAACTAATTCGAACAGTACCATCAGAGAATTGTTTAATATTTTCCAAATTTAACAAATTATTATTGACTGGTTTTTGTGGAACTTCCTGGGGAAGAATCCATTGACTAGGTAACGTGACATCTTTCCAAAGAATAGTTTTAGGTGTTTGAATGTTGGCATTACTAGTGCTACTCTGTATTAAAACAGTATGATCCTTAGGACTTTTATTAAGAGCATGAATATTTAAGTTGGTTTTCATAACTTTATAATAAATTCTGAAAATTAAAGCTAAGGGTTGAGATCCCTCAATCATTTGAGTTATCTCTCCAGCAGTTTTAATATTTAAAGTTAAAGCCTTAAGTAAATTAATATCAGACAGACTTAAAGGAAGATCAGGAAAGCAATTAAAATGAACAGGACCATCATGCAAACTAGATTCCATTATTCCAATAATACTAGGAGCATAATTAAGATAACGAGCATCTCTTAAACATAAAAAGACACTTGAGTTTATTCCTTTAATAGTTAATGGTTTAACTGCAACTTGAACAAGACCAATATGAATAAAATTATAACCCTTTTTACGATGTTTATTAATGACATCGGGAGAAAGAAGACTACAATTTTCATATTCTTTATTAATAGCATACACACGTTCAACAGTTTTAACATTGTAATCAGTTTTGAAATTATCGATAAAGGTTGACTGGTAAATTTCTTTAGGAGAAACACTAGGTATATTCCAATTATTAAGAGTTTGGTTAATATTTTCATAACTTTGTTCTTCTTGGTTAACTATATTAGGAACAGAAGGAAGAGAAGATCTATTACTAACCGACGAACTAGATCTAAACAATCTACTCATTGTTAAAAATAAAGTTTTAATTAATCTGTGTTCTTCCGTACATACCCCTTTCTTTGCTTAACATAAACACATACCCTATCATCTAGTGATTCCCAGAGAGCCGGAACTGCTCACACACTCGAGACTTACAAAGGCTGGACAGGGACCTATGGCGATGGAGGGTGGTTTATACAAAGAGACTAGGTGACTTCTTGAACAAAGAAAGATTAAAACTTTTGATTTTTAAAAATGACTAGAAGAAGAAGATCAAGAACAACGTTTAGTAAACAAAGTAGATTGACCTATATGCGCCTTTTGTTTACTAAACGTTGTTCTTGATCTTCTTCTTCTAGTCATTTTTAAAAATCAAAAGTTTTAATCTTTCTTTGTTCAAGAAGTCACCTAGTCTCTTTGTATAAACCACCCTCCATCGCCATAGGTCCCTGTCCAGCCTTTGTAAGTCTCGAGTGTGTGAGCAGTTCCGGCTTTCTAGGAATCACTAGATGATAGGGTATGTGTTTATGTTAAGCAAAGAAAGGGGTATGTACGGAAGAACACAGATTAATTAAAACTTTATTTTTAACAATGAGTAGATTGTTTAGATCTAGTTCGTCGGTTAGTAATAGATCTTCTCTTCCTTCTGTTCCTAATATAGTTAACCAAGAAGAACAAAGTTATGAAAATATTAACCAAACTCTTAATAATTGGAATATACCTAGTGTTTCTCCTAAAGAAATTTACCAGTCAACCTTTATCGATAATTTCAAAACTGATTACAATGTTAAAACTGTTGAACGTGTGTATGCTATTAATAAAGAATATGAAAATTGTAGTCTTCTTTCTCCCGATGTCACGTTACCTAGTCAATGGATTCTTCCCCAGGAAGTTCCACAAAAACCAGTCAATAATAATTTGGAAAATTTGGAAAATATTAAATAATTCTCTGATGGTACTATTCGAATTAGTTTTGAACGTACTAGAAGACCTTTCATTATTGAAGAATTTACCAGTTCTTCAGTCCCTTCTACCTCTAGAAGAGACACTGAAGTCTTAAGTGACTTTTCTATTCCTAATGTTAAGCTGAAAGGAGTGTTGAATCAGGGTCAGACAAGTCATCCTTGTTATACTCCTGTCTTTCAGACTGAAGGAGAACATGAAGATGTTTCTCCTACTGTTTCTGTTGGACCTTCTCCCTCTGATTTTGATGCCCCTATCAATCACCAATTAAGAGTCCTTACTAAAGTCTCTAAATTGGATTGGGATTGTCTTGTTGATGATTTTAATTCTAAAACTAATCAAGCTAAACGACATGCTTTTCGTAATATGCATGATAAAATTGATAGAGATAAAATTATTCATGATTGGAAAAAATTTGTTAAACTTACAAGAGAGAACCTTACATTTTATGATTGGTATGATAGAAATCATTGTAAAGTTCTTACTAAATCTCAATGGATAAAAGAAGATAAGTCCAAAACTTTAGCTTCTCATCCTCCCCTTGAAACTGTTCTTTTACAAGTCAAAAATAACTCAGTTGTTGCTAGTCCTTTTAAAGTCGCTGATGGTAAAACTGATGATAAAAAGATTATTGAACAAAATAATTTTACTAATCAGTATTTGGCCACGATAGGAAAACAGCTTGATAAAATTGAAGAAAAGTTTGACAACACTCTTATTAAGACCCCTGATAAGAAACTTGATCAGCCTTTGTTAACTCTTCCTGATAATAGAGATGGCAAGGGATTGCCTAGTAAAGACTCTGATCTTGTTAAAAGTATTGATAAACTTATTAAAAAAATTGGTTCGAGCTCTGGCGAAGCCAGTGGAACCGTTGCCATCATTGATCAGATTCAAGAATCTGGCAATGATTACAATAGTGACTCAGAAGAAGTATCTGAGATCGCTTCTATTCCAGACCTTACTGAACAATTGAAAAAATTAACTTTTAATAACACTAGTATTACAAAAAATTGGTATACTAGACCCACTCCCCCGGATCTTCAGTTCGAGGAAAAGAATCTTGACAATCAGTTTTCTGTTTCCTCTAATAAAATTTATGAATGGAATATTGATGGCTTCAGTGAACATCAAATTCTTACCAAAATGAACCACATGTCTATGGTTGCTAATAGTTACATCACTGCTTTTACTAATCTTACTCAACCTGAAATTGTTGAAATTTTAACTAATGGTTTTTCGGGAGTTCTTCGCTCTTGGTGGGAAAAACACCTTGATGAAGATGCTAGAAACTCTATTATTCATGCTTATCAACTTGATGATAATGGTCAACCTATCTTCCGTGAAGATATTGGTTTTGGTGTTCCTGACGGAATTAATACTTTAATTTTCACTATAATAAAACATTTTATTGGTACTCCTAGTAATATTACTGAACGCATTCATGATCAACTTAGTAATCTTACTTGTCCTACTTTAAGTGATTTTAGATGGTATAAAGATGTTTTTATTTCTCGTGTCATGCTTCGTAATGATAGTAATAAACCTTTTTGGAAGGAAAAATTTGTTAATGGTCTTCCGTCTTTATTTGCTCATAAAGTCCGTGAAGAACTTAGTAAAACTTTAGGCTATATTGATTATGATAACCTCACTTGTGGTGATATTGTTAGTTATATTCAAAAAATTGGCTTAAAAATGTGTATTGATTTCAAAATCGCTAAACAAGCTGCAAAAGATAAAAAGAAAGCTAAATATGAGCTTGGTACTTTTTGTGAACAATATGGTCTGCCTCCTATTGCCCCTTCGCGTAGAAAGCATAGGAAAAAGCAATTAGAAATTCACAAAAAACGCAAGCACCATAAAAAGCGCTCTAGTCAGACTAATAAAGAAAGTTATTATGAAAATCCCAGGTCTAGAAAGAGAGCTGGAAATAAAAAATCCACTTCTAAATCTACTGATAAGAGTAAAATTACGTGTTTTAACTGTGGTAAAAAGGGACATTATAAGAATGAATGTAAATTAAAACAAAAATTAAACCAGTTAAATATTTCTGCTGAAGACTCTGAAAAGATTTTTGATTTGCTTAGAACTCAGTCTGATGAGGATAAGGATATGTCTGATATTCCCTATTCTTCGGCTAATGATCAAAATAGTCAGACTCCTAGTGAAGATAATGAAGTTACTCTTTGCACTGATAATTGTAGATCTGATTGTTGCAAAACTATTAATGTTCTTTCTAAAGAAGACCAAGAAAGTTCTTTGTTAATTGAATTAATTAGTAAGCTTACTGATGAAGATTTGAAATTGCAGTACATGAAACAGTTAAAAGAATTGTTTTCTAAAAACATTTCTGCAAAAGGTAAAGTTATAAAAGCTAAAGAGAAGCCGCTTATAAGCCTTAATAAAACCCTTGAGAGATTTAAAGTGGTTGAGAGAGAAATTACTCTCCCAGAACTAAATCAAGAGGTCAACAAGCTTAAGAAAGAGATTTCTAGTCTCAAGACGGAAATCTCCAACTTAAGAAGTGATATGACTGCGATAGTTAACAAAGACTCTGAACTTCATATTTCTGATTCTTCAGAAAATGAAGACTTACCTGAAACTTCAGGAGTCAATGATGAAGAGTCTCCTTTGTTTATTCAAGGTAATTCGTTAAAAAGGATAAAAGATATTACCATTCAAAAGTGGTATATTTTGATACGTTTGATGGTTGATGGCACTTTTGCCATTCAACTTCCTGCTCTTGTTGATACTGGGGCAGATCTTAATTGCATCCAGGAAGGGTTAATCCCTACCAAATTTTATGTTAAAACCAGTGAACGTTTAAACTCTGCTAATGGAAGTAGCATGGAAATTAAATATAAGCTCCCTAAGGTTCATATTTGTCAAAACGATATATGTTTTAGAACTTCTTTTGTGTTAATTCGTAATTTAACTGATAAAATTATTTTGGGATTACCATTTATTTATTTGTTATACCCTTTCACCACCAGTAATAATGGGTTAACTACTGAGCACCTTGGACACAAAGTTGTCTTTGAGTTTTTATCTCAGCCCAAAGAAAGAGACTTAAGGTTTATTCAAGATGAGTCTATTTCTAAGTCACTTAACTTGTTAAAATGTAAAACTTCTCATTTAAAGTTTTTAAAACATGAAATTAAGTATAAACAGGTTGAAGATCTTCTTTTAAGTGAAAAAATACAAGATAAAATTGAAGAACTTCGTCTATTCATGGTTAAAAATTTGTGTGCTGATTCTCCTAATGCTTTTTGGCATCGAAGGAAACATGTAGTCAAACTTCCTTACGCTAAAGAATTTAAAGAGCATCTTATTCCTACTAAAGCTAGACCTATTCAAATGAGTCACCAACAAATGGAGCTTTGTAAACAAGAAATTAACGATTTACTTGCCAAAGGTTTAATAAAACATAGTAAATCTCCTTGGTCTTGCCCTGCCTTTTATGTTAATAATGAAGCAGAAAAGGAGAGAGGTGTCCCTCGTCTAGTCATCAATTATAAGCCTCTTAATAAGGTCTTAGAATGGATCAGGTATCCCCTTCCTAATAAAGAGGACCTTCTTAGTCGTCTTAGTAATGCTACCATTTTTAGTAAATTCGACCTTAAGTCTGGTTTCTGGCAAGTCAGTATCCATCCTAGTGATAGGTACAAAACCGCCTTCACCACCCCATTTGGTCATTATGAATGGGTTGTTCAAGCATTTGGCTTGAAAAACGCTCCTAGTGAATTCCAAAATATTCTCAATGAAATTTTAAATCCCTTTAGTCATTTCATTATTGTCTATATTGATGATATCCTTGTTTTTTCTAAATCTATTGACGAACATTTCAAACATTTGAATTCGTTCTTCAAAGCTATCAAAGTCAATGGTTTGGTTTTATCACCAACCAAATGTTCTCTTTTCCAAGTTAAAGTTAAGTTTCTTGGTCATGATATTCATCGGGGTTTGGTTCGTCCTATTCAAAGAGTTATTCAATTCGCTGATAGATTTCCTGATAAAATCCTTGATAGAACTCAACTTCAAAGGTTTTTAGGATCTCTTAATTATGTTGGTAAATTCTATAAAAATTTGCGAAAAATCTGTAAACCTTTGTTTCTTCGTTTACAGAAAAATCCTCCTCCATGGACTGATGAGCATTCTGCCATCGTTCAGCAAGTTAAAAAATATGTTAAGGTTCTTCCCTGCCTTGGCATTTCTAACGAATTAGCTTTCAAAATTGTTGAAACTGACGCCTCCGAAATTGGCTTCGGCGGCATTCTAAAGCAGAAATTGACTCCTGCTTCTTCTGAACAAATTGTCCGATTTCATTCTGGCGCGTGGAATCAGGCACAATTAAACTACAGCACTATTAAAAAAGAAATTTTAGCTTTAGTTTTCTGTGTCAGTAAATTTCAAAATGATTTATTAAATCAAAAATTTTTGGTTCGTATTGATTGTAAGTCTGCTAAATATATTTTAGAAAAAGATGTTAAAAACATCGCTGCCAAACATATTTTTGCCAGATGGCAATCTATTTTAAGTATTTTCGATTTTGACATTGAATATATTAAAGGTAGTGATAATTCCGTTCCTGATTTTCTAACTCGGGAATTTATTAATTCAGGTACCCCTCAGGTTCAAAATGAGTGTGAGAGGGAAAGATAAAAATGTTCGGCCCTTGGGTCCAAGCCCAAGCCCTCCTAGTCAGAAGCCCGTGGGAGCTATAATCCCTCATCCAGTTACCCCCCTTACTGTAGTTAATAGGTTCACTCCTTTGGTTTCTAGCTCGAAACCCTATAGTTCGGCTCTGGTTCAACCCCCTTTAATGGTTGATCCGTATGCTTCCTCCAGTAATCCTCCTGCTGGTCAGCGTATTCAAACTGAATACATCCCTGTTTTCAGCACCAATTTATTTCATATCGAAAGACATATGAAATCAATTGATGATCCAGTCAAATTAGCTGCCCAGTTCTTCCCAACTGGTTGGCATTTTATTCCTTCTGCTCCTTATAAATCTCTCATGTATTATAAGGACGTCCTTTTGCAAACTCAGTCAATCGCTATTAAACCTATTTATGATAGAAATGATTCTTCAAAAATCATCTATCATTCTCTTTATATTAAACAGGTTATCTCCATGCCTAACTGGGGTAATCATCCTAGTGATCTTAGGCAGCTTGAAGGTCATGATAGCCAGTTTTGCTATTATGATTACATGGAAGCTTGGAACAGAGTTTTTCTGTTTCAAACTCCATCTTTTAGTCATTCGTGGTTCATCCAATTTGACCACAAATTTAAAAGTCAATTTCCTCATTGGTTTGTTCTTTGGTGGGAACGTTATGGTCTCATCTTTGATATCCTCCCAATTGAGCTTCAGACTGTTCTTAATGTCTTTAGCTCTAGGGTTCCTGTGGTGCAGTCTAATTGCTGCATCCCAGTTATTCTCCATTTCGCTAGTAAATATAAAGTCCCATGGATCCTTCGATGGAACTATGGATTTTATTCTCCAACAGTCAATGTTGCTCTTTCTTCCTTAGTCGCCCCTGAAAAAGGCGCCTCTAGTAATCACCTTAATCAAATTACTCATGTTACTCGTGAGTTTTCAGTTAAATGGTGGGATAAGTTCGATCCTTATCGCATCGTGGGCCAAGTTCAGAAGGAATTCCCCAATCCTTCACCCATTCAAACGATTCCTCCTCCAAAGGAATCATCCTCCAGTAAATCTAAATCCAAGAAATCTTCCAGTTCTAAGTTAGATTTCGCGGATATTGATCATTGTACCAATAATGAGCTCAAACAGTTATCTCGTTTAATTCAGAAAAGAATGGATAAACTCAGTGAGGACTCAGTTCCTTCTGTTTGTTCATCTTCTTCTTCCCGCTCCAGTCATCACTCTAGTCCTACTGATCCGTACGGAAGCATCTCTCTTCAAGATGCCCAGGATCCGTTTGCTTAGGACCCGGTTTCCTTTCACCTTGGGTTCCTACAGTCACCTTGGTCAGCTTTGTTGCTAGATGCCCCTGCCCGCGCAGCCCGTGCTCCTTTGTCCAAAGTAGCCGAAAGCAGTTGCTGAGTCAGTTGTCATTTAGTATTAGTCAGATGTCTATAGTCAAAAGTTGTTATTATCATTATTTGTCTGTATTTGATTAACGCGTCTGTAATAGTAAAAGTTGTTTGTAATAGTCAAAAGTTGTAATAATGCTTTCATCTTTTGATAAAGCATTACTGTTGTTCAATAGTCATTTATGTTTTGTAATCATTGAGTTGTAATTACTCCGCCTTTTCTCTTCCTATATAAGAGAGGCTCAGTCATTGTTATGATGCAGGATTTAGTAATCCAATAGAGCGTTTGAGAAGACTCAGATTCCTATCTGACTAATCTTCAACTCTCTTGCCTTCTTTCTTAGATATGATAAGCTTCTATAATCGAGTCAATCTGTTGTAAGTTATTCAGTTAATTGTTTGTAATTATTTCAAAGTTCAATAAAAATTTTGTTTTATAAACTCTTTATACTTATGAACTGCTGTTATTATTTCTTATAGTATTGCTATAGTTATAATTCAGTTTTTATATGCGCCACTCTTCCATCATCTATCTTCCGCCTTTTGGTATCAGAGCCAAGAGTTGTTTGTTTACTAAACGTTGTTCTTGATCTTCTTCTTCTAGTCATTTTTAAAAATCAAAAGTTTTAATCTTTCTTTGTTCAAGAAGTCACCTAGTCTCTTTGTATAAACCACCCTCCATCGCCATAGGTCCCTGTCCAGCCTTTGTAAGTCTCGAGTGTGTGAGCAGTTCCGGCTTTCTAGGAATCACTAGATGATAGGGTATGTGTTTATGTTAAGCAAAGAAAGGGGTATGTACGGAAGAACACAGATTAATTAAAACTTTATTTTTAACAATGAGTAGATTGTTTAGATCTAGTTCGTCGGTTAGTAATAGATCTTCTCTTCCTTCTGTTCCTAATATAGTTAACCAAGAAGAACAAAGTTATGAAAATATTAACCAAACTCTTAATAATTGGAATATACCTAGTGTTTCTCCTAAAGAAATTTACCAGTCAACCTTTATCGATAATTTCAAAACTGATTACAATGTTAAAACTGTTGAACGTGTGTATGCTATTAATAAAGAATATGAAAATTGTAGTCTTCTTTCTCCCGATGTCATTAATAAACATCGTAAAAAGGGTTATAATTTTATTCATATTGGTCTTGTTCAAGTTGCAGTTAAACCATTAACTATTAAAGGAATAAACTCAAGTGTCTTTTTATGTTTAAGAGATGCTCGTTATCTTAATTATGCTCCTAGTATTATTGGAATAATGGAATCTAGTTTGCATGATGGTCCTGTTCATTTTAATTGCTTTCCTGATCTTCCTTTAAGTTTGTCTGATATTAATTTACTTAAGGCTTTAACTTTAAATATTAAAACTGCTGGAGAGATAACTCAAATGATTGAGGGATCTCAACCCTTAGCTTTAATTTTCAGAATTTATTATAAAGTTATGAAAACCAACTTAAATATTCATGCTCTTAATAAAAGTCCTAAGGATCATACTGTTTTAATACAGAGTAGCACTAGTAATGCCAACATTCAAACACCTAAAACTATTCTTTGGAAAGATGTCACGTTACCTAGTCAATGGATTCTTCCCCAGGAAGTTCCACAAAAACCAGTCAATAATAATTTGTTAAATTTGGAAAATATTAAACAATTCTCTGATGGTACTGTTCGAATTAGTTTTGAACGTACTAGAAGACCTTTCATTATTGAAGAATTTACCAGTTCTTCAGTCCCTTCTACCTCTAGAAGAGACACTGAAGTCTTAAGTGACTTTTCTATTCCTAATGTTAAGCTGAAAGGAGTGTTGAATCAGGGTCAGACAAGTCATCCTTGTTATACTCCTGTCTTTCAGACTGAAGGAGAACATGAAGATGTTTCTCCTACTGTTTCTGTTGGACCTTCTCCCTCTGATTTTGATGCCCCTATCAATCACCAATTAAGAGTCCTTACTAAAGTCTCTAAATTGGATTGGGATTGTCTTGTTGATGATTTTAATTCTAAAACTAATCAAGCTAAACGACATGCTTTTCGTAATATGCATGATAAAATTGATAGAGATAAAATTATTCATGATTGGAAAAAAATTGTTAAACTTACAAGAGAGAACGTTACATTTTATGATTGGTATGATAGAAATCATTGTAAAGTTCTTACTAAATCTCAATGGATAAAAGAAGATAAGTCCAAAACTTTAGCTTCTCATCCTCCCCTTGAAACTGTTCTTTTACAAGTCAAAAATAACTCAGTTGTTGCTAGTCCTTTTAAAGTCGCTGATGGTAAAACTGATGATAAAAAGATTATTGAACAAAATAATTTTACTAATCAGTATTTGGCCACGATAGGAAAACAGCTTGATAAAATTGAAGAAAAGTTTGACAACACTCTTATTAAGACCCCTGATAAGAAACTTGATCAGCCTTTGTTAACTCTTCCTGATAATAGAGATGGCAAGGGATTGCCTAGTAAAGACTCTGATCTTGTTAAAAGTATTGATAAACTTATTAAAAAAATTGGTTCGAGCTCTGGCGAAGCCAGTGGAACCGTTGCCATCATTGATCAGATTCAAGAATCTGGCAATGATTACAATAGTGACTCAGAAGAAGTATCTGAGATCGCTTCTATTCCAGACCTTACTGAACAATTGAAAAAATTAACTTTTAATAACACTAGTATTACAAAAAATTGGTATACTAGACCCACTCCCCCGGATCTTCAGTTCGAGGAAAAGAATCTTGACAATCAGTTTTCTGTTTCCTCTAATAAAATTTATGAATGGAATATTGATGGCTTCAGTGAACATCAAATTCTTACCAAAATGAACCACATGTCTATGGTTGCTAATAGTTACATCACTGCTTTTACTAATCTTACTCAACCTGAAATTGTTGAAATTTTAACTAATGGTTTTTCGGGAGTTCTTCGCTCTTGGAGGGAAAAACACCTTGATGAAGATGCTAGAAACTCTATTATTCATGCTTATCAACTTGATGATAATGGTCAACCTATCTTCCGTGAAGATATTGGTTTTGGTGTTCCTGACGGAATTAATACTTTAATTTTCACTATAATAAAACATTTTATTGGTACTCCTAGTAATATTACTGAACGCATTCATGATCAACTTAGTAATCTTACTTGTCCTACTTTAAGTGATTTTAGATGGTATAAAGATGTTTTTATTTCTCGTGTCATGCTTCGTAATGATAGTAATAAACCTTTTTGGAAGGAAAAATTTGTTAATGGTCTTCCGTCTTTATTTGCTCATAAAGTCCGTGAAGAACTTAGTAAAACTTTAGGCTATATTGATTATGATAACCTCACTTATGGTGATATTGTTAGTTATATTCAAAAAATTGGCTTAAAAATGTGTATTGATTTCAAAATCGCTAAACAAGCTGCAAAAGATAAAAAGAAAGCTAAATATGAGCTTGGTACTTTTTGTGAACAATATGGTCTGCCTCCTATTGCCCCTTCGCGTAGAAAGCATAGGAAAAAGCAATTAGAAATTCACAAAAAACGCAAGCACCATAAAAAGCGCTCTAGTCAGACTAATAAAGAAAGTTATTATGAAAATCCCAGGTCTAGAAAGAGAGCTGGAAATAAAAAATCCACTTCTAAATCTACTGATAAGAGTAAAATTACGTGTTTTAACTGTGGTAAAAAGGGACATTATAAGAATGAATGTAAATTAAAACAAAAATTAAACCAGTTAAATATTTCTGCTGAAGACTCTGAAAAGATTTTTGATTTGCTTAGAACTCAGTCTGATGAGGATAAGGATATGTCTGATATTCCCTATTCTTCGGCTAATGATCAAAATAGTCAGACTCCTAGTGAAGATAATGAAGTTACTCTTTGCACTGATAATTGTAGATCTGATTGTTGCAAAACTATTAATGTTCTTTCTAAAGAAGACCAAGAAAGTTCTTTGTTAATTGAATTAATTAGTAAGCTTACTGATGAAGATTTGAAATTGCAGTACATGAAACAGTTAAAAGAATTGTTTTCTAAAAACATTTCTGCAAAAGGTAAAGTTATAAAAGCTAAAGAGAAGCCGCTTATAAGCCTTAATAAAACCCTTGAGAGATTTAAAGTGGCTGAGAGAGAAATTACTCTCCCAGAACTAAATCAAGAGGTCAACAAGCTTAAGAAAGAGATTTCTAGTCTCAAGACGGAGATCTCCAACTTAAGAAGTGATATGACTGCGATAGTTAACAAAGACTCTGAACTTCATATTTCTGATTCTTCAGAAAATGAAGACTTACCTGAAACTTCAGGAGTCAATGATGAAGAGTCTCCTTTGTTTATTCAAGATAATTCGTTAAAAAGGATAAAAGATATTACCATTCAAAAGTGGTATATTTTGATACGTTTGATGGTTGATGGCACTTTTGCCATTCAACTTCCTGCTCTTGTTGATACTGGGGCAGATCTTAATTGCATCCAGGAAGGGTTAATCCCTACCAAATTTTATGTTAAAACCAGTGAACGTTTAAACTCTGCTAATGGAAGTAGCATGGAAATTAAATATAAGCTCCCTAAGGTTCATATTTGTCAAAACGATATATGTTTTAAAACTTCTTTTGTGTTAATTCGTAATTTAACTGATAAAATTATTTTGGGATTACCATTTATTTATTTGTTATACCCTTTCACCACCAGTAATAATGGGTTAACTACTGAGCACCTTGGACACAAAGTTGTCTTTGAGTTTTTATCTCAGCCCAAAGAAAGAGACTTAAGGTTTATTCAAGATGAGTCTATTTCTAAGTCACTTAACTTGTTAAAATGTAAAACTTCTCATTTAAAGTTTTTAAAACATGAAATTAAGTATAAACAGGTTGAAGATCTTCTTTTAAGTGAAAAAATACAAGATAAAATTGAAGAACTTCGTCTATTCATGGTTAAAAATTTGTGTGCTGATTCTCCTAATGCTTTTTGGCATCGAAGGAAACATGTAGTCAAACTTCCTTACGCTAAAGAATTTAAAGAGCATCTTATTCCTACTAAAGCTAGACCTATTCAAATGAGTCACCAACAAATGGAGCTTTGTAAACAAGAAATTAACGATTTACTTGCCAAAGGTTTAATAAAACATAGTAAATCTCCTTGGTCTTGCCCTGCCTTTTATGTTAATAATGAAGCAGAAAAGGAGAGAGGTGTCCCTCGTCTAGTCATCAATTATAAGCCTCTTAATAAGGTCTTAGAATGGATCAGGTATCCCCTTCCTAATAAAGAGGACCTTCTTAGTCGTCTTAGTAATGCTACCATTTTTAGTAAATTCGACCTTAAGTCTGGTTTCTGGCAAGTCAGTATCCATCCTAGTGATAGGTACAAAACCGCCTTCACCACCCCATTTGGTCATTATGAATGGGTTGTTCAAGCATTTGGCTTGAAAAACGCTCCTAGTGAATTCCAAAATATTCTCAATGAAATTTTAAATCCCTTTAGTCATTTCATTATTGTCTATATTGATGATATCCTTGTTTTTTCTAAATCTATTGACGAACATTTCAAACATTTGAATTCGTTCTTCAAAGCTATCAAAGTCAATGGTTTGGTTTTATCACCAACCAAATGTTCTCTTTTCCAAGTTAAAGTTAAGTTTCTTGGTCATGATATTCATCGGGGTTTGGTTCGTCCTATTCAAAGAGTTATTCAATTCGCTGATAGATTTCCTGATAAAATCCTTGATAGAACTCAACTTCAAAGGTTTTTAGGATCTCTTAATTATGTTGGTAAATTCTATAAAAATTTGCGAAAAATCTGTAAACCTTTGTTTCTTCGTTTACAGAAAAATCCTCCTCCATGGACTGATGAGCATTCTGCCATCGTTCAGCAAGTTAAAAAATATGTTAAGGTTCTTCCCTGCCTTGGCATTTCTAACGAATTAGCTTTCAAAATTGTTGAAACTGACGCCTCCGAAATTGGCTTCGGCGGCATTCTAAAGCAGAAATTGACTCCTGCTTCTTCTGAACAAATTGTCCGATTTCATTCTGGCGCGTGGAATCAGGCACAATTAAACTACAGCACTATTAAAAAAGAAATTTTAGCTTTAGTTTTCTGTGTCAGTAAATTTCAAAATGATTTATTAAATCAAAAATTTTTGGTTCGTATTGATTGTAAGTCTGCTAAATATATTTTAGAAAAAGATGTTAAAAACATCGCTGCCAAACATATTTTTGCCAGATGGCAATCTATTTTAAGTATTTTCGATTTTGACATTGAATATATTAAAGGTAGTGATAATTCCGTTCCTGATTTTCTAACTCGGGAATTTATTAATTCAGGTACCCCTCAGGTTCAAAATGAGTGTGAGAGGGAAAGATAAAAATGTTCGGCCCTTGGGTCCAAGCCCAAGCCCTCCTAGTCAGAAGCCCGTGGGAGCTATAATCCCTCATCCAGTTACCCCCCTTACTGTAGTTAATAGGTTCACTCCTTTGGTTTCTAGCTCGAAACCCTATAGTTCGGCTCTGGTTCAACCCCCTTTAATGGTTGATCCGTATGCTTCCTCCAGTAATCCTCCTGCTGGTCAGCGTATTCAAACTGAATACATCCCTGTTTTCAGCACCAATTTATTTCATATCGAAAGACATATGAAATCAATTGATGATCCAGTCAAATTAGCTGCCCAGTTCTTCCCAACTGGTTGGCATTTTATTCCTTCTGCTCCTTATAAATCTCTCATGTATTATAAGGACGTCCTTTTGCAAACTCAGTCAATCGCTATTAAACCTATTTATGATAGAAATGATTCTTCAAAAATCATCTATCATTCTCTTTATATTAAACAGGTTATCTCCATGCCTAACTGGGGTAATCATCCTAGTGATCTTAGGCAGCTTGAAGGTCATGATAGCCAGTTTTGCTATTATGATTACATGGAAGCTTGGAACAGAGTTTTTCTGTTTCAAACTCCATCTTTTAGTCATTCGTGGTTCATCCAATTTGACCACAAATTTAAAAGTCAATTTCCTCATTGGTTTGTTCTTTGGTGGGAACGTTATGGTCTCATCTTTGATATCCTCCCAATTGAGCTTCAGACTGTTCTTAATGTCTTTAGCTCTAGGGTTCCTGTGGTGCAGTCTAATTGCTGCATCCCAGTTATTCTCCATTTCGCTAGTAAATATAAAGTCCCATGGATCCTTCGATGGAACTATGGATTTTATTCTCCAACAGTCAATGTTGCTCTTTCTTCCTTAGTCGCCCCTGAAAAAGGCGCCTCTAGTAATCACCTTAATCAAATTACTCATGTTACTCGTGAGTTTTCAGTTAAATGGTGGGATAAGTTCGATCCTTATCGCATCGTGGGCCAAGTTCAGAAGGAATTCCCCAATCCTTCACCCATTCAAACGATTCCTCCTCCAAAGGAATCATCCTCCAGTAAATCTAAATCCAAGAAATCTTCCAGTTATAAGTTAGATTTCGCGGATATTGATCATTGTACCAATAATGAGCTCAAACAGTTATCTCGTTTAATTCAGAAAAGAATGGATAAACTCAGTGAGGACTCAGTTCCTTCTGTTTGTTCATCTTCTTCTTCCCGCTCCAGTCATCACTCTAGTCCTACTGATCCGTACGGAAGCATCTCTCTTCAAGATGCCCAGGATCCGTTTGCTTAGGACCCGGTTTCCTTTCACCTTGGGTTCCTACAGTCACCTTGGTCAGCTTTGTTGCTAGATGCCCCTGCCCGCGCAGCCCGTGCTCCTTTGTCCAAAGTAGCCGAAAGCAGTTGCTGAGTCAGTTGTCATTTAGTATTAGTCAGATGTCTATAGTCAAAAGTTGTTATTATCATTATTTGTCTGTATTTGATTAACGCGTCTGTAATAGTAAAAGTTGTTTGTAATAGTCAAAAGTTGTAATAATGCTTTCATCTTTTGATAAAGCATTACTGTTGTTCAATAGTCATTTATGTTTTGTAATCATTGAGTTGTAATTACTCCGCCTTTTCTCTTCCTATATAAGAGAGGCTCAGTCATTGTTATGATGCAGGATTTAGTAATCCAATAGAGCGTTTGAGAAGACTCAGATTCCTATCTGACTAATCTTCAACTCTCTTGCCTTCTTTCTTAGATATGATAAGCTTCTATAATCGAGTCAATCTGTTGTAAGTTATTCAGTTAATTGTTTGTAATTATTTCAAAGTTCAATAAAAATTTTGTTTTATAAACTCTTTATACTTATGAACTGCTGTTATTATTTCTTATAGTATTGCTATATATATTCATTCCAGTCCGGGCATAGGATTTGAAATCCGTCGCCCTTTATTGCTTAAATATATACAGTAAAGAATTAAAAAGCTATTAGTCGATTTATATAACGACAATTAAAGCGCAAGTATACGCGGCCAGCAAGTAATAAAGAGTGAGTAAGATATCGTTCTCACGAAGAATTAAATGACAAAAGGTCGCCAAAGCACTACCACATAATCATTTCAGTCTTATTTAAACGGCCGGTAAAGAGATTTAATATAAAAACTAAATTAACTAGGCAAGGAATTAAACTTAAACTAATTAATCCTAGAGTGAAATTAGATAATGAAGATAAGAGATCCCAATTTCCCCTAATGATTCGTCTAAGTTAATACACTTCCAATTAGGTCAAATCAATCACGATAGTTTATTATCCGAGAACACGAAAGTGAGAGACGGCCATCTTTCGATGCAAAGAATCCATATCACGTGCAATCCACAGATGATAGACACACGTGAACATCCACATTACCTAAACCACTATATGTCTATGTGATTTACAAATAATTAGGAATTAAGGTTAAGGCCTCTAATGACTACGAACGGCGCTGTGGTATATATCTATCCTAAGCACAAATCATCCGTCTAACGCAATGTGAACGTACAATCGCTCGCTACTATGATTAGATCTAAACCTATATTTCGTCTTTCGATTCCACATAGGTTATCATAGTAATTGGTAGCTAATCAATTAAGCAATGAAGCATGAATCGCAATAGATAAAAACAAAGCAATCAAATGAGACCATCATGGAAGAAATATCAACATATACTACTTATTAGGTTCCATTGAAACCTTAAAATAAGTTTAAGTCATAAATAACTCAAATATATCATCCACAAGTTGAATATACATCATTCAAATATACAAAGAGATAGCAAGGAGAGTTAAGAGATAAAGAATGCAAATCTGTAATCCTTCTCCAATCTTGGATCTTTAATTTAAACCCTTGCTTCAATCTTCAAAAGTTAACTAAACCCTAGAATCTCACTAACTAATTAAACCCTAATCTACAACTAATCTACTCCTAAACTATACAAGAAATGTAAAAGAAATGGAAAAGAAGAACTAGGGCTATGGCTTGAACTCCCTATTGGAGATGCCCGACCAAATGGAGCTTAAAGCCCTTATATGCTATGCCTTCTCCCGTCTGTTTAAGCAAAGTCAAAGTCTAGCAGATTTCTTGACTGGCGCTGCCGCGCGCCAAAATGCCTTGGAGAGGGCGTGGTCGCGCGACACTAGAATGCTGGAATCTGCTGGCTTCTTGCTGGTGCAGGCTTGCTTCATGACTTCTTCTGTTGTTTACTCCTACATCTCTAGCAAACTTGCATCTTTTTAGCCCTTTTGCATCATCACAGATCCTTCACGCTGCTCGACTTCATTCCATTAACATGCCATCATTCCTATTAGCTCCTTGTGGCAACATTCATCCTTTTAAGCTCAATAAGCGCCGAGAGAGTTCCTAAACTTGAAAATCACAAAACAAAGGAAAAACACATTAAACGCACCGAATTACTTGAGTTTAGCAACAGAATGAGTTAGAAAGGATCTGAATAAGTGGTCATGAAAACCAGTTATCAAATACCCCCAAACTTAAACGTTGCTTGTCCTCAAGCAACCAAAACAAAACTAATCAAAATATGCAATGCAATATCTACAATGTATGCAACCTACACTATCATGAATGCGAATCCAAGCCCCAGTTAGTAATGAACTTCATAAGCAGTGCCTCAGAAAAACCACAAGATAATCAAACAGATAAGCTACCCAAGACAAGATCATAAGGCATATTCTTGCAAATCCAAAACTGTCAGCACTGATGTATTGTGCATTGTGTGCTTAGCAACCATTAAACATGCTTTTGTACAAATATATCACATACTATGCTTCTTAGGGGAAAAACAAGTTTCAACTTAAGAAAAATAGTAAATCAGATAAGTCCTAACCAAAACTATGCATTACTTAAGCTAAGAGATAACAGGGGGTTTATTATTCTTTTATTTACTCACGAGGGCGTATTCGCACTTTCTCGTGTACACAATCTACTTTGCAATGCCTAGTCCTCTTAGGCTTTTCAATGATACCTGTGTAGCGATCTTTCGACCAACGACTCCCAGACCAGACGGCCTTAGGGCGCTGGGTGTAGATACACCCCGAGGGCTTACTTGCTTGAATATCAAAGGCCACAGAACTCTACATAGCCGATGTGTTTATTATATTTTTATCTTTTTCATTGCATTTTCTTTTCTTTTTCTTTTTCTTTTCAAAGGGGAGTGCGTTTTACGCTCTATCTCCCCACATAGCATGCATACCCCCTGTTTTCCCCCAAACTTAAGCTTTTAACAGTCTTAGTTATTATCATATGAGTACTGAAACTCTTTCATTAAAACACAGATTTCCCACCAGAAGACAAGTATGTGAAAATTTGAACTTAGTATGTCATGATGGTAACTCTATCAAGCTAAATGGCTACACAGTATCTGATAGATAAGGATTTATATATATGACCATACAATCAAGCTTAGGTCTCAAATCAGTTCTAAAATCAATAACTTTCAGTTTTCTCATAGGCTAACTAAATAACAAACCAACAAAAACTGGATTCATGCAATATGCTCTAACACAGATAACTAAAATAAAAGAAAATTTTTAAAATTTTAACAAATTTTAACAAAATATGACCTAAGATGCAACTATATGAACTGACACAACATGAAATGAACTAACTATATGCAAAAATAAAACCAATACCCCCAAACTTAAAATGTTCAATGTCCTCAATAAAGGTAAAGGTAAAAAGAAACTCCCCTATTCGGCTTTGTCGTCGCCCTCGTCCTCATCGTCCTCCTCAGGCGATGTGCGCTCTTGAACTGGGTGGGAGGACTCGGACTGCGCTCATGGCATCCTCTCAGAAGTTTCCCCCGTCTCTCTCTGCTCTGGAAAAATAAACCCCGCTCTCACTGTACTCAACGAACCAACCCAACTTAATATCAATCTTGCTCTCTCGAACCCACACTTACTGACTCAATTGTTCAGTTTGAGAGGATGAGGTTGATGGGTGAATTGGTACTTTGGATTGAGTAGGTAGGAGGTTTTCGAAACTAAGGCTTGTGGTGGAGGGGATTTGTGAAGGAGGATTGAATAAGATGGAAGAGATGGGGGGGATTGCTTGAAGGAACTTGAGGGTTTGGGATTAGAGAGACTGAGGCTTAGCTGCTGTTGATAATTGACATGAAGTGGTGCCCCCAAAATCTGCCATTTCCTTAAGTCATGCCTAGTTTGTGAGAGGCGCGACCGCACGCCCCGGCAAGCATATCCTGGGGCGGCCGCGCGGGCTGCCAGATTTATGTTTCTGTAGATTTTCGTTATGCAAAGAGGTTGGCCTTAAGCTTTTTATTCAATCCAGCAACATTGACCTGAGAAAGACATATACATTTATTAAGCCCTCTTAACTATCAAAAATAAATATGCAATATTTACAACTAGGAGTATGAAACATGGACGGATATATACATTTGACTTCCCAAAATCTCCTATACGTGCGTATGTGCAACATGCTCGTGATCAAAAATCTGTTCAATATTTTATAGACCCAAAAATATATGCCCACATGCCTAAGTTCAAAAATGAAGGCATTGAGTTCCTACATCTACGAGCATTCAAAAATTTTAAACTAAATATTAAACTAATAAGAATTAAACAAGGGGGGGAAATATGATAGAAAACAGGTAATGGAGAATTAAACAGGTAGGGAGAGAGAGAAATGATGGGGTGCCTCCCATCGAGCGCTTGATTTATAGTCCTCTAGCTGGACTGTGTCTGAGACTACTATCCGACTCCCTGATGATATTTGAGAACCCCTCCATCCATTAGAATTGCAATGTGCTTTTGGAGGCTTCCCATCATGAGAGAACTCAGAATTAAACTACCTAGCATTAGATGTGTATGAGAATTCCCCGTAATGAAGGTCGGGGAGCTAGTCATTGGTTCCGTTGTGTTCGTGAAATGAATGGGGCATTGAGGTTCTACCAACACAATGGTCTCTTCTTCTATTCTTTCTTCTTCGTGCCATCATGGTTTCAGAAGTGCGGACTCTCTCATATCATCGAGATCCGGCTCTGTGATGTGGCTACCAAGGGGGCAAGGGTGTGCAAACTTCACTGGCTTGTTCCACTTAGGCTGAGAAGGCTCTTGGGGTATTGTCATGGTTGGTTCATAGATTTCCACATCCCCAAGCGTCTCCTCTATATCCATTGCCTTATGCTCGTCCAGTTGCAAGTGCACTTCTGAATCTACATCAGTTTTTGCATCCATTTTATAGCACCAAGTATCCTGGGGATCATTACTCACGGCTTCAGTCATCTGAGGCATTGGACTTTGAAGATTTTGAGCTTTGGTTCCTTCCTCAATCACCTCCTCATTCCTTAAAGTTGTTCTAATTTGCTCTACCCAAGTCTGAACATCCTCAATCGACTCCTCTCGCTCAATCAAGATCTCCTTTTCTGCTTCATCCTCAGAATCCATGTACTGAATCTCCCTGGAATTCCGAGGCCCTTTGCTCACGGCATCCACTACTTAAGAGAGTTGATTCTGAAGATTCTGAGTCTGTATCCCTTGCTCAATCAACTCCTCTTTCATTAACGCCATACTAATCTGATTTGCCCAATACTGAAGATTCTCGATTGACTGTGATTGATCAATTAAGGTATCTCTTAATGATGCTATGTCACCTCCTTCCTCCAGGCTTGCTTTTTCTATGTTATCCTCAAAATCCATGTATTGAGGCTCATAAGCTGGAGTTTGGAAGGTGCATTCTGATGCATACATTGGACTTGGCTCGCAGTAGTGGTCTTGATAATAACTCAATGAAGGGTTTGGGTGATACCCCCAATACTGCTGATAATTGGGATAAGGCTCATTATAGGAGTACTCACCCCCATATTGCTCTTGCCCATAACTGATAGGCTCTTGATGGCTCCTGTAGCTCCCAGCACCGTAGTCATAAGTCATTGCTGTCTCTCAACTCTGTTGAGCTGAAACAGTATCCAACTTTCTCGAGAGAACCTCCAACTGTGCTGAAAGTGAAGCAATTAGGTCGACGCCATCATTCCCTACTTCCCTTGGTTGCTCTTGCCTTGCGTAGTTCCATGGATAAAAATTTAAGTCCATTGTTCCTGAAAAGAAAATATAGGAAGATAATTAAAACAAAATAAAAATGTTTAAATTAAGACTAATTTGATTGAAATTAATGTTGGCAAACAGTTATCCAATTAAGTCCCCGGCAACGGCGCTAAAAATTTGTTGGTCAATTTATATAACGATAATTAACGCGTAAGTATACGTGGCCAGCAAGTAATAAAGAGTGAGTAAGATATCGTTCCCACGAAGAATTAAATGATAAAAGGTCGCCAAAGCACTAGCACATAATCATTTCAGTCTTATTTAAACGGGCGGTAAAGAGATTTAATATAAAAACTAAATTAACTAGGAAAGGAATTAAACTTAAACTAATTAATTCTAGAGTGAAATTAGATAATGAAGATAAGAGATCCCAATTTCCCCTAATGATTCGTCTAAGTCAATACACTTCCAATTAGGTCAAATCAATCACGATAGTTTATTAGCCAAGAACACGAAAGTGAGACGACCATCTTTCGATGCACCGAATCCATATTATGTGCAATCCACAGATGATAGACGCACGTAAACACCCACATTACCTAAACCACTATATGTCTATGCGATTTATAAATAATTAGGATTTAAGGTCAAGTCCTCTATTGACTATGAGCGGCGCTTCAGTATATGTCTATCCTAAGCACAAATCATCCGTCCAACGCCATGTGAACGTACAATCGCCCGCTACTATAATTAGATCTAAACCTACATTTCTTCTTTCGATCCCACATAGGTTATCACAGTAATTGGTAGCTAATAAATTAAGCAATAAAGCATGAATCGCAATAGATAAGCACATAGCAATCAAATGAGACCATCATGGAAGAAATATCAACATATACTACTCATTGGGTTCCATTGAAGCCTCAAAATAAGTTTAAGTCATAAATAACTCAAATATATCATCCACAAGTTGAATATACATCATTCAAATATACAAAGGGATAGCAAGGAGAGTTAAGAGATAAAGAATGCAAATCTGTAATCCTTCTCCAAGCTTGGATCTTTGATGTAAACCCTTGCTTCAATCTTCAAAAGCTAACAAAACCCTAGAATCTCACTAACTAATTAAACTCTAATCTACAACTAATCTACTCCTAATCTATACAAGAAATGTAAAGGAAATGGAAAAGAAGAACTAGGGCTATGACTTGAACTCCCTATTGGATATGCCCGACCAAATGGGGCTTAAAGCCCTTATATGCTATGCCTTCTCCCGTCTGTTTAAGCAAAGTCAAAGTCTGGCAAATTTCATGACTGGCGCGGCCGCGCGCCAAAATTCCTTGGAGAGGGCGCGGCCGCGCGGCACTAGAATGCTGGAATCTGCTGGCTTCTTGCTGGTGTAGGCTTGCTTCATGACTTCTTCTGCTCTATTGACCAGAGATGACATGACTCCTTATGCGTCCTATTGGTGCTAGTGGAGTAGGATTGATTTCCAGTTCGAAAGATTTTTTTATTGAGCTTGATGCAAATGGCTAAAATATCTTCTACTGTATAGTTGATGGTTGGTTCTGAATTCCATCTCTACTATAAGCCGCGGATAAAGTTGCAAAAATAAGACGAAAACACTTTTTCACCCTTTCATATACTAGGGGATTTCGCTTGGAAAAGATCTCGTCCTCGGTCGAATGGTTCTCACTGGATGATTCACAGATATAGGATGATTGGAGTTAGCTAGATAGCCCAGAAGGTCGAGGGAATGTATAAGAGGGGTTGTATTTATTAAACAAAGATGTGTCCGAGGATAAAAGAAGGAATATTCTATATTTCATTGAATTAACTCCTTCAATCTCGATCAAGAAGGAAACCCAAAGGGAACTCGAGATTAAAGAGCTTATAGGGGACTCAGAAATAGTGAGAATTCTTGATCTCTCTTAATATCTCTTAATTGTGGGCACGGAACGGAAATAGAAAAAGTCGGGATTCGATCTCTCTTCATTGCGCAGATTGAATAAAAGGAAAGGAATCAAATAGTAGTTCGGTCAAGCTTAAGCAGGCATAGGCCTTGTTTGATCTGAAAGGAGATCTTCTAAGATGGCTTATTCAAGAATTCGTGCTAAAGTACCGAGAAAGACTTTCCACTCACTTCCTTTAGTACGGAATCATCCCCAAAGATCTCAAATAAGTTTGTATACCCATCTTTCCAAGCACAACGCTGCGAAAATCATTCGTTCTATCTTTGCATGGAAGGGAACTCTCTTTTCTCAGCACTTCCTTATTCACTCTTGAACTACAAGAATAAGATTCCATTGGCTCTTACTTCGTCTTCTCAAGGCCGTGTAATTAATACTTGGCTGGAAGGGATTGGATTTTTTTTGTTTATGTTGTTTACTCCTGCATCTCTAGTAAACTTGCATCTTTATAGCCCTTTTTCATCATCACGGATAATTCACGCTGCTCGACTTCATTCCATTAACATGCCATCATTCCTATTAGCTTCTTTTGGCAACATTCATCCTTTTAAGCTTAATAAGCGCCGAGAGAGTTCCTAAACCTGAAAATCACAAAACAAAGGAAAAACACATTAAACGCACCGGATTACTTGAGTTTAAGCAACAAAATGAGCTAGAAAGGATCTGAATAAGTGGTCATGAAAACCACTTATCAAAAGCCACGAATTTGCAATCCAGGCTTAACTACTATTTATAAATCTAAAAATATCTATATATTTATATATATAGTAACGCAAAGAAAAGCTAAAAATTGATATTTAAACTTTAAAACTAACTAATATACATATATTACTAATATATATGTATATTAGTATAAAAAAATGAAAACTTGAAGAAACTTTACGGTCTTGCACGAGAATGGCCATCGAACGACTTTAAACGCTTTTAGACTCGATTTTCACCGGTTAAATCTTGATATGTTACAATAGATAAGTATATGAAAGCTTACAAGTGGGGTTTACAAGTTCGAAAGCAAGATTAGAACGATTTCTATGATGAAATCTCTTTCTTTTCTCTCTTTCTCCCTTTTCTCTCTCTCTCTTTCTCTTTCTTTTAATTTTTTTCTTCTTCTTCTTCTTCAACAAGTTGGCGAAAGCTTGTTTATAAAGCCACGAACTTCCACAGATAGACCTATAGATTCCACAGGTACACCTGCAGAAGTCCCTAGTCGGTCCCGCCGTCTCAACTACGTGTAACCTCGATCGACGTGTAGTCTGCGGAAATGCTTGTAACTTGCAATCCGGGAATCTGATGGAGATGTGCCATACCATTATAGAAAGCTCTCTCCAAGAGCTACGCAATGACATAGGGCTTGCCCTTTTTTGAATCTTGGAAGATGGGTCCATTACCAAAATGACATCTTCAGGTTTTCGCAGGTAGTCCGTTGAGCTGTTTTGCGTAGTTTGAACTCGAAAGTGCTGCAATGGCTCTTTGTAACCCTTCTTGAAGCTGTTTTATATTTGTTAAAATTGACTTGTCAAAATGACCATTTTTCCTTTCCGGGGATTGTCTCCAGGATTGACAGGTCTTTCGACTAGTTCTCGGGGTTATTTCTGAGGTTTGATCATAGCCGATTCTGTTTTTCCCAGGGTTTGTCTCCGGGGATTGATTAATCCTTCAGGGTTGTCTTCGAGGGTTGATTTGATATTTTGGGGCTGTTGCCGGGGGTTGATTTGATGATTTCCAAGTGCTGTCGCCAGGGGTTTGGTTTGATGATTTCCCAGCGTTGTCGCCGGGGGTCTAATTTGATGATTTCTCGGTGTTGTTGTCCAGGGTGTGAAAAAACACTTTTACCCTCCTACAAGGTTAGTAATAGGAGTGCAAAATTTTGAGTGTCTACAGATGCCCCTCTTGTTAGGTTTGTAAGAATCATGGACACAATCTAATTGCATAAATATAGCGGAAGCATGGTAAATCAGAGTTTTAAAGTTTTACAAACCATATACTCGGATTATCCTTTATGCACAATTATTAATTAAATAAAATATATGGAGATTAAGATTCATACCCGTGAAGATTCTAGCTTCCTCGGGTACAAGTTCAACTCCAAATCCTTTTCGCGTTCTACTTGAATCCACCGGGTTGATTCATTCCTTTGATCAATGTTAGCCACCCAAGTGTTTGGCCTCTAGAGGTGATCCACCAAGAAAGCATAAGAGTTCAAGAAGAAGGGTGTTTGGCTAAATCCTAGTTTTCTTCTCTCTAGAAAAGGAGTACTCTCCTAACTCTTGGAATTAAAATGTCTAACCTTGTTCCATAATAAGACTTTCTTATTTATAGATGTAGGCAACCCTCCTAAACAATTTAGTATTAGGATTTCATATTAATTATTTAAACCCTTTTAATTAATTAGGCTTCCCAATCTTATTAGGAATAATTAATTAAACTGTTTTAATTAATTAGCCTCCAAATCTTATTAGGAATATATGTTAGAGAGTATCTTATTAATTAATTCCTAAACTCCTTTAAGAATTCAATAATAATAATAGTAATAGTAATAATAATAATAATAAGACTCCTCTTGTTAATTTATATTTAATATTTTCAAATATTAAATAATAAATATTAAGTCATTCAATTTATTCTATCACCATAGATTAAATTAAATACACTTAACTTATAATTACGATTATGCCATTTGTTTCTTAAATAAATATTCTTCCTTTTATGGTGTAACCCTTTAGGTTCTCCATACTAAACCGATTGTGAATAAATTAATTAGAACAATTATAATCTTATTGAAATAAATAAATTAAACTAATAATTCATTTAAATAAATAATATTTATTCTACAATAAGGATAAGCCTTCTTAGCTATCAACGACTTTTCAGATAATATAGATTTCAACAATAATCATAAAAGAACCTATGAGTTAATAGTTACCGTATAATTCAATCCTTCTACCATACAATGTCCCAATTAAATATAAGATATGGAATTACTGCCAAGTCTTATTTTATTTAATTATATGTATTTCGATTCCAAAATGCACAACTCCAAATAATGCAAATTAAAAACTCCTTTCTAATTTCATTCCGCCTTGGCCAAGGATTCATGGGTTGTCAATTATCGAATCACATAGGACATATCTCTTCTTTTACTAGAAGGGGTAGATTCTTTATTGATCATTCATTATCTCCATATATAACTTATTACACCCAAGTATACCCTTTGATATACCCTAACGGTCTTAAGGGACATGTCAAAGTATAACTTATCATACACAAGATACTATGATGATCTCAAGTCCAAGGATCACTTGTACTACTATCACTACAAGAATTCCTATTGACAGGCAAGTAAAACTGCATTGGTATTCCTTAGCGAGCCACGTTCAGTGAACTTATTCTCCAATAAGCACCTACATACTTGCTTTAGTGTCTCTACACAAATAATCATGAGATCAATTATCCTCATCCAATGAGCAAGCAAAAAATATACAAATCTATCCGGATTCACTAATCCCCTTTTTAGTAAACGATTGGGAACAATTTTAGTTTTTAAGCTATCTAAGAATTTAAATCTCATTAGTATGATCATCATCATGATTCTAAAAGCATTGCTTAAAACTATGAGTTTATCACATATTATAATAATAACATCATGTAGATAATTAAATGCCTTTAATTAAATAATACTTTTATTAATAAATAAATAAGATTGTTACAAAGTATATGTTTTATCATCAAACATGATTGGCTTGTATGCATGCTACTTTCAATCTCCCACTTGAACTAAAGCCAATCGCCATGGTATCTCATACCCTTCTTCTCTAAGTGACGATCATCCTGCTGTTGGATAGCTTCAGTAAATGGATAAACAATGTCGTTTTTGAGAGTTCACTATCTCTACAGTGACTTCTCCTCTTTCAATTATTTCTTTAATCAAATGAAATTGCTGCAACACATGTTTGGATCCAAGATGAGTCTTAGGAACTATTCCTAGTTCTGTAATAAACTTTTCATCCGAAACATCAACTTACAGCTTTATTTACAGTAATATACTTTGTCTTTGTCACTAAACAAGCAACTTTTTTCTATTTGGAACCTTTCCAATTCACTGCACCACCTTTCAAGGTAACGACTTACCCTAAAGTGGATTTGTTATCGTCTTAGTCAGTCTGAAAAACTTGAGTCTGTTCAGTCCTCTAGTTTTAATTCAAACCCTTCATGAATTATGATTACATCCTTAGTGTTGGTTAAGTACTTTAAGATGTTTGTCACTGTCTTACAGTAATCTTCTCTAGAATATGACTGATTAACATCAAGTCTTGTACATTTCACTGTATACATGATAGTAACTCATGCGATCTCTCTTTTATTGAGAACAATTTTAGAGAGATATGTCGACGTCGGGAAAAATCTTTGATGATCCCGTTTTCCCTATATGTTTCTACCCTTGTTTGTTTTCCATTTGTTTGATCTGAAGGGTGAATTTTTAGGAAAAGGCCGACATATATTGTCGATGATTTGAAAATATTAATTTTACAGAGTCGCCAATTGGAATGTTTGAAATGGTTGTACCAACTCAACAGAGGAAAAGTTTTGCAAGTAGGCCCAATTTTACTGGACTCTGTTTAACTTGGCTTTGGAAACCCGAGATTCATATAATTCGGAGGCTTGATTAAGCGGGGAGAAGGTGTTAGGCACTCCCTGACTTCCATGAAACACGGTTACCTCGTCTTTTTAATTTCCCTATTTTATTTGCAGTGTGTGTGTGCTTGCAGTAATTGGGCCTAAGTGCAAAACGTTTCCTTGGTTGAGTTGGTACAACCATTTCAAACATACCAACTGGCGACTCTGTAAAATCAAACTTTTCAAATCGTCGACATTATATGTTGAACTTTTCCTAAAAATCCACCCTTTAGATCAAACAAATGGAAAACAAACAATGGTAGAAACACATGGGGAAAGGGGGATCGCCGAAGATTTTTTCTGACGTCGACAGGTGGCGACTCTGCTGAGTATAGTAGAGGGCTTAAGCCTCATTTTAATCTTTTCAAGAATGCCCTTTTTATCTGCATGTGTGTGGATGTTGTGTTTACATTGAATGGATATAAATAAATGTTTTACTGCTTTAAATATTAGTGCTTCGCACAATGTCATCATTTCATACGGTGAGACACGTTGTATGTAAATGTATGTTGTGTGATTCCGCCACTAGAAGGCGAACCCATCGGCGTTTGATTATTGGACTCAAATGAGACTAATCCTGCGAGGCTCAGGTAAGGCGCCACGCAAATCCGCTTCAATTGAAAGAACAGATTAATTTCCCCTCTAGTAAATTGCGATGATCTGGGGACCTTCATGCTAAAAAGCCGCGAGAGTAGGCCTAATATAAGTCAACCTCTAATAAACCAAATTCGAAGGGGAGTCTCTTCATGCCTTCCCCTTTCAATTCAATGTAAATTTCAAATTTCATGTAATTATCAAATAAATGTAAATATACCTTTCATTTCCTGTCAAATACTGTCATACTATCTTGTCATCAAAACAACTGACCTTTGTTTTATATGAAAAGAATAAAAAACTTCAAAAAATCATAAACACATTACATAGCATGCATCCTGTTAATATATACATCAAAATTAACATACCTACTTTTATTGTAGGAAAAAATTGTTCCCGTTACTAGATCAAAGTCTAAAAAGGCACTAAGCCCATCTCCAGGCATGGCTTCAAGTGCCCAACTTGAATCCACCTCTGTCTCTCGGGAAGAGTTCGAAGGACTAAAAAACTAGATAGCTGAATTGGCTATTTTCTTAAAGGAACAAAGCAAAAATATGCAGGGTAAACAAATACCCGTTCAAATAGAATCGTCCACACAAGGTGGCAGTCAGGATACCAACAAAAAGAAAGATACTCAGATACCTGAGCCTCAAAACAAGGATATGACCAACAAAACCCCTGAAATCACCAATCTCATAAATAATCAGGAAATTAGTGATATTAGGAAAAAAGTTCAACAAATGGAAGAAATAATTCGGTCCATTAAAGGAACTGGTGCATTTGGAAGTGTAAACTACTCAGATCTGTGTTTATTTCCAGGGGCTCGATATCCAGACAAATTTTAGGTCTCAGATTTTGAAATGTATGACGGATTAGGAGATCCTTACACTCATTTAAAAGTGCTCATTGGGGAACTCGGATCCTATGAAGAGGATGAAAAACTCAGAATATAGTTATTTCAAAAGAGTCTTACTGGAGAAGCCTGAGCTTGGTATGCCCGACTCGACAATTCCAAGATCCCTACTTAGGAGGAGCTAGCCCATGCATTCCTAAATCAATATAGCTTCCAGTCTTAGATGGCTCTGAATTGATATCAAGTGACCAAAGTTAAAAAGCAAAGTAATAAGTCTTTCCGTGAGTATGCCCAAAGATGGAAATGGATGGCTGCACAACTCACCCCACCTATGATAGAGATTGAGATAGTAATGACTTTCACAAACATCCAAGAAGCTCTATATTATGAGAGGGTCCTAGCAAGTATACGAAAACTATTACCAGAAATGATTAAATATAGAAAAATGGTCAAAATTAGACTGAAGTCTGGGAAGATCAAAGACCTTACCCTTTGGAGGCAGTGGCCGAGCATATTTAAGCAGGAAGCTATGGGAGTAATCCTCGGAGAGTCCACAAAAAGAAGGAGGAGGATGTGTCCTTGATACTTCAGGCAAAAAATCAGAGAGGCATTCAAAGCTTGGCCATTCAAAGGAGAAATTATTCCCCTTTTTAAACTCTTGCACAGTCTTTGAATCCTCCCTTTCAAAAGACCGGAGAAGTTAAAAGCAGAAGAACGTTCACACCCTTAGGGGACTCACTAGAAAATGTGCTGAAACTTTTGACAACACAAAGGAAGATTGTCCAGCTCCTTCCGCCGGCCCATTCAAGCGGACGAAATTTTGACCCAAGTAAAAAGTGTGCTTATCATTCTGGAGCACCAGGCCATGATAACCAAGATTTTTGGTCTCTCAAACACAAAATCCAAGACTTGATAGATAATGGGGAGATTTTGGTGATAACACAAGAACAACAACATGTTTAAGACAATCCTCTGCCTTAACACAATGAGGAGAGCATCAATATGATCAGTATGGGAAATAGAGAAGGATCCAAATACCTCCAGTATGTCGGAGAGTCATCCCAAGCAAACAAAGATAGGCCAGATAATTGGGAATATTCAGAAAGGCAGTTCATGATAGAACAAGAAATCAAATCTATCAAAGAGCAGGTTGGTCAATTGGCAGCACTGGTAATTTATCAACATCAGATAACGAGGCATATAATAAATTAGACCAACCAACATGAAGCAAATTTTCCTACTCCTAAAATTAGCCCATCGCCAGGAGGGATCATTACCGATTTCATAAGCATTAACCCTAGGAAGACAAAGTTGCTAAGGAAGAGAAGTTCCGAGCTAACAGGGAGTTCGCCTACAAAAGGAATTTCACTCATTTGAATCAGCCTATGAAAGAAATTCTCCAAATATTGATCAATGAGGGGAAAGTCACAGAATTGTTACCCCAAGTGGACCCTCAATCCAGGATGTTCAAGCCTTATAAGATCTGTCAATATCATTCCAACACGCCTGGTCATGACATAGAGGATTGTTGGGGACTTCGTCACTTGATTCAAAATCTAATTCAAAGTAGTGAGCTACTGAAGGTAAACCAAGATTATGGCTATCCTGGTGAGGAAACAATCTTTCTCCCCGTGGCAAGGAATCTGAAAGAAGTAGTGGCTGTCATTTCTTATGAGAAGGATCTAGCCATAACACCCCTGATACTTCAGGGAAAAGGGGCCCAAGAAGGAAAGAATCCTATGAAAATGGCTGCACCCGAACCTCTAATCTTGCCAATCAAATCGCAATATCCTGTGATCTGCTTGAAGAGTCCCATGGAACTATGGGAAAGATGAAGGATCAATATCAAACCACATTGCTATTATATCAAAGGAAAACCCAATGTATCTACCTCAGCGAGTAATCAACTTAATCATTAAAGCCAACGGAAGAGTGTCTGAGCAGAAAATTAATGCATTCCTCAACAAGATGGGGCATAATGAGGTTAAAGTAGGTGCAAAGCTTAAAAGAGACACCCCAACAGATATCCATTTCGAATTTGGTCTTATCTTTAAAAGATCATCGCGAGATTCTAGTGAAAGTATTGGAAGAAGCACATCTGCCGAAAACGGTAGATACTGAGAAGTTTCATCATCCGATAGAGCACTTTTTAATAGTAATGTGATATCTTTCACTGACGATGATATATTAGTGGAAGGGACTGGTCATTGCAAGTCATTGCACATAGAAGTGATGTCCTCAGGTTATGTGGTAGGAGGTGTGCTGATAGATGGAGGATCATCCTTGAACATCTGCCCCTACGATATATTAGAGAGAATGAAGATTAATTCGAACTGAATTCGAACTAGGCATGTAGTCATCAGGGGTTTTGATGGATCTTATCGAGAGGCTGTGGGAGAAATCGAGCTTCCATTGGAGATTGATCCTCGTACTTTCTACGTATCCTTTCAGGTACTAAGCATTACCACAGGATATAATTTGTTGATGGGAAGATCGTTGATACATATGGCAGGAGCAGTTCTGTCAACCCTTCATTAATAACTCAAATACATCATTGATCGCAAGTTGATAAATGTAAATGCCGAGCCAGAATATCCTGTCTATATACAAAGCGATATGCTTGTAATCAGTCTCGATGAAGGGGTTGAGCCTGTCAGTTTTTAAGCTCTGGAGGTGAGCAACACTCAATACCTACCTATTGGGGCAACAACTTTAAAGCCAAAAGTTTCCGCCGAAGTGATGACGGTCGGTCAGGAAATGGTATCCTTGGGTTTCTGCCTTGGAAAGGGTTAGGGAAAAGTTAACAAGGAATTAGAAGTCTAGTTCAAATCCCTAGCCCAACAGAGAAAGCTAGATTAGGCTATTCCTTTGGATCAAACCACCGAAACCCGCACAAGCACCCATCGATTCCTGCCTCCACCATCCTGCTACCAAACCTCACTGATGCAGGGTTTGTGAAACCGATGAAGAAGATTCCTGCTGCTATGTCAGGTATGTTAATTCCTCAGGTTAAGTCAGATAATGGAAAAGAAGTCGCGAAGCCTGATAAAGGAAGCAAAAAAGGGAAGGAAAAGTTCTTGCAGGGAGGCCGAGACCCGTTTGCAAAAATATATTTTCTGGTGCACACTGAGGGTATGACCGATAATATCCCATATGATGACTATTCAGAAGATCAAGTCCAAATCCCTCGCATCAACAAGGATAAGGAGAGCAGTTCAAAGAAAAGCATTGGCCTTGATGGGAATGTTGTCTTAGTCATTATCAAAGAGAAGACAAACGACATCAACTCCTTTATCCTCCCTGTTCACGAGGGCTTGACTCTAGACAATTGGAGCAGCACTCCGTGCATCAATCAAAAAGGGTAAAAGTGCAGAAAGTCCATCTTCCCTGAAGAGTGGTTTTATTTCCTGCTTATTTTGTTGCACAACAATAGCAGTTACTTTTGTCATATTTTTTTGCTAAATGCTTTTTATGATCAAACAGTTTCATATATTAAAGTGAAAGAATTTTGTTTTCAGGACTCCAGAGTTGAATTTGTTTGGCCCTGCTGATGAGATGCTAAATTTTCACAATGACTACAACTTTGATGTAAAACTGGACTTCGACTTGATGGGGATTGATCAAGAGGAGATAGATGACTACGAGGTGCCCGAGGAGATCAAAGAGTGGGTGGAAGATAAACCCAAACCAAACCTCGATCAAACCATTACTATCAATATCGGAAGCTCAGAAAACCCTAAAGAAATCAAGATAGGGATGGACCTTACCCAAAACCAAAGAACAGACATGATTGAACTCTTAACTCAGTTCTAGGATGTGTTTGCATGGTCACATAAAGATATGATTGGTTTATCTACTGACATTATCATTCATCAATTGCCCGTTAAAGATGGATTCAAGCCAGTCAAGTAGAAGCTCAGGCGATTGAAACCTGAGTGGAGTCTGAAAGTCAAAGAAGAAATTGTCAAGAAATTTAAAGTCGGCATCATCATGGTATCAACTTACCCAGAGTGGCTATCCAACATAGTTCCCGTGCCTAAGCCCGGAGGGAAGGTACGAGTATGCGTAGATTACCGGGATTTAAACAAGGCTTGTCTCAAAGATATCTTCCTAGTACCTTTTATCCACATACTGATAGACAACATGGTGCAGTATGACATGTATTCTTTTGTTGACTGTTTTGCCGGATGCCATCAAATCATGGTTACTGAAAAGGACTGGGAGAAAACATCCTTCATCATTCCCTGGGGAACTTTTTGTTATAGACGTTTGTCTTTCGGCCTTATCAATGCCGGTGCCACCTATCAGCGAGCTATAATGGCCCTTTTTCATGACATGATGCACAAAGAAATAGAGATCTATGTGGATGACATCATCATCAAATCCATGAAGGAGGATGACCACATCAGCCATCTCAAAAAGATTTTCAATAGGTTACACAAGTACAACCTAAAGTTGAATCCGAGAAAATGTGCTTTTGGTGTCAAATCAGGCAAGTTGTTGGGATTTCTAGTGAGTAACAAGGGAATTGAACTGGATCCCACCAAAATTAAAGCAATCACCGAGATGCCCGTGCCCCGAACAGAAAATGAAGTACGGGGGTTCTTGGGGAGAATCAATTTCATAAGCAGATTCATCTCTCAACTCACGGTAACTTGTGAACCCATCAAGGAGTATTACGGATCAAGGAGTAGTTGATCGAAGCACCTGTCTTGGTACCCTCAAGGGATGAGGTTCTCTTATTTATGTACCTGTCAGTCAATGCCAATGCAATGGGCTGTATGCTGAGACAGAAGGATAATAGAAGGAAGGAGAGAGTTATCTATTACCTCAGCAAAAGACTCAGTAGTGGCGAGCAGAAGCACACTTTGATTGAAAAGACCTGCTCTGCGTTAGCGTGGGCCGCCATAAGGTTACAACATTATCTACATAGGCGTAGGACCTATCTCATATCTCATATGGATCCACTAAAGTACGTATTTAGCAAACCCATATTGAATTGCTGATTGTCCAAATGGCAGTTGATCCTACAATCGTTCGACATTATCTACGTGACTCAGAAATCTATCAAAGGTTAAAGAATTGCGAATCAATTGGCAGAAGCACCGTCAGGGGATTTTGAACCCTTGGAAACTTATTTTTTGGATTATGGGATAATGACAATTCAACAAATCCCCCAAGAAAATACAATCCAATATTGGAGAAATTATTTTTATGGAGTCGTGAACAAGGAAGGTGTCAGAGCTAGGGCAGTTTTTGTCTCTTTTATAAGAGAACAATATCCTGTGGCCATCAAGTTCTAGTTTGTCAACGCCAACAACACAGCTGAGTATAAAGGCTGTATAATGGGGGTTAAAACTAGCCCAATCCATGGATATCAAATGTTTACTAGTCTTTGGGGATTCTGCGTTGGTTATTAAACATACCACAGGGGCATATCATACCAAATAATTGCATTTGTTGCCATATCATCGGTAAGTTATCAAGATATCCATAGAGTTTGAAGAAATAACCTTCATCCACATCCCTCGACGTAAGAATGACTTTGCTGATGCATTGGCAATGTTGGTTTCCTTGATCTACATATCTGATAGAATGGTAATTCCTGACATCAAATTTACAAGCCAAAAGGCCCCATCATATGAGAATTACATTGGAGAAATATCAAATGAACTACCTTCTATCAAATAGCCTTGGTACCAAGATCTAAAAGAATATATGCGAGATAGATTTACGCCTACCGGCGCAAGTCAAGCTGAAAGAAAGTGGATTCATAAGATGGCTAAAATATTCTAGCCGAGTGGAGACACACTCTATAAAAGGGCTACTGGAATAGGCCATTTAAGATGCCTGGATAAGGATCAAGCCCAAAGTCTGATGGATGAAGTCCATGGTAGAGTCTGTGGTCCACACATGAGAGGTTCTTTACTTTCCAGGAAGATATTGAGAACAGGGTATTATTGGATCTTTCTCAAAGCTGACTGTGATGATCACGTCAGAAGATGCTACCAATGCCAAGTCCATGGAATTGCCATCCACGCCCCTCTCTCTAAACGAACTGCACAACATAAGTTTTCCATGGTCCTTTTGAATGTGGGGAATAGATGTAATTGGGCCAATAGAACCCAAAGCCAGCAATGGTGATCGATTCATCTTCACCATAATCGATTACTTCACCAAATGGGTAGAGGCTGCCTCCTTTCCCAAAGTCACCAAAGAGGTAATCATTGGTTTCATCCGAAATAATGTAATCTGTCGATATGGACAACCGAAGGTGATCGTATCAGATAATGCCAAGAATTTAAACAACCAGATGATGAAAGAATTATGCAACAAGTTTCAGATCAAGCATCACAATTCCGTCATCTATCATCCCAAGATGAATAGTGCTGTCAAAGCGGCCAACAAAAATTCAAGAAGATCATGCAAAAAATATCCGCCAATCATAAAGGATGGCGTGACCTATTACCTCTGACTCTGCTAGCCTACAGAACGTCAATGCATACATCTACTAGGGCTACCCCATACTCATTAGTCTAAGGCGTGGAAGCATTACTCCCCATAGAAGTAGAAGTGGAGTCATTGAGGGTGTTAATAGATGCTCAGATAGAAGAAGACCAGTGGTTGCAAGAGCGATACCTCCAGTTATCCTTGATAGATGAAAAAAGGGCTACAACCATATTTCACGGGCAATTATATCAGCAAAGGATTTCTTGGTCATACAACAAGAAAGTTCGACTCCGGCAATTCAAAGAAAATGACTTAGTACTGAAGAAAGTCCTTGCCAATCAAGATGAAGCCAAAGGAAAGTTTGTCGCAAATTGGGAAGGCCCTTTCATTGTCAAAGAAGTGCTGACAGAAGGAGCCATCAGATTGCAAGAAATGGATGGGAAAGAATTTCCCCAGCTCATCAATTCAGACACTGTGAAGAGGTACTATGTCTGATGCATATGCAAGCCATCATCTTGGTCCTGTGAAAAAAAATCAATCAAATCAATTCAGATTTTCACTAGAAGCCTAAACTACGAATGACCTGATCTCCCTCAACCCGGAAGTACGTAGGCAGCCATTTAAGGTGCGGTTAAACCAAACAAAAAATCCAAAAACCCCTTAAACCAAGCTCAAACCCAAATAAACACTTCTCAAACCTTTCAGGCCAAGCCTAAACTACGAATGACATGATCTCTCTCAACTCGGGAGTACGTATGCAAACATTTATGGTGCGGTTTAACCTTCAAGAAAAAATACAAACCCTATTGAAAAACACAAACCCACGTTTTTTTATGATACAAGGGATTTCAGAAGGATTATTAGTTTGAAGGCTAATCACGTCACTTATATATATATATATATATATATATATATATATATATACGGTTTCCTTCATATGCGGACTAAAAATGCGAACTAAAGACGGACTAAAAAAAACACGCGAGCTCTCGCTCTCGCTCTCTAACTCTTCCCTCTCTCTCTCTCTCTCTCTCTCTCTAACTCTTCCCCCCTCTCTCTCTCTCTCCTTCAGATGCGAACTCGGCTAACTCTTCTCTCTCTCTCTCTAACTCTTCCCCCCCTCTCTCTCTAACTCTTCCCTCTCTCTCGAAGCGAATCTGTAGCAAATCGAACGGGACCAACGGAAGGAAAAGCTTCGACCGGCCAACGGAACCATACCTAACGGAAGGTGAGGGTACTCCACTTTATTAATTTTGTAATTTTTTTTGAACCAAATGAAATCTAGGGTTTATTTGGGGGTTTTGTTACATGGTTACATTAAATTGATAGGAGCAACTATTTTACCCAAAATCTAGAATTGGTGTCAATTTCGTGGATTTCCTCTTACAATAATGGTTCTGTGTAGTTTAGTCGTACATAAATGATTTTGATTGAAGGGATTTGTAAACTGGGTATAGTTGAATTTGTAAACTGGGTGTAGAAAGAGACGATTTTGATGTTGAGGTACTCACCTTGAGCCTTTCTATTGGAATGACACTTTCTTTTGTTACCTTTTGATGTTGTCCATATTATTGAGATTTTAAAAAGAACCAGAGGATTATTGGTAAAATCATCCTTTAATGCAAGCAAATTCTAGCGTTTGAGCTCAAAAACGCTAGTGAATTTTTGATGGTTAACCACAACTGGCTTTAGTGGTTTGCCAGTTTATGGTTGTAAAACTGGTTCAAAGATGCATAAGATAGTTTCTATTTGTTTCTTTCTCCTGCCAAATGTTTGTAGAAATGCCCAACTATGATAAGAACAAAGCTTTGTGTGATCAGACATGAGAAATCCATATCCCTAGTAACAAAAAGGTCAATATAGAGAGCATTTGTTTAATTCTTGAGATGAATTCTTGTTATGCACCAGAAGAACAATATATTTTTTTTGGTGTTTAATTCTTTGTATTACAACAAACGGTGGAGTTTTGAACTAAGGACCTTTGTTATGTAATGTTCTGGTGATACCAACCAAGATAAAACTTGTTGACATTTAGGGGACCACTATTTGTTGAAAGTAATTGTATTACATTAGCCTATTAGTATTAAAATTAGAGTTTCGAATCTTGAAACCCACCCACCGTTACAAAAAGAGGGTATAGCTGATTTATGTTTTACAATCCTTGATATAATATTAGAGTTAATTTCGCTTTCTCATTTTAAAATTTCTAACCAGTTAACCAGATATTGTAATTTGTAACTTATACTCTCAGGATGTATTGGCAAAATTAATGTCATTTTCTGAACACAAGACGCAAGCTGTATGCATTCTATCAGCAAATGGTGTCATATCTAATGTAACACTTCGACAAGCATCATCATCTGGTGGAACTATTAATTATGAGGTTTGTATTATGTTTCGATATCTACTATAGCACATTTGCTTGTTTTATTCTTTTTTAAAAAAAAGTAAATAAAAAACTGTACTAATTATGCATACTTTCTTATTAAGGTGACATGTATAATGTATTAAACTAACATGTTTGATATATAGCATGGAAGTTTCAAATCTTTTGAAGTTTATCCTGCTCAACCAAAGCTTGTCTCAGGTGCATCAGTGGGCAGAAGCCCCCCATCTCGTGCCACCCTAAGCGAGTCCTCAGGTGGCCCTGGAAGCCCTTTAAACCACATTGCTGGTGGATGCAATAATAGCAATTCATAAACCATTCCGAATGTAACATGGAGATAGGGTAACTAATGTGATAACTTAAAGAGTGAGTGGCTTTGCTCATCCTGGAGGGATTGTTTAAGTTTTGTATTTTTTTCCCGGGTTTCTAAAGATTGCATAGCCAGAACATATGGCAACAATTACAAATCAGTAGTGTGATCGATTATCCTGTTTAGGTAGCTGAGTTGGTTCTCTGCCATTAGTGGTGGCCGAAGTTAAAATTTTTGAACTATCTGTGTATTGGAAATGGTTAATAGAACAACCCATGGTTGTCCCAATGCGTGTGTTATTATTCTTTGTCATGCTGGTTAGGAGAAATGATTGGTTATACCTGGATTTTCATATGAATCTTGAGTTTTGTTTTTTTGAAGTTTTGTTAACCCTATTTCCCTCTTTTTTATATTCCCTAAATGACTATTAATACTGTTTGTTTTTTCATTTCCCCTAACCATGAGCATTAATTATGGTGTAACGTTTCGTGACCAGATTAATTTAGTTCAAATGCTAGTTTTATTATTGTGATTATTATGGGTGGTGTTAGTTGATAACTGATCAGAGAATTTAAAGACCATGTGAATCTAACTGGCTGCTTAAACGATGTTTAGTGATCATTCGCTGGCATATTCTCTCTCTCCGTTTCAACGATCTGAAAATTAAAATGAATCTGAATCGTTCTTATATTTTTTCTCCCAAGTTCAAATTGGGTTAGGGGTCTAGGGGGAGCCCGGGTAAGGGGCCAGGTGGGAGAGGATGGGAACTTAGGAGAAAGTTACCTTTACAGTAAAGGGAATGTACATAAATAAAAACACGATCTTGTTCCACCTATCATTTTTGCAAACAAACATTAAAAACACGATCTTATCCCACCTTAGGCTATAGATATTTTGCCAGGCTTCTTGTGCTATTTGAAATAGCTCCTGTAATGGCTCTATAATCCTTGGTTCCATTTGTGGTCAGTTTCTTGACTTTCATCTACTATTTGTAGCATGGCCTATCAACAAAGATTGAAGACAATTTTTCCCTCCTTCCGTCCGTCTTTAGGTGTTCACTTTTCGATTTTGGGATACTTGATAATGTTTATGATCATTAGTCCAAAACAAGTGTACTTTCGGAGAACAATCTATTTTACTCGTAAAATGAAATAGAATAACATATCAACCCCACTACATATTCAACAATGGTACAATATTTGTATAAGTTATGACATCAGTAGACAATGGTACAATAATTTTCCCTAAAACTACAAATTATGACATCACATATCAACAAATACTGGAGCAGAAGAAATATATTGGACACATATAACCAAACAGAATCCCCACTTCAGCCCCCACTTCTCATCATTGAGAGCAAGAAAGCAGTACGGTCAGAAATTTCAACAGATAAGTCTTGTTTTCCGCCACTGGAGCAAGAGGATATCACAAACACGTTACAAAGACTCTGGACTTGTGGAGGGTCTGATTCTCGAGGGCATCCGCATGTAACCTTGTAACTCACTTCCGAACCTATAATTTTTGGGGGTAATGGACATCTATCTTGTTCAAGGAATTGTCAAACTCGTTGAGAGCAAGATCATCAAAACTCATGGCAATTCCATCATCTCTAGTGTTGACCCCATTTTCACCATCTTCAGCAATATCTTCATCGATGCTAACTTCACTGTGATCATCATCTTCATCATCGTCATCATCATAAGTTGTTCTCACCATTGACCAGTAAACGAAGTTTGGATGAATGAATCTTCATAATTTTAAAAGAAAGTTTTAAATGCTTTAGTTCCAGATCCAAAAGCAACCATAAGAAATTGCAACATCACAGGAATATTTTATTGTTCTAAGTTTATGTTGGAGAGATTGGTTTGGAAAGCAAAAAATTTAAGCCAGAAGAAGAAATTCACATGGTAACCTGCTCAAGGAGTTTAGGTATGATCTTCTGGGGACAAAAAATAATTAGAAGGACCACAAAGGTAGCATCCTATTTAATTTCTCTATAATTTAAAGTAGGACTACTAAATTCACAAAATCACAAAAAAACTGCAGAGCAGAGGATGACAAGAAATTCTAATATATATGTGGGTCCAACATCTTTCAGAATGTTGAGAATAGAGTTAAGTTTATAAAACTCCCTAGAAAGAGTAGGCCTACAGAGCAAATAAACAAATGAATAATTGTTACCTATTTGAAACTATTTAATCCCACGACAATAACACAAACCTGTCAGAATTCTGTAATAAATATGGATCAAATGGGAAGAACATGTCAAGTCTTTCTAATCCACCAAATGCCCTGGAAAGTTCTGATTCCACCATACCATAAAAGAGAGAAGCATCCGACACATTGAATAGCCGGGCGGCTGCTTTTGCCTGCTGCATGAATTCATGTACTATAGATGGCAAGCATACCTGTTAAGGAGAAACTAAAAGAAAGATTAGTATTTTTATAATTTTCAAATGGACAGAGCAAAAAAGCTTATATGACATGTATATGCAATTATTTTGTTTGAATGTGACCTTAAATACAGTCCAATTTTCAAAAATTATAACAATAAGATAAATTTTGAAAATTTAGCAATTGAAAGGGTAGTAATTAGTAAATCCATAATTTAATAAATATGTTTAATAAGGTGAGTATAGTTGTATCACATTAGAATTTCTAAATAATATTCTTAACGTACCCCCGGTCCCCCAATCAGTAGAATAAAAAATATACTAAAATCTTACTATTACTGAGAATCTCAATTGGTGCATAACAAAAATTCATCTCAAGAATTAAACAAATGCTCTCTATATTAACCTGTTTGTTACCAGGGATATGGATTTCTCATGTCTGATCACACAAAGCTTTGTTTTTATCCTAATTGGGCATTTCTACAAACATTTGGCAGGAAAAAGAAACAAATAGAAACTATCTTATGCATCTTTGAACCAGTTTTACAACCATAAACTGGCAAACCACTAAAGCCAGTTGTGGTTAACCATAAAAAATTCACTAGCATTTTTGAGCTCAAACGCTAGAATTTGCTTGCATTAAAGGATGATTTTACCAATAATCCCTCTGGTTCTTTTTAAAATCTCAATAATATGGACAACATCAAAAGGTAACAAAAGAAAGTGTCATTCCAATAGAAAGGCTCAAGGTGAGTACCTCAACATCAAAATCGTCTCTTTCTACACCCAGTTTACAAATTCAACTATACCCAGTTTACAAATCCCTTCAATCAAAATCATTTATGTACGGCTAAACTACACAGGACCATTATTGTAAGAGGAAATCCACGAAATTGACACCAATTCTACTTGTTATTATAAGAGGAAATCCACGAAATTGACACCAATTTTAGATTTTGGGTAAAATAGTTGCTCCTATCAATTTAATGTAACCATGTAACAAAACCCCCAAATAAACCCTATATTTCATTTGGTTCAAAAAAAATTACAAAATTAATAAAGTGGAGTAACCTCACCTTCCGTTAGGTATGCTTCCGTTGGCCGGTCGAAGCTTTTCCTTCCGTTGGTCCCTTTCGAGTTGCTACAGATTCACTTCGAGAGAGAGGGAAGAGTTAGAAAGAGAGAGGGGGGGAAGAGTTAGAGAGAGAGAGAGGGAAGAGTTAGCCGAGTTCGCAGCTGAAGGAGAGAGAGAGAGGGAGGGAAGAGTTAGAGAGAGAGAGCGAGAGTTCGCGTGTTTTTTTTAAGTCCGTCTTTAGTTCGCGTTTTCAGTCCGCATATGAAGGAAACCGATATATATATATATATAATCCTGGCAGGTCATGACTTTTTTTTTGAAATCATTCATTAACCATATTATATATATATATATATATATAAAAGTGATCAGCTTTTCCAAAAAAAAAAGGTGATTCAAAGTGACCTGAAGGAAGTTCACGTTTTATATATATATAATGTAATGTGATAATAATGAGATTCCATGAATCATTATTTCCAAAAAGTGGCAGGTTACTAAAAATATATATAAGGTTATATTATATATATATATATATATATATATATATATAATATTATATAAATATATATATAATATTCTTAATAATTTTATAATTAAAATAAAGAGTTTATTTTAATCTTGAAATTTGATTTCAAGCAATTTAAAATGGCCTATTAAATGATACTCATATATATATGGAATGTTTTAATTCATGAGATGAATATTTATTTATTGATGCATATGGTGATATGTATGATAATAAATGAGATTGATTATGGGACTATTGACCAATGTGAATGGATTTTATTTTAGTTGAATGCTTGAATGAATGAGTTTTATTTAATGGGGTCTGTGTACTTCGTCTTTTCTAGTTTTTTCATGATGTAAAATTCTATCTCCCTTCTATGTACTTCCCCTTAACTGCTGATCAATGTTTCTATTTAAATTAAATATTTTAATGTAATAGAAATAGTTAGAATTTTCTTGAAAGAAATTGGAGACCAAAGATCAAGGAGCGTGTGAAAACCCGTTTGTATGGAGCCCGTATTTAAATGTAATAGTTACGTTTAAATTTAAATTCTTTCACTCCTAGGTTTGACCTTTTGGTTCACTTGGTGGCTCTAGTGAACCAAACTAGAATAAAATTCCATAATCAATTCGGGTAGAATATAGTATTCTATATGTGCATGCTAAGTATTATATATATTATATTTTATGCAAAACATGTTTCGCATGTTTAATAAAATGACACGTATTTTATATATATATATATATATATATATATATATATGTATATATGTGTGTGTGTGTGTGTGTGTGTGTGTGTGTGTGTGTGTGTGTGTGCATGCGCGCTAAACAAGATGAGACAAATAATATCAAACCCCTCAATGAAATTATATTAAGTCTAAAGCGTTCAAAGATATTTGGAATATCGAACGTCGCCTTCTAGCATGATAAATTAATAGAGTATTAAATATTTAATATGAGTTTATTGTGCACACACAAGGCGAGTATTGCGTATTTAAGATATTAATTTAATCACATTTGATGCTTATAAAGAAAATTAAACAATATTATTTTATTGTGCACACACAAGGATAATATTTTTCTTTTTTGAATATATTGAGTGCTAGGTTGGACTTAACTTAAATTATTTTAGTTCGGATGTGCACACACTTTACCATTATGATCTAAGAGGCAGAATACAAGGAGTCACATATTGATGTAATTGACAAGAGTTGTCTACCTATTTATTTATATATCGTTTGTTATGCACACACAAGGCTATATACATTTGAAATGGGATCCTTAATCTCACTAGTAAATCTTTAATTAGATGTTGTCGAATTATATAAGTGAGGGTAATATAGTTTGAAGAAAATAGTGGGAGATACCAATTTAAAATAAGACCTAATTTATTTTGGTATATAAAATTTATCAACGTTGGGAAAAAATTCGGTTCAAGTTGGACCCGAATCTTTCTCTCTTTTCCTAAGTTCTGTCTACCCTTATTTTATCTTTTTTTGTGAAAAAGGTTTTAAAGGGGTTTTTTTTTAAAAAAGCCAACATGTATTATGTAGGCGATTTGAACGTTTTATAGAGTCGCCAGTTGGTAGATTTGAAAATGGTTGTACCAACTCAACCGAGTTTTGTTTGAAAGGAGGCCCAATTGCTGGACAATGTTAAAACTGAATCATTGAAATTGAAGTTCTAAGTTCGGGGGCTTGATTAAGTATGGGGAAGGTGTTAGGCACCCCACAACTCCCGTGTAAACACGGTACCGCATCTTTTTAATATTTCCCTTTTAAATCTACAATGTGTGTGTGAATGCTGGATGAAATTGGGCCTATGCTTGATTGATTTGAAAGTATGGTCATGCTTCGTTGAACCTATATACGAAGGGTTTGATTTGATTTGTAAAAGTCCTTTTTTAGATAAGATATTAAAATGATGTTTTCAAAGCAGGTTTTCAAACCCTTACGCTCACATAGAAATTGAAGCATGTTGATACTTCTATTTTTATCTTTTCAGCCTTTTGGCTCAATTTGAATGGTGATTGTTGGGCTGCAAAGCATCCTCAACCATAGAATATATACAAGTGTCTGTCTTCTCATGGGTATGACAGCCATCAGAGTGACTCTGACACGACTGAAAGTAGTATGCATACAAGCCAATCATGTATGATGATAAAGCATCTACTTTGGAGACGATCTTATTTATTTATTAATAAAAATATTCATTTATTAAAGACATTTAATTATCTACATGGTGCTGTTTTTATAATATGTAAATAACCTATAATTTTAAGCAATGCTTTTAGAATCATGATGATGATCATGAAAATGAGATCTAAATTCTTAGAAAGCTTTAAAACTAAAATAGTTCCCAATCGTGGGATTACTAAAAAGGGGATTAGTAAATTCGGATAGATTGATACATATGTTGCTTGCTCATTGGATGAGGATGATTGATCTCATGATCATTTGTGTGGAGACAATAAAGCAAGTATGTAGGTGCTTATTGGAGAATAAGTTCACTGAACGTGACTCGCTATATAATACATAATGGAGTTTTACTCGCCTGCCAATAGAAATTCCTAATGTGATAGTAGTACAAGTGATCCTTGGACTTGAGATCATCATAGTATCTTGTATGTAATGAATTATACTTTGACTTATTCCTTAAAGCCCTTTAGGGTATATAAAAGGGTATGCTTGGGTATAATGAGTTACATATAGAGATAATGAATAATCAATAAAAAATCTACCACTTCTAGTAAAAGAGGAGATATGTCCTATGTGATTCGTTAAATGACAACCCAGGAATCATTGGCCAACGTGGAATAAAATTAGAAAGGAGTTTCTAATTTGCATTAGATGGAGTTGTGCATTTTCTAATCGAAATACATATAATTAAATAAAATAAGACTTGACAGTAAATTCATGTCTTATATTTAATTGGGACATTGTATGGTGGAAGGATTGAATTGTACGGTAACTATTAACTCACAGGTTCTTTTATGATTAATGTTGAAATCTATATTATCTGAAAAGTCGTTGATCGCTAGGGAGGCTTATCCCTATTGTAGAATAAATGTTATTTATTTAAATAGATTATTAGTTTAATTTATTTATTTATTTAAATAAGATTAGATTTGTTCTAATTGATTTATTCACAACCGGTTTAATATGGAGAACCTAAAAGGTCACACCATAAAAGGAAGAATAATTATTTCAGAAGGTAATGGCATAATCGTAATAATGCATTAAGTGTAATTAATTTAATCTATGGTGATAGAATAAGTTAAATATCTTAATGTTTATTATTTAATATTTCAAAAATATTAAATATAAATTAATAAGAGGAGTCTTATTAATATTATTACAATTATTATTATTATTAATTTCTAAAGGAGTTTAGTAATTAATTTAATATTAGTACTCTCATTTATTCCTAATAAGATTAGGAGATAAATTAATTAAATAAATTTAATTAATTATTCCTAATGTGGTGGGAAGTCTAAATTAATTAAAGGAGTTTAATTAATTAAATGAAATACATTGTCTAATAGGATTAGAAGGGTTGACCAATATCTATATAAGAGGAGTCTTATAATAGATATCAGATGATGCAATTTCAATTGTTGGAGAGTACTCTTTTTCTATAGAGGATAGAAAACTAAGCCAATCACCTACCTTCTTGATAATTCATCTTTCTTGGTGGATTACCTCTAGAGGCCAAACACTTGGGTGGCTAACGTTGATCAAAGAAAGGAATCTAACCCAAAAATTCAAGATCACGAAGAACAAGGAGTTGAACTTGTACCGTTGGAAGCTTCGTTCTACAAGGTTATGATTCCATAACTTCTTATTTATCGTTTTAAATTAATAATTTGCATAAAGGAAGATCTGGGTAATGGTTTTGTAGAAATTTTTTTAACGCTGATATACCATGCTTCTGCTAATTTTTGCAATTTGATTGCGTCACGATTTCGTACAAACCCAACAGTGGCATCAGAACCAAATCTTTATGCAATTATTAATTATTTTAATACCATATATGTATGGGTATGTATTTAGAATAATTTATTGGGCATAATTAGTTGTATAAAAATATTTTTTTATGAAAGAAAAAAAAACGGAAGCATTTTTTTTCTTTCGTTGGTGGAATTTCCGTGGCGGTAGTGGGTGAATTCGTGAATCATTTATTTGGTGTACTGTTTTGATTCTTAGAAGGAAAAAAGAGGTTATAAGTTTTACTTTTATGAAATCCTGGAATGTTTTTTTCAAGAAGGAAATGAGAGTGATTCAAAAGTTTATATTCAATTAAAGGTCACCCACGGATTCAAGTTACTTTGAAAGCTGCAGGATTACTATATATATATATATATATATATATATATATGATATAAGGAAACATAGATTACCTTTATATATATGGTAACTATATATATATAGTATATATATATGGTAATATATATTAATATATATAATATTCCTAATAATTTTATAATTAAAATAAAGAGTTAATTTTAATTTTGAAATTGGATTTTATGCAATTTAAAATTGCCCATTAAATGATACTCATATATATATGGAATGTTTTAATTCATGAGATGGATATTTATTTATTAATATATATGGTGATATGTATGATAATAAATAGGGATTGATTATGGACTATTTGACCGATGTGAATGTATTTTATTTTAGTTGAATGCTTGAATGAATGGGTATTATTAAATGGGGTCTGCTTACCTCGTCTTCTCTAATTTATTATTGATGTAAAATTCTATCTCCCTCCTATGTACTTCCCCTTGACTGCTGATCAATGTTTCTATTTAAATTAAATAGTTTAATGTAATAGAAATAGTTAGAATTATCTTGAAGAAATTGGAGACCAAGGAGCAAGGAGTGCGTGAAGACCCATTTGTATGGAGCTCAGGTTTAAATGTAATAGTTATATTTAAATTTTATTCTTGCACTCCTAGGTTTGACCTTTTGGTTCACTTGGTGGCTCTAGTGAACCAAACTAGAATAAAAGTCCATAATCAATCCGGGTAGAATATAGTATTCTATATTGCATGCTAATTATTATATATATTATATTTTATGCAAACATGCTTTGCATGTTTAATAAAATGACGAGTATTTTATATATATATATATATATATATATATATATATATATATAGATATATATATGTGTGTGTGTGTGTGTGTGTGCGTGTGTGCATGCGCGCTAAACAAGGTGAGACAAATAACAACAGACCCCTCAAAGAAATAATATTAAGTCCGAAGCGTTCAAAGATATTTGGAATATCGAACGTCGCCTTCTAGCATGATAAATTAATAGAGTATTAAATATTTAATATGAGCTTGTTGTGCTATCCACAAGGTGAGTATTGAGTATTTAAGATGTTAATTAATCACATTTGATGTTTATTAAGAAAATTGAACGATCTAGTCATGTTGTGCTATCCATAAGGATGAACATTTTTCTTTTTTGAATTTATAGAAGTGCTAGGCTGGACTTAACTTAAATCATTTTAGTTCGGATGTGCACACACTTGACCATTATGATTTAAGAGGCAAAATAAAAAGAGTTACATGGTGATGTAATTGACAAGAGTTGACTACCTATTTATTTGTATATCGCTTGTTGTGCTATCCACAAGGTTATATACATTTGAAATGGGATCCTTATTCTCACTACCAAATCTTTAATTAGATGTTGCCGAACTATACAAGTGAGGGTAATATAGTTTGATAAAAATAGTCGGAGATACCAATTTAAAATAAAGACATAAATTTATTTTGGTATGCAAAAATTAATAAAAATGAATGTTTTCTAAAATGTTGTCTTTTCACGTGCATATTTTTAAAAATGTCAAACTCACTAATCTCACTACAAAGCATACTTGATGCAAATAAGCTTACTGGCCCGAATTATGAGGACTGGCTAAGAAATCTGAGAATTATTCTCACTGCTAAAAAGATTTCTTATGTCCTAAATTCAACTGTCCCTAAATCTGTTTCGGAAACAGCCTCTGAGAAAGAGATTGCCACTTTCAATAAGTGGCAAGATGATACATCTGTGGCTCAATGCGTCATGCTCGCATCCATGAATAACGAGCTTCAGCGTCAGCACAAAAAAATGGATGCTCCTGCTATGCTGCTTCACCTCAAGGAGTTGTATGGTGAACAGAGTAGGACTGCTAGATATGAGATATCTAAAGAGGTCTTCCGATCTCGGATGACCAAGGGCACTGCCGTCGAGACTCATGTCCTAAAGGTGATCAATTTGATTGAACGCCTTGGACAGCTGGGGTTCGTCATGGATGGGGAGTTGAGTCAAGACTTGGTCTTGCAGTCACTCCCTGAGACCTTTTCGCAGTTTGTGGTTAATTTTCACATGAATAAGCTAGATGTCAGCTTGCCTGAGCTGCTTAACATGCTGAAAACTGCATAAGGTCACTTCCCATCCAAGAAGAACCATATCTTGATGGTGGATTCTTCTAATAAAAGGAAGAGGCCTAAGGTATCTTCTGAAAAGAAGAAATCTAATAAGGCTAAGGGAAAGGGGAAAGAAAAGGAACAAAAGAAACCTGAACCAGCTAAAAGAATGTGCTTTCATTGCAATGAGCCGGGACAATTGAAAAGGAACTGCAAGAAATTTCTAGCAGAGAAGAAGCTTGGAGAAGCTTCGACTTCCAATCAAGGTTTGTTTATGATTGAAATTAATTTTTTTGAAAGTCATAATTCTACTTGGGTATTGGATACCGACTATGGTTCTCACATATGTAATACTGTGCAGGTACTGGTCAGAAGTAGAAAGCTGAGCAATGATGAGGTCATACTACGAGTGGGAAATGGAGCAAAGGTTGCTACATTAGCTATAGGGACTTATTGTTTAGCGATGCCTTTGGGCAAGTCCATTTATCTAAATAATTTTTATTTTGTTCCGAATATTATTAGAAACATTATTTCTAGTTCTGTATTGGATATGGAAGGATTTAACGTTATTATAAAGAACAATGGTTGTTCTATTTATAAAGACGATGTTTTATATGGTATTGAAAATTTGCGAAATGGACTTTATATACTTAACTTGCAAGAAAATATATTTCAAATTGAACAAACTAAGAAAAGGAAAAGAGATGATATTAATTATACCTATATGTGGCACTATAGACTCGGTCATATCAATGAAACAAGATTATCCAAGTTGCATAAGGATGGGCTCTTAGAGCTATCTAATTATGAATCATATCCAACTTGTGAATCTTGTCTCATGGGTAAAATGACTAAATCTCCTTTTAGTGAAAAAGGAGAAAAATCTTATTTTATTACTTTCACTGATGATCACTCAAGATTTGGATATGTGTATTTAATGAAATACAAATCAGAATCATTTAAAAAGTTCAAAGAGTTCAGAAGTGAAGTAGAGAAACAAACGGGCAAGAGTATTAAGATACTTTGATCAGATCGAGGTGGAGAATACTTAAGCGGTGAGTTTCTCAATTGTCTCAAAGAAAATGGTATAATCTCACAATGGACTCCTCCAATTACACCACAGTTAAATGGAGTATCTAAAAGGAGAAATCGAACACTGTTGGACATGGTTCGATCCATGATGAGTTTTATCGACCTTCCAATTTCCTTCTAGGTTTATGCCCTAGAAACGGCTGCATACCTACTTAACAAAGAACCTACCAAATCGGCCCCAACGACTCTATATGAGATGTGGAAGGGGAGGAAACCAACTCTTAAGCATGTTAAGACTTGGGGTTGTCCAGCTTATGTCAAAAAATTTGAACATGATAAGCTACAGACTAAATCCGACAAGTGTAGATTTGTGGGATACCCTAAAGAAACTGTAGGGTATTATTTCTATCATCCAACTGATCAAAAAGTGTTTGTTGCGAAACATGCTGCCTTCTTGGAAAAGGAGTTTATCCATGAAGGGGTCAGTGGGAGTAAGATATATCTTGAAGAAGTTCAAGAACCACAAATTACTACGGATCAGAGTCAGGTACCTGACCAAGTGGAAGAACCTACTGTATCACACCCTATTCGTATATTTGGAAGAGTACCGAAGATACCTGAGAGGTATGATGGATTCATCATAGAGGATGAAGATGAGGGACACATTATGAATGATGATAATCCATTGAATTACCAACAGACTATGAGTAATAAAGACTCAGAGAAATGGTAGATGACCATAAAATTTAAAATGGATTTTGAAGCTATGCTCAAGTCCATTTGGATTTTACTTGCGATTGCAGCTTATTATTGCTTAATCTGGAAAAATGGACGTGGAGACGTCCTTCCTCAAATTTATATTATTAGAGGAGAATGTATGTATGATACAACCATATAGTTTTTTGTTTCAATGGTTGAAGCAAATCATATATATGAGCTACAACAATCCATTCATGGATTGAAGCAAGATTCTTATAGATGGAACATTCATTTTGATGAGACAATCAAAGAGTTTGATTTTATCAAAAACTTGATGATATATTACTGATAGGGAATGAAATTCCTATGCTAAAATTGATCAAAACAAAGTTGTCGAAACATTCCTCCATGATTGATTTGGGTAGAACATCCTATATTGGGGATATAAATCTCTGTCGATATATTTAAAAGGATGTTCGGCTAAATCCAAGAAAACGTATATTCATTAGATGCTAAAGGTGTTTAGCATGACAAACACCAAAAGGTGTCTCATGATGATGAGCCATGGAGTGAATCTCTCTAAAATTATCCTCAATAAAAGAGAGATCGCATGAGCTACTATCATATATGCAATGAAATATACGAGACTTGATGTTGATTAGTCATATTCTGGAGAAGATCACTGTGAGACAGTGATAAACATCTTAAAGTACTTAACTGACACTAAGGATGTCATCATATCACATGATGAGTCTGAATTAAACTAGAGTGCTAAACAGACTCAAGTTTTCAGACTGACCAAGACGATATCAAATCCACTTTAGGGTAAGTCGTTACCTTGAAAGACTGGTGTAGTGAATTGGAAAGGTTTCAAACAACAAAAGATTACTGGTTTAGTGATAAAAACAAAGTATATAACTGTAAGTGAAGCTGCAAGTTGATGTTTCGGATGAAAAGTTCATTACAGAACTAGGAATAGTTCCTAAGTCTCATTTTGAATCTAAACATGTGTTGCGGCACTTTGATTAAAGAAATCATTGAAAGAGGAGACGTCACCTTAGAGCGTGTAGTCTCTCAAGATAACATTGCAAATCCATTTACTAAAGCTATAACACAACAGCAGTTTGATCGTCACTTAGAGAAGTTGGTATGAGATACCATGGCGATTGACTTTAGTGCAAGTGGGAGATTGAAAGTAGTATGCATGCAAGCCAATCATGTATGATGATAAAGCATCTACTTTGAAGACGATCTTATTTATTTATTAATAAAAATATTCATTTATTAAAGGTATTTAATTATCTACATGGTGTTATTTTTATAATATGTAAATAACCCATAGTTTTAAGCAATGCTTTTAGAATCATGATGATGATCATGAAAATGAGATCTAAATTCTTAGAAAGATTTAAAACTAAAATAGTTCCCAATCGTGGGATTACTAACAAGGGGATTAGTAAATCCGGATAGATTGGTACTAAAATACCCGAGAATTTCCTAATATTATTAAATAAATATATTAATGGATATGAGAATTTATTTGAAATATAAATGATTTTGTGTTATTAGAATAATTAATGCAATTATATATTAAATTGAATATTTATGACAATTGAGAAAAATATGGAGTTTATAATAAACTCGATGAAATGCCTTGTGTGGCACAGTGATGAGGATTTTTAATGATTATAATAATTAACGAATGAATTATTAAGTAAACAATTAATCTATATTAATTGTTAACTGTTATTGCAGAATATTAATTAATTGTTATAAAATATTAATGGTGATTAATTAATAATATGTGATTATTATTAGTGTGAAATATATAATAATAATAATCGACGTATTTATAAGTATAATAAGATTTACATTTATTCATGTAAGTGTTAATCAGTTATTGTGGACATTGATAATTGCATTGATTAATGAGCAATGAATTAATTGATATTATTATTAAATTAATTAATAAGATAAGTAAATCATTTACTTCTATATGCAAGCAGGCGAATTAAATGTATAGTAACTAACTATATGTTATGCATAATGTAAAGTGTAGTGTGACCATATAATAAGATTTATATTAAAGTAATGATTAATCATATAAGGGGTTAATTAAATTGTTATAGAGATTAACAATTATATTGATTGATGAAGGATGTGTGTATATTATTAATTAATATTTAATTAATAAGATGAGTAATTCTATGTGCAAGCAAGCGAATTAAATGTGTAACATATAGTAGCTAACTATGTATTATGTGAAGTGTAATATAACACTATTATATGGTAAGGCTTATTGAATTATGGGAGTTACATGATAATGCCTATGTGACATGTGAGTATACAGTAAAAGAATATGACATGGATTATATATGTGTAAATTAATTGTACCACATTGCCATGTTAAAAGTATGTTGTGACTTAAAAGTATATATTATATAATCTAAGTGGACTTGTATAATATATCATGAACATATTGTAAACTATTAATTTTAATAAAGTGAGACATCATGAATATATGGTGAACAATTTAATAATACATGAGATAATGTAATGTGATAACATCCGATTAAATTATACCAGTATGATAAAAATGTACATGGATTATATGTGTACAAGTCACACTTACTACATTATGTGAATCCATGTTAGTATCATTAGAATTACATTGTAACTATAATTGTGGCCTAATTATATAGTATATATACATGTAACATGTTTTGGCATAAGTGTTGTGTATATACAAATTCTAGAATGCTGATATATGGCCTTGTCCCAATATAATAGTCACTCTCCTTCCTCTCATGCACGTGAAAACCTCAAAGGCTAGTCTACTTCCTCATTCTTCTCCCAAGCTCAATCCTAGATCATAATTATATGGGGAGTGGGCACAATGATTTGATTCAACAACCCTTACCAACTCTCCATTAACCTCTCTACAATTAAAGTTTATGTTGGTTTGATTTGTGGTATAATCTTATTGCCTGTGTAAGGATTTCTCTATAAATAGGAACTCTTCTCCTTCATATCTCTAATTGTTGAGAATTGCTTGAGTTTGATAAATTGAGAGTTATATATCAGTGTTCTTGAGTAGCAGCAAGTTCAGATTCTAGCAAAGGTATAATGACATGATTCATGTTCTTCATTTTCATTCTCTGTCAAAACTTCATTGCTTGTTCCTGTCAAAATCCAAATTCTTGACTATGATGAATTAGATTGCAATTGGTTTAAAGGATGTTTATTTAGTTATTATATAGTCTTATACATGTGTTAATGAGACAATGTGACTGATCACAATCAAGTTCGTGAAGTAATTTCGTGAGTTGGGCTAGAAACTACCGTGGCTGCTTGCTGTCTAGTGCGAACCAGTAGTGGCGCAGCTACGTAGGTTTTAGCCTGGGATGCTGCGCAGCTGCGCCGGCACCCTGCTGCAGTTTTGTCTTCTGTTTAAAAAGCTGCTAAGTGTAATGAATTACTATAAGTTTAGGCAAGTATGTAAGCATGGGTAATGTATATATATGAGTATATTGATCTAATTTGAGCATGTTATACTATATTAGCATGTACGGTTACCAAAAGCGTATAGTTTGAAATGAATTTAGAACTTTAGAAGTGAACTCGATATTATGCGTGCCATGTTTATATACTAACCTTGCAAGCACGTTAGTACCACCTATAGACACATGACGTGCATGTTAGCTTATCTATATTGGTTCCGTAATAAGATATGAACATGTGAACCTAACTAGTGCTCATTCCAAACAAAAATATAAGTTTGAAGGTGGATATGATCATGTAAATGCTATATATACATTCTGATGTTATGAGCATGTTTAGATAACTTTGAAATGCATGAATGAACCCTTAACTTGTGTTTGTATGGTTCGTAAGGAAGCATGAACATGTTAGGCCCTATTAGTAAGATTTACTAATGGAAATATAAGCTTTGCACGTGAGCATTGACACGATACATGGAGATTTAAATTCTGATATTTATGGACACATGTGATAGTACTCTTAGACTCATTCATGTGTCATGCATGTATATATACCATGATTAGTTGTCGTGATTAAGGTTTAGCGTAAACGAAGCATGTTTTCAAGATAATAACAATACTAGCTACATATATACGATACGAGTACTCATGAGCATGCCTAATACAAGTTATATGAATATCATATGTGTTTAAAAAGCGAGCATGTTAGACCATATGAGTTCGTATCCTTGAATGGCTTTAAGTTATTGAAAGTATTGACTTAGAATCTATATCACATATATTTGAAATGAGGAAAGGTTGTACAAACATAAAAGTATCTTTTAATATGTTTATATGCTATGTGGTGTTGTTGGCTTGCATGACCGGACAGAAACTATAAGGCACAGCTCAGCCTTGGCTTGGCCAGAGGGCTGCGCAGCTGTGCTGGACCTAGGCTTAGCCATGGCGCAACTGCGCCGGCCTGGAATCAGAAGCCATGCAGTTTGATAATCTAATTTTGGACAGATAGCTTATATGATGCCTACATTGCTAAAAATGAAATATATTTAGTATTGATTGTGGTTTTATGTGATATTAATAATATGCGAGCATGTTTGCTAATTGTTGCGATCTTATATGATATGAGAATGTGTTTAAACTCTAAAAGAGGAAGTTAAGGATAGAAATTATATTCTATATAACTGTGTAGCTAGGTTAAGACTTAGCTTATGTGATTATCGTATGTACGAGATGAGATATAAAGTTAAATTATATGACTAATGAATATCATATATACGTAACTGTAATTACGATAGGAATTCGAAAGTGTTGATTTACTTTTCGTGGATAAACTACGCTAAAGGCAAGTTCTCTAACTTACACTCTTTTAAAGTGCAAGTTTCCTTACTTACACTCATTTATAAGTGCAAGTATCTTAGACCTTTGTGTTTACTGTATTCAAGGAACGAGGTAAGCAAGTTCCTAACTCTACTCTTTATTGAACATTCAATTGGCTTATGCTATTATTGTTATACGAGTAAACTCTTGAGATTAAATTCAGATATTATGAATCATATACTTCATGAATAAGATAAAAGTCGAACTATATTCTTCGGACTTAAATCTTGAAATTAAATTTATAGTTGTTGAGATCTATGCCACTTGATTCGGCTAGACTTATATTGTTGAAAAGCGACCGAAACCAATTGATTGGTGCGGGATCTTGTATTTGACTGAGAAGAACAAAATATAACTGTCGGAGAACCGACGCGCGCACTTGAGTATGATTGATTGTTGTGCATAACGATGGTGCTTTAAGCTGATCACCTGTTGTACCTGTTTTTGTTGGATTTTCAGTTTATTACTGTTAATTCTAGTAGAAGTTCATAGTCCTTAGCGACTGCTCAGTATTCAGTTATCTTGAAATCTTGAATTGATTTGTTATTGAATCACATTGATATTATTCAGTCCTTAGCGACTATTATTGAAAACTGTTGATATTCTTGTTATCCTTGAACTATCAAACTTTGTTATACCCTTTCAAAAATTAAGGATTTTATCACTTACCCTTATTGTATATTACTTGCTGGGCAATTTGTGCTCATTCTTGCTTTCCCTAAAACATTTCAGTTAAGGCAGAGCAGGGCGAACCTTCGGGCGTTGATAAGGGCAAGGGCAAGGCTACCAACTAGCTTGTCTCTTTTATGTTTTTAAATATTTTATTGTTGTATTAAGATGATGTAGTAAGACTGGTTTTGATTATGATTAAGCTTAAGTTAGGTTATGTAATAAGTCGTTAATTGATATTATTATGTAATCTATTAAGTACTATAGGTTGCGAGACTTGGGGGAATAATTATAATAAATCATTATAAATTATTCTAGAGTAGATTTTTCGCTGTGATGTGTGTTGTTTAGTTATTATTATTATGATATATTACCATGAGCACGTGATGAACCAAATTCGAGAGACCAAGTGGCGTACTGGAATTTGGGGGCGTCACAGGTTGGTATCAAAGCTGTAGTTATAAACCTTAGGAACGAGTGTCCTTAGACTATAACTTTGGCGAAATTAGAAGTTGGAAAAGAAATAAAACTCACATAGAGTTTTCCCTAGACCAAGACTTAGCGTGTTATGAAATGTAACTTCATTCTATACAATGAACTTATGTTTTATTTAACATTCTAATGGAGTTGCTGTTTGTTTGTCTTGTGTTTATGATTGTAGGATGACAGACACGGGTGTACCTATTAGAGTGACAGAGGAGGAGCCTAGGGATATATATATAGTATACGAGACACCTCTAGAGGCTACACCAGTGCAGGCTGTTGCACCGTTCGAGTCTGATGACGAGGACGAGTTTGAGATAGAGTCTGATCCAGAGGAGGAGCCGATGGAGGATGAGCCGATGGAGGATGAGCCAGTAGAGGACTTTGATGAGGCTACTGTAGAGGAGCAGATGCTATGAGAGTATGAGGAGCGGATCCTAGAGTTAGACTGCAGGGTTCAGGAGCTGGAGGCCGAGGCCCATGAGAGAGAGTCTGAGTTCCAGAAGCTGAGGGACGAAGACCATCAGAGGAAGCTGGCCATGCAGGAGTTAGAGGTGGAGATCGCTTACCGCAGGGAGGTAGGGATCCAGATGGGAACCTTATTCCACAGGTCGGTGGCGAGAAATATAGATCTAGCAGGAAAGCTGGAAGAAGTAGAACAGAGAGAATTGAGTGAGAAGACTGAGAAAGAAGTACTCCGTACTCAGCTAGAGTTGGAGGTGATGGATAGGATACACTTCGAGGAAAAGTGGGAAGCGGCCAATGAGAGAGCTGACGACCTAGAGGACGAGGTCAGGTGCAAGAAGAGAAAGATGAACAAGATGGGGTATGTGTTCCGTTCAGCTTTTGAGAGGGTGATTGATGGTGTGTACCACTACCCGGCAGAACAGGGACATACTCTACATACCTTGAGCCAAGAGCTGGTTGCGTATATAGCACAGTTGGAGTACAAAAGCACAGTGGAGCGCGGGATGATGGGATGAGATTCTCTTAGTCAGTCTAGTAGTAGTTAGTAGCATTTATCTTTATGTGTTGTACATTCTATGTTGTAATCCCAATCTTTTGTGTAAGATGTGGGATAGTGATGTGAACCCCTAGTTAGCTTTTGATAGAGGGGTAGTTTGGTAGTAGGTTGGTATATTCCCCGTCTTTTGTGATATTAGGGGAAATATATGATAACATTTATAGCAGTATGCTAGGAAAATCATGTAATGAAATGATTTGGCATATGAATATAAATGAAGTTTATTTCAAAAATGTGTTATAAATTTATTCTTTTGTATTAAAAGAAATACTTAAATAATAATAAAGTGAAAAATTGTGATGCAGATAATGCCGCCCAGACGTAGATTGACTGCACCCGAAGAATCTGTTAACAATGCGAGGGAACAAGTAGACCCGATCCAGAAACTGGTAGACTTGTTAGGAGAGGCCTTAAAGAGAGGGAACAATGAACCCGTTCGCCCAAACCCTCAGACTGTGCCAGTAACAACCTTTAAAGATTTTAAGAGTGTAGGACCCCCGGAATTCGAGGGAACTACCGACCCAATCGTCGCACAAACCTGGATCAAAGAGATCGAAAAAGCTTTCACTATAGCTAGCGTAGGCGAAGATCAGAAGACGGTGTTTGCCACGTACATGGTGAGGGGAGAAGCGAACTACTGGTGGGAGGCTAATCAACAAAGAGCTGGAGAAGGGATAATAGCTTGGGAGAAGTTTAAGACGTTATTTTTCAAAAATTACTTCCCGAAAAGCATGAAGAATATGATGGAGGTGAAATTCCTAGAGTTAAAATAAGGTGAGATGACGGTGGCGCAATACGCGGTTAGGTTTAATGAACTAGCGCGATTTGCGGAGCACCAAGTTGGTGATGAAGAGAGAAAGGCTAGACGCTTCGAACTAGGGTTGAAGCTGTGGCTGTTCAATAAGGTATCAGTTCTTCAAATTGATTCCTTTGCAACATTACTGGAAAAGGCAATCATTGCGAAAGGTGGAAGTGAGGCCTTAAGTCTGTATAACAAAGAGAAGAAAGGAAAGAATGCTGGAGGAGAGAACCGTACTGGAGGAAGCAGTAGCGGAGGAAGCAATTTGGGAAAGAGAAAGTGGGAGAACAACAACAACAACAACAAGAACAACAATAATCAATCAGGGAATTTTCATGGAGGTTTCAAGAAGAGGGCTGAAGGATGCCCAAAGTGTGGGAAGAATCACCAGGGCGAGTGCTAGAAGGGACGTGGCACTTGCTACAACTGCGGACAGGAAGGGCACATCTAGCCCAACTGTTCGAAACCAAAGAAGATCCAAGGGTGTTTTTGCTTGCGGCTCAACTGAGCACCGTATTAAGGATTGCCCGAAGAAGGGAAGTGGCGGAAGTGGTAGCCAACAAGGGGGAGGAAACAAACTGATGATCGATGGACCGGCACAATCCAACCGCCCAACTGCCAGAACCTTTAACATGACCGTCCAGGACGCCGTGGCTGCGAAGGACGTGGTGTCAGGTATAATCCCAATTAATGATATAAATACTTATGTATTATTTGATTCGGGTGCCACCTGTTCTTTTGTATTTGAAGAATTTGCTAGTAGACTTAGTACACCCCGAGAACGGTTAGAAAATCCTTTGAACATAGAAGTTGCGAATAAGGAAATAATCCCTGTAGAATACATTTATTGAGATTGTCGCGCAAATATTAGAGAACATGAACTGAGCGTAGACTTAATTCCTATTAGATTGGGAGAATTTGACGTAATACTGGGAATGGATTGGTTGTATAACCATGCTGCGATAATCGACTGTCAAAATAAATGTGTGAACCTTCAGACTCTGAGTAAGTCTAAGGTAGTGTTTTATGCTAGCTCATTGCTTAAGCAATCGTGTTGCGTTACGATGATGCAGGCCAGGAAATTGTTAAGGAAAGGATGTATAGGTTATTTAGCTTACATTGTTGATACTCGGAAGAAGGGAGTAGAAATTAAGGATATATCCATAGTTAATGAATTTCAAGATGTGTTTCCGGATGATCTGCCTGGTCTTCCGCCAGATAGAGAAATCGAATTCGTAATAGACTTAGCACAGGGAACGGCACCGATTTCGAAAGCTCCATATCGTATGGCGCCAGTAGAAATGAAGGAATTGATAATACAATTGCAAGAGTTATTGGATAAGGGTTACATTCGACCGAGTGTTTCTCCTTGGGGAGCACCAGTGTTATTCGTTAAGAAGAAGGAAGGATCGATGAGACTCTGTATCGATTATCGAGAATTGAACAGAGTAACGATCAAGAATCGATATCCGCTACCGAGGATAGACGACTTGTTCGATCAACTGAAGGGAGCAAAGTGTTTCTCGAAGATCGACCTATGAACGGGATATCATTAACTGAAGGTACGAGATGAGGACATACCAAAGACTGCGTTTCGAACCCGTTATGGACACTACGAGTTTTGGTAATGTCATTTGGATTGACTAATGCTCCGGCAGCATTTATGGACTTGATGAACCGAGTTTTCAAGCCATACTTGGATAAATTTGTAGTGGTTTTTATCGACGACATTTTGATCTACTCGAAGACAGAGGAAGAACACGCCGAACATCTGAATATTATTTTGGAGGCACTAAGGAAGGAAAAGATGTATGCAAAATTTTCAAAGTGCGAATTTTGGATGGAGAAGGTTTAATTCTTAGGCCACGTGGTGGATAAGAATGGAATCTCTGTAGACCCTGCGAAGGTAGAAGCAGTAAGTAATTGGGAACAACCGAGAACACCGACGGAGGTGAGAAGCTTTTTAGGGTTAGCTGGGTACTATCGAAGATTCATCCAAGATTTTTCTAAGATAGCAACCCCGTTGACCAATTTGACTAGAAAGACGGTGAAATTTGTATGGACCGACAAATGCGAAGAAAGTTTTCAAGAACTGAAAAGGAGATTGAGCGAAGCACCTGTGTTATCATTACTAGATGATGCGGGAAATTTTGTGGTGTATAGTGATGCATCGCACAAGGGACTTGGTTGTGTGCTCATGCAACAAGGCAAGGTCATTGCGTATGTGTCACGACAACTTAAGGATTACGAAAAACGATACCCTACTCACGACTTAGAGTTAGCGGCAGTAGTTTTTGCGTTAAAGATATGGAGGCATTATTTGTACGGAGAAAAATGCGAGATATACACGGACCACAAGAGTCTAAAATATATCTTCACATAGAAGGAGTTGAATATGCGTCAGAGGAGGTGGTTAGAATTGATCAAGGATTATGACTGCGATATTCTTTATCACCCGGGAAAGGCAAACGTGGTTGCCGACGCTCTGAGCAGAAAAGGAAGGGAAAAGTTGTTTAACTTGACGACTCAGGAAGAATTGATAAGAGAGATGAAGAAATTGGAAATAGAAGTGAAAGAACCAAAGAATCCTAGAGAGAAGTTGTTTGTAGTGGGAGCTCATCCGACATTGTTGGATAGAGTAAAGGAAGCCCAGGAAAATGATGAAGAGTGTGAGAAAATTCGACAGAGGATCACGAAAAATGAGGAAGAAAAATTTCGAATGGATAAAGACGGTTTTTTGAGATTTGAAAGAAGAGTGTGTGTACCAGCGGTAACAGAGTTGAGGGAAGAGATTTTGCATGAGGCACACAATACGACGTATTCCGTTCATCCGGGAGGCACTAAGATGTACCGAGATTTGAAGCAACATTTTTGGTGGCCCAATTTGAAACGGGAAGTCGCAGAGTGCATCAGTAGATGTTTGACTTGCCAACGCGTTAAAGCAGAGCATCAACGGCCAAGTGGTTTACTACAACCGTTAGAAATACCAGAGTGGAAATGGGAGCACATTACGATGGACTTCGTGGTAGGACTTCCAGTTACGCAGAAAGGTTATGATGCTATTTGGGTTATCGTGGATCGACTAACCAAGACCGCACATTTTCTACCAATCAAGATCCGCTACAGTTTGAATCAGTTAGCGAGCTTATACGTAAAAGAAATTGTCTCACGACATGGAGTGCCGGTGTCAATTGTCTCTGATCGAGATCCGCGCTTCACGTCTAATTTTTGGAAGAGTTTGAAAGAAAGAATGGGAACGCAGTTGAGGTTAAGTACTGCTTACCATCCTCAGACAGACGAACAGAGTGAGCGAACAATACAAACGCTGGAGGACATGCTTAGGACTTGCGTGATGGATTTTAATGGAAATTGGGACGACCACCTACCCTTAGTAGAATTCGCATATAATAATAGTTAGCATGCAAGTATCGGCATGCCACCGTACGAAGCTCTTTATGGAACAAAGTGCAGAACGCCATTATGTTGGGACGAAGTCGGGGAGCGACGAATACTCGAACCAGAGTTAGTACAATAAACCGTAGACGTGGTGACAGTGATAAGAGCCAGATTAGTAGCAACTCAAGATCGCCAGAAGAAATACGTAGATTTGCATCGGCAAGACCCAGACTTCAAAGTCGGCAGTTTCGTATTCTTAAAGGTATCTCCCTGGAAGAGAAATTCGTTTCGGCAAGAAAGGAAAATTGAGTCCAAGATTCATAGGACCGTTCGAGATACTGAAGCGAGTGGGCGAAGTGGCATACAAAGTTGCGTTACCACCCGAACTGGAGCACATCCACAACGTGTTTCACATTTTCGTGTTGCGACCGTACAAGGCCGACTACAAGCACGTGATTTCTTACGAGCCCATTCAAGTGGAGAAGAACTTGGCATATGAAGAAATTCCTGTCCAGATATTAGATAGGAAAGAGCCAACCTTGAGAAATAAAATTATTTCATCTGTAAAAGTACTTTGGCGTAACCACGATGTCGAGGAGGCAACGTGGGAGTTAGAAGATAGGATGATGAAGGACTATCCCCATCTATTCGTGTAACCTTGTAGCAATTCCGGGACGGAATTTTTATAAGGGGGGGAGGATGTAATACCCGAGAATTTCCTAATATTATTAAATAAATATATTAATGGATATGAGAATTTATTTGAAATATAAATGATTTTGTGTTATTAGAATAATTAATTCAATTATATATTAAATTGAATATTTATGACAATTGAGAAAAATATGGAGGTTATAATAAACTCGATGAAATGCCTTGTGTGGCACAGTGATGAGGATTTTGAATGATTATAATAATTAACGAATGAATTATTAAGTAAACAATTAATCTATATTAATTGTTAACTGTTATTGCAGAATATTAATTAATTGTTATAAAATATTAATGGTGATTAATTAATAATATGTGATTATTATTAGTGTGAAATATATAATAATAATAATCGACGTATTTATAAGTATAATAAGATTTACATTTATTCATGTAAGTGTTAATCAGTTATTGTGGACATTGATAATTGCATTGATTAATGAGCAATGGATTAATTGATATTATTATTAAATTAATTAATAAGATAAGTAAATCATTTACTTCTATATGCAAGCAGGCGAATTAAATGTATAGTAACTAACTATATGTTATGCATAATGTAAAGTGTAGTGTGACCATATAATAAGATTTATATTAAAGTAATGATTAATCAAATAAGGGTTAATTAAATTGTTATAGAGATTAACAATTATATTGATTGATGAAGGATGTGTGTATATTATTAATTAATATTTAATTAATAAGATGAGTAATTCTATGTGCAAGCAAGCGAATTAAATGTGTAACATATAGTAGCTAACTATGTATTATGTGAAGTGTAATATAACACTATTATATGGTAAGGCTTATTGAATTATGGGAGTTACATGATAATGCCTATGTGACATGTGAGTATACAGTAAAAGAATATGACATGGATTATATATGTGTAAATTAATTGTACCACATTGCCATGTTAAAAGTATGTTGTGACTTAAAAGTATATATTATATAATCTAAGTGGACTTGTATAATATATCATGAACATATTGTAAACTATTAATTTTAATAAAGTGAGACATCATGAATATATGATGAACAATTTAATAATACATGAGATAATGTAATGTGATAATATCCGATTAAATTATACCAGTATGATAAAAATGTACATGGATTATATGTGTACAAGTCACACTTACTACATTATGTGAATCCATGTTAGTATCATTAGAATTACATTGTAACTATAATTGTGGCCTAATTATATAGTATATATACATGTAACATGTTTTGGCATAAGTGTTGTGTATATACAAATTCTAGAATGCTGATATATGGCCTTGTCCCAATATAATAGTCACTCTCCTTCCTCTCATGCACGTGAAAACCTCAAAGGCTAGTCTACTTCCTCATTCTTCTCTCGAACTCAATCCTAGATCATAATTATATGGGGAGTGGGCACAATGATTTGATTCAACAACCCTTACCAACTCTCCATTAACCTCTATACAATTAAAGTTTACGTTGGTTTGATTTGTGGTATAATCTTATTGCCTGTGTAATGATTTCTCAATAAATAGGAACTCTTCTCCTTCATATCTCTTATTGCTGAGAATTGCTTGAGTTTGATAAATTGAGAGTTATATATATATATATATATATATATCAGTGTTCTTGAGTAGCAGCAAGTTCAGATTCTAGCAAAGGTATAATGACATGATTCATGTTCTTCATTTTCATTCCCTGTCAAAACTTCATTGATTGTTCCTGTCAACATCCAAATTCTTGACTATGATGAATTAGATTGCAATTGGATTAAAGGATGTTTATTTAGTTATTATATAGTCTTATACATGTGTTAATGAGACAATGTGACTGATCACAATCAAGTTCGTGAAGTAATTTCGTGAGTTGGGCTAGAAACTGCCGTGGCTGCCTGCTGTCTAGTGCGAACCAGTAGTGGCGCAGCTGCGCAGGTTTTAGCCTGGGATGCGGCGCAGCTGCGCCGGCACCCTGCTGCAGTTTTGCCTTCTGTTTAAAAAGCTGCTAAGTGTAATGAATTACTATAAGCTTAGGCAAGTATGTAAGCATGGGTAATGTATATATATGAGTATATTGATCTAATTTGAGCAGGTTATACTATATTAGCATTTATGGTTACCAAAAGCGTATAGTTTGAAATGAATTTAGAACTTTAGAAGTGCACTCGATATTATGCGTGCCATGTTTATATACTAACCTTGCAAGCATGTTAGTACCACCTAGAGACACATGAAGTGCATGCTAGCTTATCTATATTGGTTCCGTAATAAGATATGAACACGTGAACCTAACTATTGCTCATTCCTAACTAAAATGTAAGTTTGAAGGTGGATATGATCATGTAAATGCTATATATACATTCTGATGTTATGAGCATGTTTAGATAACTTTGAAATGCATGAATGAACCCTTAACTTGTGTTTATATGGTTCGTAAGGAAGCATGAACATGTTAGGCCCTATTAGTAAGATTTACTAATGGAAATACAAGCTTTGCACGTGAGCATTGACACGATACATGTAGATTTAAATTCTGATATTTATGGACACATATGAAGTTACTCTTAGACTCATTCATATGTTATGCATGTATATATACCATGATTAGTTGCCGTGATTAAGGTTTAGCGTAAACGAAGCATGTTTTCAATATAATAACAATGCTAGCTACATATATACGATACGAGTACTCATGAGCATGCCTAATACAAGTTATATAAATATCTTATGTGTTTAAAAAGCGAGCATGTTAGACCATATGAGTTCGTATCCTTGAATGGCTTTAAGTTATTGAAAGTATTGACTTAGAATCTATATCACATATATTTGAAACGAGGAAAGGTTGTACAAACATAAAAGTATCTTTTAATATATTTATATGCTATGTGGTGTTGTTGGCTTGCATGACCGGACAGAAACCATAAGGCACAGCTCAGCCTTGGCTTGGCCAAAGGGCTGCGCAGCTGCGCTGGACCTAGGCTTAGCCATGGCGCAGCTGCGCCGGCCTGGAATCAGAAGCCATGCAGTTTGATAATCTGATTTTGGACAGATAGCTTATATGATGCCTACATTGCTAAAAATGAAATATATTTAGTATTGATTGTGGTTTTATGTGATATTAATAATATGCGAGCATGTTTGCTAATTGTTGCGATCTTATATGATATGAGAATGTGTTTAAACTCTAAAAGAGGAAGTTAAGGATAGAAATTATATTCTATATAACTGTGTAGCTAGGTTAAGACTTAGCTTATGTGATTATCGTATGTACAGATGAGATATAAAGTTAAATTATATGACTAATAAATATCATATATATACGTAACTGTAATTACGATAGGAATTCGAAAGTGTTGATTTGCTTTTCGTGGATAAACTACGCTAAAGGCAAGTTCTCTAACTTACACTCTTTTAAAGTGCAAGTTTCCTTACTTACACTCATTTATAAGTGCAAGTATCTTAGACTTTTGTGTTTACTGTATTCAAGGAACGAGGTAAGCAAGTTCCTAACTCTACTCTTTATTGAACATTCAATTGGTTTATGCTATTATTGTTATACGAGTAAACTCTTGAGATTAAATTCAGATATTATGAATCATATACTTCATGAATAAGATAAAAGTCGAACTATATTCTTCGGACTTAAATCTTGAAATTAAATTTATAGTTGTTGAGATCTATGCCACTTGATTTGGCTAGACTTATATTGTTGAAAAGCGACCCAAACCAATTGATTGGTGCGGGATCTTGATTTGACTAAGAAGAACAAAATATAACTGTCGGAGAACCGACGCGCACACTTGAGTATGATTGATTGTTGTGCATAACGATGGTGCTTTTGGCTGATCACCTGTTGTACCTATTTTTGTTGGATTTTCAGTTTATTACTGTTAATTCTAGTAGAAGTTCATAGTCCTTAGCGACTGCTCAGTATTCAGTTATCTTGAAATCTTGAATTGATTTGTTATTGAATCACATTGATATTATTCAGTCCTTAGCAACTATTATTGAAAATTGTTGATATTATTGTTATCCTTGAACTATCAAACTTTGTTATACCCTTTCAAAAATTAAGGATTTTATCACTTACCCTTTTTGTATATTACTTGCTGGGCAATTTGTGCTCATTCTTGCTTTCCCTAAAACATTTCAGTTAAGGCAGAGCAGGGCGAACCTTCGGGCGTTGATAAGGGCAAGGGCAAGGCTACCAACTAGCTTGTCACTTTTATGTTTTTAAATATTTTATTGTTGTATTAAGATGATGTAGTAAGACTGGTTTTGATTATGTTTAAGCTTAAGTTAGGTTATGTAATAAGTCGTTAATTGATATTATTATGTAATCTATTTAGTACTGTAGGTTGAGAGACTTGGGGGAACAATTATAATAAATCATTGTAAATTATTCTAGAATAGATTTTCCGCTGTGATGTGTGTTGTTTTGTTATTAATATTGTGATGTATTACCATGAGCACGTGATGAACCGAATTCGAGAGACCAAGTGGCGGTCCTGGAATTTGGGGGCGTCACAGGTACATATGTTGCTTGCTCATTGGATGAGGATGATTGATGTCATGATCATTTGTGTGGAGAAACTAAAGCAAGTATGTAGGTGCTTATTGGAGAATAAGTTCACTGAACGTGACTCGCTACGGAATACCTAATGGAGTTTTACTCGCCTGTCAATAGGAATTCCTAATGTGATAGTAGTACAAGTGATCCTTGGACTTGAGATCATCATAGTATCTTGTATGTAATGAATTATACTTTGACTTATTCCTTAAAACCCTTTAGGGTATATAAAAGGGTATGCTTGGGTATAATGAGTTACATATGAAGATGATGAATGATCAATAAAGAATCTACCACTTCTAGTAAAAGAGGAGATATGTCCTATGTGATTCGTTAAATGACAACCCAAGAATCCTTGGCCAAGGTGGAATGAAATTAGAAAGGAGTTTCTAATTTGCATTAGATGGAGTTGTGCATTTTCTAATCGAAATACATATAATTAAATAAAATAAGACTTGACAGTAAATCCATGTCTTATATTTAATTGGGACATTGTATGGTGGAAGGATTGAATTGTACGGTAACTATTAACTCACATGTTCTTTTATGATTAATGTTGAAATCTATATTAGTTGGAAAGTCGTTGATCGCTAGGGAGGCTTATCCCTATTGTAGAATAAATGTTATTTATTTAAATAGATTATTAGTTTAATTTATTTATTTAAATAAGATTAGATTTGTTCTAATTAATTTATTCACAACCGGTTTAATATGGAGAACCTAAAGGGTCACACAATAAAAAGAAGAATAATTATTTAAGAAGGTAATGGCATAATCGTAATAATGCATTAAGTGTAATTAATTTAATTTATGGTGATAGAATAAGTTAAATATCTTAATGTTTATTATTTAATATTTCAGAAATATTAAATATAAATTATTAAGAGGAGTCTTATTAATATTATTACAATTATTATTATTAATAATTTCTAAAGGAGTTTAGTAATTAATTTAATATTAGTACTCTCATTTATTCCTAATAAGATTAGGAAACAAATTAATTAAATAAATTTAATTAATTATTCCAATGTGGTGGGAAGTCTAAATTAATTAAAGGAGTTTAATTAATTAAATGAAATCCAATATCTAATAGGATTAGTAGGGTTGACCAATATCTATATAAGAGGAGTCTTATAATAGATATCAGATGATGCAATTCCAATTGTTGGAGAGTACTCCTTTTCTATAGAGGATAGAAAACTAAGCCAATCACCTACCTTCTTGATAATTTATCTTCCTTGGTGGATCACCTCTAGAGGCCAAACACTTGGGTGGCTAACGTTGATCAAAGGAAGGAATCTAACTAAGAAATTCAAGGAGATCACGAAGAACAAGGAGTTGAACTTGTACCGGTGGAAGCTTCGTTCTACAAGGGTATAATTTCATAACTTCTTATTTATCGTTTTAAATTAATAATTTGCATAAAGGATGATCCGGGTAATGGTTTTGTATAATTTTTTTTAACTCTGATATACCATGCTTCCGCTAATTTTTGTAATTTGATTGCGTCACGATTTCGTACAAACCCAACAACGACAAACCATATTTCACTATGTTGAGACCTTAAACCCGGATAACCGTTTTAAGGTCTTTTGGATGTACATTTTTTATAGAAAAACTGGCAGGGTACATTTGTAAAGTGGAGTTTGTCCATCGTGGGAATCAGATTATGATCAGTTTGATAATGAATCCCATAATTCATAGGCTCACAAAGGGAAGCCAATAAAACCTGCACAACTCAAAATATGCACAGAAATGTATATTCACATCTATCTGTCGTAAGAACCAAGAATCCATCAGTAAATCTTGGCCTGCTAGTAGCCAAAGCATCTCGTTTCCACTAGATAACGATCTAAGGGCCGCGAGATTGCTTTATAATGAATAAACTAAAAAAACTACTAGATTTAAGTAAATCTCAGCAATTCTAGCTTCCCGGTTCCGTCTGGACCTATTTTGAAGCTTTTGAAAGGTAGAGTTAGCGAGATTTAAAGAAATCTAGTTCGCCCGAAGAGATGTGAACGCCGATTCATATCAAATGAATATTGAAAGCAGCAATTTAATTAAAATGAGTAAAGAATATATATATAATTATATATATATATATATATATATGAAAGCTGTAAAGAGCGATGTGTTTTCACTTCGATGCCCGAACTGAAATATAAATATATATATATATATATATATATATATTTATAAAAGTTGTAAAAAGCCACGGAGTAATCCAGGCTGGACAGAATTGAAATATATATATATATATATATATATATATATATATAAGCGATAAAGGGCGACGAAGTCAATCCTGTGCCCGGACTGGAATGGAAATATATATATATATATATATATATATATATATATATTTATAAAAGCTGTAAAAGAGCCACAGAATGATCCAAGCTCGACAGAATTGAAATATATATATATAAAAACTGTAAATGAGCCACGCAATTGTCCAGGCTCAGCAGAAAGTTAATATATATATATATATATATAAAATTGTAAAGGGCGACGGACATTCTATTCTTTTTCCGGACAGAAATGTAAGTATATATATATATATATTTATAAAAGCAGCAAACAGGCTAATGAATGATCCAGGCCAAACTGGAATGTAAAAATATAATATATATACAGTTAGTGTATATATATATATATATTAAAGCAATAAAAAGGCCACAAAGTAGAAATCCAGGCTCAAATAAGTTAGAAAAATTTATATATATAGTTATATATATATAAGCAGTAAACTGCCACGAATTTGACATCCGGGCTTGACAGAATTGAAATATTAGTATATATATAGTTAAATATATACACAAAAAAGCCAAACCCGAACTAGAAAGATAACCCAGTCCGGTGAAGTTGCTATAAGCGTAGATATATATATATATATATATATATAAAAGCTTTTAAAAGCGACGGATCGACGATCTGAGCTGTGAAAGTGCCAGAAAACGTGTTTATGTACTTAAATGTACGAAAACGTATGAAAAAATGGCCACAGAACTGAGTTCCGAACATAATCAAAAAATGAAACTTAACTTGTAAGTGAATAAATGCGCAATGAAGTAGTATGAACTTTTTGATCGTAAAAATACTCACAATGGACCGCTACGCGGGTTTTTTTGCCACTTGGTAGACTTCAAACGTCCGTTTCCACCAGTTAATTTTTGGTATGGGGTAGTATATGAGTATACCTATGTGTTAGAGTAATAAAATTTGGGGTTGGAGTACAAGAATATGGCCGAGAAACGAAACGGACAAAGGTTTAGAGCGTTTCTGAATTATAAAATGAGCTGGGGGTGCACTCATATATATAGACCGGATGGAAGAGAACCTACCCGCGAAAGCCGCGGGTCTACCTGTGGCTCCACGTGACAAGCCTCGGGTGGTGGGTCCCGTTGTCTCGAAGTACGTGCACTCTGAGATATATGAGGTCATATTCAAAACTTTCTAACTTTTGATCAGAGCGTCCATTTCAGGCGTGCTATACCTTTCCGGAAAGCCCTCGTTGAGAGTGTCACAATAACATGGGAGTAAACCTTTTTCGAGTCCAAAAAGATGGGTTCATAACCAGGCCTTTGATTCCTCACAGTTTATCCGTTGAGCTGTCTTACGCTGTTTCCACTCGGGATCACCGTTATGGTTTGTTCTGACCTTGGTGGCATCAATTCGGCTTGAGTTTAACCGAATCAGCTTAAAGTTTGTAAAATGACCATTTTATCCCTTTCGGGGTTGCCTTTAATGCTGGTATGGCCTTCGGCTGACTTCCCGGGATTGTCTCCGAGGTTTGGATTCCAGCCGATTCTGTTTGTCCTCAGGGTTGTCTCTGAGGCTGACTTGGTCCTTCCATGTTTGTCTCTAGAGATGTTGTGAGGCTTTGCGGTTGTTTTTGAAGTTGATTTGACCTCCCAGGATGAGATCGGGGCTGACCTGTACTTCCCGGGTTGAGACCGGGGCTGACCTGTACCTCCCGGGTTGAGACCGGGGCTGACCTGTACCTCCTGAGTTGAGATCGGGGCTGATCTGTACCTCCCAAGTTGAGATCGGGGCAGCCCTGTACCTCCCGGATTGAGACCGGAGCTGACATGTACCTCCCAGGTTGAGACTAGGGCTGACCTGTACCTCCCAGGTGGAGACCGGGGCTGACCTGTACCTCCCAAGTTAAGACCGGGGCTAACCTGTACCTCCTAGGATGTGATCGGGGTTGAACTGTATCTCCTGGGTTAAGATCGGGGATGACCTGTACCTCTCGGGTTAAGACCGAGGCTGACCTGTACTTCCCGGGATGAGACCGGGGCTGACCTGTACTTCCCGGGTTGAGACTGAGGCTGAGTTGACTGTTTTGCCCTCCTGTAGGGGTTAGTAACAGGGTCTACAATAGACCTGCAAAAAATTTCGAGTGTCTACAGATGCCCTTCTTTATCATGTTTATGTAATGTAATGATATGAACAGGATAAAGATTGTTAGACACTGGGAATATGATGAATGCAAATATAATGTAATGCATGGTATGATATGTGATGAATGCTAGATGCCTTTGAGGGGTTAGGGTTATCATTGAATGTTTACGTCATTTTCTGCTGGGGATAACGTCATTTATTATAACCCTTGGGGCAGCACTGTCAAGTGGTTACTAACAGGATATTACTGATAGGCTATCTCAAACTGTCCTCGTCACTTTCTGCTGGGAATGACGTCACTCACGATAGCCTTTTTGGATTCTCTGGACGCCTACCTCGAATGGCATTTTGCAAAGTCAAGATGACTACCGAATCCTTTTTAGTGCCTCCTCTGAGTATCTTTATAACAGATTCCATCATCTGTCCTTTGTGGAGAGAGATTGATATACTATCTTCGCCAACGGATCATTCCCGATGCTTCGCTGGAGTTGTTTCCAAAGGCTGATGTTACCAGACCGTTCTCAATGCTTCGCTGGGGTTGTGCCAACAGCTGAACAGTCATAAGTCTGTACCCGATGCTTCGCTGGGGTTGAGCCAATGACTGAACTGTCATCGGTCTGTACCCGATGCTTTGCTGGGGTTGAGCCCACGGATGAACTGTCATCGGTCTATACCCGATGCTTCGTTGGGGTTGAGCCAACGGCTAAACTATCATCGGTCTGTACCTGATACTTCGCTGGGGTTGACCCAACGACTGAACTGTCATCGGTCTGTACCCAACGCTTCGCTGGGGTTGAGCCAACTGCTGAACTGTCACCGGTCTATACCCGACGCTTCGCTGGGGTTGAGCCAAAGGTTGAACTATCACCAGTCTGTACCCGACGCTTCACTTGGGTTGAGCCAACGACTGAACTGTCACCGGTCTGTACCCGACTCTTCGCTGGGGTTAAGCCAAGGGCTGCACTGTCACTGGTTTGTGCCCGATGCTTCGCTGAGGTTGTGCCAATAGCTTAACTGTCATCGGTCTATCCCCAACTCTTCGCTGGGGTTGAGCCAACTGCTGAATTGTCATCATTCTGTACCTGACGCTTCGCTGGGGTTGAGCCAATGGCTGAACTGTCATCGGTCTGTACCTGACGCTTCACTGCTGAACTGTCATTGGTCTGTACCCGACGCTTCCCTGGGGTTGAGCCAACGGCTGAACTGTCACCGGTCTGTACCCGATGCTTCGCTGGGGCTGAGCCAACGGCTGAACTATCATCGGTCCGACGCTTCACTGGGGTTGACCCAACGATTGAACTATCATCGATCTATACCCGATGCTTCGCTGGGGTTGTAGCCAACTGTTGAACTATCAGTGTTCTGTACCCGACGCTTCGCTGGGGTTGAGCCAATGGCGAAACTTGTTGGGTTTATACGAAATCGTGACGTAATCAAATTGCAAAAATTAGCGGAAGCATGGTATATCAGAGTTTAAAATTTTCTACAAAACCATTACCCGGATCATCCTCTTTGCAAATTATTAATTTAAAACGATAAATAAGAAGTTATGGAATCATACCCTTGTAGAACGAAGCTTCCACAAGTACGAGTTCAACTCCTTACTCTTCGTGATCTCCTTGAATTTTCGGGTTAGATTCCTTCCTTTGATCAACGTTAGCCACCCAAGTGTTTGGCCTCTAGAGGTGATCCACCAAGGAAGATGAATTATCAAGAAGGAGGGTGGTTGGCTTAGTTTTCTATCCTCTATAGAAAAGGAGTACTCTCCAACAATTGGAATTGCATCATCCGATATCTATGATAAGACTCCTCTTATATAGATATTGGTCAACCCTTCTAATCCTATTAGACATGGGATTTCATTTAATTAATTAAACTCCTTTAATTAATTTAGGCTTCCCACAACATTGGGAATAATTAATTAAATTTATTTAATTAATTTGTTTCCTAATCTTATTAGGAATAAATGAGAGTACTAATATTAAATTAATTACTAAACCCTTTTAGAAATTAAAATAATAATAATTGTAATAATATTAATAAGACATCTCTTATTAATTTATATTTAATATTTTCAAAATATTAAATATTAAACATTAAGTTATTTAATTTATTCTATCACCATAGATTAAATTAATTATACTTAATGCATTATTACGATTATGCCATTACCTTCTTAAATAATTATTCTTCATTTTATAGTGTGACCCTTTAGGTTCTCCATATTAAACCTGGTTGTGAATAAATCAATTAGAACAATTCTAATCTTATTTAAATAAATAAATTAAACTAATAATCTATTTAAATAAATAATATTTATTCTATAATAGGGATAAGCCTCCCTAGCGATCAACGACTTTCCAGATAATATAGATTTCAACATTAATCATAAAAAAAATCTGTGAGTAAATAGTTACCGTAAAATTCAATCCTTCCACCATATAATGTCCTAATTAAATATAAGATATGGATTTACTGTCAAGTCTTATTTTATTTAATTATATGTATTTCGATTAGAAAACGCACAACTCCAAATAATGCAAATTAGAAACCTCTTTCTAATTTCATTCTACCTTGACCAAGGATTCCTGGGTTGTCATTTAACGAATCACATAGGACATATCTCCTCTTTTACTAGAGGTGGTAGATTCTTTATTGATCATACATTAACTCCATATGCAACTCATTATACCCAAGCATACCCTATATATGCCTTAAAAGGCCTTAATGAATAAGTCAAAGTATAATTTGTTACATACAAGATACTATGATGATCTAAAGTCCAAGGATCACTTGTACTACTATCACATTAGGAATTCCTATTGACAGGCGAGTAAAACTCCATTAGGTATTCCATAGCGAGTCACGTTCAGTGAACTTATTCTCCCATAAGCACCTACATACTTGCTTTAGTGTCTCCACACAAATGACCATGAGATCAGTCATCCTCATCCAATGAGCAAGCAACATATGTACCAATCTATTCGGATTTACTAATCCCCATTTTAGTAATCCCACAATTGGGAACTATTTTAGTTTTTAAGCTTTCTAAGAATTTAGATCTCATTAGCATGATCTCATCATGATTATAAAATCATCGCTTAAAACTATGGGTTATTTATATATTATTAAAAACAGCACCATGTAAATAATTAAATGCCTTAAATGAATATTTTATTAATAAATAAATAAGATTGTTTACAAAGTATGTGCTTTATCATCATACATGATTGGCTTGTATGCACACTACTATCAATCTCCCACTTGCACTAAAGTCAATTGCCATGGTATCTCATACCCATCTTCTCTAAGTGACGATCAAACTGATGTTGTGTTAGAGCTTTAGTAAATGGATCTGCAATGTTGTCTTGAGAGTCCACACGCTCCAAGGTGACGTCTCCTCTTTCAATGATCTTCCTGATCATGTGAAATCGCCGCAACACTTGTTTGGATTTCTGATGAGACCTGGGTTCCTTAGCCTATGCAACCGCTTCGGTGTTGTCACAGTATACGGGAACTGCTTCTTCCAATGCTAGGAACCACACTAAGTTCAATTATGAACTTCTTCATCCAAACAGCTTCCGTTGCAGCTTCACTTGCAGCTATATACTCTGCCTCTGTCACTGAATAAGTAACTGTTTGTTGCTTGGAACTCTTCCAACTCACTACGCCTCCATTCAAGGTAAACACATACCCCAAAATAGATTTACTGTCATCTTGGTCTGTTTAAAAACTTGAGTCTGTGAATCCCTCGAGTTTTAATTCAGACCCATTGTAGACAAGAAAAATATCTTTAGTCCTTCTCAAGTACTTTAGGATATTCTTCACTATCTTCCAGTGCTCTTCTCCAGGATTTGACTGGTATCTGCTCGTTACACTAAGTGCATGAGCAACATCCGGTCTAGTACATATCATACCGTACATGATAGATCTTATTGCAGAAGCATAAGGGATCTTACTCATACTGTCTCTCTCCTCAAGTGTCTTTGGGGCCAATTTCTTGGAGAGATGTATTCCATGGTTCATCGGCATGAGACCTCTTTTGGAATCTTCCATGCTAAACCTCTTTAGCATCGCATCAATGTACGTTCCTTGGGATAAACCAAGCATCCTTTTACATCTATCTTTATAGATTTTTATCCCCAAAATATAGGATGCTTCTCCCAAGTCCTTCATGGAGAAGTGTTTAGATAACCAGATTTTAATCGATTGTAGCATAGGAATGTCATTCCCTATCAGTAATATATCATCAACATATAATACAAGGAATGAAACTGCGCTCCCACTAACCTTCTTGTACACACATGGTTCATCGTCATTTTTGATAAAATCAAACTCTTTTATTGTCTCATCAAAACGAATGTTCCATCTACGAGAAGCTTGCTTCAATCCATAAATGGATCGTTGTAGCTTACAGACTTGATTTGTTCCAACCTTTGAAACAAATCCCTCTGGCTGTGTCATATACACATCCTCCTCAAGTTTCCCATTGAGGAAGGCCATTTTCACGTCCATCTGCCAAATCTCATAGTCGTTATAAGCTGCAATCGAAAGCAAAATCCGAATGGACTTGAGCATAGCTACTGGTGAGAAGGTTTCATCATAGTCAATTTCTTGTCTTTGTTTGAAACCTTTTGCAACCAGTCGGGCTTTATAGGTCTCTACCTTGCCGTCCGCTCCCGTCTTTCTTTTAAAGACCCATTTACACCCAATAGGCTTAATGCCTTCAGGTGGTGAAACCAAAGTCCATACTTTGTTTTCATACATGGAGTCCATTTTAGATTTTATGGCTTCAAGCCATTTTCCTGAGTCTTTATTACTCATAGCCTGTTCGTAATTCAATGGATCATCATCATTCATGATGTGTACCTCATCGTCATCCTCTATAACGAATCCATACCTCTCAGGTATGTTCGGTACACTTCCAAATTTACGAATAGGGTGTTATACAATAGGTTCTTCTACTTGGTCAGGTACCTGACTTTGATCCGTGCTAACTTGTGGTTCTTGAACTTCTTCAAGATATATCTTACTCCCATTAACCGAATAAACTCCTTTTCCAAGAAGGCAGCATGTTTTGCAACAAATACCTTTTGATCAGTTGGATGATAGAAATAATACCCTAAAGTTTATTTAGGGTATCCCACAAATCTACACTTATCGGAATTAGTCTGTAGCTTATCATTTTCAAACTTTTTGACATAAGCTGGACAACCCCAAGTCTTAACATGCTTAAGATTTGGTTTCCTCCCCTTCCACATCTCATATGGAGTCTTTTGGAAGAATTTGGTAGGTACCTTGTTAAGTAGGTATGCAGCCGTTTCTAGGGCATATCCCCAGAAGGAAATTGGAAGGTCGGTAAAACTCATCATAGATCGAACCATGTCCAACAGTGTTTGATTTCTCCTTTCAGATACTCCATTTAACTGTGGTGTACCCGGAGGAGACTATTGTGAGATTATACCATTTTCTTTGAGACAATTGAGAAACTCACCGCTTAAGTATTCTCCACCTCGATTTGATCGAAGTATCTTAATACTCTTGTCCGTTTGTTTCTCTACTTCACTTCTGAACTCTTTGAACTTTTCAAATGATTCTGATTTGTATTTCATTAAATACACATATCCAAATCTTGAGTGATCATCAGTGAAAGTAATAAAATAAGAATACCCACCTCGTGCACTTGTTGTCATAGGTCCACAAACGTCTGTGTGAATTAACGCTAACAACTCTGTAACTCTTTCTCCTTTTCCACTAAAAGGGGATTTAGTCATTTTACCAATGAGACAAGATTCACAAGTTGGATATGATTCATAATCAGATAGCTCTAAGAGCCCATCCTTATGCAACTTGGATAATCTTGTTTCATTGATATGACCGAGTCTATAGTGCCACATATAGGTATAATTAATATCATCTCTTTTCCTTTTCTTAGTTTGTTCAATTTGAAATATATTTTCTTGCAAGTCAAGTATATAAAGTCCATTTCGCAAATTTTCAATACCATATAAAACATCGTATTTATAAATAGAACAACCATTGTTCTTTATAATAGCGTTAAATCCTTCCATATCTAATACAGAAAGAGAAATAATGTTTCTAATAATATTCGGAACAAAATAACAATTATTTAATTAAATGAACTTGCCCAAAGGCGTCGCTAAACAATAAGTCCCTATAGCTAATTCAGCAACCTTTGCTCCATTCCCCACTCGTAGGATGACCTCATCATTGCTCAGCTTTCTATTTCTGACCAGTCCCTTCACATTATTACATATGTGAGAACCACAGCCGGTATCCAATACCCAAGTAGAATTTTAACTTTCTGAAAAATTAATTTCAATCATGAACAAACCTTGATTAGAAGTGGAAGCTTCTCCAAGCTTCTTCTCTACCAGAAACTTCTTGCAGTTCCTCTTCCAATGACCCGGCTCGTTGCAATGGAAGCACATTCCTTTGCTAGCTGGATCAGGTTTCTTTTGTTCCTTTATGTTCACCTTGCCCTTGGTCATCCGAGATCGGAAGAGCTCCTTAGATATCTCACATCTAGCAGTCCTACTTTGTTCACCATACAACTCCTTGAGGTGAATCAACATAGTAGTAGCATCCATGTTTTCATGCTGACGCTGAAGCTCGTTATTCATGGATGCGAGCATGATGCATTGAGCCACAGATGCATCATCTTACCACTTTACAATGGTGGCAATCTCTTCCTCAGAGGCTGTTTCTGGAACAGTTCTAGGGACAGGTGAGTTTAGGACATAAGAAATCTTTTCAGCAGTGAGAACTATTCTCAAATTTCTTAGCCAGTCTGTATAATTCGGCCCGGTAAGCTTATTAGCATCAAGTATGCTTCGTAGTGAAATTAGTGATTTTGACATTTTTAAAATTCTGCATGTGAAAAATAACATTTTTAGCAAACATTCATTTTATTAATTTTGCATACCAAAATAAATTTAGGTCTTTATTTTAAATTGGTATCTCCCACTATTTTTATCAAACAATATTACCCTCACTTATATAGTTCGGCAACATCTAATTAATGATTTGCTAGTGAGAATAAGGATCCCATTTCAAATGTATATAACCTTGTGGATAGCACAACAAGCGATATACAAATAAATAGGTAGACAACTCTTGTCAATTACATCACCATATAACTCCTTTTATTTTGCCTCTTAAATCATAATGGTCAAGTGTGTGCACATCCGAACTAAAATGATTTAAGTTAAGTCCAGCCTAGCACTTCCATAAATTCAAAAAAAAAATGTTCATCCTTGTGGATAGCACAACAAGACTAGATCTTTCTTGATAAGCATCAAATGTGATTAATTAACATCTTAAATACTCAATACTTACCTTGTGGATAGCACAACAAGCTCATATTAAATATTTAATACTCTATTAATTTATCATGCTAGAAGGCGACGTTCGATATTCCAAATATCTTTGAACGCTTCGGACTTAATATTATTTTTTTGAGGGGTTTGTTATTATTTGTCTCATCTTGTTTAGCGCACATACACACACACATATGTATATATATATATATATATATATATACACACACATATATATATATATATATATAAAATACGCGTCATTTTATTAAACATGCGAAGCATGTTTGCATAAAATATAATATATATAATATTTAGCATGCAATATAGAATACTATATTCTACTCGGATTGATTATGGACTTTTATTCTAGTTTGGTTCACTAGAGCCACCAAGTGAACCAAAAAATCAAACCTAGGAGTGCAAGAATTTAAATTTAAATATAACTATTACATTTAAACCCGAGCTCCATACAAATGGGTCTTCACGCGTTCCTTGCTCCTCGGTCTCCAATTTCTTCAAAATAATTCTAACTATTTCTATTACATAAACTATAATTAAATAGAAACCTTGATCAGCAGTCAAGGGGAAGTATATAGGAAGGAGATAGAATTTACATAGAGAATAAAACTAGAGAAGACGAGGTACGCAGACCCCATTTTATAAAACCCATTCATTCAAGCATTCATCCAAAATAAAATCTAATCACATTGGTCAAATAGTCCATAATCAATCCCTATTTATTATCATACATATCACCATATATATCAATAAATAAATATCCATCTCATGAATTAAAACATTCCATATATATATGAGTATCATTTAATGGGCAATTTTAAATTGCATGAAATCCAATTTCAAGATTAAAATAAACTCTTTATTTTAATTATAAAATTATTAAGAATATAATATATATATATATATATATATATATACATATAATATTAACATAAATCCTTAATGAGATTTCGGCAAAACAAATCTCCTGGATCACCTTTTTAATATATATAAATATATAATATTTATTTTTGAAAAACAAATTGATCAATCACTTTTTTAATAACCACATTATCCTGCAGGTAGTATTATCAGGTCACCTTTTGAAAAAGTGCAGGAATCTGGATATATATATGAATCAATATTGCCATTAAGCTTTCTACGAAAAACGGGAATCATTTTTTTTTCACCGAATTCAGTAGCGTGAAAGAGAAAAAAATACTATTTTCATTTTTTTTCTTCAATAAATAATAATTTTATATAATTAATTATGCCCAATAAATTATTCTAAATACATACCCATACATATATGTAATCAAAATAATTAATAATTGCATAAAGGTTTGGCTCTGATGCCACTGTTGGGTTTGTACGAAATCGTGACGCAATAAAATTGTAAAAATTAGCGGAAGCATAGTGTATCAGAGTTTAAAAATTTCTACAAAACCATTATCCGGGTCATCCTTTATGAAAATTATTAATTTAAAACGATAAATAAGAAGTTATGGAATCATACACTTGTAGAATGAAGCTTCCACAAATACGAGTTCAACTCCTTGTTCTTCGTGATCTCCTTGAATTTTCGGGTTAGATTCCTTCCTTTGATCAACGTTAGCCACCCAAGTGTTTGGCCTCTAGAGGTGATCCACCAAGGAAGATGAATTATCAAGAAGGAGGGTGGTTGGCTTAGTTTTCTATCCTCTATAGAAAAGGAGTACTCTCCAACAATTGGAATTGCATCATCCGATATCTATTATAAGACTCATCTTATATAGATATTGGTCAACCCTTCTAATCCTATTAGACATGGGATTTTATTTAATTAATTAAACTCCTTTAATTAATTTAGGCTTCCCACCACATTGGGAATAATTAATTAAATTTATTTAATTAATTTGTTTCTTAATCTTATTAGGAATAAATGAGAGTACTAATATTAAATTAATTACTAAACCCTTTTAGAAATTAAAATAATAATAATTGTAATAATATTAATAAGACATCTCTTATTAATTTATATTTAATATTTTCAAAATATTAAATACTAAACATTAAGCTATTTAATTTATTCTATCACCATAGATTAAATTAATTATACTTAATGCATTATTACGATTATGCCATTACCTTCTTAAATAATTATTCTTCCTTTTATGGTGTGACCCTTTAGGTTCTCCATATTAAACCGATTGTGAATAAATCAATTAGAACAATTCTAATCTTATTTAAATAAATAAATTAAACTAATAATCTATTTAAATAAATAATATTTAGTCTATAATAGGGATAAGCCTCCCTAGCGATCAACGACTTTCTAGATAATATAGATTTCAACATTAATCATAAAAGAATCTGTGAGTAAATAGTTACCGTAAAATTCAATCCTTCCACCATATAATTTCCTAATTAAATATAAGATATGGATTTACTGTCAAGTCTTATTTTATTTAATTATATGTATTTCGATTAGAAAACGCACAACTCCAAATAATGCAAATTAGAAACCTATTTCTAATTTCATTCTACCTTGGCTAAGGATTCCTGGGTTGTCATTTAACGAATCACATAGGACATTTCTCCTCTTTTACTAGAGGTGGTAGATTCTTTATTGATCATACATTAACTCCATATGCAACTCATTATACCCAAGCATACCCTATATATGCCTTAAAAGGCCTGAAGGAATAAGTCAAAGTATAATTTGTTACATACAAGATACTATGATGATCTAAAGTCCAAGGATCACTTGTACTACTATCACATTAGGAATTCCTATTGACAGGCGAGTAAAACTCCATTAGGTATTCCATAGCGAGTCACGTTCAGTGAACTTATTCTCCAATAAGCACCTACATACTTGCTTTAGTGTCTCCACACAAATGATCATGAGATCAGTCATCCTCATCCAATGAGCAAGCAACATATATACCAATCTATTCGGATTTACTAATCCCCATTTTAGTAATCCCACAATTGGGAACTATTTTAGTTTTTAAGCTTTCTAAGAATTTAGATCTCATTAGCATGATCTCATCATAATTCTAAAATCATTGCTTAAAACTATGGGTTATTTACATATTATTAAAAACAGCACGATGTAGATAATTAAATGCCTTAAATAAATATTTTATTAATAAATAAATAAGATTGTTTACAAAGTATGTGCTTTATCATCATACATGATTGGCTTGTAGGCACACTACTATCAGAACTGTCATCGGTCTGTACCCGATGCTTCGCTGCTGGGGTTGAGCCAACTACTGAACCGTCATTGGTCTGTACCCTACGCTTCGCTGGTGTTGAGCCAACGGCTGAACTGTCACCGATCTATACCCGATGCTTCGCTGGGGCTGAGCCAACGGCTGAACTGTCATCGATGCGACGCTTCGCTGGGGTTGAGCCAACGGCTGAACTGTCATCGGTCTGTACCCGATGCTTCGAAAGTGACAGTTTTTGGCATTTTAGTGATGTTTTTCAGCAATTTTCATCATTAGTCCCCGGATATTGCTTTAGGATGACTACTAATGGCTTTCATGAAGTTCCACTCTTTGTCAATAATCAGCTGCTTAAACGCAGGATTTCAGGACAAACCGCTCAATTACGTAGCAATTTTTTCTCAGATTTGACTTTTCAGCTCTTTTAAACTCAGTTTTAACTCGAACTGGACCGAGCCAAAGGGGGTGGGACCCATCCTGGGGAGCCACAGGTATGGGTGTGGCAGTCGCAGGTGGGCCCGCTCCTTTATGCGGATTTATATTGGGCAGCAGCAAGCTCATAAACTCATTTTCAGTTTTGAGTTTATATAGAAATCCAATTTTCTTTTTCAGATCTATGGAGTTTGGGCAACTTTTTTCAGATTCCGTTAGCGGCCACGCATTCTGCACGTCTAAGGTGACGTTTTCATCTCTTCTTTTCAAGTTTTAACCGATAAAACTGTGTAAACTACGTAGGGTGCTTTTGAACACAATGTATAAAAAATGTATGCTTATATGACTTGATAAAAAAAATTTGACTTCATAAGTTTGCATATTTTACTGCAATGCACGTTTTGATGTAAGAAATTTTGAATTCTGAGACAGTCAATTGACGCCTTTTTTGATCAGTTTACTCATCCTTTTTGAGGCCTAGTAAGCCTGGATTTTCAACTACAAATGTCCATGGAGATTTAGCGGCCACGTGAAGTTAATTTTTGATTTTTCTTCATAAATATGAACTGTTTCTATTTTTGGATAGGTGTGCTACTAAATGGCCACCTAGACATGCATATGTGCATACAGACAGTCCATTTTACAAAAGAGACTCTAGCAAAAAAATTTAAAAGTCTAAGAATTTAATAAACATGAAATTTTGACTCTACTGGGGATTTTGGTTGACCCAGACATGTTTTAGAACTTAGAAATGCAAAAAATACTGATTTAAATTAATAAGCCATAGGTTTTAGGCTTACCTCACCCTTTCTGAGGTGATTTGGAGACTTTATCCAGGTGATGGATCCAGATAGACCCAGCAGTGCTATCAAGGTTGTCCCAGGAGTAAGACGGAGGAGAGTCTCTGATGTTCCTCAGCCATGGCCAGCCCGGCCGCCTCGCAGATTGGCTGAGTCCGTGATTCGTCCTATCCGGGTTGATCCGTTGGTTGATGTAGACGATGAGGAGGCTCCATTCGTTGATCCCGCCCTAGCTCAGGCTCCACGTGCGGAGCTTCCAGGCATTGTGGTGCCACTTCAGGAGCTGCTGGGAGATTTGAGTCGCCATCCATCGAGATTCCTTCACGCCAACGAGGTGACTGAAGTTTCCTTTTTGGATTTCCTTTCTTTCTTCCTTTTGCCATTTTAGAGCACAGGTTTGATATGAGTTGGCATTTTGATGCAGGTTCCTGGCTTTATGCAGCCCAGAGGGAAATGGTTTAATGTGCATTCTTTGTACCACACTCTTCATTCAGATTACAAGGCCATTGTAGATACCTGGGGGTTTCAAGCATTCTTTTCTATCCCTCCCCGCTGTTGCCCCTAGGGTTATTTGAGGGCTTTATCTGAGCGCTGGTTCTACCAGACTCAGTCTCTCTATTTGCTAGATTGTGAGGCGATGATGACGCCTATGGACTGGAGGTTCATCACCGGGATAGAGTTCGGAGGTGAGCTATTGCCTGTTGTGGCTGATATTTCACCTACTACCGTTCGTTCCCTCTTGGGAGTTCCTGCGACTGCCATCAAGGGTCGAACAGTCCATTTTGGTCTCTTGGCATAGATGCCCATAATGGGGCTTTAACTAAGCCTCTGCCTGGTGATCAGAGGGCTAGAGATCGCATCTTGAGGATACTATTTTTGGTGATCATTAGGAGTTGTTTCTTTACAGACAACTCTTCGACGGTGTCCGTTGCCCTGGTTAGTGCCACTCGGTGCGTGGAGCGCCTCAGTGATTTTGATTGGGGTAACTATACCTTTGCCTATTTTCTCTTAGGGATGCATATGCGCTCGGAGGGTGTGACGGAGGCTTGGTATGGGTTTTACCCGTTCTTGCTGGTGAGTACATCTCTCTTGTACCTTTTTGATTTCCTTATTTATATTTGTCAGTCTTGATCACTGAGGACTTTTGATATTTGCATGGCCAATTTTGGGCATATGAGCGAATTCTTTGCCTACGTCCCGCCACTACTTTAGGCCTGGAAACCTATCCTCGGGGACAGCGTTAGCACCACTCCACCTTAATGGAGGTCCGTGTAGCTGAGGGATTCACCTACTCCGCCTGTAACTTGAGCTATTGACAGTCGGATCGATCTCGTAGGTCCCGTATACCTCAGACTTTTTGACAGTCGGGTTTGAGGGCGACTTTCCCACTGGCCGAGAGTTTGCATTGTCCACCCGCATAGTTCCATTTTTGATAGAGGGAGGTTGGGAGCTCTGTTTAGGAGAGCGTGCTATTAGGAACATCACGGGGGAGATCCGTATTCCCTTTGTTTCTCCTGCTTGGCATCACTGGCCACTGGCTCAGCCACTCACAGACATTCCTATGGTGGGCGTAGATGGCTTCACCCTGTTAGAGGGTCCGTACAGCCAGGAGGCATTTCATAGCTGGTGGTGTCCTCGCACTATTGGGGCTCAGACTCGTGCTACCTAGTTCATGGCAGATATGGTGTCGTGGTTTATAATGATGACAAATTGGATAGCTTGCTTGAGAGATCCGACTCATTTGGACCAGATCACAGGATTGACCCAGTAGTTGGAGAGGGCACATTTGTTCATCAGGCACCTTGGCCGAGAGCCATCCGAGGTGGATTCTTTTGGTCCTTCCAGCCCTGGAGCTGGCCTTTCCATATGTCTATTTTCTAGCAGCTTTGCCGGTGCTGATCCACCCTTGTATCGACCGGACATTCCCACTGGTTGAGACTTTGTGACTCAGGAGGAGCTGGAGCAGGTTGATAGCTTGGATGCAGATATTCTAGATCTCTTTTGATAGCTTCCCATGGTATATATTTTGATAGGCCTCTGTTAGTAGTTGGGTGGTTGTGCCTCATATCCCTGTACTTTTTTTTATTTTGGATTGTATTATCCGACAGAGATGATACTTGCAGTAGATAGTTTATTCTAGATATGCATGATATTTCCTATCTATTGTATCATGTTTATCATTTTCATTATGCATATATTATTTCATGGATATGCACTTAGGCAGAAGAGTTTAGATTTGACCCCTGGATGGTCTTGTGATACGGTGATACAGATGTCATCATCGACGGCCAGCCGCATTAAGCATTTACCACCATTCTTGGTAGTATTGTCATTGAGGTCGTGGTACGATAGTCTGCCCTTCCCAGCCAGAGGAACAGTAGATCGGATGTTGGAGCATTTATTGGACCTTGTAGATTTCCAGGTCCCATACAAATTTGTAGATGGCATTCTATCCTATTGGATACCTGAGCGACAGGTTTTTTGCTTTAGGCGGCATGAGTTGACATCGACCTTGGAGGAGTATGAGCGGCTTACAGGTTTAGCACTGGACCTGCCTTGAGCTCGCACAGCTATTAGCGACATGAGGAGACCATTCATGAGCATGTCAGGTCCTGCGACACAGAGTAGTCACTGATGAGATCATTTCAGGACATGTGATCTCTATCGACTTTCTGATCAATCGCTACGGCAGGCTAGATAACTACGATCGACACGCTGAGGATTTTATTATCTTGGCAGAGAAGTGGCATTCGGCCCGGATAGACGTCTTGCTGATGTGCATTACGGCTTACGTATACATGCCACTATACTTGGACCATTTAGATATTGGTTTGATGGTCGTGGTCTGTGCCCTTAGGCAGGGTAGCACTATTCTGCTGATGATACTGGCCGAGACCTTGAGGTCAGCTACCTATTGCAATACCCATCCAGATGGATTTTTTAGAGGTAGCTCCGTCCTTCTGTATGCATGGCTCATGACCCATTTGCGTCCGATTGGCACTTTTAGACACCACGAGTACTGCTTTACCCATGAGATAGCCCTGTCCTACTCCTTTCAGCCAGCGGAGTGTTCGGATGCAGTGACATGGTCGGCTTTTCTGTCAAATATTGAGCATCCCTTTTCGATTATGCCATGCTCAGGGCTAGTATCCTCTTATAGCTTCATCACCTATGCAGTCGGTGTGACATCCAGGATTTTTAAGACATTATAAATGAGAATTTAATAAATAAAATTTTTATTTTAAGATGTTCAAGTACGAGTATGTGTATACATGTCATATATTGTGAAATATGTGAATTGATTTGAAGAGAATTGTATATATTAATTTTAATATTTATTGAAGTAAATAAATATTTTAATTAAATTATTTATTGAGTTAAATAAATAATTATGTGATTATGGTGAAGTGATTTAATTAAGTGTAACATATTAATTAAATAGATATTTAATATTTAATTTAATTGATGTAATAATTTTATGTTATAGTTCTAATTTAATTGGGATAATTAAATTTGATGAAGTTATGTGGTAATTGTTACATGAAATTATAATTAGCGAGTAATTATAATTATGTGATAATTTTATGTGATTAATTGATGTTAGACTTTTAATTAATTAAATTAGAAGGTTAAGATTTGATTAATTAAAGGATAACGTTAAGAGATGTGTTAAAGGATTTATTAAAAGAATAAAAAGGGCTTTTAAATTAGTTTTATCCAAACAAGGCCCTTAAAACTATTTTTAAAAGGTTTTACCAAACAAGGCCCTTACTTTTGTTTTAATCATGTTTTACCAAACAAGACCTTAACTACTAAAAATTAGTTTTTTTAAAATAACTTGTTTTGCCAAACAAGCCTTAGGGCTTTTCAAATTCAATTTGTAACTTATTGCAATTATGGTATTAAGTATGTGGTTTAATTGCTTGGGAGTTATATATATATATATTATATAATTACACATATAATATATATCATATTAGCTATATGTTAAAAAACTACGTTACTTTAGAAAATAAAAGAGTTAGATGTTAGAACAAAAGGTTAGTCTGTGTAGAAAGAAAACACAGAAAACCTAGAGATAGAGAGAAAAGAAGGAAGAAGAAGAGAGAAGAAGAGGAGGAATGGAGGAAGGCTTTGAGAGAAAGTCCTTGTTCAACCTTATCATGATCTTCTTCTTACTCAATAAGCCAAGGTATAATCTCTAATCTTGTAGTTTAGAGATTTTATAATGATGTTCTTCATGATTGAGTTCTCTGTAAATTGAGTTATCATGAAAAGTTAGTGTAAACATAAAATTGTATATATGAATTGTGTCAAATATGCTTAAAATTGATTTATATGCTAATTAGGATGTTTAATCTATATGTATATGATGAACATAAGGGATTCATGTTCATCAAGAAGTTACAGTGAATATATTTTAAAACTATATGGTTTTCTTTAAAATCAAAAATATAAGTTTTATGGTGGATTGTTGTACAAATTGATTGAGAATTTTGTTAATTTGTCAAGGAACGTGTTCAAGTATGTTTTGAATTGTGTATTTCGTTTTAAAAATAAATTTACAGTGTTCAATTTTATCAAGAACACGTATCAATGATTTTTCTTCAAAAATTATGAAATTGGTTGTTTTAAATTGTGTGTTTTGATGATTTCATGTGTTAAGACATGTTAGGAGTTAGAATTTATGTTTTCTATAAAGTGATTATGAATTATATTGACTGGAAGTGGAATTTTGTGTTGAAAAATAAGTCAAATTGGCTTTTTTTCTACATAGTTCGCGAGCAAAACATAAACCGCTGGAGGGGGCCCACCCCGGCGAGCCTTGCTAAGTTTAGAACCCCCGTCCCGGCAGGGGGTATGCAGAAAAGAAAGCTTATTTTTTTGTGTATTTTGAAAAGCTAAGTTTATGTGATAATTGATGACATGTTAGCATACCTTAAAATGTTAAATAATAGTAATGAGTTATATTAATAATATAATGTGTAATTATAATTTGAATAATTATAATTATAGTAAAGGTATAATTTAAATTATAATTGTTAAATTATAATAATATAGTTTGATTAATCAAAGTAAATGTTTAACGTGAAGTATAATTTGTTTAATTATAACTTAATATGATATGTGATTATAATTTGGAATAATTATAATTAAGGTAAAAGTGTAATTTAAATTGTAATCTATTTAATTATATTTTAATGAGTGCATGAATTGAAATGGATTATTTATATTCTAATTAATTATTTAATTTAAATTATAATTTGATTAAAGTGGATGTTTAAATTATAATTCGTTTAATTATAATTTAATATGAGTATGTAATTATTAGTTGATTAATTATGTGAGAAGTTATATGATTACGTAATGTGATAATGTGATATGATTAATTATTAACTTAGTAGTTAAAAAGGAATGAGGTAACCTAAAGTGATTAACTAACTATGATGATTAGCTATGTGGTAATTAACTTATATCGTTAATTATACATATAATTTGACAGTGTGTCAAATGAATGGGAAAGAATTAGGAAGTATAAAGTAGAAATTACTTAGACGTTTGCTAAGCGTTGATAGGTGACTAATAATTGATGCGTATGGTAATACGTTATGTAGGATTCACGAAGTGTAAATTATATTAAGCTTTTTTCGGTAATTGGTAATCTACGAGCCATGCAAGTCTTTCGGTTCCTATTTTCTACGTGAACTTGGTGAACTGTTTTAAATTATATTGCAAAGAGCATGACATGTTATATATGTTGTAAGCATGAATGTTAAAGTCAATTTGTGACTACATTGATTGATTAAAGAATGTTGATTGAGTAAGGAACTCAATCTTTATATTTGTTATGTGAATTAAAGTAATGTATGCCATGTTACTTTAATTATTATGAGATGTGTGTTGAGCATGTTATTATATGCTATGTGATGCATGAAAACTGTTAGAACTTGCTGAGCTGTCGAGCTCACTCTTGCAAATAACCATATTTGCAGGTCAAGGATGCAAGGTAATGATACGTGCTAGTTAAACTTTAATAGGGATCAATAGCGATGCAAAAAATTATTTATTCTAGATGAGTAATGTAATTGTTTTAAATGTAACATGATTGTTAAATTGTAAGTTGAGCTATCTGATGTATATGAATATTGCTTTATGATGTAAGACTTGTATAGTTATTTTGTTGTAACGATTCATGATATAGATTTGAATCGAAGAGATGTAAGGTAAAGGTTGCGATTCAGGACAATAAAGAAAGATTTTATAAAAGTTTTAAATATTCCGCATTTTTGGTGATTTTAATATTGAATAATGATGTAAAGATATATTAAAGTTGTATTGTTAGCGATCGAGAAGGAGAATATTATTGTATAAATTTTGGGGTCGTTACAGTTGGTATCAAAGCTATAGGTTATACACCTTAGGTAAGAGTACCTTAGGCTATGACCTTAGGTTATAAGAAGTTAAGTTTAAGTTACGTATAACGAAAAGGTGATTCTTTTCACATACGTAGATGTATAAGATTAGTTAAGTCCTAGAAATGTTATAAGAAGAAGATGAGAATGACGAGGAATAAAACTCGAATAAAATATTGAGTAACATAAATGATATTAAATTCTTAAAGGAAGAGTTGATTAATAAACAAGAAGATTCAAAGAAGAATCTAAGAGATATAAAGATAAGAATCATGAGTTGCCTAACTCCAATAATGAAGATGACGAATAATGATGAATAGACAAAGTCTATAATATTAAAAGCATAATAAAATCATGATATGACATGATGAAAGGAAAAGACAAGAAGTTTTTAAAACAAAAACGATAATGAGATAAGAAAAGAATCATAAGGGAGATGATTATAGAAAAAGATCACGGCACGGTCTTTTAAAGTTGTAAAGATAGATGGTCTGTAATGATTGAATAGTTATAGTTGAGACTATAACGAGAATGTTCTATGATATAGTACGAGATAAACTCACGAGGAGTTATAAATGATGAGATACAGAAAGTCTGTATCGAGTATAGAGCGAGAAGTTATAAGTAAGATAGAGTTAAGTGGGATTTCAACTGAGGACTCATGTGGTGGCTGAGTTGTACAAATCTTGTATGGGCAGGGTTTTGTGCTTACACTTGGCTTATCATATTGATAATCGTTGGAAGGTTGGTGTCGCGCTATCGATATATATATGACGAGGAGGTGATTCTTTTCTCATATTATGTTTGATAGTTAGAGTCAATAAAGATTAGATTAGATGATATTAAGATTATATTAGATGATCTTAAGATTACATTAGATGATCTTAAGGTTAGGCGAGTTCTTAAAACTCATATTTATGGTAAGTTCATGACTCATAATCTTATGTATGTTTTTAACCCCTAAGCATATGGACAGTCTCTGATCAGTTCTTTGACTACGTATTGCTAGGACAAGCTCTTAAACTCATATTATTGTGGCAAATTCCTGAACTTCCAAAGTGTGGTAAGTTCCATGAACTATACTAGGGTATAGAAAGTTTATGGTATAGAAAGTATTGATGTTGTTCAAGATTGATAGAATGTTTAAGTAATGATAGAGTAAAGATTTAATTGATGGAGATGGTTTTATATTCTAAATCTCCTATCTTTGCTAGATTTTCAAAATTTATTGACTTCGTGCTAATGTTGCACTTCTGTTTTCTTAAAAAACATTGGATCAAATGATGGAACCAATGAGTTTTTAAAATAGTGCTATTATTCACATGGCTATTCTAATTACTTCAGCTAAACAAAAATGATTTTAAATCTTCAAAATATAATTTATATGCATCATTTGATATGGTGTAGAAACAATAATCGAGGAAGTTATCAATGCAGTTAAACCTAGTGTTGGATGTGATCGGATGATCGTCAGCCCACTATGGTATGATGTAGTATGACGACGTCATGTAATGACGAAATCCTCAACGTACTATTACTACGGTACGGTATCAAGATATTATGAAAAGATTTATTTATTATTTTAGTTTTCTTAAACTACAAAAAAAAGAGATTTATTGACTTTCAGTTTCTTTAAATGAAAAAATAATAATTTTGAGTTGGTTAAGGATATATATATATATATATATATATATATATTTCGATTCCTGTCCGAGTTGTTGTTAGAAGTTTATGCTACTTGATTTAGCTAGACAAATATTGAAAGATGCTTATGAAATTCGAGAGTTCTTGGTCAAACTATGCCAAACCAAATTATTTTGGTGCAGATTCAAATGTTAAGAAGCTGAGGTGAACAACCCTATAAAAGAGGACATGTTATCGGAGACTATGGTTCCTAGTGTAATGCATATAGTCGTTACGATGTACTACGTTTGGGCCCAACGTAGGGGTATGATAGGCTGGCCGCTTATAGTACCGATGCGGTTTATAGTGTGAAGTACCGGGGGTGAAGCACTATTAAACCTAAAAAAAAGTTCAAGGTCTTGTGACCACTCAGCATGATTTGGAATCTTTTAAATTCCTGAGTTATTTATATCGCTTCCCAATTATTGAGCAATTGTGAAAGATTCTTATTATTCTGAAGGAGAATGTAGCGAGAAGGATATTCCTTAGAAAGAAGTAGTGGTAGAACGCTTTAATCCAGTGAATGAAAATATTAAAATTTTGAGGACGAAATTTCTAGAAGAATGGGTGAATGTGATAACCCGAACAATTATAGATGGTGAGTTATGAAGTATATGAATTCTACGAGTAGAGTATATTGTAATGATCCTTAGAAAGGAAACGAACGAGTTAAAGAATATATAATATTCGATATATAATTGAGTTTAAATTGAAGGTTTTGTAATAAAACCTAAAAGTTGTTGAAGAAATGAATGGAGTAGTATACATAAATGTTGTTAAGTTAACGTGTTGAAGTTATTCAACAATAAAATTATGAAAGAGATTTTGGTGAAAATCGAGTAAGGGAGGTTTTCGTTGATTCCGAGGACGGAATCCTTATAAGGACGGAAGGATGTGACATCCCAAATTTTTAAGACATTATAAATGAGAATTTAATAAATAAAATTCTTATTGTAAGATGTTCAAGTTCGAGTATGTGTATACGTGTCATATATTGTGAAAAATGTGAATTGATGTGAAGAGAATTGTATATATTAATTTTAATATTTGAAATAAATAAATATTTTAATTAAATTATTTATTGAGTTAAATAAATAATTATGTGATTATGGTGAAGTGATTTAATTAAGTGTAACATATTAATTAAATGGATATTAATATTTAATTTAATTGATGTAATAATTTTATATTATAGTTCTAATTTAATTGGGATAATTAAATTAGATGAAGTTATGTGGTAATTGTTACATGAAATTATAATTAGCGAGTAATTATAATTATGTGACAATTTTATGTGATTAATTGATGTTAGAATTTTAATTAATTAAATTAGAAGGTTAAGATTTGATTAATTAAAGGATAACGTTAAAAGATGTGTTAAAGGATTTATTAAAAGAATAAAAAGGGCTTTAAAATTAGTTTTACCCAAACAAGGCCCTTAAAATTATTTATAAAAGATTTTATCAAACAAGGCCCTTACTTTTGTTTTAATCATGTTTTACCAAACAAGACCTTAACTACTAAAAATCAGTTTTTTTTTTAAAATAACTTGTTTTGCTAAACAAGCCTTAGGGCTTTTCAAATTCAATTGTAACTTATTGCAATTATGGTATTAAGTATGTGGTTTAATTGCTTGGGAGTTATATATATATATATATATATATATATATATATATATATATATATATATATATCCATGGTTTTTCTTCAAAAATCATGAAATTGGTTGTTTTGATGATTTAATGTTTTAAGACATGTTAGGAGTTAGAATTTATGTTTTCTATAAAGTGATTATGAATTGTATTGACTGAAAGTAGAATTTAGTGTGGAGAAATAAGCCAAATTGACCTTTTTTTTCTGCACAGTTCGCGAGCAAAACTTGAACCGCTGGAGGGGGCCCACCCCGGCGGGCCTTGCTAAGTCTAGAACCCCCGCCCCGGCGGGGGGTATGCAGAAAAGAAAGCTTTGTTTTTTTTGTGTGTATTTTGAAAAGCTAAGTTTATGTGATAATTGATGACATGTTAGCATACCGTAAAATATTAAATAATAGTAATGAGTTATATTAATAATATAATGTGTAATTATAATTATAGTAAAGATATAATTTAATTTATAATTTTTAAATTATAATAATATTGTTTGATTAATCAAAGTAAATGTTTAACGTGAAGTATAATTTGTTTAATTATAACTTAATATGATATGTGATTATAATTTAGAATAATTATAATTAAGGTAAAAGTGTAATTTAAATTATAATCTATTTAATTATAATTTAATGAGTGCATGAATTGAAATGGATTATTTATAATCTAAGTAATTGTTTAATTTAAATTATAATTAGTTTAATTATAATTTGATTAAAGTAGATGTTTAAATTATAATTCGTTTAATTATAATTTAATATGAGTATGTAATTATTAGTTGATTAATTATGTGAGAAGTTATATGATTACGTAATGTGATTATGTGATATGATTAATTATTAACTTAGTAGTTAAAGAGGAATGAGTTAACCTAAAGTGGTTAACTAACTATAATGATTAGCTATGTGGTAATTAACTTATATCATTAATTATATATATAATTTGACAGTGTGTCAAATGAATGGGAAAGAATTAGGAAGTATAAAGTAAAAATTACTTAGACGTTTGCTAAGCGTTGATAGGTGACTAATAATTGATGCGTATGATAATACGTTATGTAGGATTCACGAAGTGCAGATTATATTAAGCTTTTTTTCGGTAATTGGTAATCTACGAGCCAGGCAAGTCTTTCGGTTCCTATTTTCTACGTGAACTTGGTGAACTGTTTTAAATTGTATTGTAAAGAGCATGATATGTTATATATGTTGTAAGCATGAATGTTAAAGTCAATTTGTGACTACATTGATTGATTAAAGAATGTTGATTGAGTAAGGAACTCAATCTTTATATTTGTTATGTGAATTAAAGCATGTATGCCATGTTACTTTAATTATTATGAGATGTATGTTGAACATGTTATTATGTGCTATGTGATGCATGAAAACTGTTAGAACTTGCTGAGCTGTTGAGCTCACTCTTGCAAATAACTATTTTTGCAGGTCAAGGATGCAAGGTAATGATACGTGCTAGTTAAACTTTAATTGAGATCATTTGCGGTGCAAGAAATTATTTATTATAGATGAGTAATGTAATTGTTTTAAATGTAACATGATTGTTAAATTGTAAGTTGAGCTATCCGATGTATATGAATATTGCTTTATGATATATGACTTGTATAGTCATTTTGTTGTAACGATTCATGATATATATTTGAATCGAAGAGATGTAAGGTAAAGGTTGCGATTCAGGAAAATAAAGAAAGATTTTATAAAAAATTTAAATATTCCGTATTTTTAGTGATTTTAATATCGAATAATGATGTAAAGATAGATTATAGTTGTATTGTTAGCAATCGAGAAGGAGAATATTATTGTATGAATTTTGGGATCGTTACAGTCGGCATGGATTATCTGGCCTTAGCGGGATTGAGAGGGGTGACCATTTACCATCCATTGGCAGTTATGGGTCAGTTTGATCAGTTCCAGAGCCTACACCAGTTTGAGGTGGCCGTTGATCAACGGATATCAGCTTCATCTCTGTCGTCAACCGATCTGATCAGGATTTATGAGTGTTGGACTCATATGGAGAGGGCTGATTTCTCTACTAGACATCTAGATCGCTCTCCGGAGTATTAGGTGTGGTTGGATGCTGACATAGCAGCAGCTATAGTCATCCATTTAGCTCTGATCATAATTTCAGATCAGGAGGAGCGTATGGAGGATCCTGATTCTCCCACGGAGGATGAGTTATTCACCGGCTTGACAAAGGCTTTAGTTAGTGACCCTCTGAGCATTCCCGCCGATACATATCCAGCTATTGCTGATTCACTAGCTCTGATGACTTTCGAGAGAGATCAGACTATTGCGTTGATGTTGGCAACTGTGTCCGGCAGAGATACAGCTTTCGCTGCCAGAGACGAGGCTCGAGCTATTCGAGATGCATCATTGATTGAGAGAGACGAGGCTCGATCTACCCGAGATGCAGCTCTTGAGGAGATAGATGAGGTCCGATCTGTCAGAGATGCAGCCTTTGAGGAGATTAAGGAGGTTTTGATTGCCAAGGATGCGGCTTTTGTGGAGAGGGACGAGGCCATAGCCACCCGAGATGTATATATTGCTAACAACGCAGCCCTCAGGTCATATACAGACAACCTGGTTAGAGAGATGAGTGCATTTATAGATGGCCATAGCAGCACCATACAGATGGCAGTGGATGTCCTCGCTTGTATAGAGGCTGAGGGTATTGCACTTGCAGTTGCTCCCCCATCTTCTGAGAGAGATGCCATGTTGGCATTGCTGTCTCGCTTGTCCATGGGTCCATAGACTAGCTTTATTTTTCCTGCATATACTAGATCAGCCATTTTTGTTATGTACAGGACACTATGTATAGATCAAACAATATTATATATTATAGAAATATATTTTGATTCACTTCCTTGTTGAATATGTATTGTCATTGCTAAGTGATTACCATTTCTTTCATGACTTGCTGTTGTTGATGTATCATGAGCTTCTCCTTGATGGATTGACAGTGAGATGTCGGGGAACATCTCAGATGGGCCTGTTGACCAGGGAGGATGGATAGAATTTAGGTTTTATAAGGTTTCGGTGTCGTGGAACTGGTTTTTATTGGTTTTTAGTTTTTCTTTGAAGGTAATACCGCACCCTGAATGGCTACCTATGTACTCCCGGGTTGAGGGAGATCAGGTCATTCGTAGTTCGATCTTTGCGTGAGAGGTTTGAGAAATGTCTCTTTTGAGTTTGGTTTGATAGGTTTTTGAAATTTTATTTGGTTTGACCGCACCGTGAATGGCTGCCTACGTACTCCCGGGCTGAGGGAGATCATGTCATTCGTAGTTCGATCTTCTAGTGAAAATCAAAACTAATTTGATTGATTCGCAGGACCAGGATGATGGTTGGCATGTGCTTCAGACATAATACCTCTTTATGGTGTCTGAGTTGATGAGTTGGGGAAATTCGCTCTCGTCCATTTCTTGCAATCTGATAGCTCTTTCTGTCAACACTTCTTTGACAATGAAAGGGCCTTCCCAATTTGGGGCAAACTTTCCTTTAGCTTCGTCTTGATTGGCCAAAACTTTCTTAAGCACTAGGTCGTTCTCTTTTAATTGTCGGATTCGGACTCTCTTGTTGTATGATCTAGCAATCCTTTGCTGATATAACTACCCGTGGTAAATGGCTGTAGCCCTCTTTTCATTTATCAGGGACAGCTGGTGGTATCATTCTTGTAACCACTGATCTTCATCCATCTGAGCGTCTATTAACACTCACAAGGACTCCATCTCTACTTCTATGGGAAGGACTGCTTCCATGCCACAGACCAATGAATAGGGGGTAGCCCCAGTAGAGGTACGCATTGACGTCCTGTATGCTAACAGAGTCAGAGGCAACATGTCAGGCCATCCTTTGTAATTGGCAGACATTTTTTGCATGATCTTTTTGATGTTCTTATTGGTTGCTTCGATAGCACCATTCATCTTGGGCCGGTAGATGACGGAGTTGAGATGCTTGATATGGAACTTGCTGCATAAGTCTCTCATCATCTGATTGTTTAAGTTCTTGGCATTGTCTGAAACGATCACGTCCAGTTGTTCGTATCGACAGACGACATTATTTCTGATGAAACCAATGATTACCTGCTGGGTGACTTTGGGAAAAGATGCAGCTTTAACCCACTTGGTAAAGTAATCGATCATACTGAAGTTGAAACGATGACTGTTTCTGGCTTTGGGTTCTACTGGACCGATCACATCCATTCCCCACATGGAGAAAGGCCATGGAAAACTCATATTGTGCAGCTCATTTGGAGGAGCGTTAATAGCATTTCCATGGACTTGGCATTGATATCATCTCCTGACGTGATCGTCACAATCAGCTGTGAGAGAGATCCAGTAATGCCTTGTTCTCAATATCTTCTTGGCCAGCAGATGACCGCTCATGTGTGGAACACAGACTCTACCGTGGACTTCATCCATTAATCTTTGGGCTTGCTCTGTATCGAGGCATCTTAACAGGCCTATTCTAGCATCCCTATTGTAAAGTTCATCTCCGCTCAGATAGAACTTCATATGTGACGCCCCCAGAATAGGTCCAATCAACCCAACCCATTCTGAGTCGCCAAACACATAGTACAAAATCCAAATACAAACTTTTATATCAAAAGGTCGTGAGCAGGACGACCATACATGTTGTGAGTGTAAATACAAATCGTATATAATACGAAATATAAACACTCAAATTCAGTCCTTAATAGTTACAATTATTTTACACTATTATACAAAAATAATGAGGACTACTACTGCTCTAACTCTGCCCATCACTCTGTTCCCCGACTAGTCCCTGTAACATTCTCATTTCTTGAAAAGGACAATAGATGAAAATGGTGAGCTCAACTAGCCCAGTAAAGAATATTATGACTAAGATAATGCAGAATAATTTATCGTTAGTCTTCAACAAATCAGATAAAATATTATGGACAAAAAGTTTTAGATCAACAACTGCAGCGTAATTAACAATGCATCAGAAGAGTTAAGTAGCAAATAATGTCTACTATCTTCTATGATTTAAAAGTCCATAATCAATATTTTATCTCTGTAACATCAATCAATATATATCTTGAATCACATATTCATCTTTGCACTACGGCCAAAGATATTCATTTGTATCACCAGTTAGTCATGTTCATCTCAACACCTGTCTATCTTTGCACTACGGGCCAAAGATATTCATCAGATAATCATTCATCTTTGCACTACAGGCTAAAGATATTCATCAAATAATCATCCATCTTTGCACTACAGGCCAAAGATATTCATCAAATAATCATCCATCTTTGCACTACAGGCCAAAGATATTTTTTTTGTATCACCATTTAAGACTAAAGATGATGAAAAATATTTTCAAGAACGAATCCAGTGAGATAAAGGACAAAAATTAGGGATTCGTAATTTAGTTTATCCAAGTTCAAGAATACTCCATAATAATCAATTGTGGAGCAAAATTCAAGAATGAAGATCAAAACTTGGATCCAATCAAAGATAGGAACCATAATAGCCAACTTAGACAAAGAAAAAAAAATTAATTTTTTTGTGAATAGTACCGTATTCGTGAATAGTGCTGTATACGTGAATAGTGCCGTATACGTGAATAGTAATCCCAATATAAAAAGGTAAAAATTTCACAATAAAATTCATACCAATATTTTGGTGTCATGATATTGAAAGAAATAACATCATTTTTGAAAAAAAATAACATCCCTTACCTCAAAAGACAAGTACTTCTGACTAGAATATCGGATATAATGCTGAAGAAAACTGGCACTGCTTATCAACTCTCAAAGTATCTAAATACTCACAAAAATACGTTCGATATTATAGAAAGAGAAAACTTTTAATTCTGGTGTGATTTTCAAATTCTAACTAAGCACTCTATTTATAGGAAAATGCTTAGAACGGCAAAGCAGAAAATTTAATAAAATATTATTAATTTTTTTTGTTACGCACACACAATCTCAGCACTCCAAAAGTGGGTCCCACCCATAAAAAATGTTTTTCTTAAAAAAAATTATTTATAACCCCAAAAATTAATTCAGATCCAATATTCCGGAACTTCAATAATTCATAATAAAAAGCCTTTTATCAGAAAAATATAAATTTTATGTCCATTCCATATAAAATTTAATTCTCTACAACTTTGTAGAAGAAAGTTTTTCCAAATTTCGAACAAAAAATGACCCAAATTTACATACGGATGAATTTGCAAGCTATAATTAAACTTCAGTCAAAAATGGGGCCCACCAACATATTTAACATATTTTTTGTAACAAAAATACTCCGGACCTAATTTGCTCTCTTTCTCCTCATTTTATTCACATATCGTGCATTCATTGTAAAAATATCACCATTATTATATTATTATATTATTACATCATACACTTATAATGTAATATTGCAATAATATATTTGAATGAATTATTTTATCGAAGAAGATAAACTATCAACTCTCAAAAATTATCTCTTTAAAAATTCCTCTATTAAATAAATATTTTCTTATCATTTTTACCAATAATTAATTATTCACAAAAAATATTATAGAATCACAATAATGACAACTAGGTCGTTCCCAAGAAAGAGGGGGCTTTCCGATAAAGATTTCTCCTTACTGGCGCGCAATTAGATTAACTAACCCCTTTCCTAGACAGAACTTCCTAGACATTGCCAATAATGCTGTCTAATAATATTATTCAAATAATATAAATTATTGATTTAATAATGTAAAATGTTGTGCAGTGACAATTATTGAAACAACAATAATATAAAATACTGTGTAATACCGTGTGCTACTGTGCAACAACGCGTATTACTTTATTTTAACCACTAGGTATTTCAACAGTGTTAACGGTAACTGTTACGCCATTATTTATAGAAAACTTATTCTTGTCGTTTTTTTTATCCAACAGTTTTCCGTTTTGGAGCCCACAAATGGCTGCGTCGTCGTACGAATATTTTCCGACAACAAGAATATTCCACGGCCAAACGAATATTCCCCGACAACAATGAATATTTTATTCCCACTTGCTTATTTTGAAATATTTGTGCATTTTATCCATAACTTACCACATCTATCAAATCAACCCCTTACTATTCAAAATAATATAGAGGAAATTCAATTTTATTCATAAAAAGTTGGGGTCTTACAACCTTCCCTACTTATAAAATTTCGTTCTCAAAATTGACGTGCGTACCTGGTGTTTCGAAAAGGTGAGGATACCTCGCTTTCATTTCCGATTCCAACTCCCAGGTCATTTCCTCAATAGCATGATTCCTCCACAAAACTTTGACTTGTGGTATACCTTTGTGCGTAGGACATACTCCTTCCAATCCAAGATCTTGACAGGTACCTGCTCATACGTTAAATCTTTGGCTATCTCGTCTGGTTCAAACTCAATAATGTGTTTTGGATCTTTCACATATTTACGTAGGACGGATATGTGAAACACGTTATGAACACGAGACATGCTTGGAGGTAAAGCGAGTTTATAGGCCACATTTCCTACTCGGTCAAGAATCTCAAATGGACCAATAAATCATTGGTTGAGCTTTCCTCTCTTCTCGAATCTTGTAAATCCTTTTCACGGAGCAACACGTAACAGTACATGATCCCCAACATTAAATTCCACGTCCGTTCGATGAAGATCCGCATAACTCTTTTGTCTATCCTGTGCTGTTTGTATATGTTGTCGGATCATTTGGATCTTTTCCGTGGTCATACGTACTAACTCCGGTCCCAACAATGTTGCTTCACCCACCTCATCCCAACATACTGGAGAACGACACTTTCGCCCATACAACGCCTCGAGTGGAGCCACACCTATACTTGCCTGATAACTGTTGTTGTAGGAGAATTCTACCAATGGTAGGTACTTATCCCAACTCCCTTTCAAGTCTAGAACACAGAGTCTCAATAGATCTTTAAGAGTTTGAATAGTCCTTTCCGATTGCCCGTCTGTTTGAGGATGATATGCCGAACTGAATTATAAATCCGTGCCCATAGCTTTCTGCAAACTGATCCAAAATCGTGAAGTGAATCTTGGGTTACGATCCAAAACTATGGATACTGGCATGCCATGCAACCTCACAATCGCATTCACGTACATACGAGAAAGACGCTCAAGGGAATAAGTCTCCCGTATCGGCAAGAAATGAGCAGACTTGGTTAATCTATCAACAATAACCCAAATTTCATCTATACCTTGAGCAACCTTGGGAAGACAAGTAACGAAATCCATGGTAATGTGTTCCCACTTCCACTTTGGAATCTCAAGTGGTTGCAATGGACCCTTTGGCACTTGATGCTCCGCCTTGACACGTTGACACGTTAAACACCTCGAGATAAACTCCACGATCTCTATCTTCATATTGCTCCACTAAAATGTATATCGAAGATCACGATACATTTTGATACTCCCAAGATGGATTGCAAACGGTGTGTTGTGTGCCTCCATCATGATTCTATGCTTCAAGTCAGAATCATTAGGAACACAAAGTCTGGAGTTGACTCGAAGTATTCCTTCCTCATCGATTCTTGCTTCTGGAATAGCACCTTCTTCCTGATCTTCATCAGCTTCGGGTCTGTATCTTGAGCAACTTTAACTTTATCAATCAAAACTGGTTCTACGCGTATACTTGACATCATCATGTGGGTCGTCGGAGTCTTGGTGACGCCCCCAAATTTGGATCGCCATTTGGTCTCTCGAATTCGATTCGTCACGTTCTCATGGTAATATAAAAATAACTAAAATCACACATTCACAGTGGAAAATCTAATTTAGAATAATTTACAATTATTTATTATAATTATTTCCCCCAAGTCTCACAACCTATAGTACTTAATAGATTACATAATAGTATCAATTAACGACTTATTACATAATCTAACTTAAGCTTAAACATAGTCAAATCCAGTCTTACTACATCATCTTAATACAATCATTAAAATATTTAAAACATAAAGGAACAAGCTAGTTGGTAGCCTTGCCTTTGCCCTTATCGACATTTGAAGGTTCGCCCTGGTCTGCCTTCACTGAAAAGTTTTAGGGAAAGCAAGAATGAGCACAAATGGCTCAGCAAGTAATATACAATAAGGGTGAGTAATATAGTTCTTCAGTCTTAGAAAGGATATAGCAAAGTATAATAGTTCAAGAATAACAAGAATATCAACATTTCTCAATAACAGTCGCTAAGGACAGAATAATATCAATATGTTTCAATACTAAATCAATTTAAGATTTCAAGATAACTGAATACTGAGCAGTCACTAAGGACTATAACTCTTACTAGAATTAACAGTATTAAACTGATAACCCAATCAAAAACAAGTACAACAGGTGATCAGCCTAAAGTACCCTACGGTATGCATATCGTTCAATCGTACTAAAGTGTGCGCACGTCGGTCTCCCGACAAATATATTTTCCCTTCAAAGAAGGTTGTTCATCTCAGTCAAACACATGATCCCCCACCAATCAATTGGTTTGGGTCGCTTTTCAACAATATAAGTCTAGCCGAATCAAATGGCATAGATCACAATAATTATAAGTTCAATCACAAGATTTAAAGTTCGAAGAATATAAGTCAACTTTTATCTTATCCACGAAGTGTATGATTCATAATAATTGAATTCCAATCTCTAAAGCTTACTTGTATGACAATAATAGCACAAGCTAAATGAATGCTCAATAAAGAGTAGAGTTAGGAACTTGCTTACAACGTTCCTCGAATAACGTAAACACAAGGATAGGATACTTGCACAATAAATGAGTGTAAGTCAGAAACTTGCCTTATACGTAGTCTATCCACGAAAAGCTAAATCAACACTTTTCGAATCCTTATCGTAATATAGTTATGCGTATAGGATATTCATTAGTTACGTATACTCATACATGATATGTAAGTTTAAACGCATACATAAACGTCTAACTTAGTTGTATACTCTTTACATACTCCATTACACATTTTGCGTACTTATAGCACAAAAGTTTAGTTTATAAATCACCATGAAGTCAAATAACATAGTTTCTAATCATTGCTTTATAGTTTGCAATTACCTTTTGGACTTAACATTCAAAACTTTATAAATATATATCAACATACTTTTATTACACATATGTTTATCCATGTATTCGACACACATTTAAAATCATAGATGTATAATCCACATTGTTTCGAAAACCTTAGAAACATCTTGGCAAAACTTAGTTCCATAAAGTCACTATATGCTTGAACACTTAAAACATTGCTTGAGCCATGTATTATAGCTTAAGGCATTCTTGCATGCATGTTGAGGAACTTTTAAACTAGGTTTGGTCTTTTCTATTTACTTTCAACAATGGGTAGTTCTATTCATAAATCTTCATTTTACAAAGCCAAGAAAGCTTATTATGTTAAAGACTAACCATAGTACTCATTAAACCATATAACATTGCCAAACAACCTCTTTTTACGCATGATTGCATGTATTAGACTAAGTTGTATAACCCTCTACTTAGAAACTCTTTTAGTTCATGCTTGTGTAGTTTATTACGTGTCTAACTAGATGTGTGAATGTGTCGGTTATCTCTAGAGGCATAAAGTCTCTTATCATAGTTTGTTCAATAGTTCACAATACAAGTCGTAGAGTTTTCAACTCAATTGGTTTTCAAATACTAAAATCTCATGACCAACAAGTTAAGCATGTAAGGTATCTTGATTTCACATTTCATAGGCATTCATAAAACTAACTAAGTTGCGAATACATGCTAAAAAGATTAGATTTCAAAAAAGCGTAAGGTTTTATAACATATCAGCACAATCTTGATTCCCTGGCTACCCCCCGCCGGGGCGGCACTTTGCACTACAAGAAGGCCCGCCGGGGCGGCATTGCCAAAAAAATTTCCTGGGCACCTCCCGCCGGGGCGGCACTTTGGCTTATAGGGAGCCCGTCGGGGCGGGCATAGCCATTTCAGTTCTAAAATTCCTTTCCCCTGCTGCGAACCAATACCCCAAATCACAATCAAACAACAAATTTAAGCATATCCAATATGTATAAACTCCATAAACTTGCTACCCAACATACATAGCATGATTTCCACAAATTTAGCTCATCAATTTGGACATTAAAGCAAGTATTTCAAGATATTTCTAAAAACTTGTAAAACTTAAAATTTGATATCATAGAACATGTTCAACACCTTAGCAACAAGTATATGAGCTTGACTAACATCATGGTATCCATTATCAAACTAACTATCAAGAAATTTACATGAATTTGAAGAACATGATACCAAAACATAAAATAGGAATGTTACCTTCTATAGCTTGAAACTCTTAACACTTGCTTCTAACTTTTGATTACTCACTCACTCACTCTTTACTTGAAAAAATTTCAGATTTCTAGCAACCAAAATGAGAAGAGAAGGCTCCAATTTATAGGAAAATGAAAACCCATACAATTCCATTGCCCTGGAGTTTGAACCCAAAGGAAGAAGAAGAAGAATGGTGGACAAAGAAGAGTAGTTAGCTTGGCAAATCATGGCAACTATTTTGCCCACACCCCTCTTCATCATTGGCTACCATTGCTATCTTGAGGAATACAAGGAGAAGGAAGCTAGGCTTGTAGCCTTTGTGAAACACACAAAAATGAGAAAGAGAGGAAAATGACTCTCAATTTGGGACACTATCCTTAAAACTCAGCATTCCATATTATTAGCATACATGGGTTTATTTGATATTTGCCCACAAATGAACATACATATACACTTACTCATACATTACACACATAGAATTATAATATTCACATTAGACTAGAATAATTTAGTTGGGTATTATTTTCCATAAAACTCATCATTCCAATTCTACATAAATATTAAAATAATCATTTAATATTAATTATTTATTTATTCAATGTCATTTTCCCTCGTAGGTTGAGAATACCAGTTTAAATACTCCCACACACATCCTGGGGTCACATAAGACTTTTTCATACCTCTTAGTAATTTTCATAAGTTAAGCTTACGTTTATCATATAGTTTTATATAATAATCATTCACATTCCAATGTCACACTTCATTTTACAACCTCTATTATACAACTACATACATATATGTGTACATGTATATATATACATATTCTTATCATCATACATTTCCCATTGGGCCACACTAAATTAAATCAATTGGGCTAAGCACACTAAAGAACATGTACCCTATCATTTAATCTAGCACATAAGTTGATTGGGCCACATCTCTTAATTCTTATAACATATCACATTAATGTTGTTGGGCTTGGATATATCCTAAGTCCAATACATTATTAATTCAATGACCCAACTAGATTAGAAAATTAATTAGGCCACACAAGGCTTATCATTTAAGCTTAATTAAGCTCGTTATTGTTTCTATTCTCGTACAACACAAGGCATTTCAACGAGTATAATAGAAACTCCACATTCTTCCTTAATTTTTATATATTCAATTTGAATTCATTTGAATGAGCTCTTCTCACAACACATATATATTTATATTCAAATAAATATTCATTATCATTAATATACTCATTTAATAATATTCGGAAATTCTCGGGTATTACAGTCTTGAACTCTATCTCCATCTGTTGTATGTCACACAGAATAGGCCTTTGTGTTGACAGCATCGTGCTCGTTCCATCATATGATCTTCTACTCAACGCGTCAGCTACCACGTTCGCTTTACCAGGATAGTATTGGATGGTATGGTCATAATCTTTCAACAGCTCAAGCCAACGTCATTGCCGCATGTTGAGTTCCTTTTGAGTGAAAAAATATTTAAGGCTCTTATGATCCGTATAGATCTCCACTTTCTCTCCATACAGGTAGTGTCTCCAGATCTTCAACGCCAAAACTACTGCTGCCAACTCTAGATCATGAGTAGGATAATTCCTCTCATATTCCTTGAGTTGTCGAGAGGCATAGGCTATGACTTTCCAATGTTGCATGAGAACACATCCTAACCCTTTTCCCGAAGCATCGCTGTAGATAACAAATCCATCTGAACCAGATGGTATTGTTAGAACAAGTGCCAAGATAAGTATTCTCTTGAGCTCTTGGAAGCTCTTCTCGCATTCCTCGCTCTATACGAATTTTGTATCTTTTCGAGTCAGCTGAGTTAATGGAGTAGCGATTCGAGAAAATTCTTCCACGAATCTCCGATAATAACCAGCTAAGCCTAGAAAGCTACGTACTTCGGTCACCGACTTCGGTTGCTCCCAACTTTGTATTGCTTCAATCTTCGTCGGGTCAACAGATACTCCATATTTTGACACCACGTGCCCAAGGAATGCTACCTCCTCAAGCCAGAACTCGCATTTCTTTAATGTTGGCATATAGCTTGTTATCACGAAGCGTTTGAAGTACCAGCTTCAAGTGGTGCTCATGATCTTCACGGCTTTTGAAATAGATGAGGTGTCATCAATAAAGACAACAACGAACTGATCCAAATACTCCTTGAACACACGATTCATCATATCCATAAAAGCAGCAGGAGCATTAGTCAATCCAAAAGACATTACTAAGAATTTATAATGCTCGTACCGAGTTCTGAAGGTAGTCTTTGGAATATCTTCAGTTTTAATCTTCAGCTGATGTTATCCAGAATGAAGATCGATCTTTGAAAAGAATTGTGCACCTTGCAACTGGTCGAACAGGTCATCAATACGAGGTAGTGGATACCTATTCTTGATGGTGACATTGTTCAACTCCCGATAGTCAATACAAAGCCGCATACTCCCATCTTTCTTCTTTACAAATAAAACAGGAGCACCCCAAGGAGACGTACTAGGACGAATAAAACCGATGTCTAACAACTCCTGTAGTTGGACCTTTAACTCCTGAAGTTCAATAGGAGCCATTCGATATGGGGTTTTAGAAATAGGTTTTGTACCGGGTTCAAGGTCAATAAAGAATTCAACTTCACGTTCTGGGGGTGGACCGGGAAGTTCTTCTGGAAATACATCAGGAAACTCGTTAAAAAAAATATTATTCAAATCTGACGTATTCTGGTTTAGATCAGTGACATGGGCTAAGAAAGCTTGACATTCGTTTTTCAATAAACGAATAGCTTTATGACTTGAAATGACATTAATTAATTTTAGTGGTTTGGTTGTTTGCATTCGCACAACAGGTTAGTTAGGAATATGAAAACTAACAACCTTACGAAAATAATCAATTTTGGCATGATAAGTGGTTAACCAGTCAATTCCTAAAATCACGTCAAATGCAAGTATTTTCAAAGATATAAGATCAACGGTAGGGTGAGGGTACCAATTTGAATCAAGCAGGATTTGTAAACTGTAGATGTAATAAAGGTTTGTCCCAACGGAGTTTCAACAGATAAGTCAAAGTCTAATTTCTCAGATGTCAAGTTCAAATGTTGAGCACAAGCAGATGAAATAAAAGAATGGGTAGAACCAGTATCTAATAAGGTATAAACTTTGCAAGAGTTTATGATTAGCTTACCCGTGATCACCTCGTTCGGGTTTCTCGCATTTTGGGCAGTCACGACAAACGCTCTTCCAGGAACCACCGACTTTAACTTGTCCGGGACAGCCTTTGGAGGCACCATCCCTGCTGGACTTGGTTTCGCTACAGAACACTCCTAAGCTATATGACCTTCCTTTCCACAATTATAGCACATGTTGAATTATTGTGGGCAGTTTGGGCTGATGTGTCCCTCTTTCCAGCTTTTATAACATACGACCGGTGGTCGTTCTCCTCCCCTAGAAACAGTTGATGCTGGTGCTGACCTCTTCACGTTATCATTGTTGTATCTTCTCTTTTTAAAAGCTCCCCCCGACTCACTTCTTCTATTATCATGGCCACGATTACCACCAGAGTGGTTACCACTTTTGTTATTATATTCTCCTCGCCGTTGGTTGTCATTGCTCCGATGACTGTTGCCACCGGTACGACCCTGGTTGTGGTCCCTTGGTTGAACAGACTCATTATCTCGCTCTAATAATTGAGCCCTGTTCACAACATCGAAATATAGAGAAAATTTGTGAGAAATGAGGTATTGACGAATTTCGGGTTTCAAACCTCTCAGAAACATCCGCGTCATACATTCCTCATTTTCCACCAAATGAGATGCAAATCGGGATAACTCCGCGAACTTAGCCTCGTACTGGGACACAGTCATGTTGTTCTGTTCTAGTCTGATAAACTTTACCTCTTTCATATGACGAATACTTTCAGGAAAGTACTTATCATTGAACAGTTTTTGAAACGCTTCCCAAGACATCTTGAGTGCGACAGGCTGGGTACGCTTTACAGATTCCCACCAGTAATCTGCCTCTCCACGGAACATAAAGGTAGCGAATGAAACCTTCTGTTTCTCTGTGCATCCCAAGACATCAAATATCTTGGTAATTTGCTTAACCCACATTTTTGCCTTGATCGGATCCGGCTTTTCCAAAAACTCTGGTGGTCCCAACTCTTTGAACTGCTTAGCAGTGACAAGCCACGAGTTGCTATTATTTTCACCTGTATATTGCACACGAGTCTCCCTCGTCTGGTTTTGCATGAACTGCAAAAAGCTTCTAAACATCCCATCATTCATCGTTTGATCGGTGGGGTTGTTTACAGTAGGAATATTGCCTTCCTATTGCACGTTTTCCTGGTTGGTGATTAAAGGTTTCTCAACGATCTCATTCACTCCATTGTTAACATTCTCAGCTGCCATTCTCAAATACTGCCATAAAATAAGGGTTAATTAAACAAATTAACATATCACATATTAACCCTATACTCTGATCGACCAATTAAATACCACATAAGCTTAGGTATGACATACTAGTGAAGGATTTACTCATCTCTCCTCTCCTAGCTCTATTCCTCGATCTCCGCTAGAGACTATATCCCTAAGCTCTGATACCAACTGTGACGCCCCTAGAATAGGTACAATCAACCCAACCCATTCTAAGTCGCTAAACACATGGTACAGAATCCAAATACAAACTTTTATATAAAAAGGTCATGAGCAGGACGACCATACATGTTGTGAGTGTAAATACAAATCGTATATAATATGAAATATAAACACTCAAATTCAGTCCTCAATAGTTACAATTATTTTCACACTATTATACAAAAATAGTGAGGACTATTACTACTCTAACTATGCTCATCACTCTGTTCCCCGACTAGTCCCTGCAACATTCTCATTTCCTGAAAAGGACAATAGATTAAAAGGGTGAGCTCAACTAGCCCAGTAAAGAATATTATGACTAAGATAATGCAAAATAATTTATCGTTAGTCTTCAACAAATCAGATAAAATATTATGGACAACAAGTTTTAGATCAACAACTGCAGCAAAATTAACAATGCATCAGAAGAGTTAAGTAGGAAATAATGTCTACTATCTTCTATGATTTAAAAGTCCATAATCAATATTTTATCCCTGTAACATCAATCAATATATATTTTGAATCAAATATTCATCTTTGCACTACGGCCAAAGATATTCATTTGTATCACCAGTTGGACATGTTCATCTCAACACCTGTCCATCTTTGCACTACGGGCCAAAGATATTCATTAGGTACTCATTCATCTTTGCATTACAGGCCAAAGATATTCATCAAATAATCATTCATCTTTGCACTACAGGCCAAAGATATTCATCAAATAATCATCCATCTATGCACTACAGGCTAAAGATATTCTTTTGTATCACCATTTAAGACTGAAGACGATGAAAAATATTTTAAAGAACGAATCTAGTGAGACAAAGGACAAAAATTAGGGATTCGTAATTTAGTTTATCCAAGTTCAAGAATACTCCATAATAATCAATTGTGGAGCAAAATTCAAGAATGAAGATCAAAACTTGGATCCAATCAAAGATAGGAACTATAATAGCCAACTTGGACAAAGAATTTTTTTAATTCTTTTTTCTGTGAATAGTGTCGTATTTGTGAATAGTGCCGTATACGTGAATAATACTGTATGCGTGAATAGTAACCCCAATATAAAAAGGTAAAAATCTCACAATAAAATTCATACCAATATTTCGGTGTCATGATATTGAAAGAAATAACATCATTTTTGAAAAAAAATAACATCTCTTACCTCAAAAGACAAGTACTTCTGACTGAAATATCAAATATAATGCTGAAGAAAACTTGCACTGCTTATCAACTCTCAAAGTATCTAAATAATCACAAAAATACGCTCGATATTATAGAGAGAGAAAACTTCTGATTCTGATGTGATTTTCAAATTCTAACTAAGCACCCTATTTATAGGAAAATGTTTAGGACGACAAAGTAGAAAATTTAATAAAATATTATTATTTTTTTCTTACGCACACCACATCACAATCTGAGCACTCCAAAAGTGGGTCCCACCCACAAAAAACATTTTTCTTAAAAAAAATATTTATAACCCCAAAAATTAATTCAGACCCAATATTCCGGAACTTCAATAATTCATAATAAATAGTCTTTTTATCAGAAAAATACGAATTTTATGTCCATTCCATAGAAAATTTAATTCTCTACAACTTTGTAGAAGAAAGTTTTTCCAAATTCCGAACGAAAAATGACCCAAATTTACATACGGATGAATTTACAGGCTATAATCAAACTTCAGTCAAAAACGTGGCCCACCAACATATTTAACATATTTTTTGTAACAAAAATACTCTGGACCTAATTTGCTCTCTTTCTCCTCATTTTATTCACCTATCGTGCATTCATTATAAAAATATCACCATTATTATATTATTATATTATTACATAATACACTTATAATGTAATATTATAATAATATATTTGAATGAATTATTTTATCGAAGAAGATAAAATATCAACTCTCAACAATTGTCTCTTTAAAAATTCCTCCATTATATAAATATTTCCTTATCATTTTTATCAATAATTAATTATTCACAAATAATATTACAAAATCACAATAATGACAACCAGGTCGTTCTCAGAAAAGAGGAGGCTTTTCGATAAGGATTTCTCCTTACTGGCGCGCAATTAGATTAACTAACCTCTTTCCTAGACAGAACTTCCTAGACATTGCCAATAATGTTGTCTAATAATATTATTCAAATAATATGAATTATTGTTTTGATAATGTAAAATGTTGTGCAGTGACAATTATTGAAACAACAATAATATAAAATAATGTGTAATACAATGTGCTACTGTGCAATAATGCGTATTACTTTATTTTAACCACCGAGTATTTCAACAGTGTTAACGGTAACTGTTACGCCGTTATTTATAGAAAACTTATTCTTGTCGTTTTCTTCATCCGATAGTTTTCTATTATGGGGCCCACAAATGGCTGCGCCGTCGTACGAATATTCCCCGACAACAAGAATATTCCACGACCAAATGAATATTCCCCGACAACAATGAATATTTTATAACCATTTATTTTGAAATATTTGCGCATTTTACCCAGAACTTACCACATCTATCAAATCAACCCCTTACTATTCACAATAATATATAGAGGAAATTCAATTTTATTCATAAAAAGTTGGGGTCTTACATCATAGCAATTTTGTGAATTCGATTTAGTCCGGCTTGGCTTACCCCCGCGGGTGTAGATCTATCTCAAAGATATTCCTTGATGTCGTCTTGATACCAAGGCTGCTTGATAGGTGGTATCTCAACTGATATTTCTCCAATGTAATTCCCGTATATCGGGGCCTTTTGGATTGTAAATTTGATGTTGGGAATTCCCCTCCTACCCGAGACGTTGATCAGGGAAGCAAAAGTTACGAAGGCGTCCACAAAGTTGTTCCTACCCCGAGGGATGTGGATGCAGGTTATCTCTTCAAAATCCATGGATATGTTGATGACCTGCCGGTGATAGGGCAACGAATGCAATTCTTTGGTGTGATATGCCTTCGTGGTTTGTCTAATGACCAACTCAGAATCTCCAAGGACTAATAGACGCTGGATACCCATGGACTGGGCTAGTTTCCCCATTATGCAACCTTCATATTCAGTTGTGTTGTTGGCGTTGACAAACTGTAACTTGGTAGCCATAGGATATTGCTTTCTTTTACCAGAGATGAGGACTGCCCCGGCTCCGGCACCTTCTATATTCACCGCTCCATCGAAATATATTCTCCATGGTTGGACTGTATTCTCTTGTTGGATTTGTTGAATTATCATGATCCCATCATGATAAGTGGTTTTTATGACCACTTATTCATATCTTTTCCAGCTTGTTCTGTTGCTTAAACTCAAGTATCATTGTGCATTTAATGCGTTTTTGCTTGCTTTTGTGATTTACATGTTTAGGAACTCTCCGGGGGTGAATTGAGCTTAAAAGGACATAATGATGACAAATAAAGCAAGAATGGAATGAGGACATGGAAATGCATGAAGTGAAGCATTGGAATGGGGGAATGAAGTGCAGCAATGCCCAAGTGTGCAAGGAAGCAAAAACCAAATAGCAGCAGAAGAAGCCCTGCACCAGCAGCAAGTCAATGCCCGCTGCGACCGCGCCTGGTCCAAGCACAACAGCCGCGCGCCCGCCCAATCCCCAGACCAGAGTCCTAGTTTTTGTGCTCACATGGCCGCGCCAAGACCAACGCCAAATGTCGCGCGGCCGCACCAACTCCCAGCTTGACCAAGTTTGACTTTTAACTTAGCAGATCGGGAGAAGGCTTATATTAGGGCTTTTGTCATCATTTGCTCGGTATCTCCATTAGGGAGTAATATTTGGCCCTAAGCCCCAGTTTCTCTTTTCCTTATCTTTCAATTACTTGTCTAGATTAGGAGTAGATTAGTGTTAGATTAGGGTTTAGTTAGTTAGTTAGATTCTAGGGTTAGATTAGAGAAGAAGATTGAAGCGAGAGATTGGCATTGAAGATCCACACTTGGAGAAAGAACAAAGATTTGCAATTTCTATCTCTTAACTCTTCTTGTATTCAATTTGTATTTGGATAATGTATAATCTACTTGTGGATAATATATTCGAGTTTTCTATGACTTAAATCATATTTTGAGGTTTCAATGGAACCTAATGAGTAGTTTAATTTGATATTCCTTCCATGATGGTCTTATTTGATTGCTATGTGTTTGTCTATTGTGATGTATGCTTCAATTGCTTAATTGAGTCGCGACCAATTACTGTGATAACCTATGTGGGATTGAAAGACGAAGTGTAGGTTTAGATCTAATCGCGATAGCGGGCGATTGTATGTTCACATGACGTTGGCCGTATGATTTGTGCTTAGGATAGACATATACCGAAGTGTCGCTCGTAGTCAATAGAGAACTTGAACTTAAACCCTATTTATTTGTAAACACCATAGACATATAGGGGCTTAGATAATGTGGGTGTTCACGTGCGTTCTATCATCTGTGGATTGCACGTGATATGGATTAGCTGCATCGAAAGATGGCCTTCTCTCACTTTCGTGTTCTCGGCTAGCAACTATAATGATTAATTTGACTTAATTGGTTGTTTATTGATTTAAACAAATCATTAGCAAAAATTGGAATCTCTTATCTTCATTACCTGATTTTACTCTAGGATCAATTAGTTAAAGTTTAATTCCTTGTCTAGTTAACTTAGTTTTAATTCCAACTCTTCACCGCCCGTTTAAATAAGACTGAAATGATTATGTGCTAGTGCTTTGGCGACCTTTTATCTGTTAATTCCTCGTGGGAATGATATCTGTACTTACACTTTATTACTTGTTGACCGCGTATACTTGCGCGTTAATTGTCGTTATATAAAAAGGACAACAAGTTTTTGGCGCCGTTGTCGGGGAATTATTTTGATAATCGTTTGCCAACATTAGTTTCAATTAAATTAGTCTTACTTTAAACATTTTTTATTTTTGTTTAATTCTCTTCGTATATTCTCTTTTTAGGAACAATGGATCTTAATTTCTATCCATGGTGTTGCACAAGGCAAGAGCAACCAAGGGAAACAGGGAATGATGGCAACGACCCAATTGCTTCATTTTCAGCACAACTAGAGGTTCTCTCGAGGAAGTTGGATACTATTTCAGCCCAACAGAGTCGAGAACCGGCAGTTACTTATGGATATAGTGCTGGGAACTACATGAGCCTATCAGTTATGGATAGGAGCAGTATGGGGGTGAGTACTCCTATAATGAGCCTTATCCCAACTATCAGCAGGATTGGGGGTATCACCCAGAGCCTTCAGGAAGCTATTATCAAGACCACTACTGCGAGCCAAGTCCAATGTATGCACCAGAATGCATCTTCCAGACTCCAGCTTATGAGCCTCAATACATGGATTTCGAGGATGACACAGAAAAGGCAAGCATGGAGGAAGGAGGTGACATAGCATCATTAAAAGATACCTTAATTGATCAATCACAGTCAATCGAGAATCTTTAGTATTGGGCAAATCAGATTACTATGACGTTGATGAAAGAGGAGTTGATTGAGCAAAGGATACAGACTCAGAATCTTCAGAATCAACTCTCTCAAGTAGTAGATGACGTGAGCAAAGGGCCTCAGAATTCCAGGGAGATTCAGTACATAGATTCTGAGGCTGAAACAGAAAAGGAGATCTTGATTGAGCAAGAAGAGTCGATTAAGGATCTTCAGACTTGGGTAGAGCAAATTAGCACGGCTTTAAGGAATGAGGAGGTGATTGAGCAAGTAACCGAAGCTCAAGATATTCAAAGTCCAATGCCTCAAATGTTTGAAGCCGTAAGTTATGATCCCTAGAAAGATTGGTGTTATGACATGGATGCAAAAACTGATGGAGAGCCTGACGTGCACTTGCAACTGGACGAACAGAAGGAAATGGATATAGAGGAGACGTTTGGGGATGTGGAAAAGTATGAACCAACCGTGACAATACCCCAAATGATTTCTCAGCCTAAGTTGGAAAAGCCTGTGAAGTTTGCACACCCTTGCCCCCTTGGTAGCCACATCACAGATACGGATCTCAACGATATGAGAGAGTCCGCATTCTTGAAACCACGGTGGTCAGAAGAAGAGAGAATAGAAGAAGAACCCGTTGTGTGGTCTATGCCTCAGTGCCCCGATCATTTTACGCACACAAAGGAAGCGGTGCCTAGCTCCCCGACCTTTAGGACGGGGAATTCATATACTAATCATGTGCTAGGTAGTTTAAATCCGAGTCCTCTCATGATGGGAAGCCTCCAAAAGCACATTGTAATTTTGATGGATGGAGGGGTTCTCAAATATCATCAGGGGGTCGGATAGCAGTGTTCAGACACAGTCCAGCTAGAGGACTATAAATCAAGCGCTCGATGGGAGGCACCCCATCATTTCTCTCTCTCCATACTTGTTTAATTATCCATTACCTCCTTTCTATCACATTTGCCTCCCATTTGTTTAATTCTTAGTAGTTTAATGCTTAGTGTAAATTTTTAAATACTTTTGGATTTAGGAGCTCATTGCCTATATTTTTGGACTTAAGCATTAGTGCATATCTTTTTGGGACTATGAAACTTATGGCACATATTTTGATACACTTGCACATTGCGTATACGCACTTAGAGAATTTTTGGGAATTTAAATGCAAATATCTTTCCATGATTAATTCTCTTAATGTAAATAGTTATTATTTACTTTTGATAGTTAAGAGGGCTTAATAAATGTTGAGTGCCTTTCTCAGGTTTAAGTGCTGGAATGAATCAAAGTCAAACGCCCCATCCTCAATGCATTAAACAGGCTGCATATCAGAAATCTAGGGAAGGGCGCATCATGCAGTGTGTCTCAGACTTAAAGCGAAACTCAGCAGGAACTGAGCGCCACATCATTTCATTTAGTGCAGACAAAGACGACTAGGGGAGTTTTTCTTTTTACCTTTACCTTCAATGAGGACATTGAACATTTTAAGTTTGGAGGTATTGGTTTTGTTTTGCATGTAGTTTGTTAATTTCATGTTGTGTTAGTTCATATAGTTGCATCTTAGGTCATATTTTGTTAAAAATTTGTCAAAATTTTAAAATTTTTGTTTTGTTTTTGCATTCTATTTTAGAGCATACTGCATGAATCCAGTTTCAGTTGGTTAGTTGTGTAGTTGGCCTGTGAGGAAACTAAAATCACTTGATCTTTAAACGAATTTGAGACTTAAGCTTGATAATACTATCATATACGTAAATCATTATCTATCAGATACTGTGTAGCCAGTTAGCACGATAGAGTAACCACCATGACATGCTAAGTTTAAATTTTCACATACTTGTCTTCTGGTGGGAAATCTATGTTTGAATGAAAGAATGTCAGTTCTTATGTAATAATAACTAAGACTGTTAAAAGAATAAGTTTGGGGGAAAACAGGGGTTTTGCATGATATTTGAGGAGATGGAGCGTAAGACGCACTCCCCTATGAAAAAGAAAAGAAAACAAAAGAAAAGGATTCAAAAAAAGAAAAAAATAGAATAAACACTTCGGCTACGTCGAGTTCTGTGGTATTCGAGCAAGTAAGCCCTCGGGGTGTCTCGACATTCAGCGCCCTAAGGCTGTCTGGTCTGGGAGTCGTTGGTCGAAAGCTCACTACATGGATATCATTGAAAAGCTTAAGAGGACTAGGCATTGCACGGTCGAATGTGTGCACGGGAAAGTGCGAATACGCCCTCGTGAGTAATAAAAGCTTAATGAAATCCCCCCTATTGACTCTTAACTTTAGTAATACATGGTTTTAGTTAGAACTCATATGATTTACTGCTTTCCTTGAGTTGAAACTTGATTTCCCCCTAAGAAGCATAGTATGTGAGTTATTTATCTGAAATCATGTCTAATGGTTGATAGGCACACAACGCGCAATACATCAGTGCTGACACCTTTGGATTTGCAGAATATGCCTTATGGTCTTGTCTGGGGTAGCTTATCTGTTTGATTATCTTGTGGTTTTCTGAGGCATTGCTGTGAAAGTTCACTACTGACTGAGGCTTGGATTTGCATTCATGATAGTGTAGGTTGCAAACATTGTAGATATTGGATTGCATATTGTGTTTAGTTTTGTTTTGGTTGCTTGAGGGCAAACAACGCTTAATTTTGGGGGTATTTGATAAGTGGTTTTTATGACCACTTATTCATATCTGTTCCAGCTTGTTCTGTTGCTTAAACTCAAGTTTCGTTGTACGTTTAATGCATTTTTACTTGCTTTTGTGATTTGCATGTTTAGGAACTCTCTGGGGGCGAATTGAGCTTAAAAGGACATAATGATGACAAATGAACCAAGAATGGAATGAGGACATGGAAATGCATCAAGTCAAGCATTGGAATGGGGTAATAAAGTGCAGTAATGCCCAAGTGTGCAAGGAAGCGGAAACCAAACATCAGCAGAAGAAGCCTTGCACCAGCAGCAAGTCAAGGACTGCGCGGCAGCGCCGGGTCCAAGTAAAACAACCACGCGCCAATCCCTAGACCAGAGTCCTAGTTTTTCTGCTAGTGCGGCCGCGCCAAGACCAAAACCAAATATCGCACAGCCGCGCCGACTCCTAGCTTGACCAATTCTGACTTTTGACTTAGCAGATAGGGAGAAGGCTTATATTAGGGCTTTTGCCCTCATTTGCTCGGTATCTCCATTTGGGAGTAATATTTAGCCCTAAGCCCTAGTTTCTCTTTTCCTTCTCTTTCAATTCCTTGTCTAGATTAGTGTTAGATTAGGGTTTAGTTAGTTAGTTAGATTCTAGGGTTAGATTAGAGAAGAAGATTGAATCGAGAGATTGACATTGAAGATCCACACTTGGAGAAAGAACAAAGATTTGCAATTTCTATCTCTTAACTCTCCTTGTATTCAATTTGTATTTGGATAATGTATAATCTACTTGTGGATAATATATTTGAGTTGTCTATAACTTAAATCATATTTTGAGGTTTTAATAGAACCTAATGAGTAGTTTAATTTGATATTCCGATGGTTTTATTTGATTGCTATGTGTTTGTCTATTGCGATATATGCTTTAATTGCTTAATTGAGTTGCGACCAATTCAGTGTGATAACCTATGTGGGATTGAAAGATGAAGTGTAGGTTTAGATCTAATCGAGGTAGCGGGCGATTGTATGTTCACATGACATTGGACGTATGATTTGTACTTAGGATAGACGTATACCGAAGCGCCGCTCATAGTCAATAGAGAACTTAAACTTAAACCCTATTTATTTGTAAACACCATAGACATATAGGGGTTTAGATAATGTGGATGTTCACGTGCGTTCTATAGTCTGTGGATTGCACGTGATATGGATTAGGTGCATCGAAAGATGGCCTTCTCTCACTTTCGTGTTCTCGGCTAGCAACTGTAATGATTAATTTGACTTAATTGGAAGTTTATTGACTTAGATGAATCATTAGGGGAAATTGGAATCTCTTATCTTCATTACTTGATTTTACTCTAGGATCAATTAGTTAAAGTTTAATTCCTTTTCTAGTTAACTTAGTTTTAATTCCAACCCTTCACCGCCCGTTTAAATAAGACTGAAATGATTATGTGCTAGTGCTTTGGCGACCTTTTATCTGTTAATTCCTCGTGGGAACGATATCTGTACTTACACTTTATTACTTGTTGATCGTGTATACTTGCGTGTTAATTGTCGTTATATAAACAGGACTACACATCGTCTGGGAAATAAGTCTTCAAAGGTTCAAACCCTCCTGACGGTGTTTCAGCTAGTTGATCTGCAATGCTTTGACCTTTGATGGACTTTTGAGTCATGTAGACAATGTCGAATTGTTGGAGGATCAATTGCCATTTGGACAATTGATATTTCAACATTGTCTTGTTGAATACATACTTCAGTGGATCCATGCAAGATATGATGTAGGTTGTGTGCCCCTGTAGATAATGTTGTAACCCCTCATAGTTGCCCATGCTAAAGCACAAACATGTCTTCTCAATCAGCGTGTACTTATGTTAGACGCTGCTGAATCTTTTGTTGATGTAGTAGATGGCCCTCTCCTTACTACTATCATCTTTTTGTCATAGCATACAACCCATTGCGTTGGAATTAACGGACAGGTACATAAACAAGGGAACTCCGTCCCTCAGGGGTACCAAGACGGGCGCTTCAATCAGCTGCTTCTTGATGGTAAGGAAGGCTTTTTGGCAATCCTCATTCCATTTCGTGGAGGAATTCTTCCTTAGTATCTTGAAGATGAGTTCACAAGTTGCTGTGAGTTGGGAAATGAATCGACTTATGAAATTGATCCTTCCCAGGAACCCACGTATATCCTTCTCTGTTTGGGGTACTGGCATCTCCGTGATGGCTTTAATCTTGGCAGGATCCAACTCAATGCCTCGATTGCTTACCAAAAATCCCAAAAACTTGCCCGATTTGATGCCAAAAGCACATTTGGCAGGATTCAGCTTGAGGTTGTACTTACGCAACTTGTTGAACAGCTTTCTGAGATGGTTGATGTGATCGTCTTCCTTCCTGGATTTAATGATGATGTCATCCACATAAACCTCTATCTCCTTATGCATCATGTTATAAAACAGGGCCATCATGGCTCGCTAATATGTGGCCCCGACATTGATAAGGCTGAAGGACAATCGTCTGTAACAGAAGGTTTCCCAGGGAGTGATGAAAGCTTTTTTATCCCTATCCTCTTTAGCGACCATAATTTGATGGTAACCAGCAAAGCAGTCCATGAAAGAATACATGTCGTACTGGGCCGTATTGTCTATCAGGATGTGGATGAAAGGTACTTGGAAATTGTCTTTGAGACAAGCTTTGTATAAATCCCTGTAATCCATGCAGACTCGTACCTTCCCTCGGGTTTAGGCACGAAAACTATGTTTGGCACCCACTCCGGGTATGTTGATACCATGATGATACCAGCTTTGAATTGTTTGACAACCTCTTCTTTGACTTTCAGACTCCATTTAGGTTTCAAACGCATGAGCTTCTCCTTGACTGGCTTGAATCCATCTTTGATGGGGAGTCGATGGATGATAATGTCAGCGGACAAGCCAATCATGTCTTCATGCGACCATGCAAACACATCCTAAAATTGTATTAAAATTTCCATCAAGTCGGCTTTTTGATCTTTTGTGAGGTCGAGGCCTATCTGGATTTCTTTGAGGTTTTCGGAGGTTTCGATATTGACGATGGTGGTTTGGTCGAGGTTTGGTTTGGGTTTGTCTTAGACCCATTCTTTGATTTCCTCGGGTACCTCATTATCATCTTCCTCCTCTTGATCAATATCCATTAAGTCAAAGTTCAGTTCTACATCAAAGTTGTAGTCATTGTGACAGATTGGCATCTCATCAGCAAGGACAACCAAATCCAATTTTGGAGACCTGAAAACAAAACGCTTTCGCTTTAATATATGAAATTGCTTAAATATATAAAGCATTTAGCAAAGCATGACAAAAGTTACTGCTATAGTTGTGCAATAAAACAAGCAGTAAACAAAACTATGTTACAGGGCAGATGGACTCTCTGCCCTTTTACCCTTTTTGAATGAGGCAAGGGACACTGCTCCAGTTGTCCAGGGTCAGATCCTCATGAGTAGGGAGGATCAAGGAATTGTGCTCGTCTGCCTCATCTCGGATGATGACTAAGATATTCCTCAGATCAGGGCCATGGTTTTTCTTTGAACTGCCCTCATTTCCTTTTATGATGCGAGGAATTTGTATCTGATCCTTTTCATCACTGTCTGGGATATCATCATTTATACCCTCGTAGTGTATGAGAACATGCATGTTAGAAAATAGGTCACGTCCTTCGTACAAGAACTTTTCCTTTCCCTTTTTACTCTCCCCTTCAGGCTTTGGGGCTTTTCTCTCACTTATCGGTATAACTAGAGGAAACAGCATGGTTCATACAACAGCAAGAATCTTCCTCATTGGCTTCACAAACTCTGCATCAGTGAGGTCTGGCAGTAGTATAGTGGAAGCATGAGCCTTTGGATGCTTGTGTGGATTCTGGTGGTTTGACCCGGATGTGTAACCCAATCCGGCTTTCCCTGACTGACTCGGGATTTGCACCGAACTTTTGATTCCTTGTTGATTCTTTCATAACCCTTCTCCATGGAAAAAACCCAAAGATACAATCTCCTGGCCAACTGTCATCACTTTGGGGAAGATTTTTGGTTTCAGAGTTGGTGCCCCCACAGGTAGGTTCTGAGTATCGCTTACCTCCAAGGCTTGAAAGCTCACAGGTTCAACCACTTCATCCAGGCTGATCACCGGCATATCTCCTTGTATGCATACAGGGTATTTGGGTTTGACATTTACTATAATCAGATTGCCATTAATAATGTACTTGAACTACTGATGAAGGGTGGATGGCACTGTTCCTGCCATGTGGATCCACGGCCTTCCCAACAATAAGTTGTATCTGTTGGTAATGTTGAGTACCTGGAAGGATACATAGAAAGTGTGGGGACTAATCTCTAGTGGAAGCTCAATCTCTTCCACAACATCTCGGCGAGACCCATCGAAAGCCCAGAAAACCACATGACTGGTTCTGATCCATTTTGGGTAGATCTTCATTCTCTCTAAGGTATTGTAGGGACAGATGTTTAGGGACGATCCTCTATCAACCAGCACTCCTTCAATCACATACCCTGAGGACATCACTGCTATGTGTAATGACTTGCAATGGCCTGTCCCTTCTGCTGGTATATCATCGTCAGTGAAAGATATCACATTGCTGTTAAAAATGTGTTCTATCACGTGACGGAATTTTTTAGCATCCACTGTTCTTGGCATATGGGCTTCTTCCAGTACTTTCACCAGAATGTTGCGATGTTCCACAGATGATAAGACCAGATCTAGGATGGACGACATTTGCTTGGGTGCATCCTTCAAACTTTGCACCACCTTGATCTCATTATACCCATTTTGCTGAGGAACTCTTCAATTTTTTCTTGAGCCACTTTCTCTTTAGCCTTGGTGACTGGATTGATCACCCATTGGGGCAGGTACAATGGATTCTCCTTGGATACAATGGCAATGTTGTTTGAAGTGGAACCTTAATTATTCCCATAGTTCCATGGGACCCACTTTAAACTGATGACTGGATACTGCGGTCTGAAGGGCAGTATTAAAGGTTCAGGTGCAGCTATCTTCACAGGATTCAGTGATTCTTGGACCTATTTTCCAGGCAGTACTAGGGGTGTTCCGGCTAGTTCCTTCTCACAGAAAATAACAGCTAATGTTCCCTGATTCCATGTCGTAAGATTAAAGAGGGTTTCCTCATCAGGAAGGCCATAATCTTGATTCCCTCTTATCAGCTTACCGATTTCAATAAGATTCTGAATCAGGTGACGAAGTCCCCAGCAATCCTCGGTATCATGATCGGGTGTATTAGAATGATACTGGCATATCCTATCAGGTTTTAATTTCCTGGATCGAGGGTTTACCAGGGGTAACAAATCTGTAACCATCCCTTTATTGATCAACATCTGGAGGATTTCATTCATCGGCTGGTTCAGATTAGTGAAGTTCCTCTGAAAGGAAAACTCTCTATCTTCTTGAAACTTCTCCTCCTTGGCCACCTTATCGGCTCAGGGTTCCTGCTCATGAAACCGGTAATGGTCCCTCATAGCTATGAGACTAATTTCTGGTGTAGGAGGACTTGCTTTCGCCTGGCTAGATTGGTTTATCAGTTGTTGGGTTACCTGATGTTGGTATATGACCAAATCTGCCAGTTGTCTAATATGTTCCTTGATAGAATTGATCTGTTGTTCTATCAGGAATTACCTTTCTAATAACTCTGAACTGTTTGGGCTACTGTTGCTGGATTGAGTTGATTCTCCGACGCAGCAGAGTTATTTGGATCCTTCTCCATTTTTCGTGCTAATCATGTTGACACTCTCTTCTTTGTGCTGAGGGAGGGGATTGTCTTACACGTGCGGTTGCTCGGGTTTGGTTACCACAATCTCCCCGTTGTCTATCAAGTCTTGAATTTTGTGCTTGAGAGACCAACAGTCCTGTGTATTGTGGCCTAAAGATCTGGAATGGTATGCTCACTTGTTACTTGGGTTAAAATTCCTTCCCGCGGTACTGGTTGGTGAAAGGAGTTGAACAATCTTCTTCTGTACTATCAACAGTTTCAGCACGTTTCAAAGTGAATCCCCTTAAGGGGTGAACGTTCTCCGACGTCTAGCCTCCAAATTTTTTTGAAATGGAAGGTTAGACGGTTGGGCTGGAGCTTAAAAAGGGGAATAGTTCCTCCTTTCAATGGTCATACTGCTTGACTCGCTTCTTTGATTCTCTCCTTCCAATACTAAGGACACTTCTTTGTCTTTCTTCTTGTGTACTCTCCGGGGATTACTCCCATAACTCCCGGATTGGATATGCTCGGCAACGACCTCCAAGGCGGTAAGATCTTCTATCTTTTTAGATTTCAGCCCCATTTCAGCCATCTCTCCGTGTTTAATCTTTTCTGAGAATGGTTTTCCTATGCCTGCTAGGACCATTTTGTAATACGGAGCTTCTTGGATGTCGATGAAAGTCATGACTATCTCAGACTCAGTCATAGGTGGGGTGACTTGTGCCGCCATCCGCCTCCATCATTGGGCATATTCTCTGAATGACTCGGTGTTTTATTTTTTGATTTTGGTGATCTGGTATATGTCTGGAGCCATTTGAAACTGAAAACTGTACTGATTGAGGAACACATGTGCCAGCTCTTCCCAGCTATGAATATTGGAGTTAGCCAAACGAGCATACTAGGCTCTAGCCTCTCTAGTCAAACTCTTCTAGAATAATTGCATTTGGAGTTTCTTGTCCTCTGCATAGGATCCGAGCTCTCCGATGAACACCTTTAAATGAGTGTAAGGGTCTCTCAATACATTCACATACATCGCGTTTCCCCGTATGCATATGATGACATTTGTGCGAAGCACTAATATAAAGCAGGAAAGCATTCATTCACATCCATTCAATGTAAACACGCAGCATTTCACACACATGCATATATAAATGGGAAATTTTGAAAAGATTTGAACGTGGCCTATGCCTTCTACTGTCCCCAGCAGAGTCGCCACCTGTCAACATCGGTGGAAAAATGCGCTGGTCGAGTCGGACCCGGATCTTTCTCTTTTCCTAAGTTTTGTTTCTACCCTTATTCTATCTATTTATGATAACGGTGAAGGGTTTTTTAGGAAAAGGTCAACATGTATCATGTCGACGAGTTGAACGATTTACAGAGTCGCCAGTTGATAGATTTGAAATGGTTGTACCAACTCAACCGAGTTTTGTTTTGAAAGTAGGCTCAATTGCTTAACACTGTCAAAACTGAATCTTGAAACCAAAATTCTAAGTTCGGGGGCTTGGTTAAGTGTGGGGAAGGTGTTAGGCACCCCACAACTTCCGTGAAAATACGGTACCGCATCTTTTCAATATTTCTCTTTTAAATCTACAATTTGTGTGTGAATGCTGGAAGAAATTGGGCCTGCTCTTGTTGATTGAAAGTAGTGCTTTGCTTCGTTGAACCTATATACGAAGGGTTTGATTTGATTTGCAAAAGTCCTTTTTTAGACAAGATATTTAAAATGATGTTTTGAAAGCTTGTTTTCAAACCCTTACGCTCTCATAGGAATAGATGCTTGTTGATACTTCAATTTTATCTTTTTAGCCTTTGGGCTAAATTTGAATGGTGATTGTCGGGCTGCAAAGCAGCCTCGACCACAAAATATTTACAAGTGTCGGTCTTCTCATGGGCATGACAACCATTGGAGTGACTCTAGCACGACCAAAGCATTATTTTACTATGTTAAGATCTTAAACCCGGATAACCGTTTTAAGGTCTTTCGGATGTACATTTTTAAAGAAAAACTGGCAGGGTACATTTGTAATGTGGAGTTTGTCCATCGTGGGAATTAGACTCTAATCAGTTTGATCATGAATCTCACGATTCCTAGGCTCACATAGGAGTAGCCAAGAAAACCTGCACAACTCAAATATGCACAAAAAATATGTATTTACAGCTAGACGTCGCAAAAACCAAGGATTCATCAGTTAAATCCTGGCCTGCGCGTAGCCAAAGCGTCTAGTTCCTACTAGATAGCGATCTAAAGGGCCGCGAGGTTGCTTTATAATTTACAAAACTAGAAAAGCAGCTAGATTTAAATAAATCTCAGCCATTCTAGCTTCTCTGTTCCATCTGGACCTATTTTGAACCATTTGAGAGACAGATTTGACGAGATTTAAAAAAATATAATTCACCCAAAGATATGTCAGTGCCGATTCACATCAGATGAATATTTGCAGCAGAATGTTTAATCACAATGAATAACAAATATATATATAGTTATATATATACGAAAGCTGTAAAGGGCGATGGGTTTTCACTCCGATGCTCGGACTGGAATGTAAATATATATATATATATAAAAGCTGTAAAAAGCCATGGAGTAATCCAGGCTTGACAGAATGGAAATATATATAAAAGCAATAAATGGCGATGGATTTCAAATCCTATGCCCAGACTGGAATGGAAATATATATATGTATTCATAAAAGCTGTAAAAAACCAAGGAGTAATCCAGGCTAGACAGAATTGAAATATATATATATAATAAAAGATGTAAAGAGCCACAAATTTATATAGGCTCAGCAGAGTGTAAATATATATATATATATATAGAAAAGCTGTAAAAGGCGACTGATTTGCAATCCTATGCCCGGATAGAAATGTAAATGTAAATATATATATATATATATATATTTATAGAAGTGATAAAATGGCCACAGAATGATACAGGCCAGACTGGAATGTAAATGTTAATATATACAGTTAGTATATATATATTAAAGTAATAAAAAGTCCACGAAGTAGAAATCCATGTCCAAATAAGTCTAAAAAATCTATATATATATATATAGTTATATATATAAAAGCGGTAAACTACCATGGATTTGACATCCGGGCTTGACAGAATTGAAAAGTTAGTATATTTATAGTTAAATATATACAAAAAAAGCCAAACCGGGACTGGGAAGATAACCCAGTCCGGAAAGGGGCATGTATGTGTGTGTGTGTGTGTATATATATATATATATATATATATATATATATATAAAGCATGTAGTCAAACTACCTTACGCTAAGGAATTTAAAGAACATCTTATTCCTACTAAGGCTAGACCTATTCAAATGAGTCACCAACAAATGGAACTTTGCAAGCAAGAGATTAATGATTTACTTGCAAAAGGTTTGATAAAGCATAGTAAATCCCCTTGGTCTTGCCCTGCCTTTTATGTTAATAATGAAGCAAAAAAGGAAAGAGGTGTCCCTCATTTAGTCATTAATTACAAGCCGCTTAATAAAGTCTTAGAATGGATTAGGTATCCCCTTCCCAATAAAGAAGACCTTCTTAGTCGTCTTAGTAATGCCACCATTTTTAGTAAATTTGACCTCAAGTCTGGTTTCTGGCAAATCAGTATCCACCCTAGTGATAGGTACAAAACTGCCTTTACCACTCCTTTTGGTCATTATGAATGGGTTGTTCAAGCATTTGGCCTGAAAAACGCCCCCAGTGAATTTCAGAATATTCTTAATGAAATACTTAACCCCTTCAGTCATTTTATCATCGTTTATATTGATGATATCCTCGTCTTCTCTAATTCTATTGATGAACATTTCAAACATTTGAATTCGTTCTTCAAAGCCATTAAAGTCAATGGTTTGGTTCTTTCACCAACCAAATGCAGTCTATTCCAAGTTAGGGTTAGGTTCTTAGGTCATGACATTTATCGCGGTCTTGCTCGACCAATTCAAAGAGTCATTCAATTCGCCGATAAATTTCCTGACAAAATTACCGATAAAACTCAACTCCAGCGTTTTTTAGGATCCCTTAATTACGTCGGTAAGTTTTATCAAAATTTGAGAAAAATCTGTAAACCTTTGTTTCTTCGTTTACAGAAAAATCCTCCTCCCTGGACTGATGAGCATACTGCCATCGTTTAGCAAGTCAAGAAATATGTTAAGGTCCTTCATTGCCTTGGCATATCCAATGAATCAGCTTTTAAAATCGTTGAAACTGACGCCTCCGATATTGGCTTCGGTGGTATCTTGAAGCAGAAGTTGACTCCTGCTTCTTCTGAGCAAATTGTTCGGTTCCACTCAGGCGCGTGGAATCAAGCCCAATTAAATTATAGCACTATTAAAAAAGAAATCTTGGCCTTAGTTTTATGTATTACCAAATTTCAAAATGATTTACTAAATCTAAAATTTTTAGTTCGTATCGATTGCAAATCAGCAAAATATATTTTAGAAAAAGATGTTAAAAATATTGCTGCTAAGCATATTTTTGCCAGATGGCAATCTATTCCAAGTATTTTTGATTTTGATATTGATTATATTAAAGGTTGTGATAATTCAGTTCCTGATTTTTTAACTCGGGAATTTATTAATTCAGGTACCCCTCAAGTTCAAAATGAGTGTGAGAGGTAAAGATAATAATGTTCGGCCTCCTGGCCCTCCAGGCCCAGGCCCTCCTAGTCAGAAGCCCATGGGAGCTGTAATCCCACATCCAGTTACCCCTCTTACTGTAGTCAATAGGTTCACTCCCCTTATTTCTGGAACAAAGCCCTTTAGTTCGGTTTTGGCCCAGCCCCCTCAAGTTATTGATCCTTTTGCTTCGTCCAGTAATCCTCCTGCTGGTCAGCGTACTCAATCTGAGTACATTCCTGTTTATTCCACCAATTTATTTCATATTGAAAGACATATGAAATCAATTGATGATCCAGTCAAGTTGGCTGCCCAGTTTTTCCCAACTGGTTGGCATTTTATTCGTTTGGCTCCTTATAAATCTCTTATGTATTATAAGGATGTCTTGCTTCAAACTCAGTCAATTGTTATTAAACCTATTTATGATAGAAATGATTCCTCTAAGATCATCTATCATTCCTTATATATTAAGCAGATTATCACCATGCCAAACTGGGGTAATCATCCGTCTGATCTAAGATAGTTAGAAGGTCATGATAGCCAGTTCTGCTATTATGATTACATGGAAGCTTGGAACAGGGTTTTTCTGTTTCAAACTCCATCGTTTAGTCATTCGTGGTTCATTCAATTCGACCACAAATTTAAAAGTCAAATTCCCCATTGGTTTGTTTTATGGTGGGAACGTTTTGGTCTCATTTATAAAATACTTCCAATTGAGCTCCAGTCAGTTTTAAATGTTTTTAGTGCTAGGGTTCCTGTGGTGCAATCCAATTGTTGCATTCCAGTAATTCTTCATTTTGTTAGTAAATATAAAATTCCATGGATTCTTAGATGGAACTATGGATTTTATTCTCCTGTTGTTAATGTTGCTCTTTCTCCTGATAACGTTCTAACATCCGAAAAGGATGCTTCCCTTTCTAATCTTAGTCAAATGACTCATGTTACCAGAGAATTTTCAGTAAAATGGTGGGATAAGTTTGATCCTTATCGCATTGTTGGTCAAGTTCAGAAGGAATTTCCCAATCCTTCTCCTATTCAATCGATTCCTCCTTCCAAGGAATCTTCCTTTAGTAAATCAAAATCCAAAAAATCTTCTGTTTCAAAGTTAGATTTTGCGGATATTGATCATTGTTCTAATGATGAGTTAAAACAGTTATCTAAACTCATTCAAAAACGAATGGATAAACTCAGTGAGGACTCAGTTCCTTCTGTTTGTTCATCCTCTTCGTCCCATTCCAGTCAACATTCTAGCCCTAATGATCCGTACGGAAGCATCTCTCTACAAGATGCTCAGGACCCATTTGCCTAGAATTCCCACAGTTACTTTGGTCAGCCTCGTTACAAGATGCTCCTTCCCGCACAGCCCGTGCTTCTTTGTCAAAAGCAGCCGAAAGCAGTTGCTGAGTCATTTGTCGTCTTGTTTGAGTCATGTCTTGTATGTCGGCCATATGGCCTCTTTAGTCAAAAGTTATTCTGTATTTGATTTATTGAGTCTGTAATTTATTTAAAACGCATCTGTAATAGTGAAAAGCTGTTTATAATAGTCAAAAGTTGTAATAATGCTTTCATCTTTTGATAAAGCATTACTGTTTTGATACAGTCATTCATGTTTTGTATTCATCGAGTTATTTTGATCCGCCTTTTCTCTTCCTTTATAAGAGAGGCTTGGTCATTTGTTTAAGGCAGGATTTAGTAATCCAATAGAAAGCTTGTGAAGACTTAGATTCCTATCTAACGAATCTTCAGCTCTCTTACCTTCTTCCTTAGACATGTTAAGTTTCTATAATCGAGTCAATTTGTTGTAAGTAACCAAGTTAATTGTTTGTAATTATTTCAAAGTTCAATAAAGTTTTATTTTATTTAAACTTCTAATAATACTTATGAACTGCTGCTATAATTTCTTATAGTTTTGCTATAGTTGTTATTCAGCTTTGTATATGCGCCACTCTTCTTCTCTTTTCTTCTTCTTTCGCCTTTCTGGTATCAGAGCCATGAGTTGTATATTTACTAAGCGTTGTTCTTAATCAGTTTAATCTAATCATTGCTGAAAATCAAAAGTTTTTTATCTCTCTTTGTTCACGTAGTCACCTAGTCTCTTTGTGTAAACCACCCTCCATCGCCATAGGTCCCTGTCTTGCCTTTATAAGTCTCGAGAGTGTGAGCAGTTTAGGCTTTCTGGGAATCACTAGATGATAGGGTATGTGTTTATGTTAAGCAAAGAAAGGGGTATGTATGAAAGAACATAGAATTGTTAAAAACTTTATTTTTTAATTATGAGTAGATTATTCAGATCTAGTTCGTCGGTTAGTAATAGATCTTCTCTTCCTCCTGTTCCAAACATAGTTAATCAAGAAGAACACAATTATGAAAATATTAATCAAACCCTTAGTAATTGGAACATACCTAGTGTGTCTCCTAGAGATATTTACCAGTCAACCTTTATTGATAATTTCAAAACAGATTCTAATGTTAAAACTGTTGAACGTGTTTATGCTATTAACAAAGAATATGAAAATTGCAGTCTCCTTTCTCCTGATGTTATTAATAAGCATAGAAAAAAGGGGTATAATTTTATTCATATTGGTTTAGTTCAAGTCGCAGTTAAACCACTGTCTATTAAAGGAATTAACTCAAGTGTCTTTTTATGTTTAAGAGATGCTCGATATCTTAATTATGCTCCAAGCATAATTGGTATCATGGAGTCAAGTCTGCATGATGGTCCTATCCATTTCAATTGCTTTCCTGATCTCCCTTTGAGTTTGTCTGATATTAATTTGTTAAAAGCCTTAACTCTGAATATTAAAACCGCAGGAGAAATAACTCAAATGATTGAGGGTTCTCAGCCTATAGCTTTAATATACAGAATCTATTACAAGGTAATGAAAACTAATTTAAACATCCATGCGCTTAATAAAAGTCCTAAAGACCATACTGTGCTAATTCAAAGTAGTACTAGTAACGCTAATATTCAAACCCCAAAGACTATTCTTTGGAAAGATATTACGTTACCTAGTCAGTGGATTCTTCCCCAAGAAATCCCACAAAAACCTGTTAATAATAATTTATTAAATTTAGAAAATATTAAACAATTTTCTGATGGTACTGTTCGGATCAGTTTTGAAACGTACTCATAGACCCCTAATTATAGAAGAATTTACTAATTCTTCAGTACCTTCTGTTTCAAGAAGAGATACCGAAGTTTTAAGTGATTTTTCTATCCCAGATATTAAAATGAAGGGTGTTTTAAATCAAGGTCAAACAAGTCATCCTTGCTATACTCCAGCCTTTCATGCTGAAGATGAACAAGATGATGTGTCTCCTACAGTCTCTGTAGGTCCTACTCCCTCTGATTTTGAAGCCCTTATTAATCACCAGTTAAGAGTTATAACTAAAGCTTCTAAGTTAGATTGGGATAGTCTGGTTGCAGATTTTAATTCTAAATCTAATCAAGAAAAACGCCATGCTTTTCGTAACTTGTATGATAAGCATGACAGAGATAAAATAGTTCATAATTGGAAAAAATATGTTAAACTAAATAGAGAGAACCTCACATTTTATGATTGGTATGATAAGTATCATTCTCAGTGTAAAGTTCTTACTAAAATTCAGTGGATAAAAGAGGATAAGTCTAAGATCTTAGCATCTCATCCTCCTTTAGAAACTGTTCTTTTACAGGTTAAAAACGCGTCAGTTGTTGCCAGCCCTTTTAAAGTTGCTGATGGTAAAACTGATGATAAAAAGATTATTGAACAAAATAATTTCACTAATCAATATTTAGCCACCATAGGTAAACAACATGATAAAATTGAAGAAAAATTTGATCATGCCTTAGTTAGAAATCCTGAAAAGAAACTAGATCAACCTTTACTAACTCTTCCCGATAACAGAGATGGAAAGGGATTACCAAGTAAAGATTCTGACCTAGTTAAAAGTATTGATAAGTTAATTAAAAAGATTGGTTCAAGCAGTGGTGAAGCCAGTGGGACTGTTGCCATCATTGATCAGATCCAAGAATCTGACAATGAAAGTAATAGTGATTCAGAAGAAGTTTCTGAAGTTGCTTCTATTCCTGACCTTACTGAACAATTAAAAAAGTTAACTTTTAATAGCACAAGTATAACAAAAAATTGGTATACTAGACCTACCCCTCCTGATCTTCAATATGAGGAAAGAAATCTAGATAATCAATTTTCGGTTTCGTCTAATAAAATATATGAATGGAATATTGATGGTTTTAGTGAGCATCAAATTCTCACTAAAATGAATCATTTGTCTATGGTAGCCAATAGTTATATTACAGCGTTTAGCAGTCTTACTCAGCCTGATATCGTTGAAATATTAACTAATGGTTTCACTGGTGTGCTTCGTTCGTGGTGGGTGAAACACCTTGACGAAGACGCAATGAATTCTATTATTCATGCATACCAGCTTGATGACAATGGTCACCCTATTTTCCGTGAAGATATGGGTTTTGGTATTCCTGATGGTATTAACACATTAATATTCACGATAATAAAACATTTTATTGGAACTCCCAGTAACATCACTGAAAGAATTCATGACCAGTTAAGTAATCTCACTTGTCCTACCCTAAGTGACTTTAGGTGGTACAAAGATGTCTTTATTTCACGTGTTATGATGCGCAGTGATAGTAACAAACCTTTTTGGAAAGAAAAATTTGTTAATGGTCTCCCTAACTTATTCGCTCACAAAGTTAGAGAAGAACTTAGTAAAACCTTGGGTTATATTGATTATGATAATCTCACTTCTGGTGACATAATTAGTTATATTCAAAAGATAGGTTTAAAAATGTGTATTGACTTTAAAATTGCTAAACACGCCGCTAAAGATAAAAAGAAAGCTAAATATGAACTTGGTACATTTTGTGAACAATATGGTTTGCCACCTATTGCCCCTTCTCGTAGAAAGCATAGGAAAAAGCAAATTGAAACCCACAGAAAATGCAAGCATCATAAGAAGCGTTCTAGTCAGTCTAATAATAACGATAGTTATTATGAAAAACCCAAGTCACGAAAGAAAACTCGAAATAAAAAATCCACTTCTAAATCTAATGATAAGAGTAAAATTACGTGTTATAATTGTGGTAAAAAGGGTCACTATAAGAATGAGTGTAAGTTAAAACAAAAATTAAGTCAGTTAAATATTTCTGTTGAAGATACTGAAAAGATTTTTGAGTTAATTAGAACTCAGTCTGATGAGGATAATGGTCTTTCTGATATTCCTTATTCCTCGGATAAGGATGAAAATAATCAAACTCCTAGTGAAGATAATGAAGTCACCCTTTGTACTGATAATTGTAGATCTGATTGTTGTAAAACTATTAATGTACTTACCAAAGAGGATCAAGAGAGCTCTTTGTTAATTGAATTAATTAGTAAAGTTACTGATGAAGATTTAAAATTACAGTATATGAAACAGTTAAAAGAATTGTTAAGTTAATTAAAAGCCGCGGGTCGACGATCCGGGCTATGGAAATGCTAGAAAATGTGTTTATGTACTAAAATGTACGAAAACGTAAGCAAAAACGGCCACGAAACTGAGTTCCGGGCATAATCAGAAAACAAAACATAACATGCAAGTGTATAAATGCGCAATGAAGTAATAGGAACTTCCTTATCGTACAAATACTTTCAATGGACTGCTACACGGGCTTTTTGCCACTTGGTAGGCTTTAAACGTCCATTTCCACTAGTTAATTTGTGATATGTTGTAGTATATGAGTATATCTACGGGTTAGAGTGATAAAATCTGGGTTTGGAGTACTAGAAGTCGGGCTAGGAAACAAAATGGGCAGAGTTCCAGAGCGTTTCTAAAATAATTTTGGTATGGGGTGCACTTATATTTATAGACCCGCTGTAAGCGACTCTACCAGAGGCAGCCGTTGGTCTACCTGCGATGCCACATGGCAGGGCACGGGTGGTGGGTCTCGTCGCCTCGAAGTAAGTGCACTTCGAGCAACACGAGGTCAGATTCGAAACTTTCTAACTTTTGATCGGAGCGTCCGTTTGAGGTGTGCTATACCTTTTCGGAAAGCCCTCGTCGAGAGTGTCACAATGACATGGGACTAAATGTTTTCTGAGTCCAAGAAGAGTGGTTCAAAACCGGGCCTTTATTTCTTCGCAGTTTGTCCGTTGAGCTGACTTGCGATGTTTCCACTCGGGATTAACATTATGGTACTTTCTAACCCTGATGGCATCAATTCGTCTTAGTTTTGACCTAATCATCTATGAGTTCGTAAAATGACCATTTTTCCCCTCCAGGGTTTGTCTCCTATACTGGCACGGTCTTCGACTGATTTCCTGGGGTTGTCTCCGAGGTTTGGATCATAATCGATTCTGTTTGTCCTCAAGGTTGTCTGGCTGACTTGGTTTCTTCAAGGTTGTCTCTAGGAATGATGTGACTCTTCGGGGTTGTCTCCAAAGTTGATTTGGCCTCCCGAGTTGTGACCGGGGCTTGACCTGACCTTCCGGGTTCTGACCAGAAGGTCAGATTCGAAACTTTCTAACTTTTGATCGGAGCGTCCGTTTGAGGTGTGCTATACCTTTTCGGAAAGCCCTCGCCGAGAGTGTCACAATGACATGGGACTAAATGTTTTCTGAGTCCAAGAAGAGTGGTTCAAAATCGGGCCTTTATCTCTCCGCAGTTTGTCCGTTGAGCTAACTTGCGCTGTTTCCACTCGGGATTAACGTTATGGTACTTTCTAACCCTGATGGCATCAATTCATCTTAGTTTTGACCGAATCATCTCTAAGTTGGTAAAATGAACATTTTGCCCCTCCAGGAGTTGTCTCCTATATTGGCACGGTCTTCGGCTGATTTCCTGGGGTTGTCTCCGAGGTTTGGATCATAATCAATTCTGTTTGTCCTCAAGGTTGTCTCCGAGGCTGACTTGGTTTCTTCAAGGTTGTCTCTAGGAATGATGTGACTCTTCGGGGTTATCTCCAAAGTTGATTTGGCCTCCCGAGTTGTGACCGGGGCTTGACCTGACCTTCCGGGTTCTGACCAGAACTGACCTTTTCCTCCCGGGTTGTGACCAGGGTTGACCTGTACCTCTCGGGTTATGACCGGGGTTGAGCTATACCTCCCGGGTTATGATCGGGGTTGACCTATACCTCCTAGGTTATGATCGGGGATAACCTGTACCTCTTAAGTTATGACCGGGGGTGACCTTGTACCTCCCGGGTTATGACCGGGGTTGACCTGTACCTCCTGGGTTGTGATCGGCCTTGAGTTGGCATCCCAGTATTGAGACCGTGGCTGAGTTAACATCCCAGTATTGAGACCGGGGTTGAGTTGACATCATGGTATTGAGACCGGGGTTGAGTTGACATCCCGATATTGAGACCGGGGTTGAGTTGACATCCTAGTATTGAGACCGGGGTTGAGTTGACTTCCTGGTATTGAGATCGGGGCTGAGTTGACATCCCGTTATTAAGACCGGGGTTGAGTTGACATCCCGGTATTGAGACCGGGGCTGAGTTGACATTCCGGTATTGAGACGGGGGCTGCTAACTTTGGTCTGATCTTCCAGGGTTGTCTCCGGAAGATAAAAGATAGTTTTGCCCTCCTGCAGGGTTAGTAACAGGAATATAAAATTTTTAGTGTCTACAATACAGATGTATGAATTGGTGGAGCATGTCTCTTCCAGAGTAATTAGGATGGCTATTTGTGGACTAAAATGTTAGTAAGTTATGTATAAGCGAGAATCATAATTGAATGATTAAGCATTAAATGAAGAACGCATAAAATTTAGAGCTTGTTGTTGATGGACAAATTAAAAACTATCACATATAAGTTAGGTGCAAATTTCTTGGTTAGGTCTTAGATGAATGACCAATGGATTGATTCCATTTGGAATGGCGTAAAAATCTCGTGTAACGAAGGTATGGCGAAATTTACAGTAAAAGACATTAATCGTCGAAAGCGTAGTTAACTAGGATTTTCGGACGATAGTGAATTTTTGATAATGAAATTAGAAACCTAGGGTTTCGTTATCATATCAAATAACTATGAATTTAAGAGTCATAGAATCAAGAACGGAAAAATTCAGACGGAAAACGAATAAGAAACGAACGAACGAGCGAAGAACGCTCAAGAACGAATAACAAACGAACAATGAAATTTGGACCAATGAAACGGTCATTAACGGATTTAGAAACTTATTCTGTTCGGGGGAATTCGAGGTACATAAGATAAGTAAGAAAATATCTTTTTAACGAGCCGATTCCGAGTTATAACGATCTAGTTACGAGCTCGGGAAGTAAGCGATTTAAAAATGTTCATAAACTGAAAAAAAAAAATTGAAGGCTCAGGGGAGGCACTGCAGTGCCTCCCAAAGCACAGGAAAGGGGCACTGCAACACCGGCTTTAAGCCTTGGAGTGGCGCCGCAGCACCCTTAAGGGAAATTTTTTTGACACGAGCTTTTGTTAATCCAACTTTTGGTGTGGTAATTGAGGGGCTTGTATATACTTAATATACATGAAGAGAAACATCATAAACAATATGTATAACTATGAGTTTAGGAATTAAACGTTGATTAAAAGTAATTAAACGAAGAATGTGTAATGCAAAAATGTTAATCTCGTATCATATTCGGGTTTAACGGGCGTCTTAATATTACATGGTATGTAATAGATAGATGTGATATGAAGATAATGAATTATGAAGGTAAAACATATGTAATCACTATACAGGATCCTATATCGATAATCCGGGGGAAACAGTATTCGAAGTAACGAACCGATTAAGGTTAGGATTAACATTATACATAAACGATGAGCAATGAATGTCGGTTTATGACGTTAGATGTTATTAAGCCGTAACGAATGTTAAATACCTTAACGAATGTTATAAATAAATAATTTTGATTAGGTTATAGAAGAGAAATAAGTTGGTATAAACAATGTGTATAGATTGTGTGGTAGCTAATTTCAGTGTGCTATATGAATATATCATGTAGAAACTGTAAAGACCAAGAAAAGTGAATTTAAGTTTGAAGACTATTGAAGGCAAGTTCTTCTAACACTTGTCTAACCTTCGTGTTAGCCAAGTTTCTGTAGTTCATATTATATTGTGCATGAATTGTTTATAAAAGAGTCGATGCCAATCTTAACTCGGCTAGACGAATTTTTAATATTTGATTGATTTATTTACAATTCTTTCAAAGTATTATTGTTAACGCTATCCTATGCTAATTAATTTGGTACGGATTCAAAGGTAAGCCTGAGTATGAATAAACAAAGGTATCTTACATCGTTTATCGATGGGCATGTGAGGTTGCCAAAACTTAAACGTAAACACGTTTAACGAATAAGTGTTGATTAACATAGAGTACTATAGGCTGATCACCTAGAAGTGCTCGTAAGTTATATCAGATATATGGTCTTAGTGCCGGGATGTCCTTTTTATGAATGAAAACATAATGAGAATGTTCATGATCTTTTGACCAACTCAGAATTCTTAAGTGACTATATGTACTTTGGAATTGTTTTAAAGAAATGGAAAGTGCTATTTCGATTGTTCATAGTACTTCATAACTATTGAAAATAGTATGCACACAAGCGAATCATATTTGATATGATGAAGCATTTACTTTATAACAATCTTATTCATTTATTAATAAAAGAATTATTTATTTAAAGACTTTTATATTATCTACATAATGCTGTTATATTTAAATATGATAAATTCATAGTTTTAAGCAATGCTTTTAGAATAATGATGATGATCATGCTAATGAGATCTAAATTCTTAGATAGCTTAAAACTAAAATAGTTCCCAATCGATGGATTACTAAATAGGGGATTAGTGAATCTGGATAGATTGGTATATACGTTGCTTGCTCTTTGGAAGAGAATGATAGATCTCATAATCATTTGTGTGGAGACACTAAAGCAAATATATAGGTGCTTTTTGGAGAATAAGTACACTGAATGTGGTTAGCTAAGGAATACTTAATGGATTTTTACTCGCCTATCAATTGGAATTCCTTTAGTGATAGTAGTACAAGTAATCCTTAGACTTGAGATCGTCATAGTATCTTATGTATGATGAGTTATACTTTGACATATCCCTTATAACCTTGAGGGTATATCCAAGGGTATGCTTGGTTATAATTAATTATACATGAAGATAATGAATGATCAATAAAGGATCTACTACTTCTAGTAAAAGAAGTGAATGTTCTATGTGATTCGATAAATGACAACTCAGTAGTCATTGGCCAATGCAGAATAAAATTATAAAGTAGTTTCTAACTTGTATTATTAGAATTTGTGCATTTAGGATCGGAATACATATAATTAAATAAAATAAAACTTGATAGTAAATCCGTGTCTTATATTTAACTAGAACATTGTATGGTAGAAGGAATGAATTATAATGTAACTACTTACTCAAAGGTTCTTTTATGATTAATGTTGAAATCTATATTATTTGGAAATTCGTTAAGCGCTAAGGGGGCTTACCCTTATTGTAAAATAAATATTATTTATTTAAATAAATTAATAATTAATTTATTTAGTTAAATAAAATTGGAATTGTTCTAATTAATTTATTCACAACCGGTTTAATATGGATAACCTAAAGGGTCACACCATAAAAGGATGAATATTTATTTAAGAAGTAAATGGCATAATCGTAATAATAGGTTAAGTGTATTTAATTTAATATATGGTGATGGAATAAATTAAATAGCTTAATATTTATTATTTAATATTTTAAAAATATTAAATATAAATTAATAAGAAGAGTCTTATTATTATTATTAATTTGAATTCCGAAAGAATTTTAGGAATTAATTAATAAACGTACTCTCTCATAGTTCTAATAAGATTCGGAGATAAATTAATTAAAGGATTTTAATTAATTGCTCCTAATAAGATTAGGAAGCCTAATTAATGAAAAGAGTTTAATTATTTAATATGAAACCATAATCCTAAAATGGTTAGGAGGGTTACCTACATCTATAAATAAGAGGAGTCTTAGTTTGATTAAGGACTAATGCAATTCCAATTTTTGGGAGAGCACACCTTTTTTAGAGAGAGAGAAAACTAGGATTTTGCCAATAACCCACCTTCTTAATATTTGTTCATCCTTGGTGGATCACCTCTAGAGGCCAAATACTTGGGTGGCTGACATTGATCAAAGGAAGGAATCACGCCCGGTAGATTCAAGTTGAACAAGGAAATGATTGGAGTTGGAACTCGTACCTGAGGAAGCACGAATCTTCAATGGTATGATTTGTTATTCATCTCTTTAGATTAAATTAATAATTGCCCATAAAGGATGATGTAATACTCGAGAATTTTGTAAATAATTTTAGTAATAAAACAAAGGTATTTGCAACTAATTGTGTGTGTGTGTGTGTGTGTATATATATATATATATATATATATATATATATATATTGTCGACGTCGGGAAAAAATACGGGTCGAGTTGGACCCGAATCTTTCTCTCTTCCAAAGTTTTTGTTGTTTTCTACCCTTATTTTATCTGTTTTATGAAAAGGGTGAAGGTTTTTTAGGAAAAGGCCAACATGTATCATGTCGACGATTTGAATGTTTCTCAGAGTTGCCAGTTGGTAGATTTAAAATGGTTGTACCAACTAAACCGAGTTTTGTTTGAAAGTAGGCACAATTGTTGGACACTGTCGAAACTGAATCATTGAACCCGAAGTTCTAAGTTCGGGGGCTTGGTTAAGTGAGGGGAAGATGTTAGGCACCCCACAACTCCCGTGAAAACACTGTACAACATCTTTTTAATATTTTTCTTTTTATTTGCAATGTGTGTGTGTGAATGCTGGAAGTAATTGAGCCTACGTTTGTTGATTGAAAGTAGTGCTTTGCTTCGTTGAACCTATATACGAAGGGTTTGATTTGATTTGTAAAAGTCCTTTTTTTAGACAAGATATTTAAAATGATATTTTGAAAGCCGGTTTTCAAACCCTTACGCTCTCATAGGAATATAAGCTTGTTGATACTTCCATTTTATCTTTTCAACCTTTGGGCTCAATTTGAATGGTGATTGTCGGGCTGCGAAGCATCCTCGATCACAAAATATTTACAAGTGTCGGTCTTCTCATGGACATGACAGCCATCAGAGTGACTCTGGCACGACAAATCACTATTTCATTATATTTGAGACTTTAAACTCGCATAACCATTTTAAGGTCTTTCGGATGTACATTTTTTACAAAAAAACTGGCAGGGTACATTTGTAATGTGGAGTTTGTCCATCGTGGGAATCAGATTCTGATCAGTTTGATCATGAATCCCACGATTCCTAGGCTCACAGAGGGAAGCCAAGAAAACCTACACAGTTCAGATATTCACATAAAATATATATTTACATCAATACGTCGCAAAAAACCAAGGATTCATCAGTTAAATCCTGGTCTGCGTGTAGCCAAAGCTTCTTGTTCCCAACAGATATCGATCTAAGGGCCGCGAGATTGCTTTAATAATGCACAAAACTTGAAAGAAAGCTAGATTTAAATAACTCTTAGCCATTCTAGCTTCTCGGTTCCGGTTGGACCTATTTTGAACCGTTTGAAAGGTAAAAATGGCAATATTTAAAGAAATGTAACTTGCCAGAATTGACATTTAAAAAGAATTCATATCAAATGAATATTTGCAGCAGGAATTTAATCACAATGAATAAAGAATATATATATATATATATATATATATAGTTATATATATATATATATAGGATCAGTCTCTCCAGCGAACCATAAAGAGCGAACTAAAAATGAACTGGCTATAGCGACGGTTTTTTCCGTCGCTATAACATAGAAAGCCGGTTTTTTATGTTATAGCGACAAAAAAAAACGTCGCTATAGCCGGTTCGTCATTAGTTCGCTTCCTATAGTTCGCTAGAGAGACGGACCCTATAAAATGTAAAGGGCGATGGGTTTTCACTTTCAGACCCGTACTGGAATGTAAATATACTAGTAATTGCCCGTGCCTGAAGGCACGGCATAACGAAAAATTAGATTAAAATTCAAAAAATATAATATTACCTAAAGACTCTTTGCAACCTAAAATAACGTACAATCAGACATAACAATTATCATACTCAATCATCAACACATATCTAACCACCAAAATATCAAGCTAGTTGCTACTAATTTCAAGAAATTTTGACAGAATTTCCTTAAAAAATAGATATCCAGAAAAATATAAACATGTCTACAGAACTTACAATCATCAATACATATCCAAACCAACAAAACAACCATCATTCCATACTCAAAATCATCATAACCATGTATAATTAATTAATTTTACAAAAGACGGAACACAAAAAATACACACATGTAATCAAATAAGGTTTTCTTAGTACCATTTCAACAAATGGTTCATTTTCTTAATGATTTAAATCATAAATCTGTATTGGTGGTAGTATAATCTGTATTAGTGACTGGATCAATGCACACCCACCTCAAATTGTTCCAAGGTCAAATATTTTTCATTCCCTAGCTTCTTCCTCACTCTAGCAAAGTCCATTGGGTTCCTGATTAAAGAAACAAAAACCAAAATCAGCAAACTTAAATCTTAGATCGACAAAACAGCTATCTTGTAAAGCATATAAGCATAACCCATGATCCATACAAACCTAGAAAAATAAGCTTAGCCTCATTTCATCAAACACTTGAGATGCACTATGCCACTTAAAAAATAAACTCCAGAAAATAGTAATATTTCAAAATTTTCTGTTCAAACTCAATTTTATTCCCTTAATTTATTCACTCAATAAAATGATAAATTTATAGCAATCATCCAGTTACTTATTCAATATATCGAAGATTATCTCTACTTAGTTGTTCACTCATTTTGGGATAGAAAAATATTTAATGCCGCAAAGATAAATTAGGAAAAGAAAATCAAGAATTATAGTATCAACATTGTTACCTCTATTAACTTACTAATTTTGGTAATGAAAAACTCAGCCAGATTAAGGTTACTTCCCTTAACCATAAATTAGAAATCCATACTTCTTTTATGGACTTTCCCAAACTCAAAGTACACTTTCAAATACGCAACAAAATGAAAATATACTTGAGCTTATGCATTATGCTGATAGAGACATCCAATTAGTAAATGAAAATATATAGAAAGGAAAAATGAAAATAACCCTCAATCAAAATTCCCATTATAAGTGCTTATGTCCTAGTACTTCCATAATTTAGCTTTCTAGCCTCTAATTCTCCCATAGCAAATGACTTTATCGCCTTTGAAGACCATCTAAATTCAAGTCAACCAAGTTCAATTATCATAATCCCATTGACCCAAAACACCCAAAAAACAAAATATTAAGCCAAATGCAATATAAGAATTCAATCAATTCAAGAAAACTCACTTGAGAACCTTCTCAGTAGAAGAAACTCTCTCTGGCTTGCTGCATATGACATCATAAAGATAAAAACTTTATGGCCTATTAGACTACTACTATTCGTTATGCCCACAATATTCTTGCAGTTTGCATGGAATAGCTATTCCAAATCTGCAATAAAATCCCTTCAGCTAACAAACCCAAATAAAGCATTGTTTTCATTTATTAAAATGCTGAATTCAATTTGTAACTCTCCAAATAATGAAACAATAAACAATACCACCCATTTACCTAATAGTGGAAGAAATTGATCACAGGTCACAGTTTATTTAACTGTGATATGCAAACAAAACCCCCTTTTTTAATAAATTAAAAAAATAAGTAAGCAAGTAATAGATACTGCCCTATATATGTTTTATTAATTTATCACCACCAAATTAATTGCAACAGAAAACATCAAAAACACTGTTAATATTCACCGTAATTCCGTATGAACATATTTCACATAAAAACTCATCACAACTAACAAATCTTGACGAATTTATTCCCAAAATAAAAACACAATCATATGGGTGTATAATATGTATAATATGTGCCTTTAAGGAGTCCGGAGATGGTCTGAGCTGATCGCGATGGGAGGAATAAAACGGAGTGCCAAGATTGTTTATGAAAATTGGGGAAAAAAGAGACGGGAGAGAGAATAGGGAGAAAATTACTGCATACCTCTCAATTCTTTCTCACTGCAAATCTCCGCCGTCCGATCAAGCAACACAACACAGAATCAGCGATTTATATACTCTGAAAATATAGGGATGAATGGGGCAGGAAGGAGTGTTTAGAGCTTTCTCTATCCTCTGAGGAAAGAAAGGGGGAAGAGGGATAGAGAAAGAGGTTTGTGAGTATATCGGCGGAAGGATTTTTCGACCAAGTGAGTAGATCTGCTATGGAAGTGTGAGGTTGTACTGGTTCAATGTGCTCTACTTTCTATCTCTAGTAAAGGAAATTTAAACTGACTTTCTCTCTCTTCTCTTTCTTTGGGTTTGTAATGGCTAATGTGTGTGAAATGGAGTGTTGATTTGGGCGGGATTTGTATGTGTGAGATCCATTAGATTAAAATTAAAAGAATCTTAACCGTTGTTATGCTTTCTCAAATGAAAGTTTCAAAATGTGTTCTGTTTTATTATTATAGATATAAATACACGATCAATGATGACGTAAACAATACTCAATCTTGACTTTTATTGAATTTAATTAACAAATCACTTACTACTATAAACAGATAAACAAAACAAAAACTTCAACAGAAGGGTTAATAATAATTCAAAACAACAGTAGTAATGAAAGTGAACTCATAAAGAACAAATGGAAATCATAAAATTGAATCTGAAGAACTTATAGAAAATATGAGCGCGACCTGTCAAAAGAAAGTATAACGCGTGAATTTTTCTGTCTAATTCCTTCTTTCCCGGTTTAATAATCGCAAATTTCTAGAAAAGTAAATTTCCCACTTCTCTCAAAGAAGATGTTGACATAGAAATTAATGCATGTATATAATCAAGAAGTTATTTGATTTGTAAAAAATTATGGGAGCGCATTTTATAGAATTAGTGCATTTTGGATGGGGAAATTTGAGGAAGAAAATAGATCATTTTTTCCTGAAAGTTCAGCACACTCTAACTCAAATAAACACTTTTGGAAGTAATCCAAAGAAAGGAAACAAAAACTAAAACAGAAGATAAGCACCATAAAAGGTCATCTTCTTTTTCCAGTTCCTAACTTCACAATATGTTACATCAGTAATGAATGCACATGTAACTAAAGCCATAATCATTGCCCGAGCAACAGAGGCCCTGTTAACAAAACCATAAGAGAGAGTACAACAAAACCAAAGCAAAATATAAAAAAGTAATAATATAAAAAAAATCATTGAGATATCACAATAAAAATAATCATTACCCGAGCAACTTGTGCATTTTGCTAATTTTAAGCTATAATAATATGATTATAGCTTATTTGTAACCTGTAGTAACCCTCTATTTTAAGATATGAGCTACAATCTTAAGCAAATAAGCTACAATAAATGCCGCTATCATAATTAGCATAACAATTATCATGATCATGATCAAAATTATTAGCGATAAACTATATTTTTCCAATATAGCAACATCATCTTAACATCACTTCAATTTAACAATGTAGATAAATCATCACCTAAGTCCAAACTGAACAAACATGCAAAATAAAATATAATTATTCTTGATTCTAACAATAATTTAATCTGAGTAACATATATATAGTACAAAAATGAAACAGGAACACATCTAACATTAAAAAGAGAAGAAAAATAAAACTTTTAGTAATTTGAGCAGTTCATCTTTTCCTCTGTGGCGAGCTTCCTAGGGAGAAATCCAAGGGAACCATGCCTGGGATGCTCAAACTTCCTATGAAACATTCTTCTCCTCCTTCAATATTAATACAAAGGAAAAACAAATATCAGCATATAAAATAGATCATAACAATGTACTATTCTTATTTCATCAAGTCTAGTTTACAAAATACAAAATTCAGAGTTTAGAAAAAGGAAATAAAGGAGAAGCATAAATACCAAAAAAAAAAAAAACTTGTATAATCTAACAAAAGAAGAGGAATAACTTGTCAAAGGTGAAAACTCTATTAACTTGCTTGTTAGCTACATTTTGTGAAATAGCAACTTCTCTTTTGTGTTCATTACACGTTATCACTCTTGGCACGGTAGACCTTTGCTCTTCATCACTCAACGGCCTGAGTAGAAAATCAATGATGCATTCTCAATGACAATATGATGGTGCTAAGTGCTAACCAAAGAATTGAAATATGTAAATTAACTTAATTTACAAACAGTTAAATATCTATAGAATAAACCACCACTTTGGACATCCAACATTGAGTTGTTATGCTTTGACGCCAAGGTGCAAATATCAATAAACCAACTTCCTTTGCAGGCATAGGAACTGCCCACAATTCTGTTCTTTAACATGTGAAAATTTGAAAATTTCCCAAGAAAAACTCTTTCATTGATAACTCTTCCTTCCTTGGATTAAAACCTATATCGAATTTGATAAATTATATATTTTGTATTCTCTCTGCTCAGTTTGTAGATATTCATAATACCAATGTGTAGTTCATATATCAACCAACTACTCTAGTCACTACTAATTCTCGTCTCTTACAGAAATTTATTAAGCCACCAAGAAAGACAGTCATAGAGATACAAATTGAAAAATCTACTCCCTCTGTTCCATCCTCAAGTCTACCATTGCCAAACACTCAAATAATATTAGAGGTAAACATAAAATAAAAATGTATCCTTAAATTTGCAAATTAGACTCTTTTTTAGAACAAAGTAAGAAAATCAATCAGTTGATCGCATGAGTTGATAAATAACCAAACCTGCATCGTAGCAGAACTTGAAAACATTCAATCCCTCTCAGATCCGCTCGTCGTCTTTCGGGTCGGGGCGTAAGAAAGGGCAATGGAGAGGGAGCCACGTCCAATCCCACTTTCCTCTGATCTGGTGTTAGCGACATCTTCTTCCTTTTCTAAATCTTAAAACCCTAAAGTTATAAAATCAAGTAACACACTGAATCTATTAGATACTCAAATATTTAGAAATAAATTTTTAGAAACTTTGAAATTGATTGAGATTTTCTGCAAGTATAATTGGGGTAGAGTTGGGGTCGGATTGGGAAGAGTTAGGGTTTTGATTTTGGGGAAATCGAGAAGATAAAGGGAGTGAGGTAGAGTTGGGGTTTTGATTTTGGGGAAATCGGGAAGAGAAAGGAATAGAGAAGTGGATTTGGAATGGGGACTAGTGAATAAGAGAGAGAGTTGATTTGGGCGGGATTTGTGTGTGTGAGATGATTTGTGAGCCATTAGATTAAAATTGAAAGAATGTTAACCATTGTTGTGCTTTCTCAAATAAAAGTTTCATAATGGGTTCTGTTTTATTATTATAAATATATATTTATAAAAGCTGTAAAAAGCTGCAGAGTAATCTAAGCTTGACAGAATGGAAATATATATATAAAAGCAATAAAGGGCGATGGATTTCAAATCCTATGCCCGGACTAAATGAAAAAATATATATTTATAAAAGCTGTAAAAAGTCATGGAGTAATCCAGGCTGGACAAAATTGAAATATATATATATATATACATATATATAATAAATGCTGTAAAGTCCCACGAATTTATCCAGGCTCAGCAGAATGGAAATATATATGTAAAAGTTGTAAAAGAGCCACGTAATGATCCAGGCTCAACGGAATGTAAATATATATATAGAACAGCTGTAAAGGGCGGCGGATTTACAATCCTATGCCCAAAAAGAATTGTAAATATATATATATATATAAAAGCGGTAAAAAGGCCACGAAATGATTCAGGTCAAACGAAAATATAAAGGTTAATATATATAGTTAGTATATATATATATATATATATTAAAGAAATAAAAAGGTCATGAAGTTAAAATTCAGGCCAAATGAAGTAAGAAAAATTTATATATATATACATATAGTTATATATATAAAAGCAGCAACTACCACGGATTTACCATCCGGGCTTGACAAAATTGAAAAGTTAGTATATATATAATTAAATATATACATAATAAAGCCAAAACAGACACGAGTCCATGGCCTAGTCCTGAAAAGTTTAGAGGAAGAACTTAAAGTATTGAGGAAGATAAAACTCATGAAGAGTTTCTTAGATAATTAATGTGTTACGAAATATATTTTTATTCTATACAATAAACTTATGTTTTATTTGACATTCTAATGGAGTTTGTTATTTGTTTGTCTTATGTTTGTGGTTGTAGGATGTCGGACTTGGGAGGACCCAGTAGAGTGGTAGAGGAGGAGCCACGTGACATACACGTGGTGTATGAGGAACCTTTGTTAGCCCAACCCGTTCAGGCAGTAGCACCATCCTAGCTCGACGACGAGGATTAGATAGAGGTGGAGTCAGATCCCGAGGAGGAATCTATGGAGGACAAGCCCATGGGAGATTCTGATGAAGCTACGTTCGAGGACAGGATGCTAGGAGAGTATGCGGAGCAAATTTTGGAGTTAGATAGTCGAGTTGAGGATCTAGAGGTCGAGTATCAAGAAAGAGAGACTGAGATGCAGAAACTGAGGGATGAAGACCATAAGAGGAAGTTGGAGATGCAAGAGATGGAGGTGGAGATTGCCTATCAAAAAGAAGCAAGAATTCAGATGGGAACTATTTTTCACCGTTCGATAGCTAGGAACGTGGAACTCGTAGGTAAGCTAGAGGAGTCTGAATAGAATAAGTTTAGTGAGAAAGCCGAGAAGGAGGCTCTTCGCACTCAGCTTGAGCTAAAGGTCATGAAGAGGATTCACTTCAAGGAGAAGTGGGAGGAAGCCAACGATAGAGCTAAGGACTTAGAGGATGAAATAAGGTGCACGAAGAGGAAGATGAACCGAATGGGCTATACTTTTCTCACATCTATGGAGATGTTGATCGATGGTATGTACCATTATCCAGCAGAGCAAGGGCAGACCCGTTATACCTTGAGTAGAGATATGATGGCACACATGAATTACGTGGAGTACCAGAGCGCTGTGGAGCGTGGGATGTTAGGTTGAGACCTATTAGTCTAGTAATAGGAGTAGATATATTTATGTGATGTATGTATTGTTGTGTAATCCTATTCTTTTATATAAGATATGGGATTGTTATGTAAACCCCGAGTAGGTTCATGTTAGAGGGGTAGTATAATAGTGTTTTCCCCATCTTTTGTGAAATTAGGGGATAGATGTTGACATTTATAGAAGTATGCGAGGGATGATCATATCGATGTAATGATTTGGCATATGAATATAAACGTTCTTATTTCAGAAAACGTGTTAATAAAATTTTGTTTACTTTTTGCACTAAAGAAATACTTCAGTAATATAATTAGATAATAAGAATAAAATTTTGTGATGCAGATAATGCCGCCCAGACATAGACTAACAGCACCAGAGGAGTCGGTTAACAAAGATAGAGAACAAGTAGATCCTATACAACGACTAGTAGACTTGTTAGGAGAAGCCCTTCGAGGGAGAACCAATGAACCAGTACGCAATAACCCACAAGCAGTGCCAGTAACCAACTTTAAAGACTTTAGGAGCGTAGGACCTTTAAAATTTTTGGGTACTACCAACCCTATTAAGGCGCAGACAAGGATCAAGGAGATGGAGAAAGCCTTCGCCATTGCTCGTGTGGGTGAAGATCAGAAGACTGTGTTCGCTACATACATGATGAGGGGTGAAGCAAATTGTTGGTGGGAGGCCAATCAACAAAGGGCAGGAGAAGGGAACATAGCCTAGGAAAGGTTTAAGACGTTGTTCTTCAAGAATTACTTTCCAAAGAGCATGAAGAATAGGATGGAGGTGAAGTTTTTGGAACTGAAGCAAGGAGAGATGACAGTAGCCCAGTATGCTGCAAGATTAAATGAGCTCGCCCGATTTGCAACGCACCAAGTAGATACTAAAGAGGGGAAAGCTAGACGCTTCAAGCTAGGACTGGCCTTGGTTGTTCAACAAGGTGTCAGTTCACCAAATCGACTCGTTCTCCACACTATTGGAGAAGGCCATCATTGCGGAAGGAGGTAGTGAGGCCTTAAGTCAGTACAATAAGGAAAAAAAGAATAAGAATACTGAAGGAGAGAGCCGTGGAGGAAGCAGTAGCGGAAGAAGCAATTTGGGAAAGAGGAAATGGGATAATAACAACAACAACAACAAAAATAACAATCAAGTAGGAAGTTTTCATAGAGTGTCTATGAAGCGAGCGGAGGGATGCTCAAAGTGTGGGAAGAACAACTAAGGAGAATGCTGGAGAGGGCGCATTGTCTGTTAAAACTGCGGCCAGGAGGGGCACATTTCACCAAATTGCCCAAAGCTAAAGAAGATCAAAGGATGATTTCCTTGTGGCTTGACTGAGCATCAAATCAAAGATTGCCCGAAGAAAAGAAGCGGATAAGGAAACAACAACCAGGGAGGTGGTGTTGGTCGTTTTCACGATCAAAAAACTCGGGCAAGTATACGCGGTCTAACAAGTAATATAAAAGTAATTAGAGTGTCAAACCCATGAGGACAAAGTACTAGTGCTATTCAAATACTAAATTAAACCAATACAGTCTTATCTAAACAAGTAAATAGTGATGGTGTGTTTAAAACTAATATGAATAAAAATAGTAAAAATTGAGATAGAGTTGGTTCAAATAAGACAAGCTAGGATTATAACTCCCATAATGCGTCTTCTAATCTCCTAACTCTCCAAATTATCTAGCGAATCATAAGAATGGTCAACCGAGAACGATAAGTATACAAAAGCCTCTTCCGATGGTCAAATGCAATCCCTTAGCTAAATAAATCACAATATTCCTATAGTGAAAATAATTAGTCTAAGGGTCATTAAGCTTAGATCTCAATGATTACACAAGGCAAATAGATATACTCCTATTCTATTATGCAAAATATGCTCTCATTCCCAAAGGCATGGACATAACAAGTGTTGTTGTATTTAAGGTTAGGCATTAAAATCCATTTTTCAATATCAAATAATAGCCATATCATTTCCTTAATCAAGCAATCAATCAATAAGCATGAAATTCAACAACCCATTTAACACATGATTCATTATAATACATAGGAGAGAAATTCAATTAAACTAAACATTATGTTACATTGCAATCCTAGAAATGTAATTAGTTCATAACTGTAACGATTGAGATTTTACATATTAAATTTTAAATATTTTTTGAGTAAATAAATATTTTATGTGATTTATTGAATTAAATAAATAAATTATGTAATTTTATGGAATGATTTAATTAAGAGTTATATATTAATTAAATGAATATTTAATATTTAATTTAATTGATGTATATTGATTTTATAGTATAATTCTAATTTAATTGAGATAATTAAATTACATGATTTATGTAGTGAGTGTTGCGTGAAATTATAATTAGCGAGTAATTATAATTGTTATGTGATTAATTGATGTTAGATTTTTATTAATTAAATTAGAATGTAAAGATTTAATTAATTAAAGTGTAACATTAAAGTATATGTTAAAAAAAGATTTATTAAATAAAGAAAAGAGTTTTAAAATATCTTTGCCAAATGAGGCCCTTGCACATCTTTTAATCTTATTTTTCCAAACAAGGCCTTGAGCTCAAAAAGTTAGTTTTTAAAATAGTGTGGTTTTACCCAAACATGGCCTTATGGCTATTCAATTTCAAATTTTTGTAACTTATGTAATTATTAGTAGTTAATATAGTAATTAGTATAATACTTATTAATATTATAGGTTACATATATATGATATATGTATATGTATATTATATCTATAATATAATACATGTTAAAAGATTAGTCATTTAGTTTTAGAAGAACAAAGAAATAAAAACAGAGAAGAGAGTTAGATAGAATACTTAGAGAAGAAGGAGAGGAAGAAGAGAAAAGAAGAAGAAGCTTTGAGAAAGCAAAAAGGAAGCAAGCCCCATCATCTCCATCTCTTTTCTTAATCCAAACTAGATAGGGTATAATCCTAGAACTCCATGAATTTTATTATATTCTTCAATATTTTAATAGTTTAAAACTTCTCTATAAAAGCTTTTTGAGTAAATTATTAGATCATGATGTATATATGTGATGTATATATATATATTAATGATTATATATGAGTTATATTGTTGTTTCAACAATTCAATCCATGTAATTTCGTTAAACAAGAAGAAATCATGTATACAGTATTTTACTAAGAACTACTTTTGAAGAATAACCTTTTAAACTGTCAAAATTGTATTGTTTGTCAATTATTGTTTAAATTGATCATGGGATATGTTAATATGTTAAAATTAGAGTTATTGCAATTGGAATTATATGAATTGATTGAAAAACGAATTCGTAATAGCAATTTTTGTCAAGAACGTTTGATATTGTAGTTTTCTTCAAAAATCATGAAAAACTTGGTTTTGATTATGTGTTGGAAGGATTTTATATGTTGTAAGGATTTTATATGTTATAATCATGTTAAAGAGTCCAAAATATTGTTGTTATCAAGTTTCATGTTAATCATGTCGTGAAAAATTAAATTCGATGTGGAGAAATAAGCCAAATTGGCTTATTTCTCTGTCAATTCGGGAACTGGCACTTCCACCAGGAGTGGGACCTGCCCTAGTGGGGCTTATTGCCTTGGGGGGCCCGCCCCAGCGGGTTAACCTGCTGTCCGGGTTTTTGTTTTGTGTTTTGTTGAGTTTTCGTGCGATGTTTGTTTAGCTAAAGTATTTTCATGACTTGTTAAGTGTAATAGGTAATGAGATAATCTACTTTTGATTTGTTTAAGATAATTTCAAGCCTTATATGAATATGTTACATGTGTATGGGTGTATTACTTTCATAAGGTACACATAATGATCTAAAGCGTTATAAGCTTGTGAAATGTATGTCGTGAATATAGACTCATGTATGTGACTAGTTAGCAACCTATATTGTAAACAACGTTGTGAGTTGAACTTGAGTATGAAGTTCAACGGTTGGAACGTTATAGTTAGGTACTGATAGATGTTTTGAACATAATGTAATGTGTAGGGTAATTGTGGAAGTGATTATAATTATTAAAGTGTAACTTGCGCTCGAGGCAAGTTCTCTAATCCTTATTATTTAACATTAAGCAAGTCTCTATTTCTAAACTTGTTATTTATTTTGTGCAAGCTTTCTAAACCATTCTTGTACGCTATGCAAGCTTTATCATTGTATCTTTTCATTGTGCAAGTTCTCTAACCCTTGCTCAATATATCATGAAAGTTCATTTTCGTTTCTTAACTTGTTATGTATTGTACAAGTTATACTGTATTCAAATATTCGTAAAGCATAAGTATTGAAGTATTATTTAATTAATGTGATCTTGACTTAGTTGTTCAAGCAAGATCTATGTGATCTATCGAATGTTTTAAGTGATTTCCAAAGCATTCCTAGTTATCATGAAATCTATTGTTGTATCTTATATTTGATTCATAATTCTTATATTATCGAACTGTTAAAGCATTGTGAGTCGATTCAACTACTCCTAGTTGATGATAGTTGAAACTCCAAAGTTCATTTATCTATCCAAACCAAACTTTCTTTGGTGCAGACTTGTATTCAAATACTGATAATGAACAACCCTATTTATTAGGGGACATTTATGCGAAAGCGTTAAGATGGTTGTGCACAATACATGGTACGAAGGGCTGATCCCCCTAAGTACGAGTTAAAGGTCCATAGTCTCAATGACTGTTAAATGTTTTAAATAGAAATATTTATAACCTAATACATAGTTCAAGGTCGTATGACCCTCAGATAAATTCTATACTCAAATTTTAAATATGGTGAAAGAATTATTATTCAATTCTTTATTTTGATGAAAGTAAACTCATTGAAACCATTCGAAGTTATTCAGTTATGTCATATCACTGTTGTATTTCAAGTGAGCTTTTGTTTGCTCACTCTTGTATATTTTATAACCCCTTGCAGTTAAGACCGAGTGTGACACCCCCAAATTCGGGTTCCCTAACATCGGGTTTGGTGCTCACGATCCATTATACATAACACATTTAACTACCCATTCATTAATAAAATGCATCATTCATTACATTACTTAATACAATCTTATAACAATATCCCAGGTTAACTAACCTTAACATAACTTATATATCCTTAACTTTTCAAAAGGTTTACAATTATTAATTTACATAAGGTAAGATAACCATTAAAAGTTGACAATAACTACTCCTGAGCCTTGTCTTTGCCTTTATCCCTGTTAGAACATTCTGCTGCCTTCGGCCTTAGTTGAAATGTTTTATTTAAGCAAGGGTGAGCAACGAATTTGCTCAGCAAGTTAAAGTATACAATAAATGATATATATCATGAATAGAAGAGTCTAACTTCTATAAAACTTCAACAATAATCAATGAATTTCGAAGTAGCTGAATAATAATTCAATCTCAATAATAAAATTTTCTCAAATTTTATACTGAATAACATATCTGGGATGAAAGAGTAAAATTCTTTCAAAGATTCAATAATATTCAATTGAATAAGAAGAATTAACAATATTGCAACAATATTCAATAAAGTGGGATATACCCAGATTTCATGCTGAGTGATCACAAAAGGATCATGAACTAATAGAGGATTCATTAGTTATTAAAACTAAATTACCACAGGAATATAAGTTAGTTATAAAAACTAAACTATACTCCTCTACAAGTACTTGGAGCGGCCAACTCCTTTGTACCCTATATTATGCATAATACTCAATAATAGCGTATAGGTCGATTTACGACAATAAAGTTTGTTCATCTCAATCTTACATCACGAGTCCGTACCACAACAATATAATTTGTATTGCTTTTAAATAAATACTATGATTTCAATAAATAAAATAAATATTGATCTAGCCGAAATCAATGGCATAAATCGTCTAATAAATCAGTTCATAAGATATAGAACGTTTCAAGCTTTAACAAATATTAGTCTCGCCAAAATAATTAGCTGAGACATGACTTATAAACAGTTCAAATACTAGAACAAGAATCAATTGCACTATGTGCTAACAACAATAGTCATTATAGATGTGCATAACTAACAATAATTATTTACTACCATGCTTGAAAAATAATAACTCAAGTTGAGTTAGGAAACTTGCCTGATTCGTTGACTATTGCTACGCAATTTAAGTTAACTTCTTTTGTAAGACCTGTCATTAATAAGATCGATATCTTAATTAGCATCATATATCTTACTCATAATAATTTATCTAACATGTAAACACATAGTCATCATTAGATAACACCATACGAATACACAAGTCAAAACCTATCATACATCGAGTCTTTAATAATATTCAATATAGTATACTGAGTGGTTTCCCACAAACAACTAACAAATTAGTTTTCATCTCGGCTACACTATTTTCACAGTAAGCTAGATCGGTTACTAATTCGTAAATACCTTCCCCATATGAAGGAGTCGTTTAGCTCAGCTACTATACATCATCCATTAAAGAGTACGATTATACTACCTTAGACTTAACACTACTATATCATACAACTTATGAATTAACACTAAGTCTTTCATTTTATAAGTCCATTATTATTAAGTAAGACGAATACCTAATCCAGCAACCTAGATTCAAATAACTTGTTGTTTCAAAACATACTCAACTAAACCAGCAACCTGGATTCAGATTGAATTTAAATTTAGTAAACTATTTTCTAATCCAGCAGACTTGATTCAACTGACCTCCAATCCAGCAAGCCTGGATTCAACTGTCATCTAATCCAGTAAGCTTGGATTCAACTAACATCTAATCCAGTAACCTGGATTATCTAACAAACCAATCCAGCATCCTGAATTATCCAAACATCTCATCCAGCAAGCCTTGATTCATTAATCCTTCAATCCAGCAAGTTGGATTCTCCTTTTTAACCATATCATCTTATTATTTTTTTATCTTTTGTCCACACATAAATACATGTATTCCATACACAAAAATAATTTTTCAGTAAGTTTTCAATTTTCTTTAGTATTTTTCAAAAATCCATTTCTAGTTAATTCCTTAAAAAATTAGCTACCTCATGCTTAACTCCAGAAATTTCCAACTCTTGGCGGGATCTTACACATGTTAACGTGAGCCTCCAGTTTAAATTTCGTGGTCATCAGAGTTATACAACTTCGGTTATAGCGATTTTCGTCGAAAAAATGCAAATATTGAAATAGTCATAACTTGCTAATAAGCTAATTTTTGGACACAAACTACTTTATCTCATATATTTTCATGTCCCAAAAGATTAGAATTTATTACACTAATTAAGTTTGCCAAAATTGCCCTTGAAAAATCCGGACAGCCTACTTTTGTCATTTTTCAGATTTTACATCCTTTACTACAATCAGTCCACACGAAATTTTAGAACATATTTTTCAGTGATTCCACTTGGATCTATTAGAAGACTTATAGATCTAAGTCTAAAAATTAACCACACTCAAAAATTCAAAATATATTGAGAGATATGCTTGTTTTAATTTCATGTATCGTTTTCTCAAAAATTGATTTCTTAACCTTTGTGATTTCTAAGAAAACATTCTTGATCTCTCATATTAACCAACATAAACCATCATAACTCATACTATTACTTCATATACTCATGGATCTAACATGATCCATGATCTAATTCACCAAATAATCATCAAACACTAGATTAAACATAAACAATGCTAAGAAAAATTAGGGTTTTTTAACTTTTTGAAAACCTATTTTTCATTTCTTGCTTTAGATCTAACTTTTGACACTCAAAATAGTTGGATCTACACATAACACACTAGAAAACTTGTAGATCTAAAGTTTTGAGTTTAAAAAACACAACTCCTTTATTTTGCAAAACAACCCAAAACCATAAATCAAAAGCTCAAAGATAGTGTGTTTATACCTTGATTTATGCTCTTCTTCTTTTTAGGTTAGAACTAAGGATTTAAACTCACCAAAACCTCTCACTCTCTCCCTCTTAAGGCTGTCGAGCCTCTCTTCTTTCTCTCTCTCTTGGTTTCTTGTGTTTAGCTTTTGTTTTGCTAAGTTATAAGGAAAGAGAAAATAATTGAAATGAAAGATAAGAGTAAAGTTTTGTTTATTAGAATAAATGTATAGATATATTGTATATATCTATATACATTTCTCCCACACACTTGCTCCTTCTCTCTCTCATTATTAATAGATTGCTTGCAAGATTGTGCATAAGTGTTGGGTAAAACCAAGGCTTGACACATAAGATGGTTAGGTGGGAGTTGTTTACCAACTAAAGTAATTCACTCATTACATTCATCCACCTTTCTCTCCCTTCTCTTGTGGCCGGCCATGGGCCATTCATTTGTCCAAATTTTGTTTTCTTATAATGCCTTAATTAGTTTATTAAATGTCTAACATGCCCCTCTTCCACTAGCAAAAAGATTGGGCTATAATTTATTTCTTTTGGGCTTCCCAAGCAATTATTTGAGCCATGTAAATTAGGCTAGATCCAATGCTTTTAATTCTTATCTTACCCTAATCATTTAATTAGAGTTTTCATCTTACTTATGTGTAATTTAAATAATCACTCATATACATTTAATTCTATAACCCAAATAGATTTGTTTTACTTAAGTTATAAAATTAACAAATAGAGATGTATAAAATAAATCTCTTAGGGTTAGTATATATTTTAAATACTAACATAATTCCGTATAATTCATAACACATTTATCATTGTTGATAAATTCTTTAAATACCCAAATACTCATATAATCATTCACTATAGATAATTCATATTAGTAATTAATTACTTAAAGATTATAAATCCTTTTAATATAATAATCAAGGCTAACATTCTAGCTATGTTAATTTTTAACATAACTTATATTACTCTTCCTTGAAAATGATTAAGTATACTTCTTAGTTAATAAATTAACTATCTAGCTTAATTCACATATACACTTATACGGTTCAAATACTTTCTAAAAAAAATTATTCGTAAAAATTACACATATAATCATGTGAAATTCTCGGTCCTTACATTCTTCCCTCCTTATAAGGATTCCGTCCTCGGAATCACTATATCATTACTCTCAATTTATGTCTATTCTTATACCCTCATTTATTAATCAATCAATTTTATTGAATTACTTATATTTTTAACATAACTTATATTACTCTCAAGCTATGTTAATTTTTAACATAACTTATATTACTCTTCCTTGAAAATGATTAAGTATACTTCTTAGTTAATAAATTAACTATCTAGCTTAATTCACATATACACTTATACGGTTCAAATACTTTCTAAAAAAAATTATTCGTAAAAATTACACATATAATCATGTGAAATTCTCGGTCCTTACATTCTTCCCTCCTTATAAGGATTCCGTCCTCGGAATCACTATATCCTTACTCTCAATTTATGTCTATTCTTATACCCTCATTTATTAATCAATCAATTTTATTGAATTACTTATATTTTTAACATAACTTATATTACTCTCAAGCTATGTTAATTTTTAACATAACTTATATTACTCTTTCTTGAAAATGATTAAGTATACTTCTTAGTTAATAAATTAACTATCTAGCTTAATTCACATATACACTTATACGGTTCAAATACTTTCTAAAAACAATTATTCGTAAAAATTACACATGTAATCATATAAAATTCTCGGTCCTTATATTCTCCCCTCCTTATAAGAATTCCGTCCCCGGAATCACTATATCCTTACTCTCAATTTATGTCTATTCTTATACCCTCATTTATTAATCAATCAATTTTATTGAATTACTCTCCTCTTTCCTATCCCAATTCAGGGCGAAAAATCTTTAGCTTACTTTAAGTCTCATTTGACTTGGCATAGCTCATATTTACCTGTTGTATTTAGGTATCAACATTATATTTATAATGGCATTCCTTTAATATATTAAGCAACTTGTGCTTTCTCTCACTCTACTATGGAACCTCTAAGGGTTACCAAATACCACATGGGAATACTCGTGTTCTACTAACTTTTTAAAGTTGTATCATCAATTCTTTCAAATTTATATACGCAATACGAACCCTATAACTCATATATCAAACTGTGACTCGGACCCGTAATGGAATAGTTCATCGCAGTGATATTTATCAAATATATTGCATACGATTAAATTATTAAGGAAAATCTTTACCCGTCACCACTTCTTTTGCAGCCACTGCGTCTTGAACCGTCATGTTAAACTTGCGCGCCGTCGGTCTTCCTGGCTGAGCAGGTCTTTTGATTGTCAATGTCCCACTGCTGTTTCCTTTATTGTTGATTCCTTTCTCTGCATTCTTCTTTGGACAGTTACGAATTTGATGATCTAACAAGCCACACAAAAAATAACCTTGTATCTTCTTTGGACTGGGACAATTGGGAGAGATGTGTCCCTCTTATCCACAATTGAAACACACTCCTTTTCCCCTCAAACATACTCCCGGATGCTTTTTATCGTAATTTGCACATGACTCACCTCTCTTCCTATTATCTCCTGACTTGTCTCCAGATTCGGTATTGTCCTTCCACTTAAGCTTATTAGAGTTACTTCCTCCACTGCTACCTCCTTCATTCGTCTTTTTCTTCTTCTCTTGATGATATTTTAACATAGCTTCACTTCTGTGATAATTCGAAAATTTATAAAATCTTGAATGATTAGAATAAAGGTTAAAGAATAAAACCTAGATGAGAATTTCAGTATTTGTTTAAATTTTTTCAAGTAAAACCTATATGGTTTGCTATTTGAATGAGAATAGAGAAAATATGGGTTACAAAATTCCAAAACCCTATAAATGAATTTATATGTACTTGAATGAATATCAAGAATAAGGTATTACGATACCTGTAAAAATTGATGTGAACTAAAAAGTGTAAGAAATGTTATATTCATACATGTGGAAATAAGATTTTACATGAAGAGATGCTATGAGCAGGGGCGGATCCAGGAATATTATCCAGTAGGATGCGGATTTTAATTGATTTTTTTGTTAAAGTTAAATAGTGAAAATTTGAACTAATCATAATATTAACTAATCATAATAATGTTTACAAATTACAATGCTATCCTCCTAGAAACTTAGAAATAGTGTGCAACAGAACCCTAATTTAAAAACCCCCAATTTCAAGTGAGATGAAAAATTAAAAATTAAATCCATCAATCAGTGACCAAAATAGCTCAGCTTATAAGTAGATTTAAACCCCTAATATCCACAAATCTGATCACTAACATTAGAACTTAGAAGTATTAACTATTAACTATTAAGTATAACATATTAACATTAATCTTAGAGAATAAAGTATCATACATTTATACTCACCGGCGGACAATGTGGAAGGAGAGAGAAAGATTTATGAAGCTTGTTCACTTGAGAGATTTATGAAGTCTGTAGAGAGATCATAGACGCAGAGTGAGAGACAGAGACTTGTTCACTTTTGGCTGCAGGTTGTGGGCCTTGTGGCTGGCTATTTGAAGCTTTTAATTTTTAACTTCAGTTTTTTTTATATATTATGCACCCCACCCCCCATATTTATGAAATTTTATTTTTACCCCTATAACTATATAAGGAAAAAAATAAAAAATTTCCAGCGGAGGCAGGTGCCTCCCCTGCCCCCAACATACCTCCGCCCCTGGCTATGAGGTTAAACGAAGATGAGTATATATATAGAAATATATATATCCTTAGTAAGGTGCTATATATTTTAGCAAGATGAATAATGGATTAAGATAAGGATATGAGAATCAAGATAAAATTATGTTAGTAATTAGCATAGTTTGAATGTTGGCCTTGATTGGCAAATAAGAAGGTGAATAAGTATAAAGTTTTTAGCTAATATGTTTAGTAATAAAAAATAGAGTAAGTTAAAACTTCAAAATATGAGTTAGAGATAGAATTTTGAGACACGGACTGCTCGGTTGCGTCCAGAACGTCAAGTTTAGTCAGAAAAGACATTAAACACAAAATGTATAAGGGTTGACTTTTTGGTAAATTCAACAGTTGACTTTTATGGAGAAAAGTCAAAATTAGAGTTAGAAGTGTAATATGTGATGATTTATGTGAGCCATGTATGTGATTAAATAAATATACATTATATAATGTGTATACATTTATTTTGTATATAAAGAGAATTAAGAATAAAATTATATAATCCTAATTATATATTAGGAATGAAGGATGAATAACTTAAGGTTATGAGATGGAATATAATAGTATTTATAATATATACTAATTCTAAGAGATTTATTTCATATATCTCAATTAATTAATTTTATAACCTAATTAAGGTAAGTTTAATTGGGTTAAGAAATTAAATGTACTTGAGTAAGGATTTAAATTCCAAATGAGTACATGAAAATCCTAATTAAATATTTTGGGTGGGATAAGATTGAAAGGATTGGACTATAATAATATCATAGCCCAAGAATTTAAATAAAGTTCAAGTGAATTAAGATTTAATGAACTAAGGAGGTTATATTATTTAAACAAGTCCAATTATTTAATTAAGTATGAGACTTGTAGATAAAGTGATTAAGGGCGGTTAAATTATTAATCTAGCCCAATATATTATGTATGTGACAAGTATTATAATTGTACAATTTATTTATGGGTAGAAGCCCAAGTTGATTTTTGTTAGTAAGTTAATTAAGAAAGAAAAACAAGCCTAAAAAAAATTAATTATAGCCCAAGTTAAAGCCCATTTAAAAAAAAGGGCATTATAGTAATTGGGTGAGTAGTTAATAAAATAAAAAGATGGGTAGAGAATAAGTGGCCACAAGGCCGAATATGAGTGGGGCAAGGAAGATATTGGATAGATTATGAAGGGATAAGAAGATAAGAAAAGAAGAAAGGATAAGATAAGAAAGAAAAAGAAAAGATAAGAGAGAGAGAGAGAGAGAGAGAAAAAAGAAAAGAAAAGAAAGGAAAGGGAAATAGAGAGAGAAAGGGGAGGGGCGGCAGCCCTAGGGAGGAAAGAAGGAGAGAAAATCTCCATGGGAGAAGAAGACGAAGAAGAAGAAGAAGAAGAAGAAGAGGAAGAAGAAGAAGAAAAACAAAGGTATAAAACTATATTTTTCCTAAGCTTTCTTCTCACTTGTTTTATAGATTTGATGAAAAGGGGTTTTGATATGAAAGTGTAAAACCCTTTAGTTTATGTATTTTCCATGAATTCTTGTTTGGATTTACCCATATTGGGTGTTGATTGGTTCGGAAACCAAAAGAAAAGAGAAATATTTTTTTTCTATAAAACTGTTTTGAATCAGTATGCCTCGGGGGAAGTTTTGTCCCCTTGTTTTACCTTAAAACTTTGGAGAAAATTTGGAGAGATAATATTAGAAGATATGAAGGTCCTGTAAAAATGTGAGAATTTTTGGCTATACGGTTTGAGAGTTATGAAGTTTACGGTGAAAAGCTATTTTTTTGAAGCCACCCAAATAACTCTTTGTGTATAAGACCAAAAATTATGATATTTTTACTGGAAGTACATGTATATAACAGGAGCCTACCCTGTAAATTTTAGAATTTTTGGAGTTAATCTCGATGTATGAAAAATCTAAGAATATTTGGCTATTATGGACTATTTAAATATAGTAAATGTATTTTAAAAATTCCGGGAAAAATATGTGTTCAATGTGGGACTATATTATGCCAAATCCCAGAAAAGAAATAATTTTGGGATTGATTTGGTATTTTACATATAAATGATGTTATATGGATAAATGAGTTTAATTAAATATGTGATGTCAAAAATATAAAAAATAAGATTTTCCAACTTGAGACCCTTAAGCATAGTTTGTGCAGATTTTTGATGGAGGTTTGGGTTGGTTGAGAAGTGTTATGATGTTTGTGACATTTTAGAATGCTTTAATGAATTAATTAAGGAAAGAAAAATAATTAAAATAAATTATTTATTTATGGGATTAATGACTTAAATTATTTTTATATGACTAATGATATTGGATTAAGATATTATTAGTAATATTTGATTTGAATGCTATTAAAAGGTTAATAATCTTAGCTTGAAATATTATTAAATAATTAATAGTATTAAACGGAGAATTAAAATAAGAGAATTAAGTTATTTTAAATATAGTTGTTGAATTTGGTATTCAAGGAACTATATTATGTATGTGATATGTTGGAAAGAAGAATTCAGGGTACTGAAGTTGGTTTCGGGTTTACTGAAATGGTTTCAGTATGCTGAAAAGGATTATGGTCTACTGAAAGAGGAATACAGGGTACTGAATTTGATTTCGGGTTGCTGAAATTGAATTTAGTCTGCTAAAATGGTTTGTGGTCTGTTGAAATGGTAGTTTTAGGATGCTGAAATGAAACCTGATTTACTGAAATAGTAATTTCAGTTTACTTAAATGTTATCTAGTTTCCTAAGATAACATAGAAAGGAATAACTTAGAAGTATAAGTTATAACATGATTAAAAGATTATCAAGTATAATGACCTAAAACTATAATGTAATGTTGAATACTTAACTATGCTAGACAAGTTAATATAAGAACTTATTAAGTAAGTGATTAAGTTTTAAGCTTAAAGTAGTATAGTCGTATTCTACAATAGTTGATGTATAGTATCTGGGCTAAACGATTCCTTCATATGAGAAAGGTATATACGAATTAGTAACCGATCTAACTCGCTGTGAAAACAATGTAGACGAGATAAAAACTAATTTATTGGTTGTTTGTGGGAAACCACTCAGTATACTATATTGAATACTATTAAAGACTTTGTATGCTAGGTTTAGACTTAAAAATGAATATGGTGTCAAGGTTATTTAATATTTGACTATGTGGTTAAGTGTTAGATAATATTATGGAATAAGGTATGATATGCTAATTGAAAGATCAATCTTATAACTGATATGTCTTTTCAATAAGGACGTTAACTTAGATTGCGTAGCAGTAATCAACGGTGCAGGCAAGTTCCCTAACTTAAACTCGAGTTATATTTCAAAGCATGTTAGTGAATGATTATTGATGATTATTCACGTCCATACTGATTATTGATTCACACTTAGTGCATGTTGCATATGTTCATCAGGTATGAAAGGTTGATCACCTTCATTACCATAAGGTTCAGATAAAATTGTTCATTGTCCTTGTTGACATTAAACCTTATTGATTCAGTCAGTCAATTATTGACATGTTGATTCATGCTCTTTCATAATTATTATGTTGTTGAAAACTTGAAAGTTTATTATTCTTTCAATCATGATATATCTTTATTGAATTTAAACTTGCTGGGCAAAGTCGTTGCTCACCCTTGCTATATCATGATAACAAAATTGCAGATTAAGACGAAGGCTTGAAGAAGGACACAGACAAGAGCAAAGTACAATAATATAGTGTTAAGCACGAATAACTATTTAGTTATCCTATGTAAACCTTTCGTAATTTTGAAGGTATGTATTCAGTTAAGGTTAATAAACCTGGGAAAATGTTATAGAACTATGTGGAACAAACAATATATGTTTATTATTCCGCATTAGATGATAGAATATGTATGATAATGAAGTACCGTAACGTACCAAGTTCGAGGTTCTTGAGACCCGAATTTGGGGGCGTCACAGGTTGGTATCAGAGCTATACATTCCCACTAGATACCGATCTAAGGGCTGCGAGGTAGCTTTCATAACTAAAATAAGAAAAATGCTAGATTTAAATAAATCTCAACCATTCTAGCTTCTCAGTTCCGTCTGGACCTATTTTGAGCCATTTGAAAGCTAGAGTTGGCGAGATTTAAAAAAATCTAGTTCGGCCGCATAAATGTCAGTGCCGATTTATATCAAATGAATATTTAAAGCAATAATTTAATAAAATAAGTAAAGCAATATATATAATTATATATATATATGAAAGCTGAAAGGGCGATGGGTTTTCACTCCGATGCCTGAACTAGAATTGAAATATATATATATATAACACATAAAAGGATGGTGGGTTTTCACTCCGAGGCCAGGACTGGAATTGAAATATATATTTAGACAGAAAAATAGTCAAACCAGGACTGGGAAGATAACCCAGTAATAGCGAATGGTGCCAAAAATAGTAAAAAGGCCACAAAATGATCCAGGTCGAACTGGAATGTAAATATATATATATATACAGAAAAGTAGTCAACCAAGACTGAGAAAATAACTCAGTGTGGTGAATGTTGCTTATATATATATATATATATATATATATATATATATATATATATATATATAAAAGCAGTAAAATGACCACAGAATAATCCAGGCCAGACTGGAATGAAAATATATATATATATAGATAGAAAATTAGTCAACCAAGACTGGAAAGATAACCCAGTGTGGTGAATGTTGTTTACATATGCATATATATATATATATATATATAAGCAGTAAAATATGGCGGATTTAACATCCAGGCTTGACAGAATTGAAAAATTAGTATATATACAGTTAAATATATACAAAAAAAGCCAAACCCAGACTTGTAAGATAACCTAGTCCGGCGAAGTTGCTCAACACAAAGATGTAAGTATATTAAAGCTGCTGGAAGCGACGGATCGTCAATCCGAGTTGTAAAAATGTTAAAAAATGCGTTTAGGTACTAAAATATACCGAAAATTAACAAAAACGGCCACGGAACTGAGTTCCGGGCATATTTAGAAAACAAAACTGGATATGAAAGTGTATAAAAGTGCGAAGAAGTAATAATAACTTTATGATCGTAAAAATACTCACAATGGACTGCTACACGAGCTTTTTGCCAAATCGTAGGCTTTAAACGTCCAAATCTACCGGTTATTTTCTAATATGTGGTAGTATGTGGGTATATCTACGTGTTAGAGTGAAAAAATTTGGGTTTGGAAGACAAGAAAATAGCTGGAAAACCAAGCAGGCAAGGGTTCAGAGCGTTTTTGAATTGAAAATGAGCTGGAGATGCACTCATATATATAGACCAGGTGGAAGTGGCTCTATCTGCTGCTACCTCCACTCTACATGTGGCTTCACGTGGCAGGTAGAGGTTGTGGGCCCCGTTGCATCAAAGTGCGTGCACTTAGAGCAATATGATGTTAGATTCAAAACTTTCTAACTTTTGATCGGAGCGTTCGTTTGAGGCATGCTATATCTTTTCGGAAAGATCTCGCCGAGAGTGTCTCAATGACATGGGATAAAACCTTTTTTGAGTCCAAAAAGACGGGTTCATAACCAGGTCTTCGATTCCCCGCAGTTTGTGCGTTTAGCTATCTTGCGCTGTTTTCACTCGGGATCAATGTTATGGTTCTTTCTGACCTTGATGGCATCAATTCAGCTTGGTTTTGACCGAATCTATTTTAAGTTGGTAAAATGACCATTTTGCCCTTCTAGGGTTGTTTGCTGTGCTGGCACGGTCTTCAGCTGTCTTCCCGGGGTTGTTCCCCGAGGTTTGGCTCCTAGCCGATTCTGTTTATCCTCATGATCGTCTCCGAGGCTGACTTGGTCCTCCCAAAGTTGACTCCAGGGATGATGTGATGCTTCGAGTTTGTCTCTGAAGGTTGAATTGGCTTCCTAGGGTTATCTCTAGGGCTGAACTAGATCTCCCGGTTGTGACCGGGGCTTAACTGTACCTCCCGGGTTGCGACCAGGGCTGAATTGATATCCCGGTATTAAGATCGGGGTTGATCCGATGGCCCGATATTGAGACCGGGGTTGACCTGATGGCCCGGTATTAAGACCGGGGTTGAACTTAGGGCCCGATGTTGAGACCGGGGTTGAATTGATGACCTGGTATTGAGATCGGGGTTGAACAGATGGCCAGGTATTGAGACCGAGGTTGAACTGATGGCCCAGTATTGAGACCGGGGTTGAACTGATGGCCCGGTATTGAGACCGGGGGTGTGGTTGTCCCGGTATTGGTTATCGTGGTTGCGTTGACATCCCGATATTGGTGATCGAGGCTGTGGTTGTCCCGGTATTGGTGATCGGGGTTGAGTTGACATCCCAATATTGGTGATCGGGGCTATGGTTGTCCCGGTGTTGGTGATCGAGGTTGAGTTGACATCCCGATATTGGTGATCGGGGGTGTGGTTGTCCCGGTATTGGTGACTGGGGTTGAGTTGACATCCCGATATTGGTGATCGGGGCTGAGTTGACATCCCGATATTGGTGACCGGTGTTGAGTTGAGTTGACGATTTTTCCCTCCTGCAGGGTTAGTACCAAGAATGCAAAAAATAATTCGAGTGTCTACATTAATTATGCCATATCATTAATTTTCTAATTAATTATTAAATTAAATAGAATAGCATTATGCTTATTAAATGATTCATTTAATTAAATAAACTCAATTAAATTCACAGTTTGAACTATAAAAATTCTCCACATTAATTTAATCAATATAACACATATAATTAAATTAATCTACCACAATTCCATCAAATAATTATTTAACTCAATAATTAAAACATCGATAACTCAATAAATAAATTATCAAAAATATTTATTTAATTCAATAAATATTTAAATTAAATTATAAAATTCTCGTTTGTTACACAATTCTTCCACCATACAATGTCCCAATTAAATATAAGATATTGAATTACTATCAATTCTTATTTTATTTAATTATATGTATTTCGATCCTAAATGCACAACACCAAGTAATGCAAATTAGAAACTCTATTCTAATTTCATTCCACCTTGGCCAAGGATTCCTGGGTTGTCATTTATCGAATCATATAGGACATTCTCTTCTTTTACTAGAAGCGGTAGATTTGATCATTCATTATTTCTATATATAACTTATTACACCCAAGCATACCCTTTGATATATGCTAAGGTTTTAAGGGACACGTCAAAGTATAACTTATCATACACAAGATACTATGATGATCTCAAGTCTAAAGATCACTTGTACTACTATCACTTGAGGAATTCCTATTAATAGACAAGTAAAACTCCATTAGGTATTCCTCAGCGAGTCACATTTAGTGTACTTATTCTCTAATAAGCACCTACATACTTGCTTTAGTGTCTCCACACAAATGATCATGAGATCAATCCTCCTCGTCCAATGAGCAAGCAACATATGTACTAATCTACACGGATTCACTAATTCCCTTTTTAGTAATCCAACGATTGGGAACTATTTTAGTTTTAAGCTATCTAAGAATTTAGATCTCATTAGCATGATCATCATCATGATTCTAAAACCATTGCTTAAAACTATGTGTTTATCACATTTTATTATAACAGCATCATGTAGATAGTTAAATACCTTTAATTAAATAACTCTTTTATTAATAAATGAATAAGATTGTTACAAAGTATATGCTTTATCATCAAACATAATTGGCTTGTGTGCATACTACTTTCAATAACATATTTGAGTGTTAGAAAATGGATCAAAAGGAAAGAAAAGAAACTAGATTTTTGAAAAGTTAGAAAACCCTAGCTTTTTCTTCCTTTGATTAACTACCATTTTAAATTTATACCTTATTTTTACGATCCGTCAAAGAGGGGTGCTAGTTATGTAAGTTAACTAGTAAACCCAAGTGGTAGCACTCAAATCTACTAATTTTTCAAGCCTTGAGGGCTGTTGGAGTCAAAATAGCCCATTTTGAACAAAGTTAAAAAATAGAGTTCCTGGCCATGTTTTTCCAGGGGCATATTCATCCATTTATATGCTATTTTAAAAATTCTTGAAAAATTTGAAAGATACTTTGATGAGTTATCTACATCCACTCCAAAGAGGAGCATTTATTGATGTGTAGAATAGGAGTTATGCCTCTTGCAAGAAAGGACTCTTTTAAAAGTAAACTCGAATATCTCCTTGTGTAAATCAAACAAATGTGAAATTTTTACAGAAAGTTCATATATATCATGAGAACATCCCCTGAATATTTCAGATTTGTTGGACAAAAATTCGATTTATGAAAAATATGGCAAGATCCAGCTATTTTAGGCAATTTAAACATAGTAAACGAAGTTGGAATATTCCAGAAAAATTTGGGGATCATCACGAGATCATGTTCTGTCTAAATCTAGAAAAGAAATTTTTTAGAACTGATTTGGTATTTTTCATGGAAATGATGTAGTTTTGAATAAATAGAAATAATTAGTTAAGTAATGTCATAAATAGTGAAAATATGATTTTTATGCTTGGACACTCTTAATATGTTGTATTCTGATTATTAGGGGGTATTTTGGTAATTTTTAATGAGAAGTAATATGTATGACCTTTTATGGGTATTAAGTAAGTGGATTATTAAAGTGTAGATAATTAAAATAAATTGTTTATTGGCCTAATAAATTATTAAAATATTATTAAGGTATTAATATTATTAGCTTAAGATATTTTTAAATAATTTATAATATTTAGATTAATAGTGGATTTAAAATATTATTAGATGACTAATAATATTAGATTAAAGCATTAATAAATGATTTAAGATATTATTAAATCACTAATAATATTATATTAAAATGTTATTAATGTAATTAATAATATTAGATTAAAATAGTATTCAAAGATTAATAATAATAATAATAGAATAAAGTATTATTAGATGATTAAAATATTATTAAATGATTAATAATTTTTGAAATTGAATAAAATATTATTAAAAGATTAATAATATTAGTTAAGAATTAAAATATTATTAAATAAATAATAATATTCGTAATTGAATAAAATATTATTAAAAAGTTAATAATATTAAATGAATAAGATATTATTTAATGATGAATAATAAAAATAAATGAGTAAAGTATTATTAGTTGATTAATAATACTAAAAGGCAGATAAAATAATATTAAGGGTAATAATATTAGATTGGTTTAAGATAATGTTTCGTAATAGTGATATTATCAAGGGGTAATAATATAACTAAGGAATTGATTTAATGACTGAATGTTCAATCATTTAATATAGAGTGATAACATTATGCGATTTACTAATTGGAAAATCAATTACAGGTCTCTCCATGGAAGATAGTTAAATTGCTTAACCGGATAAATTTAATTTCGTAGCAGTAGACTGCAAACGAGGCAAGTTTTCTAACTCGAACTTGAGTTATATTTTCAAAGCATGTCAGTGAATAACTATTGTTGATTATGTACATCTATACTGGTTATTGATATTCGCACTTTATGCAATTGAATTCATGTTCTATTATTATTGAACTGTAAATTAGTTAAAGTTCTTTCTTTCATGAACTGTTTATGATATAGATCTATGCTAGTTGTATCAGCTAGATCAAGCATGTTAAATTTGTTAAATCAAAAATGTTTTAAAAGTTGTTCTTAACCAATTGATTTGGTAAAGACTCGAGACAGAGAATAAGAACAATATGATTAAAGCATTATTGGAAAATAATTGTTGCTCGTATATTGAGTGTTTATGCATATTTCACCAGGTATAGAAGGTTGATCCCCTTACTTACCAACACTTATTGAAAGGACTAATTTAAATACTGACAACCTTCGCATATGTTCATGGTTATTTTGACCACTCAACATCTGTTATTCAAATATTCGAATATTTAGTTATCAAGATTTATTTCATATTCTTTCGCAATCAGATTCTATTGTTGAACATTGAAAGCTAAATTCTTTTCTAATCATGATATATCTCTTTTGTATTTAAACTTGCTAAGTAACCTAGTTGCTATATCATGACATTTAATTCAGCTAAGCCAGAGACGTTCAAGAAGAACAAAGGCAAAGGAAAAGTTCAGGAATAGTTAATATGAATGTTTATATATTATATTACATTATGTACATGGGTATTGTAAACCTTTTGTGTTACTAAGTGTAACTTAAGTAAGGTATGTCTAAGTTAAGGTTAGTAGGCCTTGGGATTATGTTGTAAGACTTTATTATAATGAACAATGTAAGTTTATTATTCTGCAATAGTTTATAAAATACTTATGATGATGATGGATAGTGAGCACCGAACCCGAGGTTTGAGAACCCGAATTTGGGGGCGTCACTGTCGACGTCGGTGGAAAAATTCGGGTCGGGTCAAACCCGGATCTTTCTCTCTTCCTAAGTTTTGTCTACCCTTATTCTTTTTACTTGTGAAAAAGGTTTTGAAGGGTTTTTTAGAAAAAGGCCAACATGTATCATGTCGACGATTTGAACGTTTTATAGAGTCGCTGGTTGGTAGATTTGAAATGCTTGTACCAACTCAACCGAGTTTTATTTTGAAAAAGAGGCCCAATTACTAGACACTGTCGAAACTTAATCTTTCAAACCAAAGTTTTAAGTTCGGATGCTTGGTTAAGTGTGGGGAAGGTTTTAGGCACCCCACAACTCCCGTGATAACACGGTACCACATCTTTTCCGTATTTGCCTTTTAAAATTGCAATGTGTGTGTGTGTGAATGCTGGAATGAATTTTGCCCATGTTTAATTGATTGAAAGTATGTACATACTTTGTTGAACCTATATACGAAGGGTTTGATTTGATTTGCAAAAGTCACTTTTTTCGACAAGATTATTTAAATGATGTTTTGAAAGGAGGTTTTCAAACCCTTACGCTAATCATAGGAATTGAAGCAGTTTGATACTTTTGTTTTATCTTTTCAGCCTTTTGGCTCAATTTGAATGATCATTGTCGGGTTGCGAAGCATCCTCGATCACAGAATATATACAAGTGTCGGTCTTCTCATAGGCATGACAACCATCAGAGTGACTCTAGCATGACAAGCCATTATTTCACTATGTTGAGACCTTAAACCCGGATAACTGTTTTAAGTTCTTTCGGATGTATATTTTTACAAAAAAACTGGCAGGGTACAGCTATAAAGTGGAGTTTGTCCATCGTGGGAATCAAATTCAGATCAATTTGATCGTGAATCCCACGATTCCTAGGCTCACATAGGAAAGCCAAAAAAACATGCATAGTTCAAACATGTACGAAAATATATATTTACATCCAGATGTTTCTAGAACCAAGGATTTTACAGTACATCCTGGCTTGCACATGGCCGAAGCGTCTCGTTCCCGCTAGATAGCGATCTAAGGGCCGCGAGGTTGCTTTCATAACTGAAACTAGAAAAAAAAATGCTAGATTTAAGTAAATCTCAGCAATTCTAGCTTCTCGGTTCTGTCTGGACCTATTTTTGAACCATTTGAAAGCTAGAGCTGGCGAGATTTAAAGAAATCTAGTTCGCCTACAGAAATATCAGTGTCGATCCATATCAAATGAATATTTATAGCATCAATTTAATCAAAATGATGTAAAGAATATATATATATATATATATATATATATATATATATATATACGAAACCTGTAAAGGGCGATGGGTTTTCACTCCGATGCCTGGACTGGAATGTATATATATATATATGCGGTAAAGGGAGATGGGTTTTCACTCTTGTACCCGGACTAGAATGGAAATATATATATATATATATATATAAGCTGTAAAAGAGCTACAGAATAATCTAGGCTTGACTGAATTGAAATATATATATATATAAGCTGTACATGAGCCACGAAATTGTCCAAGCTCGGCAGAAAGTAAATATATATACTTACATTTCTGTCCAGGTAAAGGATAGAATGTCCGTCGCCCTTTACAGTTTATATATATATATATATATATATATATATATTTATAAAAGTGGTAAAAAGGCCACAGAATGATCCAGGCCAAACTGGAATATAAAAAGTTAATATATACATTTAGTATATATATATTAAAGCAATAAAAAGGCCACGAAGTAGAAATTCAGGTCCAAATAAGTCAGAAAAATTTAAATATATATATAGTTATATATATAAGCGGTAAACTGCCACGGATTTGATTTATGGGCTTGACAGAATTGAAATATTAGTATATATATAGTTAAATATATACAAAAAAGGTCAAACCCAGACTGGGAAGATAACCCAGTCCGACGAAGTTGCTAGAAACAAAGATATATGTATATAAAAGCGGTTAGAAGTGACGGATCGACGATCCGAGTTGTAGAAATGCCAGAAAATGAGTTTATGTACGAAAATGTATAAAAAGTAAGCAAAAACGGTCACAGAACTGAGTTCCGGGCATAATTAGAAAGTGAAACTTAACGTGCAAGTGTATAAATGTGCAATGGAGTAATATAAATTTCTAATCGTAAAAATACTCACAATGGACTGCTACACGGGCTTTTTGCCAAATCGTAGGTTTCAAACGTCCGTTTCTACCGGTTAATTTTTGATGTGAGGTAGTATGTGTGTATATCTACGTGTTAGAGTATTAAAATTTGGGTTTGGAGTACAAGAGTGGGGTTGAGAAACCAAACGGGCAGAGGTTCAGATCATTTTTGATTTCTTGAAATGAGTTGGGGTCACCTTATTTATATAGACCCAGGAGAAGCAGCTCTACCTATGGTAGCTGCAGGTAGAGGTGAGGCTCCATGTGTTGGGGCCCACGTGGTGGGTCCCATTGCATTGAAGTACGTGCACTCTGAGCAACGCTAGGTCAGATTCGAAACTTTTTAACTTTTGATCGGAGCGTCCGTTTAAGGTGTGCGATACCTTTTCGGAATGCCCTCGCCGAGAGTGTCGCAACGACATAGGAGTAAACCTTTTCTGAGATCAAAAAGACGGGTTCATAACCAGATCTTTGATTACTCGCAGTTTGTCCGTTGAACTATCTTGCGCTATTTCCACTCGGGATCATTGTTATGGTTCTTTCTGACCTTGGTGGCATCAATTTGACTTGAGTTTAACCGAATCAGCTTCAATTTGGTAAAAATAACTATTTTGCCCCTACCAGGGTTGCCTTTAGTGCTGGCATAGCCTTCGGATGACTTCCTGGGTTGTTTCCAAGGTTTGGATCCGAGTTAATTTTGTTTGTCCTCAAGGTTGTCTTTGAGGCTGACTTGATCTTTTCAGGTTTTCCTCTGGAGAAGTTATGAGGTTTCAAGATTGTTTCTGAAGTTGACCTGACCTCCCAGGTTGAGACCGAGGCTGACCTGTATTTCCTGGGTTGAGACCGGGGCTGACCTGTACCTTCCGGGTTGAGACCGGGGCTAACCTGTACCTCACGGGTTGAGACCAAGGCTGACCTGTACCTCCCAAGTTGAGATCGGGGCTGACCTGTACCTCCCCGATTGAGACTGGGGCTGACCTGTACCTCCTGGGTTGAGATCGAGGGCTGACCTGTACCTCCCGGGTTGAGACCGGGGCTGACTTGTACCTCCTGGGTTGAGACCGGGGATGACTTGTACCTCCTGGGTTGGGACCGGGGCTGACTTGTACCTCTCGGGTTGAGACCGGTGCTGACCTGTACCTCCCCGGTTGAGACCGGGGCTGACCTGTACCTCCCGGGTTGAGACCGAGGTTGACTTGTACCTCTCGGGTTGAGACCGGAGCTAACCTATACCTCCCGGGTTGAGACCTGGGGCTGACTTGTACCTCTCGAGTTGAGACTGAGGCTGACCTGTACCTCCCGGGTTGAGACCGGGGTTGTCATGTACCTCCCAGGTTGAGGCCGGGGTTGATCTGTACCTCCCGGGTTTTGATCGGGGCTGACCTGTACCTCCCGGGTTGAGACCGGGGATGACCTGTTCCTCCCAGGTTGAGACCGAGGTACCTCCCGGGTTGAGGTCGGGGCTGACTTGTACCTCCCGGGTTGAGGTCGGGGCTGACTTGTACCTCCCGGGTTGAGACCGGGGCTTACCTGGCTTGAAAAGATGGTTTTGCCCTCTTGTAGGGTTAGTAACAGAAATACAAAATTCAGGTGTCTGCTACAGAACTGAAGAAAATTTTGAGTGTCTACAGATGCCCCTCGTTATCATGTTTATGCAATGCAGTAGAATGGACAGGATAAAGATTTCTAGACACTAGAAATATGATGAATGCAAATGCAATGTAATGCATGGCATGATATGTGATGAATGTTAGACGTTTTTGAGGGGTTAGTGTTATCATTGAATGTTCACGTCATTCTCTGCTTGGGATAGCGTCATCCATGATAACCCTTGGGATAGCATTGTCAGGCGATTGATGGTAGGATATCACTGATAGGTTATCAGAGTTAGGCTATCACAGATTATTCTCGTCTTTTTCTGCTGGGGATGACGTTATCCGTGATGGACCAGTCGACTCTGATGGGGAAAATATTATTGATGCTACCTTGGTTTGAGACCAATGGTTTCCCTCGTCTGTCAATACTCTCCGTAGGGCATATTTTCCTTCGACTGATGTCATTGTACATTTCTGAAGGCTCCTCCGCTAGGGATATATCTCTGTTACGGATTTACCTCAGTAGATGCCTCTGATGCCTATCCTGACGATAATTTACACCAGTAGCTTGCAACAGGAGGTTGAATCACCAATCTTTCTCGGTGCTCCCTCTAAGGATTTGTATAACAGATTCCATCATCTGTCCTTTGTGGGGATAGATTGATATACTATTTCCGCCACTGGATCATTCTTGATACTTCGTTGGACTTGTTGTCAACGGCTGATAGTGTCACCGGTCTGTACCCGATGCTTCGCTGGGGTTATGCCAACGGCTGAACTATCACCGGTCAGTACCCGACGCTTCGCTGGGGTTGTGCCAACGGCTAAATTATCATTGGTCAGTACCCGACGCTTCGCTGGGGCTGTGCCAATAGCTGAACTATCATCGGTCAATACCAAAAGCTTTGTTGGGGTTGTGCCAACGGCTGAACTGTCATCGGTCAGTACCCGACGCTTCGCTGGGGTTGTGCCAATGGCAAAACTGTCATAGGTCAGTACCCGACGCTTCGCTGGAGTTGTCCCAATAGCTGAACTGTAATCGGTCGATACCCGATGCTTCGCTGGGGTTGAGCTAACGACTGAACTGTCATCGGTCAGCACCCGACGCTTCGCTGGGGTTGTCCCAACGACTAAACTATCATCGGTCAGCACCCGACGCTTCGCTGGGGTTGTGCCAACGACTGAACTATCATCGGTCAATACTCGACGCTTCGCTGGTGTTATGCCAACGGCTTGAACTGTCATCGTTCAGTACCCGATGCTTCGCTGGGTTGAGCCAACGACTGAACTGTCATTGGTCAGTACCCGACGCTTCACTGGGCATTGTGCCAACGGCTAATCTATCATCGATCAGTACCCGATGCTTCGCTGGGGTTGTGCCAACGACTGAACTGTTATCGGTCAGTACCCGATGCTTCGCTGTGGTTGAGCTAACGACTGAACTATCATCGGTTAGTACCCGACGCTTCGCTGGGGTTCAGCCAACGGCTGAACTATCATTGGTCAGTACCCGATGCTTCGCTGGGGTTGAGCCAACGGCTGAACTGTCATCGGTTAGTACCCGACGCTTCGCTGGGGTTGTGCCAAAGGCTGAACTGTCATCGGTCAATACCCGACGCTTCGTTGGGGTTTTGCCAACGACTGAACTGTCATCGGCCAGTACCCGACGCTTCGCGGGGGTTGTGCCAACGGCTGAACTGTCACCGATTAGTACTCAACGCTTCGCTGGGGTTGTGCCAACGGTTGAATTATCATCGGTCAATACCTGACGCTTTGCTGGGGTGGTGCCAACGGCTGAACTGTCATCGGTCAGTACCCGACGCTTTGCTGGGGTGGTGCCAACGGCTAAACTATCATCGATTAGTACCCGAAGCTTCGCTGAGGTTGTGCCAACGGCTGAACTATCATCTGTCAATACGCGATGCTTCAAAAGTGGCAGTTTTCGACAGTTTTGTGCAGTTTTTTAGCTATTTTCATCATTGGTCCCCGGATATCGCTTGGGGTTGACTACCAATGGCTTTCATGAAGTTCCACCCTCTGTTAGTAATTCGCTGCTTAAACGTAGCATTTCAAGACAAATCGCTCAATCGTGTAGCAGTTTTTTCTCAGATTTGACTTTTAAGCTCATATAAACTCCGTTTCAACTCGAATTGGACCGAATCGAAGGGGGTTGGGGGTTGGGCCCATCCTAGGGAACTGCATGTAGAGGTGCGGCTGTCGCAGGTGGGGCCGCTCCCTCCTACGGATTTATATTGGGCAGCGGGGCTTTCATAATCTCATTTTCAGTTTTGAGTTTTAAACGGAATCTGATTTTCTTTTTCAGATCTATGGAGTTGGGGCATCTTTTTTCAAATTTTTTCAGCGGCCACGCGTTCTGCACGTCTAAGGTGACGTTTTCATCCCTTATTTTCTAGTTTTAACTTGTAGAATTGTGTAAACCACGTAGGGTGCTTTTGAACGAAATGTATCAAAAATGTATACTTATATGACTTAATAAAAATTTTCTGACTTCATAAGTATGCATATTTTACTACGATGCACGTTTTAACTTAAGAAAATTGGACAGTCAATTTTTGCTCTTTTTGATCAGTTTACTCGTCCTTTTTAAGGCCTAGTGAGCCTGGATTTTCAACTAAAAATGTCCATGGTAATTTGGCTATCATGTGAAGTTTATTTTTGATTTTTTTTATAAATATGAACTATTTCTATTTTTGGAAAAGTATGCTACTGACTGGACACCTAAACATGCCTGTGTGCATGCGGACAATCCATTTTAAAAAGGATACTCTGCCGAAATTATTTCAAAAACCTGAGCATTTAATAAACAGGAAGTTTTGACTCTACTCAGAATTTTGACTGACCCATGCATGTTTTTAGGATTTAGCTTTTGAAAAACATGCAGTTTTGACTCTAATAGGGATTTTTAATTAACCCATGCATGTTTTAGGACTTAAAATGCATAAAGTTCTGATTTAAATTAATAAGCCACAGATTTTAGGCTTACCACACCCTTTCTGAGGTGATTTGGAGACTTTATCCTGGCTATTGATCGAGATAGACCTAGTAGCGCCAGCATGGTCGTTTCAGGAGTTAGGCGGAGGAGAGCTTCTGATGTTCCTCAGCCACATCCAGCCCGTCCGCGTCGTAGGTTAGCGAAGTCGGTGATTCGTCCGGCCCAAGATGAGGCACCGATCGATATAGACGATGAGGATGCTCCATTTGTTGCTCCCGTTCCAGGCCAGGCCCCACGTGCGGAGCTTTCAGGAATTGTTGTGCCAACCTAGGATCTGCTGGGAGATTTGAGTCGTCATCCCTTGAGGTTGCTCCACTACCGTTCAATCCTTGCTGGGAGTCCCTACGACGACGATCAAGGGTCGAATGTTCTGATCTGGTCCCTTGAGCGTAGATACCTAGAGTAGGGCTTTGCTTGAGCCTCTGCCTGAGGATCAGAGTGTTAGGGATTGCATCCTGCGGAGATTATTTCTGGTGATCATCAGGGGTAATTTTCTGGTGAACAACTCTACAGCGGTGTCCTTTGCCATGGTCAATGCCACTCGACATATAGAGCACCTCAGTGACTTTTATTGGGGTACCTACACCTTTGCCTATTTTCTTCGAGGCATGCGCATGCGCTCGAAAAGTGTGACGGAGGCCTAGTTAGGGTTTTACCCATTTCTACTGGGGAACACATCTTTCTTATACCTTTTTGATTTCTGCATTTATATTTATCAATCTTGGTCACTGGGGACTTTTGATATTTACATGGCCAGTTCTGGGCATATGAGAGGCTTCCTTACCTTCGTCCTCCTACCACTTTAGGCCTGAATATTTATCCCCGGGGACGACGTTGGCATCACTCCACTCTGATGGAGGTCCCCTTAGCTAAGGGATTCACCTATTCCCGCCTGCAGCTTGAGCTTTTGACAGCAAGATCGATCTCATGGGTACCATATACCTCAGACTTTTTGACAGTCGGGTTTGAGGGCGGTTTCCCCACTGGCCGGGAGTTTGTATTGTCGACCCGAAAAGTCCCATTTTTGATAGAGGGAGGTTGGGAGCTCTATTTAGGAGAGCATGCTATCAGGAGCATCACGGGGCAGATCCACATTCCCATTGTCCCTCCTGCTTGGCATCATTGGCCACTAGTTCAGCCTCTCACAAATATTCCGATGGAGGGCATAGATGGCTTTATCTTGTCAGAGGGTCCATACAGCCAGGAGGCATTTAGCAGCTGGTGGAGTCCTCACACTATTGGGGCTAAGACTCGTGCTATCCAATTCATGGCAAATATGGTGCCGAATTCTATGATGATGACAAACTGGATAACGTGCCTCAGGAGCCTACTCACTTGGACCAGATTACAGGACTGACCAAGCAGTTGTAGAGAGCTCATTTGTTTATCAGGCATCTTGGCTGAGATCCATCAGAGGCATCTTCTTTTGATCCTTCCGGCTCTAGAGTGGGCCCCTCATCAGGTCCATTTTCCAGCAGTTTTTTCAGTGCTAATCCTCCCTTGTATCGACCGAACATTCCCACTGGCTGAGATTCTATGTCTCAGGAGGAGCTGGAGCAGGTTAATAGCCTAGAGACAGATATTCTGGATCTCTTTTGATAGTTTTCCTCACTATATCTTTTGATAGGCCTCTGTTTAGTTATTGGGCGGCTGTGCCCTATTTTGATAGGCCTCTATTAGTAGTTGGGCAACTGTGCCCCATATCCCTGTACTTTTTATTTTGGATTATATTATCAGATAGAAATAATGCTTGTAGTAGATAGTTTATTAGAGATATGCATGATATTTCCTATTTATTGCATCATATTTATCATTATCATTATGCATGTATTATGTCATGGGTATGCATTTAGACAGATGAGTTCAGATTTGACCCTTGGATGGTCTTATGATACGGTGATGCAGATGTCGTCCTCCACCGTCAGCCGTATTGAGCACTCGCCACCGTCCTTGGTGGCATCTTCATTGCAGACGTGGTATGACAGTCTTCCCCTCACAGCTAGAGGGACAGTAGACAAGATGCTAGGGCATTCTCTATCCCTTTTAGCTTTCCAGGTTCTGTATGGGTTTGGGGATGGCATCTTATCATGTTGGGTACCTGATCAACATGTTTTCTATTTTGGGCTCCACGAGTTGACTCCTACCTTAGAGGAGTATGAGCGTCTTACAGGCTTGGCACTGAATATGCCTTGCGCTCGTACAGCCATCAGTGATATACGTAGACCATTTATAACTATGCCAGGCCTGAGACACCGAGTTATCACTAAAGAGATTATTGCAGAACATGTGATATCCATAGACTTTTTGATTGATCACTTCGGTCGGCTAGATAGCTATGAGCGGTATTCTGTGGATTTTATCATTTATATAGATGAGTGACAGCTCGCCCGTGTAGATGTCTTATTGATGTGCATTGCAGCCTTCATTTATATGCCACTACCCTTGGACCACTTGGACGTCGGATTGATGGTCGTGGTTCGGGCCTTTAGACAGGGTTGCACCATCCTGCCGATGATATTGGCTGAGACACTGAGGTTAGCTACCTATTGTCGTACCCATCGTAAGGGGTTTTTTAGAGGTAGCTCTGTCTTTTTGTACGTGTGGCTCATGTCCCACTTGCACCCGATTGGCTTCTTCAGACACCAGGGGTATTATTTCACCCATAAGATAGCCATGTCATACTCCTTTCAGCTAGCATAGTGTTCGGATGTAAAGACCTGGTCAGCTTTTCTGTCAGGTATTGAGCATCCTTTTTTGATTCTGCCATGCTCAGGGCTAGTCTCCCCTTATAGCTTCATCACCCATGCATCTGGCTTGGACTACTTGCCCCTAACGGGATTGAGAGGGGTGACCACTTATCATCCGTTGGCAGTTATAGGTCAGTTTGATTAGTTCCAGAGCCTGCACCAGTTTAAGGGGGCTATTGATCAGCAGATGTCAGCTTTTTCTATGTCATCAGCCGACCTAATTAGGATTTATAAGTGTTGGACTCATAGGGAGAGGGCTGATTTCTCTACTAGCCATCAGGATCGTTCTCCAGAGTATTCGGCAAGGTTGGAGACCGATATAGCATCAGCTGCATTCATCCAGTCAACTCCCATTGTGGATTCAGATGAGGAGGAGCCTATGGAAGATCCTGATTCTCCTACGGAGGATGAGTTGTTTATGGGTTTGACAGCAGCCTTAGTTAGTGACCCACCGATCATTCCTGTTGGGACAAATCCAGCTTTGGCAGATTCACTAGCTAGGATGACCTTCAAGTGAGATCAGGCTAGGGCGCTGATGTTGACTACCTTGTCTGGCAGAGATATAGATTTTGCTGATAGAGATGAGGTTCAATCCATTCGGGATACAACATTGGTTGAGGGAGGTGAGGCTCGATCTTCTCGAGATGCTGCTTTTGTCGAGATTGAGGAGACTTCGATTTCCCAGGATGCTGCTTTTGCAGAGAGGGAGGAGGCCATAGCCTCCCGAGATTTCCACATTGCCGATAGTACTGCTCTCCGATCATATACTCATGGCCTAGTTGTCGATATGAGTGTTTACATTGATGATCATAGTGCCACTATGCAGATGGCTGTGGATGTTTTAGCTGGTATGGAGGCTGAAGGTATTGTGCTTGCAGCGGCTCCTCCATCTTCAGAGCGAGATGCCATGTTGGCATTGCTGTCCCGCTTGTCCATAGGTCCATAGACTAGCTTTATTTTTCCTGCACATACTAGATCAACCATTTTTATCTTGTACAGGACACATTGTATATATCAAATAGTATTATATATTAGAGAAATATTTTTGATTCACTTCCCTATTTTGATATGTATTATCATTGTTGAGTGATTACCACTTCTTTCATGACTTGTTGTTGTTGATGTATCATGAGCTTCTCCTTGATGGATTGACAATGAGATGTCAGAAAATATCTCGGACGGACCCGTTGACCAGTGTGGCTTGATATGATTTAGGTTTTATATGATTTCGGTGTCTTGGAACTGGTTTTTATTAGTTTTTTTTATAGTTTCTTAAGGTCAAACTGCACCATGAATGGATGCATACGTACTTCCGGGCTGAGGGAGATCAGGTTATTCGTAGTTCCATCTTTTGTGTGTGAGAGGCTTGAGAAGTGTCTCTTTTGAGCTTGGTTTGATGAGTTTTTGAGTTTTTGTTTGGTTTGACCACACCAGAAGTGGCTGCCTACGTACTCCCGGGTTGAGGGAGATCAGGTCATTCGCAGTTCAATCTTTTAGTGAATGATGAATTGATTTGATTCGCAGGACCAGGATGCTGGTATACATGTGTTTCAGATATAGTACCTTTTTATGGTGTCTGAGTTGATCACTTGGGGAAATTCGCTCCCATCCATCTCTTGTAATCTGATAGCTCCTCCTGTCAGCACCTCCTTGACAATGAAAGTGCCTTCCCAATTTGGGCGAACTTTCCTTTGGCTTCGTCCTGATTGGCCAGAACATTTTTCAGCACCAAGTTATTTTCTTTGAATTGCCGGATTCAGACTTTTTTGCTGTAGGATCGAGCAATCCTTTGCTGATATAACTGCCCGTGGAAAATGGTTGTAGCCCTCTTTTCATCTATCAGGGACAGATGGTGGTACCGCTCTTGTAACCACTGGTCTTCTTCCATTTGAGTGTCTATTAACAATCTCAGGGACTCCACTTTCTACTTCTATGGGAAGGACTACTTTCATACCATAGACCAATGAATACGGGGTAGCCCTAGTAGAAGTGCGCATTGACGTCCTGTATGCTAACAAGGTTAGAGGCAATAGGTCAGGCCATTCATTGTGATTATCGGACACTTTCTGTATGATTTTATTGACGTTCTAATTGGCTCCTTGGACTGCACCATTCATCTTGGGCCGACAGATAACGGAATTAAGATGCTTGATGTGGAACTTACTACATAGTTCTCTCATCATCTGATTGTTTAGGTTCTTGGCGTTGTCTGATACAATCATCTCCGGTTGTCCATATCGACAGACGACATTGTTTATGATGAAACCAATGATTACCTCTTTTGTGACTTTGGGAAAAGAGGCAATTTCAACCCACTTGGTGAAGTAATCGATCATGGTGAAGATGAATCGATGACCATTGTTGGCTTTGGGCTCTACGGGGCCTATCACATCCATTCCCCGCATAGAGAAAGGCTGTAACGATTGAGATTTCATATAATAATTTTAAATATGTATTTAGTTAAATAAATATTTTGTGTGATTTATTTATTGAGTTGAATAAATAAATTATGTGATTTTGTGGAGTGATTTAATTAAGTGTTATATATTAATTAAATAAATATTTAATATTTAATTTAATTGATGTATATTAATTTTAAGTACAGTTCTAATTTAATTGAGATAATTAAATTAGATGAATTATGTGTTAAGTGTTACAGGAATTATAATTAGCTAGCAATTTTAATTATGTGGCGAATTTTTATGTGATTAATCGATGTTAGATTTTAATTGATTAAATTAGATGTTAAAAAATTTAATTAATTAAAGTGTAACATTAAAGTATGTGTTAAAAGGATTTATTAAAATAAAGAAAAGAGTTTTTAAATGGTTTTAACCAAACAAGGCCCTTACTTTTATTTTAAAAGGTTTTCCCAAACAGGGCCCTTGCACTAGCTTTAAACCCATTTTAACCAAACAATGCCTTAGTACTAATAATCTGTTTTTATAAAATGTTTTGCCAAACAAGCCCTAGTGGCTTTTGAAATCTTATAACTGATAATTTATTTTGGGGAGTAATTGCCCTTAATACATATTATTATATCAGTTAAAGTATACGTATTATATTTTATATGTTACGTTAGTTGAGTCTAAGCCTAAGTCTAAACTAAGAACAAAGAAAAGAAGAGAGAGCAGAGAAATATCAGAGGAGAAGATAGAAAGAAGCAGAAAAAGGAAAAACTTGAGAGGAATCAAAATCATCATCTTCTTCTTCAATCATCTAAGCAAAAAGAGGTATAGTCACTACCTTATGTTTTTTTAAAAAACTTTATATAGTTGTTTTCTCTATGATTGAGTTCTCTGTGAAAAATCTTTTCCATGTAATTGTGATATTGATGTAGAAAAGTAGAAATTTTGGTTACAATTATTTTTAAGTGGATTGTATGCCATAGACAAGTTTTAGAAATTAAATTGTTGTATAAAACATGTTTTAATCGAGAAAGTGATGTTCATATGGATGTTTATATATATATATATATATATATATATATATATTGGTTAAGTGTAGAGTAAAATTGAGAATTTGTATATATTTATATACCTATGTAGAATTTTAATGATGTTATATTCAATTGTGAAATATATTCATGTATTGTGAATTTAATTGGTTGAGAATTTGATTCACAGAGAATTGGTTTTCTGAAAATAGTCTTTAAATCATCCAATTGTTATGTGTGTATCAATTGTTGTGTAAATTATTTTTGGGTTATGTTAATATATTAAGGAGTAGAGTTAGTGAAATTGAAATTTCATGAATTGGGTTAAAAATAAAAGTGCAGTGTTCAATTTCATGAAGAACACTTAACAATGGTTTTTCTTCAAAAAAATCATGAAATTGGTTGTTTGATGATGTGTTATAATATTTATGTATGTTAGAATCATGTTAGAAGTTTTAAGTTTGTGTTTTCTATTAATTGATATGAATTACATGAACTGGATATAGAATTTGGTGTGGAGAAATAAGCCAAATTGATTTTTTCTCTGCATAGTACGCGAACTTGTCTGCATTCTCTAGAAGGGGCCCGCCCCGACCGGGAGGGGGGGGGGGGGTGGCACGGAAAAAGGAAACTTATTTTCTTTTGTATTTTGTAAAGCTAATTTTATGTAATAACATTTATAGCATGATTAAACCTATATTAAAATGCTAAATGAATATTAATAAATTATATTAATAAAATATAATTTGTGATTATAACTTTGAATAATTATAATTAGAGTAAAGGTTTAATTTAAATTATAATTTTGTTAAATTATAATGATTATAGTTGATTAATTTTAATTAAGCGAATGATAATTTTAAATTATAATTTATGTATTTATAATAAATGCATGTTTAATTACAGATTATAATCGTGTATTATAATTCAATATTTGCATGATTAATTATAAGTTATAATTTGTGTAATTATAATTTAGTAAATGCATGATGTAGTTAATTAATTATATATTATAATTTGTTTATAATTTAATTAAATAAGATGTGATTATAATTTGAGTAATTATAATTAGATTAAATGTTTAAATTATAATTCATTTAATTATAATTAATATGAATTACATAATTATTAATTGATTTAATTATGTGAACATGTCTATGTGGTATAATTAACTATGTGATGGTTAATTATTAATTTATTTATTTAAACTAGAATGGGTTAACCTAGAGGGGTTAACTAATTATGTGAATTAGTTACATGTTAACTAATTTAAGTTATTGTGATTAAATATATGTGTGTAGGAATTGTTAGAACGTGATTTTATTAGTAGCTTGCGCTTGAGGCATGTTTTCTAAACCCTGATCATGTATTAATTTTTATGCAAGTCTTTTATCCCTGAACTCGTTAAATTTTATACAAGTTCTTTAAGTTCATATATTCATTGTTTGAGATTGTCCTTTTTATTCTGCAATGGACAAGTATTTAATTTAAGTTCATGATTTAATGTGATCTTAACTTATTGTTCCAGCAAGGTTTATATATTCTTTTTAAATGCTTTAAGTTTAATTCTAAAGCATATGTTAATTCGTAATTCTTTTATTTATGAATTATTTTTTATTGTTGTAAGTCAATTCAACTATTCCTTAGTTGATGAACTTTGAATTTTAAATTACCCTTTTAAGCTTATCCAAACCAAACTTCCTTTGGTGCGGACTTGTATTCAAATACTGAGATGAACAACCCTATTTACTAGGGAAGGTTACCACGTAGAAGAGTTAAATGTAGTGCACGTACATGGTTCAAAGGGCTGATCCACCTAAGTACGAGTTGAGTTCCATAGTTTTAATGACTGTTAAAGGTTTTAAATAGAAATGTTTATAACCTAGGACAAAAGTTCAAGGTCTTACTACCCTCAGATGAATTCTATATTTGAATTTGTAATATTGATAGAGAATTATTGTTTAATTCTTTATCGTTGTGAAAGTAAAAGCTATTCAAACCTTTTCAAGGATATTCTTGTATGTCTTATATATTGTTGTATTCTACTGAGCTATTGTTTGCTCACTCTTGCGTTAAATAACCATTGCAGCTAAGGTTGAAAATGTTGATGCCCCGTCAATAAGTAAAGGCAAAGGGAAGCTAAACAAGTGAAGGCTTGTTTAATTTATTTTGAATGAAATTGTAATCAGACTTTATATGATGTTTTTATTTTCCGCAGTTAATGTTATGTCAATGTTAGAGTAAACCCTGGGATTTATTTTAAAAAATTATAATCCTTTTTATAAGGAAGATTTTATTATTTATAAATGTTGTAATTTACTTTGCAATTATTTTATTATTGGGTAGATGTATGTTATATTTAAAAAGTGAACACCAAATCATGTGAAAATGAAGTACCCGAATTTGGGGGTGTCACAAAGGCCATGGCGAAATCATGTTGTGAAGCTCATTTCGTGTATGGCATTTCCATGGATTTGGCATTGATAGCACCTCTTGACATGGTCGTCGCAGTCAGCTTTGAGAGAGATCCAATAATGCCCTGTTCTTAATATTTTCTTGGCCAATATATGACCGCTCATGTGTGGACCACAGATTCCACTATGGACTTCATCCATCAATCTCTGTGCTTGTTCTTTATCGAGGCATCGTAACAGGCCTATTCCAGCATCCCTTTTGTAGAGTGCATCTCCACTCAGATAGAACTTCTTAGACATCTTGTGAATCCATTTTTGTTCAGCTTAGCTTACCCCAACGGGTGTAGATCTATCTCGGAGATATTCCTTGATGTCTTGATACCAAGGCTGTTTGATAGGAGGAATCTCATCTGATACTTCTCCAATGTAATTCTCGTATGTCGGGGTCTTTTGGCTTGTGAACTTGATGTTGGGAATCCCACTCCTATCGGATATACGGATCCAGGAAGCCAATGTCGCCAAGGCATCTGCAAAGTAGTTCTTTCCTCGAGGGATGTGGATGAAGGTTAACTCTTTAAAATACAAGGATATATTGATGACCTGCCGGTGATAGGGCAGCAAATGCAATTCTTTGGTGTGATATGCCCTAGTGGTGTGTCTGATGACCAATTCAGAGTCTCCAAAGACCAATAGATGTTTGACACCCATGGATTGGGCTAATTTCAACCCCATTATGCAGCCTTCATACTCATCTATGTTGTTAGTGTTGACAAACTGCAGCTTGGTAGCCACAAGTTATTGTTCTCCTGTACCAGGGATAAGACTTGCCCCAGCTCCGACACCTTCCATGTTTACTGCTCCATTAAAATACATTTTCTATGGTTGGACTGCATTTTCTTGAAGACTTTGCTGAATTATCATAATCCCATCATCCAGGAAATAAGTCTCCAGAGGTTCGAACCCTCCTGATGGTACTTCGGCTAGTTGATCTGCAATGCCTTGACCTTTGATGGATTTTTGAGTCACGTAGAAAATGTCGAACTGTAGGAGGATCAACTTCCATTTGGACAATCGACAATTCAACATTGGCTTGTTGAATACGTATTTTAGCGGATCCATGCGGGATATGAGGTAGGTCGTGTGCCCATGCAGATAATGTTGTAGCCTCATAGCGGCCCATACTAACGCACATTATGTTTTTTCGATCAGGGTGTACTTCTGTTCGCCACTGCTTAATCTTTTGCTAATGTAGTAGATGGCTCTCTCCTTACTACTATCATCTTTCTATCCCAGCATACAGCCCATGGCGTTGGCATTGACAGACAAGTACATAAATAGGGGAACTCCGTTCCTTGGGGGTACCAAGACTGATGCTTCGATCAGCAGCTTCTTGATGGCAAGGAAGCCTTTCTGGAAATCCTCACTCCATTTCGTGGAGGAATTCTTCCTTAGTAGCTTGAAAATGGGTTCACAAGTTGCTGTGACCTGGGAAATGAATTAGTTAATGAAATTGATCCTTCCCAGGAACTCGCGTATCTCTTTCTCTGTTCGAGGTACTGGCATCTCAATAATGGCTTTTATCTTGGCGGGATCCAGCTCAATGCCTCTATTGCTCACTAGGAATCCAAATAGCTTGCCTGATTTGATGCTAAAAGCACATTTGGCTGGATTCAGCTTGAGGTTGTACTTACGCAACATGTTGAATAGGTTCTTGAGATGGTTGATGTGATCGTCCTCTTTCCGGGATTTGACGATGATGTCATCCACATAGACCTCTATATCCTTATGCATCATACCATGAAACAGGGCCATCATGGCTCGCTGATATGTGGCTCTGGCATTGAGGAGGCCGAAGGACAGTCGTCTATAGCAGAAAGTTCCCCAGGGAGTGATGAAAGCTATTTTCTCCCTGTCTTCTTCAACAACCATAATTTGATGGTAACCAGCAAAGCAATCCACGAAGGAATGCATGCCGTAATGCGCCGTGTTATCTTTCAAGATGTGGATGAAAGGTACCGGGAAATTGTCCTTTAGGCAGGCTTTGTTCAAATCCCGATAATCCACGCATACTCGTACTTTCCCTCCGGGCTTAGGCACGGGAACTGTGTTTGGCAGCCACTCCGGGTATGTTGATACCATGATGATGTCAGCTTTTAATTGTTTAACAACTTCCTTTTTGACTTTCAGACTCCATTCAGGTTTCAATCGCCTGAGCTTTTGTTTGACTGGCTTGAATCCATCTTTAATGGGCATTCGATGGATGACAATGTCAGTCGACAGGCCAATCATGTCTTCATGTGACCATGCAAACACATCCTGGAACTGTGTTAGGAGTTCTATCAGATCGGTCTCTTGGTCTTGAGTGAGGTCTAGGCCTATCTTGATTTCTTTGAGGTTTTCGGAGGTTCCTATGTTGATAGTGGTGGTTTGGTAGAGGTTTGGTTTGGGTTTGTCTTCGACCCATTCTTTGATCCCCTCGGGCACCTCATAGTCATCTTCCTCCTCTTGATCAACTTCCATCAAGTTAAAATTCAATTTTACATCAAAGTTGCAGTCAATGTGACCGGTTGCCATCTCATCAGTAATGACAAACAAATCCCATTCTGGAGTCCTGAAAACAAAATGCCTTCACTTTAATATATGCAACTGCTTAAATATACAAAGCATTTGGCAAAGCATGACAAAAGTTACTGCTATAACTGTGCAATCAAAAATAAGCAGTATATGAAAGCATGTTACAGGGCAGATAGATTCTCTGCCCCTTTACCCCTTTTGAATGAGGCAAGGGACACTGCTCTATTTGTCCAAGGTTAGATCCTCATGAACAGGGAGGATTAAGGAATTGTGCTCGTTTGCCTCGTCTCGGATAATGACTAAGACATCCTTCAAAACAGGGTCAATGTGACCGATTAGCATCTCATCAATAATGACAAACAAATCCAATTCTGGATTCCTGAAAACAAAATGCCTTCACTTTAATATATGCAACTACTTAAATATACAAAGCATTTGGCAAAGCATGACAAAATTTACTGCTATAGCTGTGCAATTAAAAATAAGCAGTATATGAAAGCATGCTACAGGGCAGATGGATTCTCTGCCCCTTTACCCTTTTTGAATGAGGCAAGGGACACTGCTCTAGTTATCCAGGGTTAGATCCTCATGAACAGGGAGGATCAAGGAATTGTGCTCGTCTGCCTCGTCTCGGATAATGACTAAGACATCCTTCAAAATAGGGTCGGGGTTTTTCTTTGAACTGCCTCCCTTCTCTTTCTTGATGTGAGGAATTTGAATCTGATCCTCATCGTCACTGTCTGGGATATCATCATTTATTCCTTCGTAGTGTATGAGAACCTGCATGTTAGCAAATGGGTCTCGTCCTTTGTACATGAGCTTTTCTTTTCCCTTTTTGCTATCCCCCTCAGGCTTTGGGGTCTTTCTCTCACTTACCGGTATGATTGGAGGAAACAACATAGCTGATACAACAGTAGGGATCTTCCTCATCGGTTTCACAAATCCAGAATCAGTGAGATTTTGCAATAGTATGGTGGAAGCATGAGCCTTAGGATGCTTATGTGGGTTCCGACGGCTCTCCCTGACTGGCTCGCGATTTGTACTGGACTCTTAATACCTTGTTGATTCTTTCCTAACCCTTCTCCAGGTTGGAAACCCAAAGATACCATCTTCTGGCCCACTGTCATCACTTCGGGGGAGACTTTAGGCTTCAAGGCTGGTGCCCCAACTGGTAGGTAATGAGTATCGCTTATCTCCAATGCTTGAAATCTAGCAGGTTCAATCCTTGCATCCAGGCTGATCACCGGCATGTCTCCCTATATGTAGACAGGGTATTCAAGTTTGGCATTCTCTGTGATTAGGTTGCCGGTGATAATATATTCGAGTTGCTGATGGAGGGTGGATGGCACTGCCCCTGCCATATGGATCCATGGCCTTCCCAGCAACAAGTTGTATCCAGCGGCGATTTTGAGCACCTAAAAAGACACATAGAAAGTGTGCGGACCAATCTCCAGCGGAAGCTCTATTTCTCCCATAGCTTATCGACGAGATCCATCGAAAGCTCGGATGACCACATGACTAGTTTTGATCCGATTTGGGTTAATCTTTATTCTCTCCAAGGTTTCATAGGGACAGATGTTTAGGGATAACCCTCCATCTATTAGTACACCTCCTATCACATACCCTGATGACATCACCACTATGTGCAGTGCCTTACGATGGCCCGTCCCTTTTGCGGGTATATCATCGTCAGTGAAAGATATCACATTGCTGTTAAAGATGTGTTCTGTCGCGTGACAGAATTTCTCGGCATCCACTGTCTTTGGCAGATAGGCTTCTTCCAGTACTTTCACCAGAATGTTGTTATGATCCACTGATGGTAAGACCAGATCTAGGATAGACATCTGCTTAGGTGCAACTTTTAGGCTTTGCACCACTTTAATTTCATTGTGTTCCATTTTACTGAGGACCTCTTCAATTCTCTCTTCAGCCACCTTTCGTTGGCCTTGATGACTGGTTTGATCACCCGTTGAGGCAGGTACAATGGATTCTCCTTTGGTACAATGGCAATGTTGTTGGAGGTGGAACCTTCATCATTCCCGTAGTTCCATGGGACTCTGTTCATGTTGATTACTGGATACTGGGGTCTGAATGGTAATATCAATGGTTCGGGTGCCGCCAACTTCACAGGGTTTTATATTTCTTGGGCCCCTGTCTCTGGTAGCATTACGGGTGTGAGGGCTAGTTCCTTCTCACAGGAAATAATAGCCACGATATCCTGTTTCCATGCAGTGGGAATAAAGAGAGTTTCTTCATCAGGAAGGCCATAATCTTGACTCCCCTTTATCAGTTCACCGCTTTCAATCATGTTCTGAATTAAATGAAGAAGTACACAGCAATCCTCAGTATCATGGCCGGGTGTATTAGAGTGGTACTGGTAGATTCTGTCAGGTTTTTATTTTCTAGATCAAGGGTTCACTGGGGGTAATAAGTCTGTGACAATCCCCTCGTTGATTAACATCTAGATGATTTCCTTTATCGACTTGTTTAGGTTGGTGAAATTCATTTGGAAAGCGAATTCCCTATCAATCTGAAATTTCTCTTCCTTGGCCATCTTGTCGGCCCGGGGTTCATGCTGATGAAAATAATAATGGTCCCTCATAGGAATGGGACTGATTTCTGGTGTGGAAGGATTTGCATCAGACTGGTTGGTCTGGTTTATCAGCTGTCTGGTGATCTGATGTTGGTATATGACCAGCTCTGTTAATTGTCCAATTTGTTCCTTGATAGACCTGATGTACGTGCACTCTGCGCAACACGAGGTCAGATTCAAAACTTTTTAACTTTTGATCGAAGCGTCTATTTGAGGTGTACGATACCTTTCCGGAAAGCCCTCGCCGAGAGTGTCGCAATGACATGGGAGTAAACCTTTTTTGAGTCCAAAAAGACGGGTTCATAACCAGGTCTTTGATTCTTTGCAGTTTATTCATTGAGCTGTCTTGCGCTGTTTCCACTCGGGATCATTGTTATTGTTCTTTCTGATCTTGGTGGCATCAATTCGGCTTGAGTTTGACCGAATTGACTTCAATTTGGTAAAAATAGCCATTTTGCCCCTCCAGGGTTTGCCTTTTGTGGTGGCATGGCCTTCAGCTGACTTCCTAAGGTTGTTCCTAAGGTTTGGATCCCAGTTGATTTTGTTTGTCCTCAGGGTTGTCTCTGAGGCTGACTTGATCCTTCCAGGTTTTCCTCTGAAGATGTTATGAGGTTTCAGGATTGTTTTCAAAGTTGACCTGACCTCCGAGAATGAGACTGGGGCTGCCTTGTACCTCCCGGGTTGAGACCGGTGCTGACCTTTACTTCCCGGGTTGAAACCAAAGTTGACCTGTACCTTTTGGGTTGAGACCGGGGCTGACCTGTACTTCCCAGGTTGAGACAGGGGCTGACCTGTACCTCCCGGGTTGAGATCGGGACTGACCTGTACCTCTCGGGTTGAGACCGGGGCTGACCTGTACCCCCCGGGTTAAGACCGGGGTTGACCTGTACCTCCCAGGTTGAGACCGGAACTGACTTGTACCTCCCGGGTTGATATCGGGGCTGACCTGTAACTCCCGGGTTGAGACTGGGGCTGACCTGTACCTCCCGGGTTAAGACCGGGGCTGACCTGTACCTCCCGGGTTAAGACCGGGGCTGACCTATACGTCCCGAGTTTAGACCGGGGCTGAGTTGTACCTCCCGGGTTAAGACCGGGGCTGACCTGTACCTCTCGGGTTGAGATTGGGGCTAACCTATACCTCCCGGGTTGAGACCCCCGGGTTGAGACCGGGGCTGACCTATACCTCCCGGGTTGAGACTGGGGTTGACCTATACCTCCAGGGTTAATACCGGGGCTGACTTGTACCTCTCGGGTTGAGACTGGGGCTGACCTGGCTTAAAAAGAAGATTTTTCCCTCTCGTAGGGTTAGTAACAGGAATGCAAAATTCAAGTGTCTGCTACAGGACTGAAGAAAATTTCGAGTGTCTACAATCACAATTACTGCTACGCAATCTAATTTAAGCTCATATGAAAGACCTATCATTTATAAGATTGATCTTTTAATTAGCATATCATATCATACCTCATAATTTAACTTTTCTTCAAATAAATTGTCTAGCATTAAGCCACATAATCAAACATTAGAAAAATTCTTAACTTATTAGTAATATTATCGTCTTTTGATAATATTTTATTCACGTAATCATTATCTTAAAATTTTTGTCTGATATTATTAATCACTTAATAATATTTTATTCACTTCTAATATCATTTAATAATATCTTCATCACTTACAAATATTATTAACTCTTTAATAATATTTGATTCACTTAATAATCTTAATCATTACAAATATTATTATTCCTTTAATAATATTTTAATCCTTTTCTAATATTATTAATCGTTTAATAATATTTTAATCAGCTAATATTATTTAAATTATCTAATATTATTAATCATTAAATAATATTTAAATAATCTAATATTATTAATCATTTAATAATATTTTAAATATCATCATAATATATATAATAATAATGGTTTCATCCATTTTAAGATGTAAATATTTTACATCTTGAAGCTTAAACTATTTATATTCTATTTCAAAAATATATTTTACCTTTACTCTCAATTTCGGGGTTTAAAGAACTAATACCTAGCTCCTATAGTAAAAATCAATTTACTATATTATTTCTTTAAGTTAAATAATTTTTATATCATTTTGTCCGTTCATGAGTCAACACGGACCATTGCCTCGTATATATATATATATATATATATATATATATATATATATATATATATACTCCGTTACATAAATCTCAGCTCAAAAACCTCATTTTGAACTCCGAAAACCTCAAAATATTATTTTTAATTAATATAAAATTTTAAAAGTTTCTCGCCCTTCGTTGCATCACAAAATAATTTTATAAGCAACCTTAGTTTTTATTTTGCTTAAATATGTAAATTCATATTTATTACATATTTTTATTGTTTTATTTATACATGAAAGGAAGTTTCTCGGCATAAAATATCACTTATAGCCAAATCTCGCCCCGTAGGACTTTATTAGATTTATTATGATTCATTATTTCGTTGGAACGCGATTCGGAACGTCGAACGTCAAAATCGCTCAGTGCGTCAACGCTCGGCTTTACTCAAATTTTAGTTCTAACATGCTCCTTCTCTCATTTTTAATTCTCAAACCATTAATCGAATTACAACAAATTTCTGGTATGCTATAGTCCTTATATCATAGTACATTTAAAAATTTTCTAATCGCGAAAAAGAACCACGGAACCTATCAAAACAGCGTGTCAGGCAGCTGCCCAGTTGTGCAGCGTGCACGCGGGGCTGGCGCAGTGCCCAGCTGCTGCTGCCCCACTGCTAGCATACCAAATCCGCTACTTTGTGAATTTCGTACGAGCTACTCGTTAATCAGATTGATCCTATTTTTGGATATGTTATTCGTATTATATGAGACTATTTTTAAAAAATATCAAACTCCCATTTCAGTTTCATTAGGCAGTCCAAATAATTCTCCAAAAGTACACGTTCATAACTATTTTCACCTTTTTCCCAGCTTTACCCTCTCTCGCTAAAAGTCATAATTTTTTCATTTCAAAATATTTTTGAGCGATTCTTGAGCCCACGCGAAGCTAACTTCTAGGACTGCAACTTTTACCTATTGACTTTTTTCCAAATTCCGAACACATCAGTGCAGAAATTTTGTGCAAGGGGACTGCTCCGAATTCGCTGGATAGTTTTGACACGACTACTTTGAATGGTCATAAGTCTTTGCTCCGAGGTCAGAATTAGTCTGTTCAGGAGTCTATGAAAAGCTTATTCAGTGTACTATAATACCCCAAAAGCCTAGAATTTTCTGAACAATCTAGCTAACTTCGAATTTTCTTTTTAGGGGCAGCAGTCCACTAGTTTTTCTTTTCTTTTGTTTGATCAAGCTTTTCACACCAAAAATGGTTAGATCTATACATAATACACCATAAAACTTGGAGATCTAAAGTTTTAGAGTTCAAGAAATATAGCTTGTTATTTTGTAAAACAACTAAATTACTTAAACAAAATGGTGTTTATACCTTTACAGTGTTCTTCTTCTTCGTCTTCTTCTTCTTCTTGATGACCTAGCCTTGATCCAAGTCTTTGATCCTTGCTAATCCTTGATCTTCTTCCTCTCTCTTTCCCCTCTTCCATCCGTAGCCTTCTCTCTCTCTCTCTCTCTTTCTCTCTTTCTCTCTTTTGTTCGTCTTCTTTCTCTCTCTAGAACTTTCTCTTTTTTCTTCTTTTTTTCTCTCTACACTTAGCTAATTTGGCTAAAATGAATATACGTAAATTTTGATTTTGCTTATATAAAAGCTACTTTCAATTTCTTATAAGTTGGTCACCCAACTTAAGTCTTCCCTAGTCTTCCCCCTCATCTTTAAAAGCTTGCAAACCATCCCCTGGCATATTCTTAGCATATTCTCATAATATTCTTTATTCCTTAGTATATTCCTTAAGATATTTTCTTAAGTTTTAAATATTAGGTTTTCACCCCTAAGATTTCCAACTTTGCATTACTCTCCCTTAACTTTCTAATTAACTCCCATAATTCACTTCCATACTTCATTAGGTTAACAAAATATCCATTTTGCCCTTTCCTAATTCATTAAGCTAGTAAAAAGTCAATTTTGCCCTTTTGTACAATTGATTAGGATTTAATTCCCGACTTAAGTCAGTCACCCAATTTTTTTTCCTAGTTAGATTTTCCTAACTCATTCGACATGCGTAAACCACGAAATTTTCCTTCATTAGTTTTATCACATCTCCCAACCTCCAATAAACGCTACGACCAAATTAGAAATTCTCAAAAAGAACGTTTATTAATGTTTTTCTCTAAAAATCTTACTTTTCCCCAAAATCTTCATACTCTCATTCGTAATTACGTAATACATAAACTAGGTCATTACTCGACCTAAACCATATTGCCTATAAGAATCTAATTTTTTTTTAATCAGTCCTCTATTTCTAGTATAGGTTTTATTCTTTAACCTTTATTTAATCATTCAAGATTTTATTTATAAATCTTATAAATTTCGAGTTGTCACAACTTTTCAAAGAAAGCTCGATTTTCTTTTTACATGACATAACATTTGTCTAGCCAAATCAAATAGCTTATATCATACCAATAAATTAGACTTCATTCAACAAATTTGTCTAGCCACTTAAAAAGGGCATCGACTAATCTTTAAATATTTCACAATACATCAAAATATTTTATGACGTCATGATACCGCACCGCTTCACATTACGTTGAGAACTTCGTCAGTTTATGACTTTGTCATTCTACATAATACCATAGCGAGTTGATGTGTGACGCCCCCAAAATAGATTCACACAACCCATTCTGAGTAGCCAAATACATGGAACATAATTCAAATACAAATCTTCAAATTCAACTATTATACTGTCGTGCAAAATACGACCACACAACTATGAGCTACAATATAGATCGTATATAATACGAAAATATAAACGCTCAAATTCAGTCCTCATTAATTACAATTAGTAATACACTATTTTACAAAATAGTGAGGACTACTACAACTCTATCTCGGACCATCACTCCATTCCCCGATTAGTGCCCGCGATATTCTCATTTCCTGAAGAGAACAATGGAAGAAAAGGGTGAGCTCAGCTAGCCCAGTAAAGAATATTATGACTAAGATAATGAAGAATAAATTATCGTTAGCCTTCAATAAATCAGATAAAATATGATGGACAACAAATTTTAGATCAACAACTGCAGCGAAAATAACAATCCATTAGAAGAGTCAAGTAGAGAATGATGTCTACTATCTTCTATGATTTAAAAGTCTATCATTAATATTTTATCCCTGTAACATCAATCAATAAATGTTTCAAATCAATAATTTATCTTTGCATAACAGGCCAAAGATATTCATTTGTATTAACAGTGGTCATTATCATGTCAAACACATGTCCATCTTTGCACTACAAGCAAAGATATTCATAAATCAACAGCTCATCTTTGCACTACGAGCCAAAGATATTCATAAATCAACAGCTCATCTTTGCCCTACAGGCCAAAGATATTCATCAATCAACAGTTCATCTTTGCACTACGGGACAAAGATAACTTTCACCACAATTTAAGTTTAAGAATTATGACAATGATATTAAGAACGAATCAAGTGAGATAAAGGATAAACATTAGAGATTTATAATTCAATTTATCCAAAGTTCAGGAATATTCAAATTGACAATATGAAGATCAAAATATGGATGCAATTTCAAGAATAAGATCCATAAAAGATAATATGGACAAAGAAAAGAAAATAGATTTTGTCGTGAATAGTACCCCGGCATGAATAGTACCCCGGATGAATAGTACTCTTGCATGAATAGTACCCGGATGAATAGTACTCTGGCATAAATAGTACCCCAAATGAAAATGTAAAATTTTCATAAGAAAGTTAAGACCAATATTTTGGTGAAATGATATTAGATGAAGCGCAAAATTCAAAGAATTTCTAATCATTTAAGGAATTATAGAAGCAATACTTACCGTAATAAGTTTAAATTTAGGAATATGAAATAAAATATTATCACTTTCATAATATGAAATATGAAATAAAATAATATTCTTTACGGATATTGAAAGAACATAACATCATTTACGAGAAAAATAATATCCTTCACCTTAGTAGAATACTAGATCTAACTGGAATATCGGATATTATGTTGAGAAAATCTTGCACTGTTATCAACACTCAAACTATCCTTATACTCACAAGAAATATGCTTAATATTATAAAAAAAGAATTTTCTGATTCTGATGTGAATTTTATTTCTTAACTAAACACCCTATTTATAGAAAAATGCCAGAATACCAAAACTGACCAAATCTTCACACGGATGATTTTCCAGCACTATAATTTTGACAACCTTGCAGCATACCTCAAAGGATCAACATCCAAGTTCTCCACCAACCACATGTTTATATATATATTAAAAAATTTATAATTATTAAAAAAAATTAAATTCAATTTTCTCTCTTTCACCTCATTTTATTTTTATACCATGAATTTATTATAATAATGTTACCATTTAAATTATACAATTATATTATCACATTATAATATTTATAATGTAATATTATAATAATATATTTGAATGAATTATTTTATCGAAGAAGATAAAATTCCAATTTTCAACAAATGTCCCATACTAAATATTCCTCCATTTATATCAAAATTGATCAAATATTTACTTATCATATTTATCAATAATTTTTATTTTATTCATCAATTATTGTTCACAATTAATATTATAGAATCACAATATTAACAACCAGGTCATTCCCAAGAAAGAGGGGGCTTTCCGATAAGAATTTCTCTTCATTGGCGCGTAATTATATAATCTAACCCCTTTCCTCGATAGAACTTTCTAGACAGTGTCAATAATGCTATCTAATAATATCATTCCAATAATATGAGTGACAATTATTGATTTAATAATGTGAAATATTATGCAATCGTTTGTGATAATTATTGAATCAATAATATAAAATAATACGCAATTATCGATGTAGTAATTATTGAATCAATAATATAAAATACTGAACAGTAATTACTGTAACAATTATTGAATGAGTGACTTCTTACATAAGAATCAATAATTAAAAATTACTGTGCAATACCGTGTGCTACTGTGCAACAATGCGTATTACTGTACTTTAACCACCGAGTATTTCAACAGTTTAACGGTAAAAGTTTTGCCGTTATTTTTATAAAAAGGTTACTTCTGTATCTTTCTATATCCGACAATTATTTCGTTATGGGGTCAACCAATGATTGCGCCATCATATAAATATTCTCCAACAAAAAGAATATTCTCCAACCAAACGAATATTTTATGACAACTTGCTTACTTTATAAAATTTGCACATATCACCCTTAACTTTAACCTTTTATCAATTTAACCATTTACTGAATAGAATAATAATTATAAGAAAAATTAAATATTTTTATTTCATAAAATTCGGGGTCTTACATGATGATCCAAAGATCACATCCAACACTATACTCAAATGCATTAATAACTTCAGTTTTTTTACCATCTCTGCATCAAATGCACTGATGATATAAAATTCACTTTGGTATTTCAAATAAATTTCTGTCTAGCCGAAATAATTAGCATAGACATACAAAGAATAGTTCTTTTAAAATCCATTGGTTCAAAACTCTGATCAAATATTTTTCTTTCAAAAATATACATCTCAAGACGATGTCAATAAGCTTCAAAATCTAACATAGCTATAAGACTTAGAATTACCATTTCCTTATTCTTCCTTTATAGTCTTACTTGCGATAATTCTAACTTCTTCTAGCACCTTCAATGCTGCTCATACTGAAAATAACTTGTTTTCAGTCTACAACATTCCTATACCTTAGTACAGTTCATCAAACTTACCACACCTTATGTGTTTAGGAACTTTTCACAATAATATGTGCTTAAGAACTTGCCCTAGCAATATGTAATCCAATAACTAATCAAGGACTATCCATACACTTAGGAGTCCAAAAACATAGCATGTAACTATGAGTCACAAACTTTTCATAAGTATGAGTTTCAAGAACCCGCACTTATCTTAATATATTCTACTATCCAATATACACATGAGAAAAAATTCACCTTCTCGCCATAACATATTGATAGTGCGACTTTACTATTCCAAGGATTATCACTGTAATAAACTGAGTAGTCGTAAAATCAAGCAGAAACTCCTGTTCACAGCAAAAGTTCGTACAACTCAGCTATCACCTAAGTCCTCAATTGAAATTTATAACATTCTAACTTTCTCTTTACCTAATACGAATTTTCTTTATTTTGTACTTTATCCTCTACAACTGTTTTGAGTTCTTCTTCTCGTACTACTTCATAGTACCATTCTATTATAGCATTTAGCTATAACTCATCCATCGTTTAACAAAAAAATCTTTTTTAGCTGATTTAATGTGATCGCAAAGTGATCATCTTTCGTAATCGTTTTACGTAATGATTTTCTTACTCTATGATCGCCTCATTCATACGATCTTCTTAATTCCCTCATATTATAGCCTAAGGTACTCATACCTAAGATTTATAACCTATCAACTCTGATACCAACTTGTAACTCCCCCAAATCCGGTCTATCTTTAAACCCGAATATGGTGCATCACGAGTACTTCTCATTCATTTACATATATTATTATATCTTTAAATATAACAATATATCTCATCAAATCCCAAATTCTATTAACTTAAAATCTTCGTTCATTACAAATAATGATAATTGCATTATTCTCTTACTTCATTAAATATATGACTTTAACTAATCACACCAACTACAAAATAGTTTTATAAACTATTCTACAAGTCTTTGCTTGGTCTTCTCTTAAACTTCACATTTATTCATATAATGAATAAGGCTCATGGTACTTGCAACCGTAGCACCGCATAATGGCACCCATCATCTTGATCTTTACTAGATCCTTCATTACATTCTACCGTCATTCGCTGAAAATGTTTTTATTTAAAGCAAGAGTGAGCATTCAATTTCTCAGCAAGTCATAGCAGTTGTATAACAACCAAAGCAAGAATCAAATATTCTTTTAAATTTTCAATAACCGAACAAAGGTTATGAAGCATCTCGAATAATAGGAAAAACTTTTATTCCAACCATTTTAAAACATTAATCACATTTACCTTCACATACCTTTACATTCAGTTTAGCTAGAATCATTAACACAGACTTAATTTTAACAGTTCACAAATGGAACCACTCCACATTAAACTGTTCAATCACATAACAGTTTATTTCACAGAAACACATAAGTGTTGAAAATTTGGCACAACGCCTCATACATACTAACACCTTGTACAAATATCACACATTTGCACATAGATAATACTTTCCCAAGTTCAACATCTGAGAAAGTTAAGAAACTAGCATTCATTTAAAAATATGAATGAAGTTAGTGAAAGTAGTATGCACATTAACCAATCATGTATGATGATAAAGCATATACCTTATAACAATCTTATTCATTTATTATTAAAAGAATTGTTTATTTAAAGGCGTTAATATTATCTACATAATGCTGTTATATTTAAATGTGATAAACCCATAGTTTTAAGCAATATTTTTAGAATTATGATGATGATCAAGCTTATGAGATCTAAATTCTTACTAAATAGGGGATTAGTGAATCTGGATAGATTAGTACATACGTTGCTTGCTCTTTGAAAGAGGATGATCGATCTCATGATCATTTGTGTGGAGACACTAAAGCAAGTATGTAGGTGCTTATTGGAGAATAAGTACACTAAACGTGGCTCTCTAAGAAATACCTAATGGAGTTTTACTCGCTGATCAATAGAAATTCCTTTAGTGATAGTAGCACAAGTAATCCTTAGACTTGAGATCATCATAGTATCTTATGTATGATGAGTTATACTTTAACATGTCCCTTAAGACCCTGAGGGTATATCAAATGGTATGATTGATTATAATTAATTATACAAGAAGATAATGAATAATCAATAAAAGATCTACCACTTCTAGTAAAAGAACTGAATGTCCTATTTGATTCGATAAATGATAACTCAGTATTCCTTGGTCAATGCAGAATGAAATTAGAAAGTAGTTTTTAATTTGCATTATCGGAGTTTGTGCATTTAGGATCGGAATACATATAATTAAATAAACTAAGACTTGATAGTAAATCCATATTTTATATTTAATTGGGCTATTGTATGGTAGAAGGAAATAATTGTACGATAACTATTTACTCAAAGATTTTTTTATGATTAATGTTGAAATCTATATTATCTAGAAAGTCGTTGAGCGCTAAGGGGGCTTACCCTTATTGTAGAATAAATATTATTTATTTAAATGAATTAATAGTTAATTTATTTATTTAAATAAAATTAGAATTGTTCTAATTAATTTATTCACAACCGGTTTAATATGGAGAACCTAAAGGGTCATACCATAAAAGGATGAATATTTATTTAAGAAGCAAATGACATAATCGTAATAATAAATTAAGTGTATTTAATTAAATCTATGGTGATAGAATAAATTAAATAAATTAAATAACTTAATATTTATTATTTATTATTTTAGAAATAATAAATATAAATTAATAAGAGGTGTCTTATTATTATTATTACTATTGCTATTAATTTGAATTCCTAAAGGAGTTTGAGAATTAATTAATAAACGTACTCTCCCATATTCCTAATAAGTTAGGAGGTAAATTAATTAAGGGAGTTTAATTAATTGCTCCTAATAAGATTAGGAAGCCTAATTAATTAAAAAAGTTTAATTAAATAATATGAAACCCTGTTCCTAAAATGGTTAGGAAGGGTTACCTATATCTATAAATAAGAGGAATCTTATTTTGATTAAGGACTAATACAGTTCCAATTGTTGGGAGAACACACATTTTCTATAAAGAGAGAGAAAACTAGAATTTTGCCAATAACCCATCTTCTTAATATTTGTTCATCCTTGGTGGATCACCTCTAGATGCCAAACACTTGGGTGGCTGACATTGATCAAAGGAAGGAATCACACTCGGTACATTCAAGTCGAACAAGGAAAGGATTGGAGTTGAACTCGTATTTGAGGAAGCTCGTATCTTCAAGGGTGATTCGTTCTTCATCTCTTTTGTTTAAATTAATAATTGCGTATAAAGGATGATCCAGGTTTATGGTTTGTAAAATTTTAAAACTCTAATTTTACGCTTCCGTTGCTATGTATGTAATTGTTGCATGCTACTTTGATCTTACAAAACTAACAGTTAGGAAACTTGCCTTAAATGCTGCATACTGCTTACGCTATACCGTTCTTCAAAATTACTATATATCACATAAGGAATAACATACACCAATTAGTCTTATATTTGACTTACGCATTGGTTTAAACTTAACTTTACCTCTTATGGTTCGCGTTTTATAGTTAAGTTCATGTAACCATTCTTTTTTATCGTTTTACGGTGTTTCGACATACGAAGATGTCTTAATTCTTACAATCATCATCTACGATAGATTTACATTACCTTTTCCTTCCTCCTTTTAGCTCAACTTGTCCGAAGCATCACAACTGTAATATTAGTTAAGTCAATTGTCATTCCTTATGGCTTTTTGACAAATAAATGTCATACCTCAGGAATATTCTTTCGCATCTAAATCACACAGTCTTTTGTATGTTAAGAGCGAACTTCCAATGTTAAAACTATGCGTTCGTATTTGTGAAGCCCCCAAATCCGGGTACTTTCAACCCGCATATATGGTGCTACACAGTGCTACTAACTACACATTCATTCCATTGAAAACTGCATCAAGATGAACATATTTACTAAATTCTGATTACAATAATAATAAATCCTTCCCAGGTTCTATTAAAAATTACATCAATCGTTGTCATAGTATAAGTTCATACAAAATATACTATTTTATTATAGGATATCTATTTATCCATTTTGGCCTTACCCTTATCTTTATCGGAACCTTCGGTCCGTTTGCTCTTAGCTGCAATCATATAATTCAAGCAAGAAGTGGGCATAACTAGCTCAACAAGTCTAACAATATATAACACAACCAGAAAATCAAGAATCATATGATTTATCTTTAATAACGAAACAAATAGTTATGAAGTACTATGAACAATCGAAATAACACTTTCCATTTCTTTAAAACAATTCCAAAGTACATATAGTCACTTAAGAATTTTGAGTTGGTCAAAAGACCATGAACATTCTCATTCTATTTTCATTCATGAAAAGGACATCCCGACACACTTTATATCCGATATAACTTACGAGCACTTCTAGGTGATTAGGTATAGTACTCTATGTTAATCAACACACATTCGTTAAACATGTTTACATTTAAGTTTTGGCAACCTAACGTGTTCGTCAACAAACGACGTAAAATACCTTTGTTTATTTATACTCAGGATTACCTTTGAATCCATACCAAACCAATTGGCATAGGATATCGTTAACAATAATACTTTGAAAGACTTGTAAATAAATCAATCAAATCTTTAAGATTCGTCTAGCAGAGTTAAGATTGGCATCGACTCTTTTGTAAATAATTCATGCACAATATAACATGAACCACAGAAACTTGGCTAACACGAAGGTTAGACAAGAGTTACAAGAACTTGCCTTCAAGCGTCTTTAAACTTAAAATCACTTTTCTTGGTCTTTACAGTTTCTACATGATATATTCTATAGCACACTGAAATTAGCTACCACACAATCTATACACATTATTTATACCAACTTCTTTCTCTTCTATAGCTTAATGAAATTTATTTCATTTATAGCATTCGTCAAGGTATTTAAAATTCATTACGGCTTAATAACATCTAACATCATAAACCGACATTCATTGCTCATCGTTTATGTATAACGATAATCATAACCATAATTGGTTCGTTAGTTCGGATACAGTTTCCCCCCGGATTATCAATATAGGACCCCGTATAGCGATTACATATGTTTTACCTTCATAATTAATTATCTTCGTATCACATCTATCTATTACATACCACGTAATATTAAGACGTGAGTTAAACCCGAATACGATACACGATTAACGTTTTTACATTACACGTTCTTTGTTTAATTACTTTTAATCAACATTTAATTCCTAAACTCATAGCTAGACATATTGTTTAGGATGTTTCTCTTCATGTATATTAAGTATATACTTGTCCCTCAATTACCACATGAAAAGTTGGATTAACAAAAGCTCATGTAGAAAAATTTTCCCTTAAGGGCGCTGCGGCGCCACTCCAAGGCTTGAAGCCGGCGCTGCGGCACGCCATGGTAGTGAAGAAGCCTCCGGGTAGGCACTACGGCATGCCTTTTCTAAGCTTGGGGTGGAGCTGCGGCGCCTCCCCTGAGCCTTTGAATTTTTTTCAGTTTATGAACATTTTCAAACCGCTTACTTCCCGAGCTCGTAACTCGATCGTTATAACTCGAAATAGGCTTGCTCAAAAGCCATATTCTTACTTATCTTATGTACTTCAACTTTCCCAAGATAAAATAAGTTTTGAATTCATTAATGACCATTTCATTGCTTCAAATTTCATTGTTCGTTCTTGAGCGTTCTTCGTTCGTTCGTTCGTTTGTTTCTTATTTATTTTACGTCCGAATTTGTCCGTTCTTGAGTCTATGACTCTTAAATTCATAGTTATTTGATATTCTAATGAAAACCTAGGTTTCTAAGTTCATTAGCAAAAATTCACTATCGTCCAAAAACCCTAGTTAACTATGATTTCGACGATTATTGTCTTTTACTGTAAATTTCGTCATAACTTCGTTTCACTAGATTTTTACGGCATTCCAAATGGAATCAGTTCATTGGTCATTCATCTAAGACCTAACCATGCAATTTGCACCTAACTTATATGCGATGCTTTTCAATTTGTCCATCAACAACAATCTCTAAATTTTATGCATTTTTCGTTTAATGTTTAATCATTCGATTATGATTCTCGCTTATACATGGCTTATTAGCATTTTAGTCCACTAATAGCCATCTTTATTACTCCGGAAGAGACATGCTACACCAATTCATTCATCTTTATAAAATTAAATAGAAAGGAATCGAAGGTTAGAGTTTACGTGTTTTTACCTTTGCGTTCTTCGCGTTCTTGATGGTTTGATGACTAGTTAGCTTTTCCTTCCTTTGATTCCTTGTTAAATCTCTTTTCTCTCACAATATGTGAGTTTCTCAATGTTTGTAAACAAATAAATGAACAATTAGGCTAGCTTTTATAGAAATTGCAAGGTGGGGGTATTTAGGTCATTATGGCACCTCCTCACTATTCCCACCTCCTCACCTTTTCACCAAGCTTCCCAAGAAAGATTGGCCACCTTTGGCCGACCCATGTTTCCCATGGGGGAATTACATGGGTTTCCCCATGGGTTTTACCCACCCGGTGACCCATCTATTCGACCCACGGGTTTGGTTCTTGGTTCGGGCTTAGAATTAATTCATATCGGGCCTAACTTTGGGCATGATTTAAATATTATATGGGCATTGATATAATTCATCATTGGGCCTCATTCATTATTCAATTGGGCTTGCCAATTAGTTAACTTAGGCTTGACAAAGCTTAATTCCAATAGCTATAGTCCAATAAAACTTATTCGTATTCTTACCGTATAATTCTCGTATTTTTTTTGTATATACCTCGTATGATATTCATTTTATATGTCGTATTAATCTTCATATCATACTCGTATAATACCTAGTATTATACTCGTATTCTTCCCGTATAATAATGATTCTTATTATACTTAATCTTTTCTTTTCTTAGAAATTTACTTTCCCTTACCCTTAGGTTTTTAAGTCCTCAGGCAAAAACTTTGTTCGCTATAACCGAAATATTATTGGATATTCAATTTTGTCTCAGAATTATATCATAACGCATTTCCCGTAAATTCAAAAATAATTCTCGAGCAGAAATATATGAATAGTGATTTTACGAAAAATTTCTCGAATTTTTTTTATTTTCGTCTTGAAAATTCATTCCATTTAATCCTAGCTCACAGCCAGAATCCTAACCACATTCAATCGTTCTAGGTCATAGAAAAACCTTAAACATCTTACTCAGTTTAATAAACATATAATCTCATTTATTCAATATAATCAAATAAAAATTAATTCACATAATAATCCGATTTTCTCGGTTGTTACATTCTTAACCTCTTATAAGGACTCTGTCCCCAGAATCTCGAAACAAGTTAAACAAATAAATTGGAAAAGTTTTCCTTCATTTTATATTCGAGTTTCCACGTTGCTTCTTCAGCATTGTGGTTCCTCCTTACTACCTTCACCGAAGGTATTACCTTATTTCTTAAGACTTGTTCTTTCCTATCAATAATCTGAATCGAAAGTTCTTCATACGTTAAGTCTTTTTCAACCTGAATAGGTTCATATTCTATTACGTGCTTATAGTCCGGTTTATAAGGACGCAATACCGACACATGAAACACATTATGTATATGCTCCAATGTAACGAACCCAAAATCAGGACTATTTCTATTCCCGATCTTGTGCGTTAATACTATCTTGTTCTAGCTTTTAAAATATTATTTAATGTTAAAATAGCTAAAACTGCAGAATAATTTTTTTTTCTTTTATTCCATTCATTCGTTCCCTGAATCTCAACCTTTATGATTCTCTTTTATAATGAAATCATATTTATTTAATGATTTCTCTTATCAAAGTTATATATAAAGATACAACTCAACCCTCAATATGAATTCTTTTTTATATAGTAATGTTACTATATCACTTTATTTTTATAAAGTATTCATTACAATACATCCATAGTAAATATTCTTTATTGAATATTTTAAGCTACACTTAGCTGCTAGTTACATATATCAAAATCATCAAGCATAGCTTTATACCATTTCTAACTCAAGGAAATGTATTCATTTCGTACATCGTTCAACCTTCATCATCCGAATAGCAAGTAATATTGCATAACATCGTTAACCTGCAAAATATTTGTGTTTGCAAGATTGAGCTCGACAGCCTAGCAAATTTAACAGTCTATCATGTTTCACATAGCACACAATTCTATATTCACCATATGCAACATACTTTCTTTACTATGCATAATATTCTACATGCATCATTAATTCTTTGCAATGCATATATTAATGCATCAATAATTCTTCTACTAGGCATATCATTTATGCAATATAATTTCATACAATACATTTGTTAGTTTCCAAAGGCACAATAGTTATCTAGAAGGGGGGTTGAATAAATATTTTAAAAATTCTTTGGTTTAAAATACTTGTCAGTATTGAATATACTGACAACAGCGGAATATATGTTTGGTCCCCTTAAAGAAAATGCAATGATAGTTAGATAAGCAGTTATAACAGATATAACAGTTATAGCAGTTAATGAGAGACAATGAGACACAGAGGTTTTAAGTGGTTCAGAGCACACAAGGCTCCTAGTCCACTCTTCTACTCCATGAGTAGGAAATCCATTAAGGATATCTCTTACAACTTGAATCACTTAGATTCCTTCAAGGCCAGCAGCCTTGGAACTTCTCTAGTTCACTTAGAACTCTTCAAAGCCAGCAGCCTTGGAACTTCTTTTAGTTCACTTAGAACTCTTCAAGTCCTTCTGACTTGGTACACCTTGGATTAAGAGGTATATTCTGGGATGTGCTACTCAGTTGCAATTAAGCATCAGTTTTAAAGAACTGAGTAACGAAGCAAGCGTTCCTTCTTTTAGGATCGTAGAGTGTCTTCGTTGAGTGCTCTTGACCATTCTGAGCTATCTTTTCTCTCTTTGTATCTTGCTTTTTTAGTCTGAATCCTTGTCTGATTTCCTTATAAAAGAGCCATTCAAAATATATCCGTTTGAATGCTCCCGTTGCAGCATTTAATGCTTCAGACGTTTCTGTGCAGTTGATGTTGACATCCTTCTTTCCTGGTGCACTGCTGACTAACCCACTGACACAGCAGACTACAACTTCACCTAACACCTGAAAGGGTGTTTTCTGTAGGCGGTTTAGTCCTTTCCTTAGCTTCTTCAATACGCTTCTTCGATTTAAACTAAGAATGAATATGGAATCATTGGGACCACCATGTTGTCAATGGCTATAAGCCTTTCTTCATTTGTTGCTCTTCCTCCCTTCATCAGAACTACGAACTTTGATGCTGACTGGGGGAGCACTACGATTATGGTCATTGTACCATAATCATTGTGTGTTGGCTCGCACAGGCTTGACTCAAACTTGATAGTAGAGAACACTACTATTTCTCTTAAGCTCTCTGGTAGACTACGATTCCTGCTTGCTTGTCTTGCGAACTCAACACTTCTAAGAGCACACTGCGATTCTAAACTTGGCTTGGCAGACGCTCAGATCATCTTCATAATTCTCAGTGTGGCTTTCAAGGTAGACTACGATTCTTTGATGCTTTCACTTAAGCTCAACGGATCTTTCCTTGGCCTCTGCAGACTTGGTTCTCTTGGTAGACTACGATTCTGGACATCTTCCTTTAAGCTCCACGATTCTGCCTTGGCTTCTGTATGCTGTCTTTGACAATCTACGCTTCTGTCAAGACTTTAACTTTTACAGCTCAAATAGATTAACCTAACAGTTTTGATCCTTTCTTCTATACATTTATTTACATAAATGATAAACATTAAAGCTCAGATCAACCTAACATTTTTGATCTATTATCTAAGTCCTTGAACATATGATCATTAAAGGACTTTACACATAAGCATTTATATTTACTTTCAATATCAAATATGAATATGCAATTCCTAACAATCTCCCCCTATTTGATGTTGACATAATCAAGGAGATTTGGATCATAGCATCATTTTCTAAATGCAGAGTGCTAGAAAGATTATATGGCTTAGTGTTTCAGTGAGCAGCTAAAATCTCTAGAGAATAAGCATGAATTTATTGATGTTTGAAAAGATATTACAATCTAGCATAGGAACATCAATATACAGTTAAGCTTAGACAATCTAGCATAGGAACATCAATATACACTTATCTCTGTTGCTAAAGCAGCTCCATGGCATTGTTATTCTGATTGATTTGAGCTACACTGTAGGCTTGGAATTGTTGTAGAGAGATACGCAGTTCTGAAATCTGTTTGGCCATCAGCTCATTTTGAGATTGGTGATTCTTCTGCATGATCTCCATGGCCTCCTTATGCTTCTTCGTTACAGCAAAGTGAATGGCATCCCTTTGACTTAGGCTATCAGCCATTTCCTTGATAATCTCCCTCAGCTTCTTTAACAGTTCAGTTGCCAAATTCCCTAGAAGAGGCTTGACAGATTCGATTATATGGTCGAATCTCATGTGAAGCGCCAGAGAATGTGCTTCAAGAATCTCTCCAGATTCTGCACCCATGTGGCTTAATATTTCAGTCAGTTCCTCCTTTGTTGGCATTAGAGACAATTGATCGATAATTTGTTGTGTCTCGGGACTAGGGACCGTAGTGTGTTTATCTCTCGTTGATATATTTGCTAGAGCAAGTGTCATGTCAAAATATTCATTGTTGGAGGATGATGGTATATCTAATTGAGTTAAAGGGACTTGTGTTTACTGTATGGGCGTAGTGTTTGGTTCAGGTGTCTGTGTTTCTGTTTTGTTGAGCTGTTCTGGAGACTCTATGATTTCCACATCAGATTGATCAGTAGATGCGAATCGTAGTGTGCCGTCCAGAGTTGGTGTCTCAATGGTTGAGCTTGCAAGCGTTTCTTCGACTACTCTTATAATATGCTCAATCACCATTGGATCATTAACAGTTGGCTCTATGAGAACAAGTTGGTTGTTTGGTTCATCAGTCACAGAGTTTTGGGACTCTGTAACTGGAAACTGATTAAGTGGATGCAGGACCACTTCCAACCATTTGGGCAATTCGTAGAATTGATTGAAATGGGATAATGGAGAGTGGTTGTTAATGAAAGAGAGGGGAGTGATGTATACCTTTGGCTCAGCTTCAGAAGTTAACTCATTCGTGATCAGCTTCTGAGCAAACCTCCTTTCTCTTAGGAATCCATAGGCAAGCACTGAAATTGCTGGATATGCCTTGAATGTCCAGAATATGTGATCCCATGAGTTGAGAATCATAGCTCTATGATATGGCATCATGGGCAAGTAATTGAACAGCTGATTGTAGTTTGTTGTTCTTTCACCTATTTTATCCCACATACAGAATCTCAAGGTCATCATCTTCTTCTTCATCACTCTCTGCATCATGAACTTCCACCACATTATTCATCACATCAGCATCAACAATATTCACCATTTTTGCAGCAGTAGACTCTACGAATTCTTCATGAACTGTGGGGGACTAAAAGATTTTCCTTTGGTAGCTCCCCCTCAGCTTCTGCATTTTCTGGTTCTAGTGCTTCTAACAGCTCCCCCTCAGCTGTAGCACTTTCTTGAACTGGAGCTTCTAGAGTTTCTTCTTCAGCAATGGCTGAGTTTACTTCAAGTGCTTCTGGCCCTTCTTTTTTTGACTGTGTCACATCTTCTACCATAACCTCTTCAGAATGAACAGTAACTTCAGCAGGGCTTATTACTATTGTTTCTGGCATAATCCTTTCAGAGTTGGCCATTTCTTCTTCTTGAGCTTCATCAGCACGAGCACCAGCTTTAGGCATCTCCATATCAGCTTAATTTATAGCTTGATCAGGTGCAGCAGTGTAGTCTGCATCTCTGATGTAAGCTATCACATCTTAAATGATTCTGGTCTCTTTAGGGGTTGGACCAGATGCTTGAGGCTCAATAGTCTATTTAGCCTTTTTAGTAGCCTTTCTTCTGTCATCTTCTTTCAATATTTCTTCATTGGTAAGAACATACTTCTTCACCAACTTCTTCACCTTCTTCTTTGGTTTGGACACAGCCTGTGTACCTTCTTCAGCTTCAGCCCTTAGAGTTTGTTCAGGCTGAGAGGCTGTTGCAACATCTCCTTCTGCAGTGGCAGCCAGTCTGGACTCTACGATTGGTGATGACTCCACAATCGTAGTGAGTGAAGACTTTCTTGTTCTGTGGCTGCATTTTTTCCGCTATCCTCACTTGTCTCCCTCTCCCTCTTCTTCTTTTTCTCTTTCAGAACTTCTGTGGTGATTTTGGAGTGATGACTCTATCAGTGGTAAGCCTTCTAAACTCCATATCATCTCCAGAACCCACTTGGGGTGCATCAGTGGTTGAGCCTTGGGGCTCCTCAGTAATTTGCACACCTTCATTCACTTTCTTCTTCCCTTTGTTCTTTCTGGTCAGAGCCACAGCTTTTTCTTGGTTGACTTCTTTTTCTTCCTCATTGGTTTCCCTCACAGCATATGAAGTTGCAAACATCATCTTTACATTTTTTGCTGGGTTTCTCTTCCAGTTCTGGAACAGTTGTTGGGTCATCTTTCTGTTGGGAATGATGGAAACACCTTCCATGTCCCCAATGATGCTGATAAACCTTCCATAGGGCATCTTCGCAGTGCTCTTTGTCTTCTTAGGACTTTGCATCCATTTCTGTAATAACCAAGAATTTCTAGTCACTTTGTAAATAGATATATCAATTACGAATGATATTGAAAACATTGTGGCATAGTCCATGTAGTAAGTGATACTAGTGGGCTAGCCCAATTGAATGATTAATCAAGCCCACTAATTTTATTGGGAGATATAATTTAATGGCATTAGTGAAATTAATTATCTTAGCCCAACATGCGGAATTAATAATAGTAGCCCGAGTAATATATAACTAAACTTGACTACTAATAGCCCAAACAAATTAATTGTAAGCCCAAACATAAATTAAAGAGGCCTAACCCTTGGTCCATGAAAGAACGGACATTTAATTATTATAGTAAGTATATAACACAGTAAAAATAAATCTATAATGTGTAAAATGGGGGGTATGGCCGACCACTAAGGGGCAATATGGGAAGGATTTTGAAATTTTATTAAGCTTGTACAATATCTTGGATATAATCTTTTGAGCCCAACACCCATGAAAAGTGTCACCTGTTGGGTTTGTACGAAATCGTGATGCAATCAAATTGCAAAAATTAGCGGAAGCATGGTATATCAGAGTTTAAAAAAAATTCTACAAAACCATTACCCGGATCATCCTTTATGCAAATTATTAATTTAAAACGATAAATAAGAAGTTATAGAATCATACCCTTGTAAAACGAAGCTTCCACAGGTACGAGTTCAACTCCTTGTTCTTCGTGATCTCCTTGAATTTCCGGGTTAGATTCCTTCCTTTAATCAACGTTAGCCACCCAAGTGTTTGGCCTCTAGATGTGATCCACCAAAGAAGATGAATTATCAAGAAGGAGGGTGGTTGGCTTAGTTTTCTATCCTCTATAGAAAAGGAGTACTCTCCAACAATTGGAATTGCCTCAACTAATATCTATTATAAGACTCCTCTTATATAGATATTGGTTAACCCTTCTAATCCTATTAGACATGGGATTTCTTTTAATTAATTTAACTCCTTTAATTAATTTAGGCTTCCCATCACATGGGAATAATTAATTAAATTCATTTAATTAATTTGTCTCCTAATCTTATTAGGAATAAATGAGAGTACTAATATTAAATTAATTACTAAACTCCTTTAGAAATTAAAATAATAATAATTGTAATAATATTAATAAGACTCCTCTTATTAATTTATATTTAATATTTCTAAAATATTAAATAATAAACATTAAGCTATTAAATTTATTCTATTACTATAGATTAAATTAATTACAGTTAATGCATTATTACGATTATGCCATTACCTTCTTAAATAATTATTCTTCCTTTTATGGTGTGACCCTTTAGGTTCTCTATATTAAACCGGTTGTGAATAAATCAATTAGAACAATTCTAATCTTATTTAAATAAATAAATTAAACTAATAATCTATTTAAATAAATAATATTTATTCTACAATAGGGATAAGCCTCCCTAGCGATCAACGACTTTTCAGATAATATAGATTTCAACATTAATTATAAAAGAACCTGTGAGTAAATAGTTACCATACAATTCAATCCTTCCACCATACAATGTCCCAATTAAATATAAGACATGAATTTACTATCAAGTCTTATTTTATTTAATTATATATATTTCGATTAGAAAATGCACAACTCCAAATAATGCAAATTAGAAACTCCTTTTTAATTTCATTTTACCTTGGCCAAGGATTCCTGGGTTGTCATTTAACGAATCACATTGGACATATCTCCTCTTTTACTAGAGGTGGTAGATTCTTTATTGATCATTCATTATCTCCATATATAACTCATTATACCCAAGCATACCCTTTTATATACCCTAAAGGACTTTAAGGAATAAGTCAAAGTATAATTCATTACATACAAGATACTATGATGATCTCAAGTCCAAGGATCACTTGTACTACTATCACATTAGGAATTCCTATTGACAGGCGAGTAAAACTCCATTAGGTATTCCATAGCGAGTCACGTTCAGTGAACTTATTCTCCAATAAGCACCTATATACTTGCTTTAGTGTCTCCACACAAATGATCATGAGATCAATCATCCTCATCCAATGAGCAAGCAACATATGTACCAATCTATCCGGATTTACTAATCCCCTTTTTAGTAATCCCACTGATTGGGAACTATTTTAGTTTTAGAGCTTTCTAAGAATTTAGATCTCATTAGCATGATCATCATCATGATTCTAAAAGCATTACTCAAAACTATGGGTTATTTACATATTATAAAAATAACACCATGTAGTTAATTAAATGCCTTTAATAAATGAATATTTTATTAATAAATAAATAAGATTGTTTACAAAGTACGTGCTTTATCATCATACATGATTGGCTTGTATGCACACTACTATCAATCTCCCACTTGCACTAAAGCCAATCGCCATGGTATCTCATACCCATCTTCTCTAAGTGACGATCAAACTGCTGTTGTGTTAAAGCTTTAGTAAATGGATCTGCAATGTTGTCTTGAGAGTCTACACGCTCCAAGGTGACGTCTCCTCTTTCAATGATCTCCCTGATCAAGTGAAATCGCCGCAACACGTGTTTAGATTTTTGATGAGACCTTGGTTCCTTAGCCTGTGCAACTGCTCCTGTGTTGTCACAGTAAATGGGAACTGCTTCTCCAATGCTAGGAACCATACCAAGTTCAGTTATGAACTTCTTCATCCCAACAGCTTCCTTTGCAGCTTCACTTGCAGCAATATACTCTGCCTCTGTCACCGAATCAGCAACTGTTTACTGCTTGGAAGTCTTCCAACTCACTGCGCCTCCGTTCAAGGTAAAAACATACCCTGAAATAGATTTACTGTCATCTTGGTCGGTTTAAAAACTTGAGTCTGTGAAGCCCTCGAGTTTTAATTCAGACCCACCGTAGACAAGAAAAATATCCTTAGTCCTTCTCAAGTATTTTAGAATATTATTCACTGCCTTCCAGTGCTCTTCTCCTGGATTCGACTGGTATCTGCTCGTTAAACTAAGTGCATGAGCAACATCCGGTCTAGTACATATCATACCGTACATGATAGATCCTATTGCAGAAGCATAAGGAATCTTACTCATACGGGCTCTCTCCTCAGGTGTCTTTGGGGCCTGATTCTTGGAGAGATGTATTCCATGGCTCATCGACATGAGACCTCTTTTGGAATCTTCCATGCTAAATCTCTTTAGCATTGCATCAATGTACGTTCCTTGGGATAAACTGTAAGACCCCAACTTTTATGAATAAAGATTTAGTTTTCTTTATATATTATTTCGAAACAGTAAGGTGTTGTTTTGATAAATATGAAAGTTATGGGTGAAATGTGCAAACATTTTTAAAATGAGCAAGTGGTTATAAAATATTCTGGTTGTCGGGGAATATTCGTTTGGTCGTGGAATATTCTTGTTGTCGGAGAATATTCGTACGACGGCGCAGCTATTTGTGGGCCCCCACAACGGAATAACTGTCGGATATAGAAAGCGACAGAAATAACTTTTTACAAAATAACGGCGTGGTTGTTACCGTTAGTACTGTTGAAATACCCGGTGGTTAAAATACAGTGATACACGGTGTTGCATAGTAGCACACGGTATTACACAGTATTTCAAATTATTGAGTCTTACGTGAGAAGCCATTACTCAATTATTGTTACAGTAATTACTGTTCAATATTTTATATTATTGACTCAATAATTGCTACGTTGATATTTTATATTATTGACTCAATAATTGCTGCATTGATATTTTATTGACTCAATAATTGCTTATGTTGCTATTTTTTTATGATTGATTCAATAATGGCTACAGTTGATATTTTGTAGTATTGATTCAATAATTGTCGTTGCACAGTATTTCACGTTATCAACTCAATAATTCATATTATTTGAATAATATTATTAGATAGCATTATTGACAATGTCTAAGGAAGTTCTGTCTAGGAGGGGTTATTTAATTGCGCGCCAGTAAGGAGAAGTCCTTATCGGAAGGCCCCCTCTGTCCTGGGAACGACCTGGTTGTTAATATTGTAGTTCTATAATATTATTTGTGAATAATTAATTATTGATTTATATGATAAGGAAATATTTATTTTGTGGATATTAAAGAAGGAATTGGCGCTGGTGAGTTTTTATGAATATTTTGGTGTGAGAAATCATCTGTTTATGGATTTCGGATAATTTATGTTTGGAATTTAGAAAAACTTCCTTCTGCAAAGTTGTAGGGAATTAAATTTCCTATGGAAGGACATAGAATTTGTATTTTTCTGACAAAGGGGCTATTTGTTATGAATTATTGAAGTTTCGGAAAATAAATATTATTTAATGGGTGGGACCCACTTTTGTTGGAAAAAAAATTTAGCCGCCAGGCGGCGGAAATTTTGAAAAAATAATATTATTTTATTATTTTAGTCTCCTTTGGCATCCTAAGCTTTTCCTATAAATAGGGTGCTTAGGTTAGAAATGAAAATCACACTAGAATCATCAGTTTTCTCTCTCTATAATATCGAGCGTATTTTTGTGAGTATTTCTATACTTTGAGTATTAGTATTTAGTGCAAGTTTCCTTCGGTATTATATCCGATATTCCAGTCAGAGGTACTTACTTTTTGAGGTAAGGGATGTTATTTCTTTCGTAAATGATGTTATTCTTCTCAATATCATTATACAAAAATATTGTCATGGATTTTATGTTGAAATTCTTACTTTTTCCGTCGGGGTTACTATTCACGTATACGGCACTATTCACGGAAAAAAATTAAATTTTCTTCTATTTGTCCAAATTGCTCGTTAAGGTTACTATCTTTGATTGTATCCAAGTTTTGAGCTCTATTCTTGAATTTTGCTCCATAATTGATTATTACGAGGTATTTTTGAATTGGATATACTAAAATACGAATCCTTAGTCTTTGTCCTTTATCTCACTGGATTCGTTTTTTTTAAATGTTTTTCATCATTCTCAGTCCTAAAAGGTGATGTAACTGAATATATTTGGCCTGTAGAGCAAAGATGAATGATTACTTGATGAATATCTTTGGCCTGTAGAGCAAAGATGAATGATTACCTGATGAATATATTTGGCCTGTAGTGCAAAGATGACAGGTGTTGAGATGAACATGACCACTGATGATACAAATGAATATCTTTGGCCTGTAGTGCAAAGATGAATATTTGATTCAAGATGTATATTAATTGATGTTACAGGGATAAAATATTAATGATGGACTTTTAAATCATAGAAGATAGTAGACTTTATTCTCTGCTTAATTCTTCTAATGAACTGTTATTTCCGCTACGAATATTGATCTAGAGTTGGTTGTCCATTATATTTTATCTGATTTGTTGAAGACTAACGATAATTTATTTTCCATTATCTTAGTCATAATATTCTTTACTGAGCTAGTTGAGCTCACCCTTTTCATCTGTTGTCCTCTTCAGGAAATGAGAATGTTGCGGGAACTAGTCGGGGGACAGAGTGATGGTCCGAGTTAGAGCAGTAGTAGTCCTCACTATTTCTGATAAATAGTGTGATAATAATTGTAATGAGGACTTAGTTTGAATCTTAATATTTTCTACATATTTGTATTGAGACTCACAGTTGTGTGGTCGTATTTTGCACGACCGTATGATATAAAGTTTGTATTTGAATTCTGTACCATGTATTTGGCGACTCATAATGGGTTGGGTTGAATGCACCTATTCTGGGGGCGTCACATAAACCAAGCATCCTTTTAGATCTATCGCTATAGATCTTTATCCCCAAAATATAGGATGCTTCTCCCAAGTCCTTCATGGAGAAGTGTTTAGATAACTAGATTTTAATCGATTGTAGCATAGGAATGTCATTCCCTATCAGTAATATATCATCAACATATAATACAAGAAATGAAACTGCGCTCCCACTAACCTTCTTGTACACACATGGTTCATCGTCATTTTTGATAAAATCAAACTCTTTGATTGTCTCATCAAAACGAATGTTCCATCTACGAGAAGCTTGCTTCAATCCATAAATGGATCGTTGTAGCTTACAGACTTGATTTGTTCCAACCTTTGAAACAAATCCCTCTGGCTGTGTCATATAAACATCCTCCTCAAGTTTCCCATTGAGGAAGGCCGTTTTCACGTCCATCTGCCAGATCTCATAGTCGTTATAAGCTGCAATCGCAAGCAAAATTCGAATGGACTTGAGCATAGCTACTGGTGAAAAGGTTTCATTATAGTCAACTCCTTGTCTTTGTTTGAAACCTTTTGCAACCAGTCGGGCCTTATAGGTCTCTACCTTGCCGTCCGCTCCAGTCTTTCTTTTAAAGGCCCATTTACACCCAATAGGCTTAATGCCTTCAGGTGGTGAAACCAAAGTCCATACTTTGTTTTCATACATGGAGTCCATTTCGGATTTCATAGATTCAAGCCATTTTCCTGAGTCTTTATTACTCATAGCCTGTTCGTAATTCAATGAATCATCATCATTCATGATGTGTACCTCATCGTCATCCTCTATAACGAATCCATACCTCTAAGGTATCTTCGGTACTCTTCCAGATTTACGAACAGGGTGTGGTATAGTAGGTTCTTCTACTTGGTCAGGTACCTGACTTTGATCCGTGGTAATTTGTGGTTCTTGAACTTCTTCAAGATATATCTTACTCCCACTGACCCCTTCATGGATAAACTCCTTTTCCAAGAAGGCAGCATGTTTCGCAACAAACACCTTTTGATCAGTTGGATGATAGAAATAATACCCTAAAGTTTCTTTAGGGTATCCCACAAATCTACACTTATCGGATTTAGTCTGTAGCTTATCATTTTCAAACTTTTTGACATAAGCTGGGCAACCCCAAGTCTTAACATGCTTAAGATTTGGTTTCCTCCCCTTCCACATCTCATATGGAGTCTTTGGGGCGGATTTGGTAGGTACCTTGTTAAGTAGGTATGCAGTCGTTTCTAGGGCATATCCCCAGAAAAAAATTGGAAGGTCGGTAAAACTCATCATGGATCGAACCATGTCCAACAGTGTTCGATTTCTCCTTTCAGATACTCCATTTAGGTGTACTTGGAGGAGTCCATTGTGAGATTATACCATTTTCTTTGAGACAATTGAGAAACTCACCGCTTAAGTATTCTCCACCTCGATCTGATTGAAGTATCTTTATACTCTTGCCCGTTTGTTTCTCTACTTCACTTCTGATCTCTTTGAACTTTTCAAATGATTATGACTTGTATTTCATTTAATACACATATCCAAATCTTGAGTGATCAACAGTGAAAGTAATAAAATAAGAATACCCACCCCGTGCACTTGTTGTCATAGGTCCACAAGCGTCTGTGTGAATCAATGCCAACAACTCTGTAACTCTTTCTCCTTTTCCACTAAAAGGAGATTTAGTCATTTTACCCATGAGACAAGATTCACAAGTTGGATATGATTCATAATCAGATAACTCAAGGAGCCCATCTTTATGCAACTTGGATAATCTTGTTTCATTGATATGACCGAGTCTACAGTGCCACATGTAGGTATAATTAATATCATCTCTTTTCCTTTTCTTAATTTGTTCAATTTGAAAAATATTTTCTTGTAAGTCAAGTGTATAAAGTCCATTTCGCAAATTTCCAACACCATATAAAACATCGTCTTTATAAATAGAACAACTATTGTTCTGTATAACAACGTTAAATCCTTCCATATCCAATACAGAAATTGAAATAATGTTTTTAATAATATTCGGAACATAATAACAATTATTAAGATAAATGGACTTGCCCGAAGGCATTGCTAAATAATAAGTTCCTACAGCTAATGCAGCAACCTTTGCTCCATTCCCCACTCGTAGGATCACCTCATCATTGTTCAGCTTTCTACTTCTGACCAGTCCCTTCACATTATTACATATGTGAGAACCACAGCCGGTATCCAATACCCAAGTAGAATTTTGACTTTCTGAAAAATTAATTTCAATCATGAACAAACCTTGATTGGAAGTCGAAGCTTCTCCAAGCTTCTTCTTTGCCAGAAACTTCTTGCAGTTCCTCTTCCAATGACCCGGCTCGTTGCAATGGAAGCACATTCCTTTGCTAGCTGGATCAGATTTCTTTTGTTCCTTTATGTTCACTTTGCCCTTGGTCATCCGAGATTGGAAGAGCTCCTTAGATATCTCATATCTAGCAGTCCTACTTTGTTCACCATACAACTCCTTGAGGTGAATCAACATAGTAGGAGCATCCATGTTTTCGTGCTGACGCTGAAGCTCGTTATTCATGGATGCGAGCATGATGCATTGAGCCACAGATGCATCATCTTGCCACTTTACAATGGTGGCAATCTCTTCCTCATAGGCTGTTTCTGGAACAGTTCCAGGGACAGGTGAGTTTAGGACATAAGAAATCTTTTCAGCAGTGAGAACTATTCTCAGATTTCTTAGCCAGTCCGTATAATTCGGCCAGGTAAACTTATTAGCATCAAGTATGCTTCGCAGTGAAATTAGTGATTTTGACATTTTTAAAATTCTGCATGTGAGAAACAACATTTTAGCAAACATTCATTTTATTAATTTTGTATACCAAAATAAATTTAGGTCTTTATTTTAAATTGGTATCTCCCACTATTTTTATCAAACTATATTACCCTCACTTATATAGTTCGACAACATCTAATTAAAGATTTGCTAGTGAGAATAAGGATCCCATTTCAAATGTATATAACCTTGTGGATAGCACAACAAGCGATATACAAATAAATAGGTACACAACTCTTGTCAATTACATCACTATATAACTCCTTTTATTTTGCCTCTTAAATCATAATGGTCAAGTGTGTGCACATCTGAACTAAAATGATTTAAGTTAAGTCCAGCCTAGCACTTCCATAAATTCAAAAAAGAAAAATGTTCGTCCTTGTGGATAGCACAACAAGACTAGATCGTTCAATTTTCTTGATAATCATCAAATGTGATTAATTAACATCTTAAATATGCAATACTCGCCTTGTGGATAGCACAACAAGATCATATTAAATATTTAATACTCTATTAATTTATCATGCTAGAAGGCGACGTTCGATATTCCAAATATCATTTGAACGCTTCAGACTTAATATTATTTCTTTGAGGGGTTTGTTATTATTTGTCTCATCTTGTTTAGCGCGCATGCACACACACACACACACACACACACACACATATATATATATATATATATATATATATATAAAATACGCGTCATTTTATTAAACATGCGAAGCATGTTTGCATAAAATATAATATATATAATATTTAGCATGCAATATAGAATATTATATTATACCCGGATTGATTATGGACTTTTATTCTAGTTTGGTTCACTAGAGCCACCAAGTGAACCAAAAGGTCAAACCTAGGAGTACAAGAATTTAAATTTAAATATAACTATTACATTTAAACCCGGGCTCCATACAAACGGGTCTTCACGCGCTTCTTGCTCCTTGGTCTCCAATTTCTTCAAGATAATTCTAACTATTTCTATTACATTAAACTATTTAATTTAAATAGAAACCTTGATCAGCAGTCAAGGGGAAGTACATAGGAGGGAGATAGAATTTTACATCAAGAAAAAAAAAATTAGAGAAGACGAGGTACACAGACCCCATTTAATAAAACTCATTCATTCAAGCATTCAACTAAAATAAAATCCAATCACATTGGTCAAATAGTCCATAATCAATCCCCATTTAAATTGCATGAAATCCAATTTCAAGATTAAAATAAACTCTTTATTTTAATTATAAAATTATTTAGAATATAATATATAAATATATCATATATATATATATATATATTTGATATTACCGTATATATTATATATATTTATATAACGAATCAGGTTATATATATATATATATATATATATATATATAATATAAATTTACATTTATTTTTTTTAAAAGAAGTCACCTTCTTTTATTAAAAGAGTCCTGCAGGTTTATTAAAAGAGTCCTTTCCTGATGGGTCACCTTCTTTTTGGAGTAATAAAGAGACAACACCTTTTCTTTGCAGAATTCAACATTAGCAGCCCAAAATAAAAAAATTGTGATTCGTCCCAAAAAAAAAAAATACATCATTTTTTTTCTTAAAAAAAATAATTTTATACAATAAAATTATGCCCCAATAAATTATTTTAAATACATACCCATATGTATATGAAATCAAAAATAAATTAATAATTGCATAAAGGTTTGGCTCTGATGCCACTGTTTGGTTTGTACGAAATCGTGATGCAATCAAATTACAAAAATTAGCGGAAGCATGGTATATCAGAGTTTAAAAAAAAATTCTACAAAACCATTACCCGGATCATCCTTTATGCAAATTATTAATTTAAAACGATAAATAAGAAGTTATGGAATCATACCCTTGTAAAACGAAGCTTCCACAGGTACGAGTTCAACTCCTTGTTCTTCGTGATCTCCTTGAATTTTCGGGTTAGATTCCTTCCTTTGATCAACGTTAGCCACCCAAGTGTTTGGCCTCTAGAGGTGATCCACCAAAGAAGATGAATTATCAAGAAGGAGGCTTAGTTTTCTACCCTCTATAGAAAAGGAGTACTCTCCAACAATTGGAATTGCCTCAAGTAATATCTATTATAAGACTCCTCTTATATAGATATTGGTCAACCCTTCTAAACCTATTAGACATGGAATTTTTTTTAATTAATTAAACTCCTTTAATTAATTTAGGCTTCCAACCACATGGGAATAATTAATTAAATTCATTTAATTAATTTGTCTCCTAATCTTATTAGGAATAAATGAGAGTACTAATATTAAATTAATTACTAAACTCCTTTAGAAATTAAAATAATAATAATTGTAATAATATTAATAAGACTCCTCTTATTAATTTATATTTAATATTTCTAAAATATTAAATAATAAACATTAAGCTATGTAATTTATTCTATCACTATAGATTAAATTAATTACACTTAATGCATTATTACGATTATGCCATTACCTTCTTAAATAATTATTCTTCCTTTTATGGTGTGACCCTTTAGGTTCTCTATATTAAACCGGTTGTGAATAAATCAATTAGAACAATTCTAATCTTATTTAAATAAATAAATTAAACTAATAATCTATTTAAATAAATAATATTTATTCTAAAATAGGGATAAGCCTCCCTAGCGATCAACGACTTTTCAGATAATATAGATATAAAAGAACGTGTGAGTAAATAGTTACCATACAATTCAATCCTTCCACCATACAATGTCCCAATTAAATATAAGACATGAATTTACTATCAAGTCTTATTTTATTTAATTATATGTATTTCGATTAGAAAATGCACAACTCCAAATAATGCAAATTAGAAACTCCTCTCTAATTTCATTTTACCTTGGCCAAGGATTCTTGGGTTGTCATTTAACGAATCGCATAGGACATATCTCCTCTTTTACTAGAGGTGGTAGATTATTTATTGATCATTCATTATCTCCATATGTAACTCATTATACCCAAGCATACCCTTTTATATACCCTAAAGGACTTTAAGGAATAAGTCAAAGTATAATTCATTACATACAAGATACTATGATGATCTCAAGTTCAAGGATCACTAGTACTACTATCACATTAGGAATTCCTATTGACAGGCGAGTAAAACTCCATTAGGTATTCCATAGCGAGTCACGTTCAGTGAACTTATTCTCCAATAAGCACCTATATACTTGCTTTAGTGTCTCCACACAAATGATCATGAGATCAATCATCCTCATCCAATGAGCAAGCAACACATGTACCAATCTATCCGGATTTACTAATCCCCTTTTTAGTAATCCCACGATTGGGAACTATTTTAGTTTTAGAGCTTTCTAAGAATTTAGATCTCATTAGCATGATCATCATCATGATTCTAAAAGCATTACTCAAAACTACGGGTTATTTATATATTATAAAAACAGCACCATGTAGATAATTAAATGCCTTTAATAAACGAATATTTTATTAATAAATAAATAAGATTGTTTACAAAGTACGTGCTTTATCATCATACATGATTGGCTTGTATGCACACTACTATCATCACCTTCCTAGCATGTCCAACACTTGTATGTAGTGACTAAGCAAGCAAGTAATGATTAGGGGAGAAAGTTAGTGGGAGCATGCTTACAATTTTCAATTATACCCATTTCCACTAACTACATTTCATTTGCATACTTACACTTCAAAGCTCCTTAGTTAGAGAAAGAAAGAAAATATAGAGAGAAAAGAGGGAGAGAATTTCGGCCAAAGAGGAAGAAGAAGGGAGGTCTTGAGCTTTATGCATGCTAAGTTTGTAAGCTACTTTGGCAAGATAAGGATGATAGCAAGAAAAACTAGGTATTGATTCTCTTTATTTTTAAAATTTGATTTATTATTTGGTGGGTTTTTGATGAAACAAGAGTCTTAAGTTTGATCTTTGATAAACTCTTCATCTATTGGTGTATAAATGTTTTATTTGATGATCAAAACATTTATGAAGTTGAATGAAAGATCAAAAAGGGAGATTTGTACCAAATGAGTAGAGAAAGGTACATGCATGCATGAACTAGGTAATTTTATAATAGATTCTTGTGATGCATGTTGAATATGGGTAATATCATGATTAGAGTGTTAGATCATGGGTTTATCAAAGGAGACTTGTGGATTTTTATGAGTTCATGTGATTGAGATTTGGAAAAAGATGTTAGATGGATTTTTAAAGAAATTTTTGTTGAACTAGTATGCTTTATCATGTCCATGTTGAAATCTACAAGAGTTATTTGAGATTTTCTTACTTGGTATGCTAGATGCATGAGTTAAGGGCTAAACCCCTTTGGAATCACTCAAATATGTTTTAAAATGAGCAAGTTATGAATTAAATCCTAAATTACCCAACTGTTGAGAATATGCTACTGATCAGTCACTTGTGGACTATTTTTGGTAAGCAAAACAACCTCAAATTTTGTGTTTGATATATGGAAAGGTAGTTTGGGAAAATATGAATCCAACGATACCAAATAGATCAAAATCTGAGATGTAAATCTCGATATATGAGCGTTTCCGTAAAGGACCTCAAATCTAGAAAATAACTAATCTGTTATGAATGTTCTTGTAAATCAGTCCACTTTGACACTGATTTCCGGGACCTAAACAAAGCAGAAGCTGATGTTTGATGAATGGAAATTGGAGTTCGGAAAGATACGAATCCAACTCCTCCGACGGAACCAAAATTCGAGTTGTAAACTTCGTTCTACAAGCGTTTTCGTGAAGGATCCCAAATCTGGAAATTCTGGGCGAAAATTTCAGTGTCAATATGAAGTGTAATGAAAATGGGTTATTGTAATAAATAACTTTAAAGCCACTAATGAGCTAGTAAGTTAATTACATATAAAATCAAATGTAATTAATTATTTAATTATTATTTAAATGATGTTAACTAATAATTAAAATGGGTAAGTGTTAATAAGATAACTACTTATTATTTAATTAAGATTAAATAATAAATTGAGTTAATCAATCAATTAATTATTATTTAATTAATATTAAATAATGATTAAAGTATAATTAAGTAAAATTAAGTAATTACTTACTTACTTTGACATGAAAGTTTATAGAATTAATTATTTATTATTTGAATAATAAATAAAGATGAATGTCAATTAATTATCCTTTTAATAATAATAAGGAATGATTAAAGAAGAATAAAGTGAATAAATCAAATATTATTTATTCAAAGATGAGGGAGTTATTAATTATTATTTAAAGACAAATAATAATTTAATTGTTCATTATTTAATTAACATTAAATAATGAGGAGTTATAATTGGTTATTAGTAAGTAATAACTAATGGTAAATAATTAATTACTATTTAACTAATATTAAATAGTAATCGAAGGGAGAGGGAGTTAACAATTGAACGAAATTAAATTACTCCTTAATTAAACAATTAAAATAAATTGTTTAAAGATCTAATGAATGTTTATCACTTAAGATAAGCCTTATTAACTATTAATCCTTAACCTAAGATCAATTAAATATCTTATAGGATTAATAATAGTACATTAGATGCATGTACCATGTGAATATATTATTGGTGAGATAATAATTCAAGTAAGCGTATTGATGAAATATACGCAGTACTATTTGACAGATCTACCTTATCAATGATATGTCATTCAAAGATTGTTAATTAAAGCTAGAAAATTGTAGCTCGCAGAACAAGCAAGTTTCCTAACTCAAACTCGAGTTAGTATTGTTCAAGCATGCTTGTGGTTAAATATTGTTGATTTTTCCACATCCTGATGAATTATTATGAATCGCACTTGGTGCAAATTGAATTCCTGTTCTACTATATGTTGAATTGTTTATGACATGGATCTATGCTAGTTGTGTCAGCTAGATCAATTATGTTTAACATTGCTTATGAAATAGATCTATGCTAGTTGTGTCAGCTAGGTCAAGCATGTTTAAAATTTGTTTATGAGATGGATCTATGCTAGTTGTGTCAGCTAGATCAAGTATGTTTACAATTGCTTATGAGATGGATCTATGCTAGTTGTGTTAGCTAGATCAAGCATGTTTAAAATTTGTTAAATCAAATTCGTTTTAAAGAGCTTTGCCTATTTAATTGATTTGATAAGGACTCTTGAATGAGAAAAGAATGTTATTGAGGCATCATTTTAGAAACAAGGAAAGTGTTTATGCATATTACACCGGGTACAAAAGGCTGAACCCCTTGACTAGCAAACTGTAAAGGACCAGTTTAAATACTAACACCCTTTACAGATGTTCATGGTCACGTTGGACCACTCAGTATCTATGGTTCATGGTTATGGTGGACCACTCTGAACCTATCAGTATCTATGGTTCATGGTCATGGTGGACCACTCTGAACCTATTATTCAAATATTCAAATAATAAGAAAGTAATTTATGTTCTTCTACAATCATATTCTATTGTTGAACATTGAGCAATAAATTCATTTCTATCATGATATATCTTCTTGTGTTTATACTTGCTAAGCAAATTTGTTGCTTACTGTTGCTATATCATGACATTTATTTCAGCTAAGCTAGGATCGTCTAAGAGAGACAAAGGAAAGGGCGGCGAGGCTCAGGAGTAGTTTGTTATGAACTAAGAAAGTATTTAGTTTAAATATTTGATGTAATCCTTTTGTAATATTAAGGGTATGTTTTATGTTGAGGTTAAGACCTTGGGATTTATGATGAAGACTTTATATTAATGAACAACGTATATTTATTATTCCGCAATAGTCTTAGAATGTTTATGTTGTTGATGGATCGTGAGCACCGAATCCAAGGTAAGAGGACCCGAGTTTGGGGGCGTCACAGGTTGGTATCAGAGCTGTAGTTTATAAACTTTAGGAATGTGAAACCTAGGTTATAACCTTAGAAGGAAACTCGTATAGAGTATGTTAAGTGGTGAATTATGGAAATTCATCAATTATGATAAGAAGATGATAAATCAGATTCAAAGAAGAATCTTGAAGAATTATAAGATAAGAATATGGAGTTACCTGACTCCGATAGTAAAGATGAAAGCTAAAGTGGGGTTATTAGAGTTTCAGCTGGGTGAGAGAACCCTAGTGAATCAGGTGTTGAAGTTTGAATTTGATCTAGAGATTTCAGATAAGATCATAATGGGATAGTTGGCATTTAAAGGAATATGCCAGGCATATGTATGACGGATAGGTAGAGAATAACAGTAAAAAGCGCAAGTGGAACAGTGGTAATGACTCAGGAGCTCACAAGGAAGTACATCACAGAAGAGGTCAACATGTAGTAAGTGTGGAAGATATCACTCTGGGGGATCTTTGAAGGAAAAGACTGTATGTTTTAACTGTGGCCAGCTAGGACATATAGCACCAAAATGTCCTAACCCAAAGAGGGAGGGCTGTTATTCCTGTGGAGGATCGGGACATCGTTTTAGGGACTGTTCATCTAAGAAGGGTACTAACGAGGGAAGTTAAAACAAGAACGGTACACCAAAGTCAACAATCGGACGGCCAACTCAGCAGAACAAGCCAACGGCCCGAACTTTCAATATAACTATGCAGGACGCAGTTGTATCCAAGGAGGTGGTGTCAGGTATAATTTCGATCAATAATATAAATGCATATGTATTGTTTGATTTCAGGAGCTACCTGTTCTTTTGTGTCTGATGAATTTGCTAGAAGATTAAACTTACCCTATGAAAAGCTAAAGAACCCTATGAACATAGAAGTTGCAAACAAAGAAGTGATCCCTGTAGAGTTTATCCATAACAATTGTGGTTTGGAAATAATGGGACATAAGTTAAGCGTGAATTTGATTCCGATACGCTTAGGGGAGTTTGATGTTATCCTAGGGATGGATTGGTTGATTAACCATAGGGCAGTTATAGATTGCCAGAAAAAGAGCATACACCTTAAGACTCCAAATGAGTCAAAGGCTGTATTTTATGGTAGCAAGTCGCCAAGACAAACGGGTTGTCTGACGATGATGCAGGCCAAGAGAATGTTACAAAAAGGATGTGAAGGTTATTTGGCTCATGTAGTGGATACACGGGTGGTGAATTCAGACATGGGGTAGATACCTATAGTGAATGAGTTTGGGGATGTCTTTCCAGAAGAACTTTCGGGACTTCCACCAGACAGAGAAATAGAGTTTATGATTGATTTAGTACCAGGGACCGGGACGATATGTAAGGCACCGTATCGAATGGCTCCGGTAGAAATGAAAGAATTGATGCTACAGCTACAAGAGCTGTTGGACAAGAAGTACATACAACCCAGTGTGTCTCCGTGGGGAGCACCTATGCTGTTTGTAAAGAAGAAGGATGGCTCGATGAGACTATGTATAGACTAAAGAGAGTTGAACAAGGTGACAATCAAGAACAAGTATCCGTTACCAAGAATTGACGATTTGTTTGACCAACTTAAAGGAGGAAAGTGTTTTTCTAAGATTTACTTGAGGACTGGTTATCATCAATTGAAAGTAAGGACAGAGGATGCACCAAAGACAGCATTTAGGACTCGTTACGATCATTATGAGTTCCTAGTAATGTCGTTTGGACTAACAAACATACCAGCTGCTTTTATGGATTTGATGAACAGAGTATTTAAGCCGTACTTGGATAAATTTGTGGTTGTGTTCATTGACGATATTCTGGTATATTCGAAGAATGAGGAGGAACATGCAGAACATTTAAGGATAGTACTGGAGACGTTAAGAAAGGAGAAGCTTTATGCAAAATTTTCAAAATGTGAGTTCTGGTTGAAGAAGGTTTAATTTTTGGGACATGTCATTGATGACAAGGGAATTTTTGTTGATCCAGCAAAAGTAGAAGCGATGAGAAATTGGGTACAACCGAAGACACCGACAGAGGTCAGAAGTTTCTTGGGATTAGCATGATATTACAGGGGATTTATTCAAGATTTCTCCAAGATAGCAACACCATTGACTAATCTGACAAGGAAGCCTATTAAGTATGTGTGGATCGAGAAATGTGAACAGAGTTTTCAGGAATTGAAGAAAAGATTGAGTGAAGCACCTGTGTTATCTCTATCAGATAGCACGGGGGGTTTTACAGTGTATAGTGATGCGTCACACAAGGGACTGGGTTGCGTGTTAATGCAGAATGGTAAAGTCATTGCGTACGCATCGCGATAATTGAAGGACTATGAGAAGGGATACCCTACCCATGACCTGAAATTAGCAGCGGTAGTGTTTGCCCTTAAGATTTGGAGACATTATCTATACGGATAAAAGTGCGAGATATACACAGACCACAAAAGCCTGAAGTATATCTTCACACAGAAAAAGTTAAACATGAGGCAGAGGAGATGGTTAGAATTGATTAAGGACTATGATTGTGAGATCCTATATCATCCAGGAAAGGCCAATGTAGTGGCAGATGCTTTAAGCAGAAAGAGCAAAGAAATATTGTTCGTATTGATAGAACAAGAAGAATTAGTAAGAGAAATGGAGAAAATGGAGTTAGAGGTGAAAAATATGAGGAATTCGGATGAAATAACAAGAACAAAAGCAAGTCCGACTTTACTCGACAAGGTGAAGGAGGCACAAGGAAATGATGAGGAATGTATTGACCTTGCAAAACGGTTAGCTGAAGGTGAACAGTTAAAGTACAAAATTGACAGCACTGGATTGCTGAGATTTGAAGGGAGGATATGGGTACCCGCAATACCCGAATTAAGAGAAGGGATTCTGCAAGAGGCCTATACTACGAGGTATTCAAGACATCCAAGAAGCACCAAGATGTATCAAGATTTGTGCCAACATTATAGGTGGCCTAACATGAAGAGAGAGGTTGCTTAATGCGTCAGCAGATGTTTAACCTGTAAGAGAGTTAAGGCAGAGCATCAACGACCAAGTGGACTATTACAGCCATTGAAAATTCTGGAATGGAAATGGGAGCACGTCATAATAGATTTTGTGGTGGGACTTCCAGCAACATAGAAAGGTTATGACGCCATATGGGTGATTGTTGATCGTCTCACAAAGTCAGCACACTTTTTGTCGATCAGGATCAGGTATACTTTGGATCAGTTGGCCAAGTTGTATATCAAGAAAATAATTTTGAGACATGGAGTGCCAGTATCAATTGTGTCTGATAGAGATCCGCGCTTCACACCTAACTTTAGAGGAATCTCCAAGAAAGAATAGGGACACAGCTAAGGTTAAGTACCGCATATCATCCACATACTGACAGGCAAAGTGAGAGAACAATTTAAACACTAGAAGATATGCTCAGGGCCTGTGTTATGGACTTCAGAGGAAGCTAGGAAGATCATCTTCCATTGGTGGAGTATGAGTATAATAATAGTTATCATGCAAGCATTGGAATGCCGCCATACGAAGCCCTATATGGAAGAAAGTGCAGAACACCCTTGTACTGGGACGAGGTAGGTGAACGGCGACTGTTAGGACCATAATTGGTATAGTAAACTGTGGAGATCATCAAGGTGATAAGAGCTCGGTTAGTAGCAGCTTAAGATCGACAAAAGAATACGCGAACATTCATCGCAAGAAAAGAGACTTCAAAGTGGGAAGTTATGCATTTCTAAAAGTATCTCTATGGAGGGGGAAGATAAGATTTGGAAAGAAAGGCAAATTGAGTCCGAGATTTATTGGACTGCTCAAGATATTGAAGAAGATAGGTGAAGTGGCGTACGATTTAGCTTTACCCCCTGAACTCGAACATATTCATAACGTATTTCATGTGTTAGTGTTGCGACCATATAAACCTGATTACAAGCATGTAATATCGTACGAGCAGATTCAAGTCGAGAAAGACTTATCATATGAAGAAATTCCTACTGAAATTTTAGATAGGAAAGAGCAGAGGTTAAGAAATAGGGTTATACATTCAGTCAAAGTTCTGTGGAGGAACCAAAATGCTGAAGAAGCTACGTGGGAACTCGAGGAAAAGATGAGGGAGAGTTATTCGAATCTTTTTGAGTAACCTTAGGTGGAATTCCGGGGACAAAATTCTTATAAGGAGGGGATAATGTAATAACCAAGAATTTCTAGTCACTTTGTAAATAGATATATCAATTATGAATGATATTGAAAACCTTGTGGCATATGGATTGAGTGATTAAATTTAAATAACAAGTGTGTTACGAGAATTTATAGAAAATCCCTCTTATGAAATAATTAAAGTAGTGGACTAGCCTAAAAATGTTAACAATCAAGGAAGTTGATTAAGATGATGAGCCCTAATTGAATATTCAATTTACCTGTAGGTGGAAAGTCTAATTAGGTTATGAAAGTAAAGTGGTATTCTTGATTTATGGGTATGTGCAATAGTCCATGTAGTAAGTGATACTAGTGGGCTAGCCCAATTGAATGATTAATCAAGCCCACTAATTTTATTGGGAGATATAATTTAATGGCATTAGTGAAATTAATTAACTTAGCCCAACATGTGGAATTAATAATAGTAGCCTAAGTAATATATAACTAAACTTGACTACTAATAGCCCAAACTAATTAATTGTAAGCCCAATCATTAATTAAAGAGGCCCAACCCTTGGTCCATGAAAGAAAGGACATTTAATCATTATAGTAAGTATATAACACGATAAAAATAAATCTATAATGGGTAAAATGAGGGGTATGGCAGGCCACTAAGGGGCAATATGGGAAGGGTTTTGAAATTTTATTAAGCTTGTACAATATCTTAGATATAATCTTTTGAGTCGAACACCCATGACAAGTGTCACCTTCCTAGCATGTCCAACACTTGTATATAGTGACTAAGAAAGCAAGTAATGATTAGGGGAGAGAGTTAGTGGGAGCATGCTTACAATTTTCAATTATACCCATTTCCATTAACTACATTTCATTTGCATACTTACACTTCAAAATTCCTTAGTTAGAGAAAGAAAAAAAATATAGAGAGAAAAGAGGGAGAGAATTTTGGACAAGGAGGAAGAAGAAGAGAGGTCTTGAGCTTCATGCATGCTAAGTTTGTAAACTACTTTGGCAAGATAAGGAAGATAGCAAGAAAAATTAAGTATTGATTCTCTTTATTTTTAAAGTTTGATTTCATATTTGGTGGGTTTTTGATGAAACAAGAGTCTTAAGTTTGATCTTTGATAAACTCTGCATCTATTGGTGTATAAATATTTTATTTGATGATCAAAACATTTTTGAAGTTGAATGTAAGATTAAAAAGGGAGATTTGTACCAAATGAGTAGAGAAAGGCACATGCATGCATGAACTAGGTAATTTTATAATAGATTCTTGTGATGCATGTTGAATATGGGTAATATCATGATTATAGTGTTAGATCATGGGTTTATCAAAGGAGACTTGTGGATTTTTATGAGTTTATGTGATTGTGATTTGGAAAAAGATGTTAGATGAATTTTTGAAGGAATTTTCGTTTAAGTAGTATGCTTTATCATGTGCATGTTGAAATCTACAAGAGTTATTTGAGATTTTCTTTCTTGGTATGCTAGATGCATGAGTTAACGGCTAAACCCCTTTAGAATCACTTAAATATGTTTTAAAATGAGCAAGTTATGAATTAAATCCCAAACTACCCAACTGTTGAGATTATTCTACTGATCAGTCACTTGTGGACTATTTTTGATAATCAAAACAAACTCAAATTTGGTGTTTGATATATGAAAATATATTTTGGGAAAATACGAATCCAACGATATTAAATGGACCCAAATCTGAGATGTAGATCTCGAGATATGAGTGTTTTCGTAAAGGACCTCAAATCTAGAAAACGACTAAACTGTTATGAATGTTCTTGCAAATCAGTCCACTTTGACACTGATTTCTGATACCTAAACAAAGCAGAAGCTAATGTTTGATGATATTAAATTGGAGTTCGGAAAGATACGAATCCAACGCCTCCGACGGAACCAAAATCCGAGTTGTAGACTTTGTTCTACAAGCGTTTCCGTGAAGGACCCTAAATCTGAAAATTCTGGACGAAAATTTGAGTGTCAATATGAAGTGTAATGAAAATGGGTTATTGTAATAAATAACTTTAAAGCCACTAATAAGCTAGTAAGTTAATTACATATAAAATAAAATATAATTAATTATTTAATTATTATTTAAATAATGTTAAGTAATAATTAAAATGGGTTAGTGTTAATAAGATAACTACTTATTATTTAATTAAGATTAAATAATAAATTGAGTTAATTAATTAATTAATTAATTATTATTTAATTAATATTAAATAATGATTAAAGTATAATTAAGTAAGATTAAATAATTACTTACTTACTTTGACATGAAAGTTTATAGAATTAATTATTTATTATTTGAATAATAAATAAATATGAATGTCAATTAATTATCCTTTTAATAATAATAAGGAATGATTAAAGAAGAATAAAGTGAATAAATCAAATATTATTTATTCAAAGATAAGGGAGTTATTAATTATTATTTAAAGAAAAATAATAATTTAATTGTCCATTATTTAATTAACATTAAATAATAAGGAGTTATAATTAGTTATTAGTAAGTAATAACTAAAGATAAATAGTTAATTACTATTTAACTAATATTAAATAGTAATCGAATGAAGAGGGAGTTAACAATTGAACAAAATTAAATAACTCCTTAATTAAATAATTAAAATAAATTGTTTAAAGATCTAATGAGTGTTTATCACTTAAGAGAAGCCTTATTAACTATTAATCCTTAACCTAAGATCAATTAAATATCTTATAGGATTAATGATAGTACGTTAGATGCATGTACCCTATGAATGTATTATTTGTGAGATAATCATACAAGTAAGCGTATTGATGAAATATACGCAGTACTAATTGACAGATCTACCTTACCAATGATAGGTCATTCAAAGATTGTTAATTAAAGCTAGAAAGTTGTAGCTAGCAGAACAGGCAAGTTTTCTAACTCAAACTCGAGTTATTATTGTTCAAGCATGCTGGTGGTTAAATATTGTTGATTTTTCCACATCCTGATGAATTATTGTGAATCGCACTTGGTGCAAATTGAATTCCTGTTCTACTATATGTTGAACTGTTTATGACATAGATCTATGCTAGTTGTGCCTGCTAGATCAATTATGATTAACATTGCTTATGAGATGGATCTATGCTAGTTGTGTTAGCTAGGTCAAGCATGTTTAAAATTTATTTATGAGATGGATCTATGCTAGTTGTGTCAGCTAGATCAAGTATGTTTAACATTGGTTATGAGATGGATCTATGCTAGTTGTGTCAGCTAGATCAAGCATGATTAAAATTATTAAATCAAATTTGTTTTAAAGAGCTATGCCTATTCAATTGATTTGATAAAGACTTTTGACTGAGAAAAGAATGTTATTGAGGCATCATATTGGAAACAAGGAAACAACTGTTGCTGTTAAGTAAGTGTTGATGCATATTACACCGGGTACGAAAGGCTGATATCCTTGACTACCAAACCGTAAAAGTCCAGTTTAAATACTGACACCATGTGCAGATGTTCATGGTCACGTTGGACCACTCAGTATCTATGGTTCATGGTCATGGTGGACCACTCCGAACTTATCAGTATCTATGGTTCATGGTCATGGTGGACCACTCCGAACCTATTATTCAAATATTCAAATAATAAGAAAGTAATTCACGTTCTTCTACAATCATATTCTTTTGTTGAACATTGAGCGATAAATTCATTTCTATCATGATATATCTTCTCGTGTTTATACTTGCTAAGCAAATTTGTTGCTTACTCTTGCTATATCATGACATTTATTTCAGCTAAGCTAGGACCGTCTAAGAGAGACAAAGGAAAGGGCAAGGCTCAGGAGTAGTTTGTTTTGAAATAAGAAAGTATTTAGTTTAAATATTTGATGTAATCCTTTTGTAATATTAAAGGTATATTTTATGTTGAGGTTGAGACCTTGGGATTTATGATGAAGACTTTATATTAAAGAACAATGTATGTTTATTATTCCGCAATAGTCTTAGAATGTTTATGTTGTTGATGGATCGTGAGCACCGAATCCGAGGTAAGAGGACCCAGGTTTGGGGGCGTCATAATTTCTCGAACCAGTCCATCAACAAGGTTCCATAGTTGAGTTGGTTTCTGAATCAGATGGCTGTCATGAGCTTCAGTTGCTTCTCATTGACAGAATCGTGGCCAGAGCCCTTGTAACATATGCATTTTCCAACAATATCAGTAAGGAACTCATATTCTTGGGGAAACTCTTTCTTCTTGTAGCCACTCTTTCCTTCAATCTTTGTGTAGCGCATCTTCTTCAGACCTTTCTGGAAGTCAATAACCTCCATGTCCAGAAGACCTTCAGATTTGAAACCTAGGGCTAGGTTTATGCTTTCGACGTTGAGTCGTATTTGCACGCCCTTGACTTTGGTGAGGATGAAGTCTCCATCAACGACTCCATTGTGATAGAACTCTTTCACTAGCCTTGGATAGATCAGTTTGCTGGTGCTCAGAGCTTCTTCGAGTCTAACTTTCTTCAGCAGTGATAGAATCTTATGAAACTCAGGTCCAGCCTTCTTGAACTGGTCAAAGCAAAGTTGGTAGCCAGAAACAACATTGGAAGCAGCCATTTGATTGTTTGATTGAGTATTCTGAAACGAACAAATTGGCTTAACTTTCTTAAACTTAGGGTTTTTTTTTAGAGAGAGAAAGATGAGCATTTGGAATTCAAAAAGTAAACTGACAAATGACAGTTTAAAATTGATTTATAACTTCCCTCCATATATTTTGCATTATGGGACACGTGTTGAGTTCTGCAGGACTCTATAGTTTTAAGTCTTGTGGAAAGTTTCGTTCTTCCCTTAGCTCCCCCTGAGCTAGTGAGTCTTTGTGAGAGGACTACGATTGCCGAGAAGCACTCCACGATTGTTGAGATCGATCCTTTGCTTGCTCCTTGACCATTACCTCTATAATTTTATGTGATGTATTCTGAAAAGGCATCCCTTCTTGGTTAAGGTTGCTCAGGAAGGGCCAACCTCTTAGTTTATCACTAAGGATCAGGTTTGTCCCTGAGACGCTTATCAGAAGAGTTGCTTAGCTTGATAATGCTGCTATCACAGTGAGTTAGTCTGCCTTGTTTGGATCACTCCACGATCATGGTTTCTCTTAGTCATCTCTATGATTTTTGACTTAGCCTTTATATCTTCATGGTTAGCACTTTCTAGAGCATAAAATTTATGGTTACAAATTTATCATACCTAACTCACTTATTAGTTTATTAAATCTGGATTCATCTAAGGGTTTTGTAAACACATCAGCAAGTTAATTTTCAGTGGGGATATATTGCAAAGATATTGTTCCATTTTGAACATGATCCCTAATGAAATGATATCTTATCTCAATATGCTTGGTCCTAGAATGCATGATAGGATTATTTGTTATTGCTATGGCACTTGTGCTATCACAGTGTCTAGGTATAGATTTGAAATCAAACCCATAATCTACTAGCTGGTTCTTCATCCATAAGATTTGAGCACAGCAGCTGCCTGCAGCAATGTATTCAGCTTCTTCTGTTGAAGTTGATAATGAGTTTTGCTTCTTGCTGAACCAGGACACTAGTCTATTTCCTAGCAGTTGACAAGTGTCATTGGTACTTTTTCTATCTATTTTGCATCCTGCAAAGTTAGGATATGAATATCTTGTCAGTTCAAATGAGGAATCCTTATGATACCATAAACCCAAGTAGGGTGTACCTTTAAGATACCTGAAAATCCTTTTTACAGTAGTTAAGTGTGATTCCTTAGGATTAGCTTGAAATCTAGCACATATACATGTTGCAAACATTATATCTGGTCTACTGGCAGTTAGGTAGAGAAGGGAGCCTATCATACCTCTGTATTGAGTAATGTCAATACTTTTACCTTTCTCAGCTTTGTCGAGCTTAGTTGCTGGAGAAATTGGTATTTTCATGGGAGAGGCTGATTCCATGCCATACTTCTTAAGTAAGTCTTTGATGTACTTGGCTTGGTTAATGAAGATACTTTCATCAGATTGCTTCACTTGCAATCCAAGGAAGAAGTTCAGCTCACCCATCATGCTCATTTCAAACTTGCTCTACATAAGCTTGGCAAATCTCTTGCACAGATTTTCATCAGTAGAACCAAAGATAATATCATTTACATATATTTGCACTAGTAAAACTTTATCTTTGTGTTTCCTAAGAAATAATATAGTGTCTACTCTACCTCTAGTGAATTCTTTTTCAATAAGAAAGTTAGTTAGTGTTTCATACCATGCTCTAGGTGCTTGTTTAAGTCCATATAAGGCTTTGTCTAATCTATAGACATAGTTAGAGAGGGTTAGATTGACAAAACCTGGGGGTTGTTCCACATATACTTTTTGTTGAAGTTCACCATTTAGGAATGCACTCTTGACATCCATCTGGAATACTTTGAACTTTATATAGGCAGCAAATGCAAGGAATATTCTGATTGCTTCAAGTCTGGCAACTGGTGCAAAGGTTTCATCATAGTCAATGCCTTCTTCTTGAGAATAATCTTTGGCCACTAGTCTTGCTTTGTTCCTAGTGATCACCCCATCTTCATCTATCTTGTTTCTGAAGACCCATTTGGTGCCTATGACAGGGTGATTCTTTGGTCTTGGAACCAATCTCCAGACTTTTCTTCTTTCAAACTGATTCAGTTCCTCTTGCATAGCTTCAATCCAGCTTGCATTTAGCATTGCATCATCAATATTCTTGGGTTCTATTTGAGACAAAAAACTCAAATAGAAACATTCATTCTGTGTTGCAGATCTTGTTCTGATTCTGGCAGTTGGATCACCAATGATCAGGTCTTGAGTGTGATCTCTTGCCCATCTGTTCCCTGTTGGAACATCAGTTCTGGTGCCTTCTTGTCTGAACTCTTCAAGATTGACTTCTGGTTCTTGTTGATCAGAATCGTCATCTGGTGCAGCTCTCACTACAATTTCTTCTTCGGACACTATAATTCCTCCTTTAGGAACTATGGTCGTAGTGTTAGGCTTGACTACTTCATTCGTAGTGTCGGTATCGTCAATCGTAGTGTCTTGAGGTGCAGACTTGTCCGAGTCTGTTTCATCAAAGATGATGTGGATCGAGACTTCAACACTTAGTGTCTTCTTGTTGAACACTATAAGCTTTGCTGTCTGTGGCATATCCAAGGAAGATTCCTTCACTTGACTTGGATTGGAACTTAGTCAGATATTGCTTTCCATTGTTGAGAATGTAGTATGAATAGCCGAACACATGGAAGTAACTGACATTTAGCTTTCTTCCTTTCCACAGCTCGTAGGGAGTCTTCTTCAACGTAGAGTGTGCAAGAGATCTGTTTTGTGTGTAGCACGTAGTGTTGATAGCTTCTGCCGAGAAGTATTCAGGCAGATGAGCTACTGCTAGTAGAGTTCTTCCAGCTTCTATAAGTGTTTTGTTCTTTCTCTCAGCTACTCCATTTTATTGAGGAGTTTGTGGTGCTGAGAAGTTGTGACTGAAGCCATTTTCTGAACAGAACTGATCCATTTATGAGAATTTGAACTCTCTGCCATGATCACTCCTTATTGCCTTGATTGTCTCTCTTCTTTCATTCATCACTAGCTTGAACATCTTTATAAGTTGGGAGCTTGTCTCATCTTTAGAGGTAAGAAACAATACCCATGTGAATTTGGTGTAATCATCCACTACGACCAACAAGTGTCTCTTTCCTCCTAGGCTCATAGTTGGAATTGGCCCGAAGAGATCCATATGCAATAACTATAGGGGCCTATCAATTGAGTTAATTTCTTTGCCATTAAATGAGCTCCTTGTTTTCTTTCCAAGCTGGTAGGCATTGCATGGCTTTTCCTTGATGAAGCTGAATTTGGGTAAGCCTACTACCAGATCTTTGGAGGCCAGCTTTGACATACTCTTAAAGTTGAGATGAGATAACCTTCTATGCCAAAGCCAACTTATTTCTTCAGTGGCTTTAGCAAGAAAACATACTGTCTCATCAGAACTGAGCTGAGCAAGGTTTACAGTGTATACATTTCCTTCTCTTGTTCCTGTCAGCTTGATAGAGGATGTCTCCAGATCTTTGACTTGACACTGGTTGTTAAGGAAGGTGACTTGATGGCCTTTGTCATAGAGTTGGCTAATGCTCAAAAGATTATACTTTAGTCCGTCTACGTACGCCACTTTGCTGAAGGACACAACACCATTTCCAGTTGAACCATATCCTTTTGTCTAGCCAGAGCTGTTATCTCCAAAGATAACCGTTGGTCCCTCCTTCTCTACGAAATTAGACAGAAGGGCTTTGTTCCCGGTCATGTGCCTTGAGCAACCACTGTCCAGATACCATATTGTAATTGTGGTGCTCATTTTCTGTAAATAGTTTCAGCATTCATGTTGGTAACCAAACTTGCATGGGCCCTATAGTGTTAGTACCCTTGGGGACCCAAATCTGTTTGACTTTGGGCCTTCTATGTACAGTGGTATGATAACATAATGCAGCTTTATGACCATTTCTACCACATGCAAAGCATCTGATATAATGCATGCTGGTGTGTGTGTATGGATTCTTTCTCTAGTTGGACTTGTGTGGGTACTGGTTGGTTCTCCACTTGTATTGCTTCTTCTTTTTCCATGTAGCCTTGGGATTCAAGGTTTGTACTGAGTGAACCTCAACACCACGATTCCTTCCAGGTTGATTCATGGAGTCAGTTTTACTTGACTCTACAATTCTTCGAGGTTGGGCAGTGGTGACTGAGTTACTCTTCTCTTTTTTGAACCCCAGGCCAGCATGGGATCCATTGTGTCTTGTGACATGACTTGGATCAGAAAAGCAGGGTTGCACTGGTTCTTCCTTCTGTGTGGATTTCATAAATACAATGCTTCTTTCTGAATTAGAAGCACTGCTACTGTTAGTATCCTTAATCTTTTTCACACATAGTTATGGGGTAAACTCCTCAAAACCTAAACTTGTTCTGTCAGTTGCATATCTCCGACTGGAGATCAGAGAGTCCATGGATGAGGAAGACCTATTCCACATCGAGATAGTCTTTTCTAGCTCCTCAATCTTAGAGATTAGTTTTGACTCTCTTTGTGTGCTCAGTTCATTGGTCTGTCTTAAGATTTTATTTTTAGCTTCAAGCTGAGAGAAAGAGGTAGAACTGAGTAGAGTTATTTCGAGTTCTTTCTGAACTATCTCTTTCTCTCTTTGAAGGTCAGAATAATCTTTGGACAGAACTCTGAACCTCCTCATATATTGATATAGATCAGATGTTATGTCATGAAGAGCAATTCTTAAGTTATCTATATCTACATCAGGAGTGTTGAAGTCAAATACCTCATCTATGTTTACCTCAGGATGGTCAGTGTATTTCTTATTATTTGCATCCTTGGCCATCAGACATAGGTTTGCTTTTTGAGGCTCTTCATCATCTCCTGACTCAGCATTGGTGTCATTGTCTGAGTCACTCCACGAATTTCCAGCTACAAGACCTTTGTCTTTCTTCTGATGCTTCTTGTAGCCTCTAAACTCCTTTTTTGGATTTGTTCTTCTTTTGAGGTCTTCTTTGATGGGTTTATTGCAGTTTGCAATGAAGTAGCCAGAGTTCTTGCAGTTGTAGCATAGTTCATTGATCTGCTCCTGATTGCTGAAGTTTCTGTATCTCTTAGGTCTGCCGCTTCTTCCCTTACACATGAACCTTCTGAGCTTTCTGTCCAACATTACAACTTCATCAGCATCATCATCATCTTCATTAGATGAAGATTCGTCTTCATCATAAGCTTTGGAGATCTCTTTTGTTGCCTTGAGAGAAACTCCTTTGTCCTTCTTTCTTCCTTCAGATAAAGTTTCTGCTCTTTGAGTTAGCTCCAGTTCATAGGTAAGGAGGTTTCCATAGAGTTGTTTAACAGTTATTTCATACAGGTTCTTTGACTCTCGGATTGCAGTGGTTTTGGCATCCCACTTGCTTGGCAAGGATCTCATGAACTTGATGATTAGATCTTCGTTTGGATAGATCTTTCCATAAGCTCGGAGAGAGTTGAGCAGCATTGTGAATCTTTCATAAGTGGAAGTGACATTTTCTCCAGGAACATGAGCAAACATCTCATACTGTTGAGTCAGTAGAGATTACATATTTTCTCTTACTTCTTCAGTTCCTTCATGCATGATGAGCAGTGCTTCCCAGACTTCCTTAGCAGTTCTGCAGTTGACCACGTTTTCAAATAGATTGTCTTCTAAGGACTGGAATAAGATGTTCTTAGCCTTCTTGTCTAGCTGGACATCTTTCTTCTCGTTGTCAGTCCATTCAGATTTAACCTTGATCACAACTCTGTTTAAATCTTCTGGAGTTGGTGCAAGCCTTGTTGGTATGTAGGGCCCATTCAGTACAGTTTCAAATAGATCATCATCTATTAAATCCATTTATGATTGCATTCGAACTTTCCAGTTGGCAAACTTGTCTCTGTTGCACATAGGTGGCTTGCTTCCTCCACCTATTTTTGTCTCGCTTATCAGATGTGACATTGGATCTACTTAAGCTTGTATGCTAGTTGAGAGAACCTGCTCTGATACCAATTGTTAGTTCCTAAAGGCACAATAGTTATCTAGAAGGGGGGTTGAATAGATATTTTAAAAATTCTTTGTTTTAAAATACTTGTCAGTATTGAATATACTGACAGTAGCGGAATATATGTTTGGTCCCCTTAAAGATAATGCAATAATAGTTACATAAGCAACTATAACAAATATAGCAGTTATAGCAGTTAATGAGAGACAATACGACACATAGGTAAGTGGTTTAGAGCACACAAGGCTCCTAGTCCACTCTTCTACTCCACGAGTAGGAAATCCACTAATGATATCTCTTACAACTTGAATCACTTAGATTCCTTCAAGGCCAGCAGCCTTGGAACTTCTCTAGTTCACTTAGAACTCTTCAAAGCCAACAGCCTTGGAACTTCTCTTAGTTCACTTAGAACTCTTCAAGTCCTTCTGACTTGGTACACCTTGGATTGAGAGTTGTATTCTAGGGTGTGCTACTCAGTTGCAATTAAGCATCAGTTCTGAAGAACTGAGTAGCGAAGCAAGCTTTCCTTCTTTCAGGATCGTAGAGTGTCTTCGTTGAGTGCTCTTGAGCTTTCTGAGCTATCTTTTTTTTCTTTGTATCTTGCTTTTTTTGTCTGAATCCTTGTCTGATTTTCTTATAAAAGAGCCATTCAAAATATATCCATTTGAATGCTCCCGTTGCAGCATTTAATGCTTCAAACATTTCTGTGCAGTTGATGTTGACATCATGCTTTCCTGCTGCACTGTCGACTAGCCCACTGACACAGCAGACTGCAACTTCACCTAACACCTAAAAAGGTGTTTTCTACATGCGGTTTAGTTCTTTCCTTAGCTTCTTCAATACGCTTCTTCGATTTGAACTAAGGATGAATATGGAATCATTGGGACCACCTTGTTGTCAATGACTATAAGCCTTTCTTCATTTGTTACTCTTCCTCCCTTCATCAGAACTACAAACTTTGATGCTGACTGGGGGAGCACTACGATTATGGTCATTCTACCATAATCGTTGTGTGTTGGCTCGCACAGGCTTGACTAAGACTTGATCGTAGAGAATACTACGATTTCTCTTAAGCTCTCTGGTAGACTACGATTCCTGCTTGATTGGCTTGAGGACTCCACACTTCTGAGAGCACACTGCGATTCTGAACTTGGCTTGGCAGACGCTCAGATCATCTTCATGATTCTAAGTGTGGCTTTCAAGGCAGACTACGATTCTTCGATGCTTTCACCTAAGCTCAACGGATCTTGCCTTGGCCTCTGTAGACTTGGTTCTCTTGGCAGACTACGATTCTAGACATCTTCCTTTAAGCTCCACGATTCTGCCTTGGCTTTTGTATGCTGTCTTTGACAGACTACGATTCTGTCAAGACTTTAACTTTTACAGCTCATTTAGATCAACCTAACAGTTTTGATCTTTTCTTCTATACATTTATTTACATAAATGATAAACATTAAAGCTCAGATCAACCTAACATTTTTGATCTATTATCTAAGTCCTTGTACATATGATCATTGAAGGACTTTACACTTAAGCATTTATATTTACTTTCAATATCAAATATGAATATGCAATTCCCAACAACATTTATACATGCCTTTTTACGTCTCACATTCTCATACAACATATGTTATCACATATAACAATTGAGTTTCATAACCCAATTGACTTAGTCATATTTTGACTTTAACAATTTAATAAACATGGAATGTAACTCACCACATATTCACATTTAATCCACAAACATAATAGAACTGAAAAACTTGCCTTGAGTGTTGTTTAATGTTATAACTTATCTGCTCTGTGATGATCCTACACAAATTGAGTATACATACATACACACATTAGTTTCACATACTAAATTGACATACTCAATGTAAACTAATTTTATTTTACATTAACTATAATCTTTTTGTTTTTGTCTTAAAATCATTTCACATTTCTTTAGATACGTTTGTTCATTATAACCCTTTCATGTCCAAATAGGTTCTCTTATGGATTTAGTATATAAATACTTTACATCTCGAAGCATAAACCATTTATATCCCATTTTAAGAATATCTTTCTTCTTTATTTGTAAACTTGGGACTTTATGGTTTATGAATGGATTTTATTGCGTAAACATAACTATTTTATCATTTCTTTAATTTACATAATTTTATGCATTTGCGATAGTTCATGAGCTAAACCACACTATCGATATATACGCGAATGCTTTACTTCGTTAGTAACTTAGCTTCGCATTTATCCTCGCGACTAATTTACATTCTCACTTCGCATGTATTTTAAATTCATACATGTCATTATATAATTTTGTGTTCAAAATCTTTGTTTCAAACTCTGGAAACCCTTCATTTTAACATTTTCAGGTTCAATAAAGCTTTACATGGTTTAGTGTATTCCATTTTAACTACTAACCTTTTTGCATTCCATCACACGAATATATTTTACATATATATGTAAACTTGCGTTTACATATAGCTTTTATCGCTTCTTTTGTATATTAAACGAGTTAACATTAAATAGTTATTATACTATATTTATTCATTTATTTTGGTGCTTCGTTATAATCCAAATCGTTAAAAATCAAGCAAATGCATCGCGGAACCAAAACAGGCCAAAACTAGGCATAGCCCAATTGTGGTTGCTGCTACTATCGTTGTTCTGCTACCCTCTGCTGCTGCTGCTAGGCAGCAGCCCCCGTGGCTTGACACCCACTTCACGACCTTTTTAACGCCTAACTAGCTCGTTGGATTGCGCTAATTTTTGAACATGTTATACTTGGGATACCATAATATTTTTATAAAATACTAACTGACCATTTTGGGTAATTTAGATCGCATCAAAAACGAAGCCAAACTAGTTGGACAGCTGCAGCCGCGACATAGCACAGCGCTGTGCACTGTTACTTGCGCGCTTCAGCTCGCTTCACGAAATAGTGTTTTTGCGAATTTTTAACTTTTTTCTTGTAGTTCGAATTGCAACCAATTTTGGATATGATATAAACACCATAGTAGACTATTTTCAAAAAATACAAACCACCCATTTCGGGTTCTCTAAGCATCCTAAAACAGGCCTCGAAAATGCTCATTCATAACAGTTTTTAATTTTTTTTCAGCTTTATCCTCTCTCGCTAAAATAGTCATAACTTTTTCCTTTTAAAACATTTTTGAGCGATTCTTACTCCCGCGCGAAGCTAACTTTCGGGGCTACAACTCTTATTTACTGACCTTTTACAAATGCCAAACATATCAGTCCAGAAAAATCGCGCAAGGAACATGTCTGCACTTGATTTTGTTATTTTGGATAGATTCGATGCAACTACTTTGAAATGCCATAACTCCTTGCTCTGAAGTCGGAATTAGTCCGTTCTGGAGTCTATGGAAAGCTTATTAAGTGTACTATAATACCCCATATGCCAAGAATTTTTTGGCACATCTAACTAGCCCCAAATTTGTCTTTTAGGGTCAGTTGTGCACTAGTTTTTAAACTTTTTATTTTGACATCCATAACTCGCCCCGACTCTATCAAACCCAACATTCTTTACAAATAAGTCTTATTTAACATAAGAAGACTCATATAAGGTCTCGGCTACGTTAAATTCTAAACTTTTAATCATTTTACTCTTTAAGGCCATTTAACAAACATAATGTGTGCGTCAAAATGGTGGGCTGAATTCACAGCCATTTAGTTTGGTATTCACCCATGTTTTTCCTCCTTATAGCTCTGCACACCACATACTAGCTCCATATCTCTAATTCCAATTAATAGAAGTCAATTACACAATCAAATCCAATATCATTAACTATAACTAGTTAGTTTACTAACTATTTTCAAAATTCAGTTCATTGTTTCTAATGTAATTAACATGCAATAATTAAATCCCCATTTCCAAATAATACGATCATAAGCAATAACCCAGTCCAAAACCAATTCATTTGATAACTGATTTCACTCTAAAAAAATAAACAACCAACTTTGCTCATGCTTTGAATTCATAAATATAAACATACCAAAGATGAATTATATACCTTAGCTAGCTTGTTTTTAATTTCAATAATCTCTCCTTAGCTTTACTTCTTGTGTTTAGCTGAGCTAAAATTGGAATTAATTGATAAGAAAATGGTTCGGATGGGCTGTTTTGAGCAGGGGAGTGTTCGACAAATTTTGGGGGAGATGAGGGAGTGTTCGGCTGATAGAGAAGGAGAGGAACCTAGCTTGCTCCCTACCCAAATTGTTTGCTCCTCCCTCTTTTCTCCCTTCTCTTCACGGCAACTTAAGGAAAATGTCTTGAGCTCTAATCTTGTAACAGTACACGGCTAATTAAGCGGCTTCCAAATTGGCTTAGTTATGTTTTATTTTAATTATATAACCCTCTCTTAATAACCTAAGTATATTTAGTAAGTTATTATTTGAACCTTTTAGCTTTCATTTAAAAATATTCTTTCCCTCTTGGCAATACATTATATATATATATATATATATATATATATATATATATTCATTAATATATAAATTATGCATTCCACAATAAAACATAATATGATATGTTTTTATTACACTTTCATTTTATATATGCAAAATAAAGGCGTTTAACATACTTCCCCACATAAAAGAAATTATTCGTTTACTTAAGATATTATATTAATTATAATATCATTGCCTCAGTAACATAATTCCTTGCAAGAATTTATTTTAATGTTCTTGGGTAAAGTATATAAAAACATTATATAATCAAACCGCCTCTTTTGCTTCCTTACTTAAATTGTTCTCAACAATTTTATTTCTTCGAGTAATAAATATATATATATATATATATATATAATATTTATTTTTAATACCTTGCAAATATTCCATGTTATGCACATGTACACATATCACATATAGAAAATAAATAATAAATTTATTTTCTCACATTATAAATTATTTATCTTAATTTATTTACATATATAATTAAAATAATATTCTCTCTTTATTAAAATAATTCAATATTAGAATTTATTTTAATATCCTATATTTAAAGTATACACTAATTTTTGTATACTTAAACTAATTATTTTCTTTTCCCTTCTATAAATTGTTTTCAACAATTTAACTTAATAAATATAATAATATATTCACTACAATAAAACATGCATACATTACACTCAATAATGTAATATATGATTTCTTTAATAAAATTATGGTTATACATTAAGTACTATTTAATGCCACCAATTACCACATTAAAATAATTTAATATTATAAATAATTTAAATTTACTCATCTCATTTTCTTTAATAAATTACTCCTACAATTGTTTACATATAATAAATATATAATACTAATATATTTATTATACACAAAATCACATATTGCATAACACATTTTCACTTATGCAAAACGATATCACACAACATACCATTACCCAAATAGTGAGCCGACTTCGTCAAATGATCCACTATTACCCAAATAGCATCGTATCCCTTCTGCGTCGTTGGAAGTCCCACCACAAAGTCCATCGTAATATACTCCCATTTCCACTCCGGAATCTCTAGGTCATTGGTGTTCGGCCTTAACTTTCTGATAAGTTAAGCACCTACTAACATACTCTGCTATTTCTCTCTTCATGTTCGGCAACCAAAAGTTCTGTCAAAGGTCTTGATACATCTTAGTGCTACCTAGATGTATCGAGTACCTCGAGCTATGGGTCTCTTCCATTATTTCTTCTTTTAATTCCGCAATACACATAACCCAAATTCTTCCTTCAAAACGTAGCCCCTCCTTGTCAAGGCTATACTTAGTTTTCTCTACATCTTCAATCATCTTCTTCATCTGCTCGCACTCCTCGTCTTTGAGTTGTACTTCCTTCACCTGTTCCACAATTACTGGTCGAGTCTCTATTATAAATAATCTCTCTCACGATTCTCTCGGTAATCTAACTTCTAGCTCCATCCTTGCCATCTCTGTTACTAACTCGTTCTGAACCATTAACATCGATAGCTTCTCCCAACCCTTCCTGCTTAAGGCTCTGGCCACAACATTCGCCTACCTTGGATGATATAAGATATCGCAATCGTAATCTTTTATCAACTCCAACCACCTTCTCTGTCTCATATTCAACTCCTTCTGCGTGAAAATATATTTCAGACTTCTATGGTCCGTGTATATCTCACACTTCTCCCCATATAGGTAGTGCCTCCAAATCTTTAAAGCAAATACTACCGCTGCCAGTTCTAGATCATGAGTAGGATAATCTTTCTCAAAATCCTTTAACTTTCGTGATGTATACGTAATGACATTGCTATGCTGCATGAGCACGCAACCCAGTCCTATATGCGAAACATCGCTATAAACTACAAAATTTTCTGTATCATCTGGTAAAGATAATACCTGTGCTTCACTTAACCTCTACTTCAGTTCTTGAAAACTATCCTAATACTTCTCCGTTCACACATAATCTAGGTCTTCCTCGTCAAATTCGTCAACGGAGTAGCTATCTTAGAAATATCCTGGATGAATCTTTGATAGTATCCCGCTAACCCTAGGAAACTCAGCACCTCGATTGGTGTTTTCGGTTGCTCCCAATTAATAAATGCTTCCACCTTCGCTAGATCAACTGAAACCCCTTCTTTATCGATGATGTGCCCTAAAAACTACACCCTTTCAAGCCAAAATTCACAATTAGTGAATTTTGTATACAACTTTTCCTATCGTAGTGTCTCCAACACTAATCTTAAATGTTTAGCGTGGTCATCTATCTTCTTAGAATAGACTAGAATATCATCAATGAACACTACAACGAACTTGTCCAAGTATTGCTTGAACACTCTATTCATCATATCTATGAATGTGGCTAGCGCGTTAGTTAACCCAAACGACATAACCAGAAACTCATAATGACCATAACGAGTCCTGAACGTTGTCTTAGGTACATCTTCCTTCCTCACTTTTAACTGATGATACCCCGTACGCAAATATATCTTAGATAAATATTTTGCCCCTTTTCTACTGTTCAAATAGATTATCGATCCTGGGAAAAGGGTATTTATTCTTTATCGTTAGCTTGTTCAACTCACGATAGTCGATACAAAGTCTTAACGATTTGTCCTTCTTCTTCACAAACAATACCGGTGCTCCCCACAGGGAGACACTTGGTTGAATGTACTTCTTGTCTAATAATTCTTGTAACTGAATCATTAACTCCTTTATTTCTACCGCGCCATCCGATATGGAGCCCTAGAAACTGGTGCCGCTCCTGGCATAATGTCGATAACAAACTCGATCTCCTTATCTGGCAGAAGACCCGGTAACTCGTCTGGAAACACGTTTGCGAATTCTTGCACTACCAGTATCTGTTCCAATGGTGCTCCCACTCTCTGGGTATCAACAACATGGCACATATATCCTACACACCCTTTCTTCAATAATTTTCTAGCTTGCGTCATGGCCAGACCACAAGAGCGTCCCGGTGATTTACTGCCATAGAACACTACCTTGGGCTTCATAGAAGTCCTAAGGTTTACACTCTTCTTTTGACAATCGATTATCGCTCCGTGGTTAAACAACCAGTCCATCCTGAGAATTATATCAAATTCTCCTAACCTTATTGGTATTAAATCTACCAATAATTTATTACCTCTAATATCTACACAACAATTCCTATGAATATGTTCAACGGGATTATCTCTTCGTTTGCTACCTTAATGTTTAAAGGTATTGCCAATCATTTCGAAAGTAATCCTAATCGTCTAGCAAATTCACATGCTATAAAAGAACAAGTAGCACCCAAATCAAACAGCAGATAAGCATTTATTTCATTGACCGGGATAATACCTGCTACTACATCCGATGATACAACTACATCTTGGTCTGTCATATTAAATGTACGAGCCGTTGGTCTACTCAGTGGTGTTGGTCCAGTAATGGCTAATTTACCACTACTAGTACCCTTGCTACCCTCTGACCCTTTCTTCGGGAAGTTCCTCGCCATGTGGTCCATCGACACACACATAAAATAACCCTGATTCTTCTTAGGGTTAGGAAAGTTGGGTGAAATATGCCCCTCCTGCCCGTAGTTATAAGAAACTGACTTCCCCTTGAGATAAACTCCTAGATGAGCCTTGCCACACTGACTTACAAGCTTCAATCCTTCGCTTAGGATCTCCTTATTTCGCTCTAGTATTCCTAGAGTTAAAAACCTTCATTTTTGGTGCACTACCGTTGCCACTAGCTCCCTCAGTCTTGGCTACTCCATCTCCCTTACCCTTATTCTTCTTCTCTCTGTGGTATTGGCTTAAAGCCTCGATACCACCCTCATCAATTATTGCCTCTCCAGAATGGTTTCGAACGAAGCACTCTGGAACACCAAAATCTTACTGTAGAGCCAAGGCTTCAAGCCTTGCTCAAACCTCCATGCCTTATTCTCCTCAGTATCCACTTGGTGTGGAGCAAACCTCGCCAGTTCATTGAACTTGGCTGCGCATTGGGGAATCGTCATGTCCCCCTACTTAAGTTCTAAGAACTTAATCTCCATGCTACTTTTTATACTAGCAGGAAAATAATTCTCGTAGAAAAGTTCCTTGAACTTCTCCCACGTAACAACTCCCTCTCTAGCCCCTACTATGGTTTGCCTCCCACCAGTAATTGGCTTCTCCTTTCATCATATAGGCAGCAAAAGAAGTCTTTTACATTTCCCCGATGTTTGTTATTACAAACGCCTTCTCAATTTCCTTTACCCACGTTTTGGCATCGATAGTGTTCGTAGTTTCCCTAAACTCCGACGGACCTATGCTCTTAAACATCTTGAAGGTAATCGCTCGACCTACCCTAGGAACCACTAGTACATTACCCCCCATTCTATTAAACACAGCCGTTAATAAATTAACGAATTCTTGCATAGGGTTGTTCTGACCGTCTTAGTTATTCTCATTACGTGACTCAGCTTCCTGATTACATTGTCTCCTTCTTGGCAGGATTTTTCTGTTTAAATAAATAAAGTTTCATTATTATTCACTTATTCCTTTCACGTAGTTATTATTCATCAAACAATAACACAAAGTTACCATCAAGCACATTAAATAAAACCTCATTATATTAATATGCTTCTACATAGTTTAAAACTATTTACATTCCTTAGCCATAGTTAGTTAAATTACTTTCCCGCGATTGATTACAAAGTTGGGAAATACAAAAGACTACCCTTTGATTATACAAAAGAGGGCTTTACGTCACTACATATATACATAAAACATTTACTTATCTACACATTCTCTACTAATACTAACACTGCCTAACAGCATTCTCATGCTTCTGGTTCGCAAGAATCGCCACAATATCCCTATTGATAGTGTGACGAGTCTACCCGACTCAATCGAATAACAAACGATCTTCAGCTTGAAATCCTCATGAGCACTCCCATGGAAATAAGACATCCGTGTTATCTTCTGATTCTTCTCTCCCAATTCCTTACGAAGCTCATCGGCCTCATGCTTATAGTCTCTAGCCTTATTCTTCATGAGCACTTTCTCATCATGCTGTAACTCAAAATCCGCTTCTGCAGACTGCTTAGCCTCCTGGAGGTCATCAACCTTCTCCCTCAGATTCTGCACATCAGTGCGCAGTTGTACATTCTTGTCAAGCACCGCCAGATGCAATGCCCCCACTGCCTCTGGTGGTGTTGGCTCTAATGTAGGTTCCACCGTATTGAACGATGCTACCTCCATGTCATCCTCCACATCGGCTACCACATCGAAATATGATGCCGACCCTAAGTTCTCATAGTCTTCTGATGGATCTTCCTCCTCTGGCTCTGACTCCTCTTTGTTCACCATCGGTACCTCCGCCACTAGCATTGGTACTGGCTCTATCATATTCACTGACTCCTCGTTCACTACATTTTTATCCCTATACATAGAGCTATCGATTGACATCTACAATAACACATAACATGTTGATTAGTACATAATATAAAATATTATAAGCACAAATCACATTTAATTTATTTAAGGTTAATTTCCATCTTTTAGATCTTTCTATAATGAGTTTCCTCAATACTTTACTTGAACTCTATTCAAATTCATTCACTTCTGACTGCTTCTACTATTACCAAGGTTATAGACTAAGGTTCTCCCCCCTTAAGTTTTATAACCTACAGCTTTGATACCAACATGTGACTCCCCCAAATCCGGGTACTTTCAACCCACAGATATGGTGCTACACGGTGCTACTAACTACACATTCATTCCATTAAAAATTGCATCAAGATGAACATATTTACTAAATTCTTATTACAATAATAATAAATCCTTCCTAGATTCTGTTAACCATTACATCATTCGTTGTCATAGTATAAGTTTATACAAAATATACTATTCTATTACAGGATATCTATTTATCCATTTTGGCCTTGCCCTTATCTTTACCAGAACATTTGGTTCGTTCGCTCTTAGCTGCAATCATATAATTCAAGCAAAAAGTGATCATTGAAAGTAGTATGCACATAAGTCAATCATATTTGATGATAAAGCATATACTTTATAATAATCTTATTTATTTATTAATAAAATAATTATTTATTTATAGGAATTTAATTATTTACATGATGTTGTTATTATAATATGTGATAAACTCATAGTTTTAAACAATGCTTTTAGAATCATAATTATAATCATGCTAATGAGATCTAAATTCTTAGATAGCTTAAAAACTAAAATTGTTCCCAATCGCTGGATTACTAAAAAGGGGATTAGTGAATCCGAATAGATTGGTACATACGTTACTTGCTCATTGGATGTGGATGATTGATCCCATAATCATTTGTGTGGAGACACTAAAGCAAGTATGTAGGTGCTTATTGGAGAATAAGTTCACTGAACGTAGCTCGCTAAAGAATACTTAATGGAGTTTTACTTGCCTTCCAATAGGAATTCCTATAGTGATAGTAGTACAAGTGATCCTTAGACTTGAGATCATCACAGTACCTTGTGTATGATGAGTTATACGTTGACATGTCACTTAAGACCCTTAGGGTCTATCAAAGGGTATGTTTGGGTGTAATAAGTTATATATGGAGATAATGAATGATCAATAAAGAATCTACCACTTTAGTAAAAGAAGAGATATGTCCTACGTGATTCAATAAATGACAACCCAGGAATCCTTGGCCAAGGTGGAATGAAATTAGAAAGAAATTTCTAATTTGCATTATTTGGAGTTGTGCATTTAAGGATCGAAATACATATAATTAAATAAAATAAGACTTGACAATAATTTTATATCTTATATTTAATTAGAACATTGTATGGTGGAAGGATTGAATTGTACGGTAACTATTTAGTCAAAGGTTCTTTTATGATTAATGTTGAAATATATATTATCTGTAAAGTCATTCATCGCTAAGGGGGCTTAATTACCCTTATTGTAGAATAAATGTTATTTATTTAAATGAATTATTTGTTTAATTTATTTATTTAAATAAGATCAGAATTGTTTTAATCGATTTATTCACAACCAGTTTAATATGGAGAACCTAAAGGGTCACACCATAAAAAGAATAATATTTATTAAAGAAGCTAATGGCATAATCGTAATAATAAGTTAAGTATATTTAATTTAATCTATGGTGATAGAATAAAATAAATAACTTATAATTTATTATTTAATATTTTAGAAATATTAAATATAAATTAATAAGAGGAGTCTTATTATTATTATTATTATTATTATTTAATTTCTAAAGGATTTTGATAATTAATTAATAAGATACTCTCTCATATATATTCCTAATATAATTAGGAGGCTAATTAATTAAATGAGTTTAATTATTCCCAATAGGATTGAGAAACCTAATTAATTAAAAGGGTTTAATTAATTAATATGAAACCCTAATCCTAAATAGTTTAGGAGGGTTGCCTACATCTATACATAAGAAAGTCTTATTATGGAACAAGGTTACACACTTTATTCTAAGAGTTGGGAGAGTATACTTTTTCTATAAACATAGAAACTAGGATTTTGCCAAACACCCTTCTTCTTGAATTCTTGTTCTTTATTAGTGGATTACCTCTAGAGGCCAAATACTTGGGTGGCTAACGTTGATCAAAAGAAGAAATCAACCCGGTAGATTCAAGTTGAACGCAAAAAGGATTTGGAGTTGAACTCGTACCCGAGGAAGCTAGAATCTTCGAACGTATGAATCTTATTCCTAATCTTTTTTTAATTAATAACTGTGCATAAAGGACGATCCGGGTATATGGTTTGTAAAATTTTAAAACTTTGATTTATCATGCTTTCACTTATTTTATGCAATTTGATCACGTTCATGAATCTTATTAATATTACAAGCATAACTAGCTCAACAAGTCTAACAATATATAACACAACCACAAAATCAAGAATCATATGATTTATCTTCGATAACTGAACAAATAGTTGTTAGGTTTGTAAGATTAAAATAGCATGCAACAATTACATACATAGCTGCGGAAGTGTAAAAAATAGAGTTTTAAAATTTTACAAACCATGAACCCAGATCATCCTTTATGCTCAATTATTAATTTAATCTAAATAAATGAAGAATGAATCATACCCTTCAAGATTCGTGCTTCCTCAGGTACGAGTTCAACTTCAATCATTTCCTTGTTCAACTTGAATCTACGGGGTGTGATTCCTTCCTTTGATCAATGTTAGCCACCCAAGTATTTGGCATCTAGAGGTGATCCACCAAGGATAAACAAATATTAAGAAGATGGGTTATTGGCAAAGCCCTAGTTTTTTTTTTCTCTCTCTAAAAAAGGTGTGTTCTCCCAACAATTGAAATTGTATTAGTCCTTAATTAAAATAAGACTCATCTAATTTATAGATGTAGGTAACCCTTCTAACCATTTTAGGATCAGGGTTTCATATAATTTAATTAAATCTTTTAATTAATTAAGCTTCCTAATCTTATTAGAAGCAATTAATTAAACTCCTTTAATTAATTTACCTCCTAATCTTATTAGGAATATGAAAGAGTACTTTTATTAATTAATTCTCAAACTCCTTTAGGAATTCAAATTAATAGTAATAGTAATAGTAATAATAAGACTCCTCTTATTAATTTATATTTATTATTTCTAAAATAGTAAATAATAAATATTAAGCTATTTAATTTATTTGATCATCATAGATTTAATTAAATACACTTAATTTATTATTATGATTATGTTATTTTCTTCTTAAATAAATATTCATCCTTTTATGGTGTGACCCTTTAGGTTCTCCATATTAAATCGGTTGTGAATAAATTAATTAGAACAATTCTAATTTTATTTAAATTAATTAATTAACTATTAATTTATTTAAATAAATAATATTTATTCTACAATAAGGGTAAGCACCCTTAGCGCTCAACGACTTTCCAGATAATATAGATTTCAACATTAATCATAAAAAAACCTTTGAGTAAATAGTTTTCGTACAATTCTTTCCTTCTACCATACAATGTCCCAATTAAATATAAAACATGGATTTATTATCATGTCTTAGTTTATTTAATTATATGTATTCCGATCCTAAATGCACAAACTCCAATAATACAAATTAGAAACTACTTTCTAATTTTATTCTACCTTGGCCAAGGAAAACTGAGTTGTCATTTATCGAATCAAATAGGACATTCAGGTCTTTTACTAGAAGTGGTAGATCCTTTATTGATCATTTATTATTTTCTTGTATAATTAATTATACCCAATCATACCCTTTGATATACCCTCAGGGTCTTAAGGGACATGTCAAAGTATAACTCATCATATATAAGATATTATGATGATCTCAAGTCTAAGGATTACTTGTACTACTATCACTAAAGGAATTCCTATTGATAGGCGAGTAAAACTCTATTATGTATTCCTTAGCGAGCCACGTTCAGTGTACTTATTCTCCAAAAAATACCTACATACTTGCTTTAGTGTCTCCACATAAATGATTATTAGATCAATCATTCTCTTCAAAAGAGCAAGCAACGTATGTACCAATCTATCCGGATTCACTAATCCCCTATTTAGTAATCCATCGATTGAGAACAATTTTAGTTTTAAGCTATCTAAGAATTTAGATCTCATTAGCATGATCATCACATGATTCTAAAAGCATTGCTTAAAACTATGGGTTTATCACATTTAAATATAACAACATTATGTAGATAATATAAACGCCTTTAAATAAATAATTCTTTTATTAATAAATGAATAAGATTGTTACAAAGTAAATATTTCATCATATCAAATATAATTGGCATTTGTGCATACTACTTTCAATCTCCCACTTGCACTAAAGTCAATCGTCATAGTAGCTAATACCCATCTTCTTTAAGTGACGATCAAACTGCTGTTTTGTTAAATCTTTAGTAAATGGATCTGCAATGTTGTTTTTAGTGTCGACACGCTCTAGGGTGACATCTCCTCTTTCAATGATCTCTCTAATCAAATGAAACCGCGGCAACACGTGTTTGTATTTCTGATGAGACCTGGTTCTTTGGCCTGTGCAACAGCTCCGTTGTTGTCACAAAATAAAGGTACTGCTCCTCTAATGCTAGGAACTACGCCAAGTTTAGTTATGAACTTTTTCATCTAAACAGTCTCCTTTGCAGCTTCACTTGCAGCTATGTACTCTGCCTCTGTCACTGAATCAGCAACTGTTTGCTGCTTGGGACTTTTCCAACTCACTGCGCCACCGTTTAAGGTAAATACATACCCCAAAATGGATTTACTATCAACTTGATCTGTTTGAAAACTTGAGTCTGTATAGCCCTCTAGTTTAAATTTAGATCCACCATAGACAAGAAATACATCCTTAGTTCTTCTTAAGTACTTTAGGATATTTTTCACTGACTTCTAATGCTCTTCTCTTAGATTTGACTGATATCTGCTCGTTACACTAAGTGCATGAGCGACAGCTGGTTTAGTACATATCACACCGTACATGATAGATCCTATTGTTGAAGCATAAGGAATCTTACTCATATGGTCTCTCCCCTCTAGTGTCTTTGGGGCCTGTTTCTTAGATAGATGTATTCCATGACTCATCGACATAAGATGTAAGAACCCAGATTTTTGAGAATTATTAAAATAAGAATTTAATAAAAGAAAATTCTTATTAAATGATATGTTGTGTGATATTGTATTGCATAAATGATTATGTGTTATGCAATATGGGATTTTGTGTGTAATGAATATATTAGTAGTATATTTTTATTATATGTAAATAAATTATGGGAGTAATTTATTAAGGGAAATGAGATGGAAAAACTTAAAATAATTTATAATATTAAATTATTTTAATGTGATAATTGGTGACATTAAATATACTTAATTTATAACCATAATTTTATTAAAGAAATCATATATTACATTATTGAGTGTAATGTATGCATGCTTTAATGTAATGAATATATTATTATATTTATTACAGTTAAATTGTTGTTAAAAATAATTTAGAGAATGGAAAAAGAAATAATTAGTTTAAGTATACAAATATTATGGTATACTTTAAATAAAGGATATTAAAATAAATTCTATCATTGAATTATTTTAATAAAGAGAGAATATTATTTTAATTATATATGTAATTAAATTGATATAACCAATTGATAATATGAGAGAATAAAATTATTATTTATTTTCTATATGTGATGTGGGTACATGTGTGTTACATGAATTATTAGCAAGGTAATAGATATATATTATATATATTTATTATGCGAGGGAATGAAATTGTTGAGAATAATTTGAGTAATGAATTAAAAGAGGTGGTTTAAGTATATAATCATTATATATACTTTACCTAAGAATATTAGAATAAATTCTTATATGAAGTTATTTTAATAAGGCAAGGATATTATATTTATTATAATATTTTAAAGTAGTATGTAAATTCTTAAATGAATTTATGTTAATGAGACAACGATATTATATTTATAATAATATCTTGATGAGATAAATAATTGTATTTGTATGGGAATTATGTGTAGCATATTTATTTTGTAATTATAAAATAAATATGTAATTAAAGCATATTATGTTATGTTTTATCTTGAAAATATACCTTTTATATGCTTCCAAGAAGGAAAAATATTTTAGATGGGTGAGTTAGTAACTTAATAATCTAGTTACTAATTATTGAGTAACTTATTTATTCAATAAAAGTTTTATTAAAATAATTGGGTGTTTTAATTAAATAAGCCAAATTTTCCCCTTGTGTTGCCGTGAGTGGGAGGGAGAGAGTAGTGACCAAGAAAAGTTCTTGGGCTCCAAGTTTATTTGCTAAAAATAAATAAATTGAGAGTTAAGCAATTCTTTTCTCTTCATGGTGTTGCCGAGTACTCCATCTCTCTCTATAGCAAAATTTTGCTCTCTCATGCCAACAACATGAAGCCGTGACCCTCCTTCAGTTCCAATTTTTCTCGAGAATTGAAGCTACAAAGGTGTTTAAGAGTTGAAGACAAGCTAGCTAAGGTATATAACTAATTCTAGCTATGTTTGAATTATGAAATTCAAATCATAAGCTAAGTTAGTTAATAAATTTTTTAAAGTGAAATTAGTTAGTAAAAAGGAATTGTTTGGAATGGGCTATTGTCTATAATTATGTTATTTGACAATAGGAATTGTAACATTTTTTAATTGTTACATTAGACTCAAGGAAGCTAAGAATTTAGTTTTTCAAATAGTTAGTAAGCTAACTAGTTTGAATTAATTGTATATGTATTGGAATTGATTATGTAAATGAGTTTTGATTATGGAATTAGAGACTTGGTGGCTAGGTTTGGTTGTGGGAGCTATAAGGAAGAAAATTATGGAATACCCACAATCAAATCGCTAAGAAATCAAACGAAAATGAGAACGCACGCATTATGTTTGTAAAAATTCCTTAAAAAGCTAAAATGGCTAAAAGTTTGGAATTTAACAGAGCCGGGAACTTAGACGAGTCTTATTATGTAAAATAAGATTTATTTGTGAAGGAAATCAGATTAGAACGAGTCGAGACGAGTTTTGGATGTCAAAACAAAACGTTCGAAAGTTAGTGGACTGCTGCCCCTAAATAGAAATCTTCGAGGTTAGCTAGATTAATTAGCAAATTCTGGCCTTTTGGTATGTGATAGTACACTGAATAATCTTTTCATAGACTCCGAAACGAACTAATTCCGATTTCGGAGCAAGGAGTTATGACATTTCAAAGGAGGCGTGTCGAATCTGTCCAAAACGGGAAATCTAATTCGTGTTAGTCCCTTTGCGCGGGTTTTCTGGAATTTTGTGTCTAGAATTTGAAAATGGTCAAACAACAAAAGTTGTAGCCCGGAAGTTAGCTTCGCGTGGGCTTAAGAATCGCTCAAAAATATTTTAAAACGAAAAAGTTATGACTATTTTAGCGAGAGAGGGTAAAGCTGAAACTAAATTTAAAACTGTTACGGGTGGACATTTTTTGGGCCTGTTTCAGACTGCCTATGGGGTCCGAAATTGTTTGTTTATATTTTTAAAAATAGCCCACTACGGTACCTATAACATATCCAAATTTGAAAATTTTCTGATAAACGAGCAACGCGTAAGAAATTCGCGAAGTAGGCAGCAAGGCAACCGGAGCAGCAGCAGCGACTGGCAGCGGCCTCGCGCGCCTGCCCAGCGGCGTGAGCTGTGCTGAGTGTTGTTTGACGTCCGTTTCAAGCGCTGTTTTGATCGATTTTCATGATTCGTTTTCGTAGTTTGAAATTTTTCTAAAATACTATGACATAAGATCTATAACATGCTAGAAATTTTACTGTTATTGGACTCATGGTTTGAAAATTAAAAGGCGAACAGGCTTGTCAGAACTAAAATTTGGGCGACGCCGAGCGTCGACGCGTCAAGCGATTTTGACGTTCGACGTTCCGAATCGTATTTCGATGAAATAATAAGTTACAATGAATCTAAGAATATCCTATAGGACAAGATTTGACTATAAATGATATTTTATTCTAAGAAACTTCCTTTCGGGCATAAATAAAATAGTAAAAATATGTAATAAATATAAATTTACATATTTAAGCAAAATAAAAACCAAGGTTGTCTATAAAATTATTTTGTGGTGGAACAAAGAGCGAGAAACTTTTAAAATTTTTGTATTAATCATAAAAATGATATTTTGAGGTTTTCGGAGTTCAAATTGAGATTTTTAAGCTGATATTTATGTAACGAAGTATATACATACATACATACATACATACATACATACATACATACATACGTATATATATGTGTGTGTATATATATACATCGAGACATAAATATATATACATAAATTTTGTTTTACAAATATTCGCATTTTAGCTATATATATATATATATATATATAAGGTAATGGTCTGAGTTGACTCATGAGTGGATAAAAAGATATAATGATTATTTAAATTATGAAATAATATAGTAAACTGAGTTTTTACTATAAAGATATATAATATTTGTTTAGAACCTGAATTCGCAAATAAAGGCAAAATATATTTTTAAAGTGAAATATAAATGATTTAAGGTTCGATATGTAAAATATTTACATGTTAAACTGTGAGGGACCTTTATTTGGCGTAAAAAGGTTAAAACGAATTAAGTTTGTAAATAAACTAATATTCGTTTTGAGTAAGAATAATTAACATTAGTTTGTATAAAACTAATAATTATTATTAATGAATATGCATGCATGTTTTGTAACATATTCAATTAATCTAATATGTGTGCGCATGTAAATATAATTCTGTAGGAATTGTGGAAAAACTCTAAGTTAAATTTTAGCGGTAATCTCCAATCTAGGCATGTTTTTCAGTTCTGTTATGTTTGTGGATTAAATTTGATTATGTGGTAAGTTACGTACCATGCTTTATGAATTGTTAAAGTCAAAATATGACTAAGTCAATTGGGTTATAGAACTCAATTTATATGTAATCTGTGATAACATGTATTGTATGAGAATGTGAAATGTAAAAGGCATGTATAAATGTATTGCATGAAATTATATTGCATAAATGATATGCCTAGTAGAAGAATTATTGATGCATGAATATATGCATTGCAAAGAATTATTACTGCATGTAGAATATTATGCATAGTAAAGAAAGTATGTTAAATATGGTGAATATAGAATTGTGTGCTATGTGAAACATGATAGACTGTTAAATTTGCTAGGCCGTCGAGCTCAATCTTGCAAACATAAATATTTTGCAGATTAACGATGTTATGCAATATTACTTGTTATTCGGATGATGAAGGTTGAACGATGTATGAAATGAATACATTTCCTTGAGTTAGAAATGGTACAAAGCTATGCTTGATGATTTTGATATATGTAACTAGCAGCTAAGTGTAGATTAAAATATTCAATAAAAAATATTTATTCTGGATGTATTGTAATGAATACTTTATATAAAAAAAAAATTAAAGTGATATAGTGACATTACTATATAAGAAAGAATTTATATTGAGAATTGAGTTGTATATTTATATATAACTTTGATAGGAGAAATCATTAACTAAATATGATTTCATTATAAAAGAGAACCGTAAAGGTTGAGTTTCAGGGAACAAATGAATGGAATAAAAGAAAAATAAATTTATTCCGTATTTTTAGCTATTTTAACATTACATATTGTTTTAAAGCTAGAAAAAGATAGTATTAACGCACAAGATCGGGGAGAGAAATAGTTCTGATTTTGGGGTCGTTACAGTTGTTACAAAGCTAAGGATTATAAACCTTAGGTAAGTGAATCTTAGGCTATAATCGTAAGCAAGGTAGACGAAAAAAAAGAATGTTAAGTTTAAGTAGTGGTACAGTTATACTCTTTAATGTTGATGTAACGCCCCCAAAATAGGTCCAATCCACCCAACCCATTCTGGGTCGCCACGAAATACACTCAACAAAAATTTTAAATATAAATCTTCAAATTCTAACTTTTAAACTGTCGTAGAAAATACGACCACAATTAAACTGTGAGTTTCAATACAAATACAGTGCCCATAACCCAAATCAATAATACATTACAGAAAGGTACAGTCAATAACTGTTTTAGGAATTAAAATCTTTGGAAAATGCTCAAGGAAACCTTTGTACATGGGAGGCCATGCGTCTAAGTTATAATAGATATCGTAGGACTCGAGAATTATCCTTGGTTGACCCAATAGACCCCAAAGAAAAACGAGAAGACTACTATCTTGTTCATTCCAATGGTGGGTCTTCTCTTGCCATATAATTATCTCTGTTGTCTCAAACTGAGAATTATATTCTAACCGTACTCCAAGATTATATAGGTAGTGTTCATGGATATAATCAGCAAGTGGATGTGCACAACTATGTCTTATGATAACCCGAAGTCGTAGGTGATCAGACATCTTGTATGATAGTGACAAAACACCCTTCCAAAGTTGGGTTTACCTCAGCCTATTTGGTTCACCAAAATCAACTGTTAAAATGATGTATAAAATACGACAAACACATTTTAAATTCTCAATATAATTATTTTCATACTGTTTTATGAAAAACCTCAACAGCTATAGATCATCGTTCTATTCCTCTGTTATCCCCGCTCGACCCCGTTATACTCTTATTACCTGAAAGGAATTGTGAAGCAAAAGGGTGAGCACAAATAGCCCAGTAAAGAATATCATGACTAAAGATAATTAAATTATCAATAGTCTTCATCAGTGATAAATCAGAGATTTATAACATATGGTAGATGATAAAACTTTTCAACCATAGTTGCAGCGGAACGAACAATCCATTAGAAGAGTCAAATAGATCATAATGTCTATTATCATCTCCATGTTAAAAGTCCACCAACAATGTTTTATTCCTGTAACATCAATCAACAGTTCCTGTCCACAATCAGATGAATAATTCATAATCATAATTGTGTTGCTAAATTTCTCTTTGCACCCAGGACGAAGATAACTTTCATCACCTGTCTTTACCTGAAACACCAAAGATCATGGTTATACCAAATCACAGTTCCTGTTCATAATCATGCTAATCAATTCATCTTTGCACTACGGGCCAAAGATATTCAACAATTAATCATTCATATTTGCACTACAGGCTAAAGATATTCATCAATAACTCATCTTTGCACTACAGGCCAAAGATATTCACAAATCAACCGCTCATCTTTACACTACAGACCAAAGATATTCAAATCTCAAATAAATATCTAATCATTTCATAATTTATAGAAACAACATTTAGAACTATGTTGATCAATTCACCTTTGCACTTAAGCTAAAGATATTCAATTGTAAAATCAATGATCATGATCATACCAGTCAACAATTTATCTTTGCACTACTGGCCAAAGAGAACCCATAGTCATGATCATACCACTAATCTACTCATCTTTACACTCAAGTCAAAGAGAATTTTCATCATCCGGATTATAAAAATGTTATATATGAGAATAAGAACAATATGATCCAATTGTCAATATGATTACCAATTGTGGAAGTAAAATTCAAGAATAAAGTTTAAAATATGGATCCGATCAAAGATAGGAACCTTAACAGACAACTTGGACAAATAGAAGAAAATTTAATTTTTCGGTGAATAGTACCGTATACGTGAATAGTGCCGTATACATGAATAGTATCGTATACGTGAATAGTAACCCCGACATAAAAAAGATAGAAATTTCATAAGAAAAATCATACTTTGTGAATAGTATTCGTGAATAGTGCCGTATACATGAATAGTGCCGTATACGTGAATAGTAACCTCGACAGAAAAGGTAAAAATTTCATAATAAAATTCATACCAATATTTCGATGAAATGATATTTAAATCAATAACATCATTTACGAAAAAAAATAACATCCCTTACCATCCCTTACCTCAGTATAATACTCACTCTGTCTGGATTATCGGATATTATGCTGACGAAAATTTGCGCTGAATAACAACACTCAAAGTATCTAAATACTCACAAAAATACGCTCGATATTATAGAGAGAGAAAACTTCTGATTCTGTGTGATTTTCAATTCTAACCTAAGCACCCTATTTATAGGAAAAGCTTAGGATGTCAAAGTAGACTAAATTAATAAAATAATATTTTTTAAAAAAAATTTCCAACCGCCTCCAAAGAAAGCCATTAGCATTCACCAACCAAAAGTGGGGCCCACCATTTTATAAAAAAAATATTTATTTTCCGAAACTTCAATAATTCATAATAAATAGCCCTTTTATCAGAAAAATACAAATTTTATGTCCTTTCATAGGAAATTTAATTCTCTACAACTTTGTAGAAGGAAGTTTTTCCAAATTCCAAACATAAATTATCCGAAATCCATAAACGGATGATTTTCCACACCAAAACACAGATAAAAACACATCAGCACTAATTCCTTCTTTTATATCCACAAAATAAATATTTCCTTATCATATAAATCAATAATTAATTATTCACAAATAATATTACAGAACTACAATATTGACAACCAGGTCGTTCCCAGAAAAGAGGGGACTTTCCGATAAGGATTTTTCCTTACTGGCACGCAATTAGATTAACCTATCCCTTTTCCTCGACAGAACTTCCTTAGACATTGCCAATAATGCTATCTAATAATATTATTCAAATAATATGAATTATTGAGTTGATAATGTGAAATACTGTGCAGTGACAATTATTGAATCAATAATACAAAATATCAACCGTAGCAATTATTGAATCAATCATATAAAATAGCAACGTAGCAATTATTGATATAAAATATCAACGTAGCAATTATTGAACCAATACAATATTATGCAATTATTGAATCAATAATATAAAATATTAAATAGTAATTACTGTAACAATAATTGAGTAAATGCTTTCTCACGTAAGAATCAATAATTCAAAATACTGTGCAATACCGTGTGCTACTGTGCAACACCGTGTATTACTGTATTTTAACCACCGGGTATTTCAACAGTACTAACGGTAACAACTACGCCGTTATTTTATAAAAAGGTTATTTCTGTCGCTTTCTATATACGACAATTATTCCGTTGTGGGGCCCACAAATAGCTGCGCTGTCGTACGAATATTTCCCGACAACAAGAATATTCCACGACTAAACGAATATTTTATAACCACTTGCTTACTTTGCAAATTTTGCATATTTCACCCTTAACTTTAAACTTTTATCAATTTAACCATTTACTAAATAGAAAAATTGAATACTTTTATTTCATAAAATCTGGGGTCTTACAGTTGATGTATAGTATATGGGTTAAATGATTCATTCAGGGAGCGGAGGTATATATGAACTAGCCACCGATCTAACTTGCTGTGAAATACAGTGTAGACGAGACGGGAAACTAATTTGTTAGTTGTTTGTGGGAAACCACTCAGCTTACTATATTGAACGCTGTTAGAGACGATATTTATACCGAGTATAGAGTTATAAATATGTATGATGAAAAGATGATTCTTTTCACATACGTAGATGAATAGGATGAGTTAAGTCCTAGAAATATTATAAGAAGAAGATGAGAATGACGAGGAGTAAACTCGAATAAAATATTGAGCACTATGAATGAAGTTAGAAATTCTTAAAGGAAGAATTGATAAATAAACAAGCAGATTCAAAGAAGAATCTTAAAAGGCAAGGAGTAAAGGATCAGGGGACACCTAATTCAAATAATCATAAATAATATGATTAGTGAAGAAAGAAAGAAGATCGTAGAAATTAAACGATCATAGAATGAGAAAGAATCGTAATATAACACGATTATGAGATAAGATCACAACGTGATCTGATCAAGTCAAAGAAAGATAGAAAGTCAATTAAATGATTGAAAATTTATAGCTGAATGACTATATGAAAATGGTACTATGTAATAGTACAAGAATAAAACTCGAAAAGAGTTATAGATGATGAAATACAAATTAAATAAAATTTGTATTGAGCAAAGAATAAGATAAGATTTGAAATTCAAATAAGGCACACTTAGAATGGGGGTTGAATAAGTGTGGGAACAAACTATGACCAATTTTTGAACTTGGAACAAACTATAGAATTCAGCCTACTATATTAATGAATTCAGCCTGTTGAAGTGAGTATATGTTTTTATTGTTGAATGAAAATAGCTTGCTGAATTTATATCTTTGTAAAAATACTAGGTGTTAATAAATTTTCTTTAGATAATGAAAATATCCAAATTTTGATTATCAATACAATTAAATAACTTTTTTGAGCAAATAAGGTAAAGCAAGTATTAAGATGAACACCAAGATTTTTACGTGGTTCAGCTATTACCCTCTATAATAATACCCTAGTCCACGTCCAATACCAACTAGTATTGGAGATGTAGACACTCGAAATTTTTTCTTGCCCCAATATTAACATTGTAGGAGGGCAAAGTCGTCAATCAAAACCAACCCCGGTCCCGACTCCATGCTTTAAATCCAAACCCGGCCCCAATGCCGGTCCTCCAGTTCAAAACCTGACACCAATGCTGGTCCTTTAACCTAAATTTGATCCCCAATATCAATAAACCTAAATTCGTCCCCAATATCTATAAACCTAAATCCGATCCCTAATATCGGTAAACCTAAATTCGTTCCCCAATATTGGTAAACCTAAATCTGATCCCCAATATCGGTCAACCTAAATTCGACCCCCAATATCGGTAAACCTAAATTCGATCCCCAATATCGATCAACTTAACTCCGATCCCCAATATCGATAAACCTAAATCCGATCCCCAATATCGATAAACCTAAATCTGATCCCCAATATCGATAAGCCTAAATCTGATCCCCAATATCGGTAAACCTAAATCCGATCCCCAATATCGATAAACCCAAATTTGATCACCAATATCGGTACACCATTCAGCTCCGATCACCAATGTCGGTACTCTAGTCAAATTTGATCACCAATGTCGGTACTCCTGTCAAATCTGATCACCAATGTCAGTACTCCATTCAGCTCCAATCGTCAATCGAACCGTCAATCCAACTCCGACCGTCAATCGGACCGTCTATCTAGTTTTTATCATTAATTGGACCGTCAATCCAACTCCGATCAGTCAATCGGACCATCAATCCAACTCCGATCTCCAATCGAACTGTCTATCTAGCTCTGATCGTTAATCAGACCGTTACACCAACTCCGATCGTCAATCGAACAGTCTATCTAGCTCTTATAGTCAATCGGACCGTTAATCCAACACTGATCATTAATCGAACCGTTAATCCAACTCTGATCATCAATCGGACCGATAATCCAGCTCCGATTATCAATCGGATCGTTAAATCAACTCCGATCTCTAATCGGACCTCAGATCAACCCCGATCTCAATATTAGGCCGTCGCTCAAACCCGGTTACCAATATCGGGACAACCACAGCTCTGATTAATCATATCGAGATGTCAACTCAGCCCCGGTCTCAACCCTGGAGGTACAGATTAGCTCCGACAGCAACCCGAGAAGTGCAAGTCATTCCCGACAGCAACCCGGGAAGTCAGGACAACCTCAAGAACAGACCTGAAGCATCACAACACCTCCAAAAGAAAACCTGGAATGACCACGTCAACTTTAGGTGCAACACTGAGGACAAACAGGCTCGATTGGGATCCAAATCTTGGAAACAAGTCCTGGAAGTCGACCAAAGGCCGTGCTGACACTACAAGCAGCCCCGGGAGGGGCAAAATGGTCATTTTCTCAACTCTCAGTCGATTCAATCAAACTCAAGCCAAACTGCTGCCAATAAAGTCAGAACAAACCATAACGACGATCTCGAGTACAAACAGCGCAAGACAGCTCAACGGATAAATTGTGGGGAATCTAAGACCTGGGTATGAACCCGTCTTCTTGGGACCCGAAAAATATTTTATCCTGTGTCATTGCGACACTCTCAGCTAGGGCTTTTCGAAAAGGTATCGCACGCCTCAAACGGACGCTCCGATAAAAAGTTAGAAAGTTTCGACTTCGACTGTGCGTTATCTGGAGTGCACGTACTTCGAGACGATAGAACCCGACACCGCAGGCCCCACTAGGGGAGACGCATCTCTACCTGTGGTAGCATCAGGTAGATTGGAGGCTCCTTAGCATATAAATAAACGTGTCCCCCCTTCATTTTCAAGAATTTCAAAATGCAGCGAAGCCCAGCTAGTTTGGTTTTCTGACTTTTACACCTCTTCCAAACCCAAATATTTTCACTCTAACACGTAGTTATACCCATATACTACCACATATCAGAAAATAACTAATAGATTTGGACGTATAGAACCTACGATTTGGCAAAAAGCCCGTGTAGCAGCCCATTGTAAGTATTTTCACGATACGAAAGTGAATACTACTTCTTCGTACTTTTATACACTTGTACGTTAAGTTTAGTTTTCTAAAAATGCCCGGAACTTAGTTTTGTGGCAGTTTTTGTCAAAATTTGGTACATTTTTGTACATAAACTGATTTTCTGGCATTTCTACAACTCGTATTGACGATCTGTCAGCTCCAACAGCTTCAATGCACTAAACTCTTCGTTTTGGCAACTTCGCCGGACTGGGTTATCTTCCCAGTCCGGGTTTGGCCCTTTTTTGTATATATTTAACTGTGTATATGCTAACATTTCAATACTGTCAAGCCCAAATATCAAATCCGAGGTAGTTTACCACATATATATATATATATATATTTACGCATATATAAGAAATTTTCACCATCACTGGGTTCTCTTCCCTGTCTTGGTTGACTACATTTCTGTAAATATATATATATACATATATTTTAATTCCAGTCAGGGCACCGGCGTGAAAACCCATCGCCCTTTATACTATTTTTGCACTCTTCGCCATACTGGGTGATCTCCCCAATCACTAGTTGACTAATTTTCTGTAATTTACATTCCAATCTGGTCTGGACTATTTCGTGGCCTTTATACTATTTTTGCACACCTCACCATTACTGGGTTATCTTCCCAGTCCCTGGTCGACTAATTTTCTGTACATTTACATTCCAGTTCGGCCTGGATCATTCTGTGGCCTTTTTCCTGTTTTTATATATATTTATGCATATATAAGCAGCCTTCACCACCACTGGTTCTCTTCCCAGTCTTGGTTGACTACGTTTTTGTCAATATATATATATATATATATATATATATATATATATATATTTCAATTCCAGTCCAGACACTAGCGTGAAAATCGATTGCCCTTTACAGCTTATATATATAACTGTATATATATATTGCTTTACTCGCTTTCTATTCAACTACTGCCTTAAATATTCATTTTATATGAATTTGCACTGACATATCTGTGGGCGGACTAGATTTATTTAAATCTCCCCAATTCTAGTTTTCAAACTGTTCAAAACCTCCAGATTGAACCGGGAAGCTAGAATGGTTGAGATTTCCTTAAATCTAGCTTTCTTTCTAGTTTCAGCTTCAAAAGCAACCTCGTATCCCTTAGATCGCTATCTAGTGGGAATGAGACGCTTCGGCAGTACGTACCGGGATTTACTGAATGAATCCTCGATTCTGGCAATATGGGGATATTTATCTGTTTCTGTACAAATTTGAACTGTGCAGGTTTTGGCTACTCATATGTGAGCCTTGGAATCGTGAGATTCATGATCAAACTAATCAGAATCTGATTCCCACGATGGACAACTCTGATTTACAAATGTACCCTACCAGTTTTTCTGTAGAAATGTACATGTAAACAGACCTTAAAACGGTTATTCGGATTTAAGGTCTCAATATAATGAAAAAATGTGAATTGCCGTGTCAGCGTCCCTCCGATGGTTTTCATGCCCATGAGGAGACCGACACTTGTCTATTTTGTGGTCGAGGATGCTTCGTAGCCCGATAAATCACCATTCACATGCAGCCTTAAGGCTATAAAGATAAAATTGGAAGTATCAACAGGCTTCAATTCCTATGTTAGCGTAAGAGTTTGATAAACCAGCTTTCAAAACATCATTTTCAATTCAATCAATAGAAAAGCTTTTCAACGAAAATCAAATTAAATGCTTTTGCAAATTAAATCAAAGACTGATTTTCAAATCAAATCAAACCCTTCGTATATAGGTTCAACGAAGCAAAGCACTACTTTCAAATCAATCAAATCAATAGGCCCAATTTTCAAACAGCATTCACTCACATATTCCAGTTTTAAAGGGAAATATTGAAAAGATGCGATACCGTGTTTACACGGGAGTCGTGGGGTGCCTAACACCTTTCCCACACTTAACCAAGCCCCCGAGCTCAAACTTTGTTTTCAAAGATCAAGTTTCGACAGTGTCCAGCAATTGGGCCTCTTTCAAACAAAACTCGGTTGAGTTGGTACAACCATTTCAAATCTACCAACTAGCGACTCTGTAAAACGTTCAAATCGTCGATATGATACATATTGGCCTTTTTCCTAAAAAACCCTTCAAAACCTTTTACCTAAATAAAAAAAGTGAGGGTAGAGAGAACTTAGGAAAAGAGATTAAAAGATCCGGGTTGTCACCCGACCCGCGGATTTTTTAAACAGACGTCGACAGGTGGCGACTCTGCTGGGGACAGTAGAGGGCTTAGGCCACTTTCAAATCTTTTCAAATATTTCCCTTTCAAAACTATTGAATGCGTGAAATTCTGCGTCTCCACAGTCAATGAATGAGTGAATGCTGCGTCTTTACATTGAATGAATGTGAATGAATGCTTTTTCTGCTTTTCAGTGTTTCACAACCATATTTAGTGCTTCGCACCCATGTCATCATATGCACAACGGTGAGGCACGATGTATGTGAATGTATGTTGTGTGTCCCTCTCACAAGGAGGATAACCCGGTCGATGTTAAGTAATGTCTCTGTGGATGACTAAGTCTCTATGGCTCATGAAAATGCACCACCCAGATTCGCTCCAGTTGAACGATCGAATTAATTTCCCCTCTAGTAGATTGCGATGATTGGGAACCTTCATGCTGAAAACAAAGCAGCGAGAGTAACCTAGGATAGGTCAGCCTCTGATTAACCGAATTCGAAGGGAAGCTTCTTCATGCCTTCCTATTTCAATTCCATGTTAAGTCTCCAATTACCGAGGAGCACAATGTAAATATCATAATGAGAGATTTACTTTCCCTGTCAAAATACCATGTCATCCTGTCATCAAAATAACTAACCTCGATTTTGTAAGATAAAATCTAAAAAACACATCATGCACCCTGTCCTTGCCTACATCAGGAAATTGACACACCTACGTTTTGTTGTAGGTAAAAATTAGTCTTGTTACTAGGTCTAAATCTAAAGCACCCAGTCCATCCACGGACATGGCTTATAATGCTCAACCAGAATCCACCCAGATATCTAGGGAAGAGTTCAAAGGTTTGAAAAATCAGATAGCTGAATTAGCTGGTTTCCTACGAGAACAAAGCAAGGCCCTTAAAGGAAAACAATCTCAAGCTCACACAGAACCAGGAGCATCTGGTGGTAGTGCTGGCGGTCAAGAGACTGAGAAGGCCGAAACTCAGGTTCTTGGACCACAAAACCAAGACACGACCAACAAAACCCCTGAAATCACACCCCTCATCAAAGATCAGGAAGCTGGTGACATTATGAAAAAAGTATAACAGATGGAAGAAACCCTCCGGTCTATCGGGCCTTTGGCAGTGTCAATTACTCCGACCTCTGTATTTTCCATGGGGCTCGTTATCCCGAGAAATTCAGAACTCCCGATTTCAAGAAATACGATGGATTAGGAGATCCTTACACACACCTGAAAGTATTCATCGGAGAACTCAGATCCTATGACGAGAAGCTTCGAATGCAGCTATTCCAGAAGAGTCTAATCGGAGAGGCGAGAGCCTGGTATGCCCGTCTAGACAACTCCAAAATCCACAGCTACGAAGAACTGGCCCACGCTTTTCTTAGTTAATACAACTTCCAGTCTCAGCTGGCTCCAGACAGATATCAAATTAACAAAATCAAGAAAAAGAACACTGAATCATTTAGAGAATATGCCTAGCGATGGAGACGGGTCGCAGCACAAGTCACCCCAGCCATGACTGAATCTGAAATAGTCATGACCTTCATCGACATCCAAGAAGCTCCATATTACGAGAGGGTCCTAGCAGGCATAGGGAAACCATTCTCTGATCAAACATGGCAAAATGGCAGAAATGGGGCTCAAATCCGGGAGGATAAAAGATCTAACAGCCCTCAAAGCTGTCGCTGAGCATATCCAGTCCGAAAATTTCGGAACTAATCCCCGGAGGGTCCATAAAAAGAAAGACGAAGAAGTCTCCTTAGTCTTACAAGGACAAAATCCAAGGGGCGAGTCAAACAGTATGCCCATTCAAAGGAGGAACTATACTCCTTTTCAAAATCCAGCATAGCCTTCAAACCCTCCACTCTAGAAAAATATGGAGGTTAGGCATCGAAGAACTTTCACCCTTCTAGGGGATTCACTCGAGAACGTATTCAAACTTCTGATAGTCCAGAAGAAGATTGTTCAACTCCTTCCACCAACCAACTCTAATGGTCGGATGTTTGACCCAAGCAAGAAGTGTGCTTATCACTCTGGATCTCCAGGCCATGACACCCAAGACTGTTGGTCTCTCAAGCACAAAATACAAGACTTGATTGATAGCGGAGAGATTGTGGTCACAAAGCCTGAGCAACCCCATGTGCAGGACAATCCTCTGCCACATCATAAAGAGGAGAATGTCAACATGATCAGCACTACAAATGGAGAAGGATCCAAATACCTCCGTTATGTGGGAGAATCAACTCCATCCAGCAATAGCACCCCAGATAGTTGGGAAATATCAGAAAAGCAGTTCTTGATAGAGTAGGAGATCAAGTCTCTCAAGGAGCAGATCGAACAATTGGCAGAACTGGTCGTCTATCAGCATCAGATCACCCGAAAAATAATAAAACGGGCTAACAGATTTGACATTAATTGTCCTCCCACACTGGAGATCAATCCCATGCAAGACCATAGCCAATATCAAGAGCATGGACCCTAGACTGACAAGGGGGTCGAAGAAGCGAGTGTCCAAACTGATAGGAAATTCCTATTTCAAAGGAACTTCACCAACCTAAACCAATCAATGGAGGAAATCCTTCAAATGCTAATCAATGAGGGAATGGTTCCGGACTTGTTACCTCCATTGAACCCTTGAGCTAGAAAATTCAAACTTGACCAAATATGTCAGTACCATTCCCAGTCACCCGGCCATAACACTGAGGATTGCTAGGCGCTTTGTAACCTGATTCAAGACATATTTGAAAATAGTGACCTGATAAGGGAAAATCAAATTCTCGATCTTCCAGATAACGACACTCTTTGGATCCCCACTGTATGGAACCAGAATATAGTGGCTGTTATATCCTGCGATAGGGAACCGACCTTTAAACCATTGGTACTAACAGGGAAAGGGGTCCAAGAGTTACAAAATCCTCTGGAGGTGGCTGCACCTTAGCCTCTAATCTTGCCCTTCAGACCTCAGTATCCAATCACCAGTCTGAAGAAGGTCCCATGGAACTACGGGAGCGACGAAGGTTCCACTTCAAACATTATTACCATCCTGTCAAAGGATAATCCACTGTACCTGCCTCAGCGGGTAACCAAAGTAGTCATCAAAGCAAAAGAGAAGGTGTCTGAAGAGAAAATCAAAGAGTTCCTCAAACAGATGGGACACCATGAAATCAAAATAGTGCAAAGCTTGGAGGACGCACCTAAACAAGTGTCCATCCTCGACTTGATCCTATCCTCAACGGATCATCACAACATTCTAGTGAAAGTACTAGAAGAAGCTCATTTGCCACATACAGTGGATACCAAAATTTTTTGTCACGTGATCGAACACATTTTCAACAATAATGTATAATCTTTCACTGACGATGATATCCCGGCAGAGGGAACGTGCCACCACAAGTCCCTGTATATAGCTATAATGTCCTCTGGATATGTGATCGGAGGTGTGCTCTTCGATGGAGGATCATCCCTCAACATTTGTCCATTCGATACTTTAGAAAAGATGAAGATCAATACGAACCGGATCAAAACCAGTCATATGGTCATCCGGGCCTTCGATGGATCTCGCCGATAGGCTATGGGGAAAATAGAACTTCCTCTAGAGATTGGCCCACACATTTTTTACGTATCTTTCCAGGTGCTCAACATCGCCACCGGATACAACTTGTTACTGGGCAGACCTTGGATCCACATGACAGAGGCAGTGCCATCCACCCTCCATTAACAACTCAAGTACATTATCAACAGGAAGCCTCATTACAGTGAATGCCAAACCAGAATACCCTACCTATATACATGGGGATATGCCAGTGATCAGCATGGATGCGGGGATTGAACCTGCCAATTTTCAAGCTCTAGAGGTGAGCGATACTCAGTACCTACCTATCGGGGCACCAGCCCTAAAGCCTAAAATCTCCACCGAAGTAATGACAGTGGGGCAAGAAATGTTATCTTCGAGTTTTCAACCTGAAGAAGGGTTGGGAAAGGATAAACAAGGTATCAAGATGCCAGTCCAAATCCCAAGTCAAACCGGGAGAGCAGGATTAGGATATTCATCCGAGTCAAGCCGCCGGAACCCACATAAACATCCCAAGGCCCATGCCCACATTTCTGCTGCTAAACCTCACAAATGCCGGATGGGTGAAACCTACGAGGAAAATCCAGACTGCGGTATTAGCCTTGCTATTTTCTCCAATCATACCTGTCCATGAAAGAAAAGCCCTCAAGCCTGAGGCAGACAGCAAAATGGGAAAAGAAAAGATCATATACAAAGGACGAGACCATTCGCTAACATGAGGGTCATCATAAACTACGAGGGTATGAATGATGAGATCCCAGACAGTGACGACGAGGATCAAGTTCAAATTCCTCGCATCAAGAAGGGAAAAGAGAGCAGTTCAAAGAAGATCCCTGACCCTATTATAAAGGATGTCTCAGTCATCATCCAAGACGAGACAGATAATCACAAATCCCTGATCCTCCCGATTCATGAAGATCTGACCTTGGATAACTGGAGCAGTGTCCCTTGCCTTGGTCGAAAAGGGTAAAGGGGCAGAGAGAGTCAATCTACCCTTTAAATCATGCTTTCATTGACTACTTACTTTTGATTTCGCAGCTATAACAGCAACTTTGTCATGCTTTATAGAATGCTCTGTATAGTTAAGCAGTTGTAAATATCTGAGATAAAAGTTTTTTTGTTTTCAGGACTCAAGCGTTGGATGTGTTTGTCTCTGCTGATGAGATGCCAACCTGTCAAAATGACTACGACTTTGATGTAGAACTGAATTTCGACTTGATAGATATTGATTAAGAGGAGGAAGATGACTATGAGGTGCCCGTGGAGATCAAAGAATGGGTCGAAGACAAACCCAAACCAAACCTCGAACAAACCCCCACTATCAACATAGGAACCTCCGAAAACATCAAAGAAATCCAAATAGGTTCAAACCTCACACCCAATCAAAAAGCTGACCTGATCGAAATCCTAACACAGTACCAGGATGTATTTGCATGGTCATATGATGACATGATTGGCTTGTCTACTGATATTGTCATCCATCGAATGCCCATCAAAGAAGGGTTCAAACCAGTCAAGCAAAAACTCAAGCGATTGAAACTTGAGTGGATTCTGAAAGTCAAAGAAGAAATCGTTAAATAATTCAAAGCCAGAATCATCATGGTATCAACATACCCAGAATGGTTATCAAATATAGTTCTCGTGCCTAAGCCAGGAGGAAAAGTACGAGTCTGCATGGATTGCAGGGATTTGAACAAAGCCTGCCTCAAGGATAATTTCCCGGTACCTTTCATCCACATCCTAATTGACAATACTGCGCAGTATGGCATGTATTCCTTCATGGATTGCTTTGTTGGTTATCATCAAATCATGGTTGCTGAAGAGGACCGGGAGAAAATAGCTTTTATCACTCCCTGGGGAACCTTCTGCTATAGACGACAATCCTTCGGCCTCATCAATGCCGAGGCCACATATCAGCGAGCCATAATGACCATCTTTCATGACATGATGCACAAAGAGATAGAGGTCTATGTCGACGACATCATCATCAAATCCCGAAGGGAGGATGATCACATCGACCATCTCAGAAAGCTGTTCAACAGGTTATGTAAGTATAACTTTAAGTTAAATCCCGCCAAATGTGCTTTTGGCGTCAAAGCACATAAGCTGCTAGGATTTTTGGTGAGCAATCGGGGCATTGAGCTCGACCCTGCCAAGATCAAAGCCATTACTGAAATGCTCGTACGTCGTACAGAGAAGGAGATACATGGATTCCTAGGAAGGATCAACTTCATAAGTTGATTCATTTCACAGCTCACAACAACTTGTGAAGCTATCTTCAAGCTATTAAGGAAGAATTCCTCCACCAAATGGAATGAGGACTATCAACAAGCCTTCCTTGCCATCAAGAAGCAGCTGATCGAAGCACCGGTATTGGTACCCCCAAGGGATGGAGTTCCCTTGTTCATGTACCTGTCTGTCAATATCAATGCAATGGGCTGCATGTTAGGACAGAAAGATGATAGTAGTAAAGAAAGAGCTATCTACTACATCAGCAAAAGATTCAGCAGTGGTGAACAGAAATACACCCTGATCGAGAAGACATGCTGTGCATTAGCATGGGCTGCCATGAGGTTGCAACACTATTTACATGGGCATACGACCTACCTCATATCCCGCATGGATCCACTAAAATATGTATTCAATAAACCGATGCTGAATTGTCTACTGTCCAAATGGCAGTTGATCCTATAGCAGTTCGACATTGTCTACGTGACTCAGAAGTCAATCAATGGTCAAGTCATTGCAGGTCAATTAGCTGAAGCACCTTCAGGAGGGTTCAAGCCCCTGGAGACATATTTCCCGGATGATGGGATCATGAAAATTCAACAACTCTAGTCTGAGAATACAGTCCAACCATGGAAAATGTATTTCGACAGAGCGGTAAATATGGAAAGTGCCGGAGCTGGGGTAGTCCTCATCTCTGGTGCAGGAAAGCAGTATCCTGTGGCTACCAAACTTCAATTTGGCAACACCAACAACATGGATGAGTATAAAGGCTGTATATTTAGGTTAAAATTAGCCCAATCCATGTCTATAAAGCACCTACTCGTCTTCAGAGATTCCGAGATGGTCATCAAACAAACCACCGGCGCATATCTCACCAAAGAACTACATTTGTTGCCTTATCATCGATAGGTCCTTAAAATATCTCGGGAATTCGAAGACATAACCTTCGTTCATATTCCTCGGGGTCGGAATGACTTCGCTGATGCATTGGTAACGTTGGCTTCATTAATCCGCATATCTGATAAGAGTGGATTTCCCAATATCAAGTTCACAATTCAGAAAGCCCCGACATATGGGAATTACATTAGAGAAGTATCAGATGAAATACCTCCTGTCAAGCAGCCTTGGTATCAAGACATCAAGGAATATCTCCGTGATGGATCCACACCCGCTGGGGCAAGTTAATCCGAGCGGATGCAGATTTACAAAATGGCCATGAAGTTCTATTTGAGCGGAGATGCACTTTACAAAAGGGATGCTGGAATAGGTCTATTAAGATGCATCGATAAAGAGCAAGCCCAAAGACTTATGGATGAAATCCACGATGGAGTCTGTGGTCCACACATGAGCGGTCATTTACTGGCCAAGAAGATAATCAGAACAGGACATTATTGGATCTTTCTTAAGGCTTACTGCGATGATCACGTTAAGAGATGTTTTTAATGCCAAATACATGGAAATACCATCCACACTCCTCCGAATGAGTTGCACAACATGAGTTCACCATGGCCTTTCTCCATATGGGGAATGGATGTGATAGGTCCAGTGGAACCAAAAGCCAGCTATGGTCATCGATTCATTTTCACCATGATCGATTACTTCACCGAATGGGTTAAAGCAACCTCCTTTCCCAAAGTCACAAAAGAGGTCATTATTAGTTTCATTTAAAATAATGTCGTCTATTGATATGGACAACCGGAGGTGATCGTATTAGACAATGCCAAGAACCTGAACAATCAAATGATGAAAGAATTATGCAGCAAGTTCCACATCAAGCATCTCAACTCCATCATCTATCGGCCCAAGATGAATGGTGCTGTCGAAGCTGCCAACAAAAACATTAAGAAGATCATGCAGAAAATGTCCGCCAATCACAAGGAATGGCCTGACCTGCTGCCTCTTACCCTGTTAGCATACAAGATGTCAATGCGCACCTCTACTGAGGCTACCCCCTATTCGTTGGTTTATGGCATGGAGGCAGTCCTTCCTATAGAAGTAGAGATGGAATCTTTGCAAGTGATGATCAATGCTCAGATAGACAAAGATCAATGGTTGCAAGATCGGTATCACCAACTGTCTCTCATAGATGAAAAGAGGGCTACAACCATTTTTCATGGAAAGTTATACCAGCAAAGGATTGCCAGATCCTATAGCAAAAAGGCCCGAATTCGGCAATTCAAAGAAAATAACTTGGTGTTGAAAAATGTCCTGGCCAATTAGGATGAAGCCAAAGGAAAGTTCAGCCCAAATTGGGAAGGGCCTTTCATTGTCAAGGAGGTGTTGACAAGGGGAGCTATCAAACTACAAGAAATGGATGGGAACGAATTTCCCCAACTCATTAATTCAGACACCGTGAAAAGATACTACGTCTGAGACACATGCATACCCGCATCCGGGTCCTACGAATCAAACAGGTTCGATTTTTCACTAGAAAGCCGGAACTAAGAATGACCTGATCTCCCTACACCCGGGAGTACGTAGGCAGCCATTTCTGTTGCGGTCAAACCAAATAAAAAAAACTCAAAAACTCATCAAACCAAACTCAAAAACCCAAGATAAATACTTTTCAAACCTCCCTCCAACCAAACACCAGAACTACGAATGACCTGATCTCCCTCAACCCGGGAGTACGTAGGCAGCCATTTCTGGTGCGGTCAAACCAAATAAAAAACTAAAAAACTCATTAAACCAAACTTAAAAACCCAAGATAAATACTTTTCAAACCTCTCCCCAACCAAACAGCCTGAACTGCGAATGACCTGATCTCCCTCAACCTGGGAGTATGTATGCAGCCATTTACGGCGCGGTTGGACCTTCAAGAAAAAAATCAATAAAAGACGAGTCCCAAGACACCAAAAATCGATAAAAGCTAAATCCTATCAAGCTATCCTGATCAACAGGCCCATCTGAGATACTCCCTGACATCTCAACTGTTAGTCCATCAAGGAGAAGCTCAAGATACATCTACAACTATAAGTCATGAAAGAAGTGGTAATCACTCAGAATTGACCGTACATATCTAATCAGGGAAGTGAATCAAAACTATATATCTCTGATATATAACACTGTTTGATATATACATGATGCCATGTACATGACAAAAATAGCTGATCTAGTCTGTGCAATCCACTCAGCTACCATACATCCCAAAACCTCCACAGTTATCTGTAAAGTGGCGTTGTGGTCATCAATGTAGGCACTCATCTCGGTGACCAAACCATGAGTGTAAGATCGAAGAGCAGTACTATCAGCAATGTGGAAATCACGAGAAGCTATAGCCTCATCCCTCTCAGCAAATGCTGCATCCAGAGCAATCAAAGTCTCCTCGATCTCAATATATGCTGCATCCCTGGCCGAGAGGATCTCATCTCGCTCTACAACAGCTGTGTCTCTGGCAGATCGGAGCTCCTCTCGCTCAATCAATCCAGCATCCAAAGCGGCCCTGAGCCCATCTCTCTTCACCAAAGCTAAATCTCTGCCAGGCAAGGCAGTCAACATATGCGCTCTAGCCAAATCTCGCTCAAAGGTCATCCTGAATAGTGAGTCCGCTAAAGCCGGATCTGTCCCTACAAGAATGGTCAGGGGATCGCTAACTAATGCTGTGGTCAAAACCATGAATAACTCATCCTCAGTAGGAGAATCTGGATCCTCCATAGGCTCCTCCTCGTCGGAGTCCACAATCGGAGATAAATGAAGCTCTGCTGCTGCAACTGCTGTCTCTGCCTCCAACTATGCGGAATACTCTAGAGAACGACCCAGATGGCTACCAAAAAAATTAGCCCTCTCTCGATGAGTCTAACACTCATATACTCTAACCAAGTCGGTGGATGACATAGAAGAAGCCGAAATCCTCTGATCAGTAGACCCCTCAAAACGGTGCAAACTCTGCAGCTGATCAAACTAACACATGACTGCCAAAGGATGATAGGTAGTCACTCCCCTCAAACCCGCTAGGGGTAAGTAATTTAGGCCAGATGCATGGGTGATGAAGCTATATGGGGACGCTAGCTCTGAGCATGGAAAGATCAAGAACGGATGCTTAATATCCGACAGAGATGCCAACCATGACTCTACATCAATGCACTCCGTAAACTGAAATGAGTAAACTGTGGATGTCTCGTGAGTGAAGTAAAAACCCCGAGGCCTGAAGAATTCAATCGATTATATATAGGACATCAGCCATATATATAGCAAGACTGAGCTGCCCCGAAAAAACCCCTTTGGATGGGTACTATAATGTGTGGCGGATCTAAATATCTCAGCCAATATCATCGAGACGATAGTACTACCCTGTCTAAGGACCCAAACCACAACTACTAATCCCACGTCCAAATGATCCAAGTGAAGCGGCATATAGATGTCTGCCACAATACACATCAGCAGGATGTCTACTCTGGCCAGATGCCATACCTCTGCTGAAATAATAAAATCTCCGATATGGCTATCATAGCTATCGAGCTCGCTAAATCGATCGATCAGGAAGTCAATCGAGATCAAGTGCCCAGATACAATCTCATCCCTGATCACGCTCTGATAGAGACCGGACATCCGGGTAAACGATCTCCTCATATCACTAATAGCCGTACAAGCACACGGCAAATCCAGAGCCAACTCGGTAAATCGTTCATACTCCTCGAGAGTCAGCGTCAGCTCATACTGCCCGAAGCGGAACACCTGTCTCTCAGGTATCCAAAAGGGTAAAATGCCATCAAAAAATCTAAATGGCACATAAAAATCTGCGAGGGCCAACAAATGCCCCAACATGTGGTCCACTATCCCTCGGACTGGGTAGGGCAGGCTCTCATACCACGACCGCAATGATGTGGCCACCTCAGACGGTGGTGAATGCTCAATACGATTGACCGCAGACGACGTCATCTGTAGCACCATACCACAAGACCATCCAGAGGTCAAATCAAATCGCAGCTGTTTGAATGCATACACATGACATAATACATGCATGATGACAGTAGTATAAATATGATGCAGAAGATAAGAGATAGCAGGAATATCTACGGTAAAACTATCTACTGCAGGACATCATCCCTGTCTGACAATACAAAGCAAAATGAAAATATAGAGGGAAATGGGGCACCACCACCCAACTAATACAGTGGTCTATCAAAATGATGGCACAATCGCCGAATAGCCAAAACAGTGGCTGACCAAAAAGTATAGCTACAATAGCTATCAAAGGAAGTCGATGACATCAATGTCAAAGCGATCGACCTGCTCCATCTCCTCGGTGGATACAAAATCGCTGCTATCAGGCATGTCTTGGGGGTATAAGGGAGGATATTCCCTTGCAAACTGCTGCTAAATGGACCTGAAGAGGGGCCTGCTCCAGAGCTGGATGGGTTAAAAGAAGATGCCTCTGACGGATCTCGACCAAGATGCCTGATAAAGAAAAGGGCCTGCTCCAACTCCCTGGTCAGATCTGTTATCTGGTCTGTATGAGAAGGATCCCTAAGGAAAGCTATCCAGTCCATCATCATCACGGACCCTAGCACTATGTCTGCCATGAACTGGGTTGCACGAGTCTAAGCTCCAATAGTGCGAGGACTCCACCAGCTGCTAAATGCCTCCTGGCTGTACGGGCCATCTGATAAGGCGAAGCCATCTATGCCCTCTATAGGGATATTTGTCAATGGCACAGTCAACGGCCAATGATGCTAAGCAGGAGGGGCAATGGGAATGCGAATCTCCCCTGTAATGCTCTTAATAGAACGCTCTCTAAGATAGAGCTCCCTGCCTCCCATCGTCAACAAAGGGACTCTGCGGGTAGATAACTCAAACTCCCGGCCAGTAGGGACACCTCCCTCAAATCCGTCGGTCAAAAACTCGGATGTATACTGCGTACAGGTGATCGAACCCGCCGTCAAAAGCTCTAACTGCAAACGGGCATGAGTGAATCCCTCAGCAACAGGGACCTCCATCAAAGTGGAGTGATGCCATCGCCGTCCCCGAGGATAGGTCTCTAGACCTAGGGCAAAAGCGGGTTGTAGGCAAGGAAGCCTCTCAAATGCCAAAGCTAATCATGCAAATATCAAAAGTCCTTGGTGACTAAGACTGACAAAATAAATGCTGAAATCAAAAAGGTACAAAAAGATGTACTCACCAGCAAAAATAGGTAAAATCCTAACCAAGCCTCCATCACACCCTCCGAAAGTATGCGCATGCCATGGAGAAAATAGGCAAAGGTATAGGAGCCTAAATCATAGTCACTTAGGTGCTCTACATGTCGAGTGGCACTAATTAATGCGAAGGACATAGTAGACGAGTTGTCCGCCACAAAATAACCCCTGATGATCGACAAAAATAATCGCCTCAGAATGCGATCTCTAGCCCTCTAATCATCAGGCGGGGGCTCCTGTAAAGTCCCATCCTGGGCATCTATACTCAAGGGACCAGATCAGATCGTTCGACCCTTGAACGCTGTCGTAGGAACTCCCAGCATGGACCGGATGATAGTGGGCGTAATATCAGCTACAACAAGCACCGGCTCGCCCTCAAACTCAATGCCGGTGATAAATCTCCAATCCATAGGAGTCATCATCACCTCACAATATAGAAGATGAAGGGACTGAGTCTGGTGGAACCAGCGCTAAGACAAAGCCCTCATATACCCCCAGGGGCAACGTCGGGGAAGGATCGAGAGAAAGGCCTGAAAGCCCCAGCCATCTACGATATCCTTATAATCCTCGTGCAAAGTATGATACAGGGAGTGCACACTGAACCAGTTCCCTTGAGGCTGCGTAAAGCAGGGAACCTGCATCAAAAACCAACATATGTCAAAAACCTGAGCCCCGAGAATGGCAAAAAGGAAGAAAAATAATCCAAGAAGAGAAAAACATCAAGTCACCATGTTGGCGTGAAGAAACCTTAATGGATGGCGACTTAAGTCGCCCAACAACTCCTTTGTCTGCACAACAATGCCAGGGACCTCCGTACGTGGAGCCTGAGTGGGAACAGGAGCAGGAAAAAGAGCCTCCTCATTATTAATATCAAGTGGCTGCTCGTCCTGTGCTGGACGAATCACCGCCTCCACCAATCTATGAGGCGTCCGAGCTGGGTGAGGCTGAGGAACATCAGAAGCCCTCCTCCATCTGATACCTGAGGATACCCTGCTGGAACTACCGGGTCTATCGCTATCCACCGCATATGTTAATACTCCAAATCACCTCAGAAAGGGTGTGGTATGCCTAAACCCTATAACTTATCATTTTTAATCAGTCCAGCATATATCTCTAGGTCCTAAGACATGTATGGGTCGGTCACAAAATACCCAATAAAGTTAAAACTGCATGTTTTCAAAACCTAGAAGCTAAAAACCTGCATGGGTCAGTCAAAAATCCCTAATAAAGTAAAAAATATATATTTTTCAATGCCTAAGATTTTGGAAAAATTTCTCCAGAGTCTTCTTTATAAAATGGACTGTCCACATGCGCATAGGCATGTCTAGGTGGCCATTTAGTAGCACACCTATCCAAAAACAAAAACAGTCCATATTTTGAAAAAAAAATCAAAAGTCAGCCTCACATGGTAGCCAAATTACCATGGACATTTTTAGTTGAAAATCCAGGCTCACTAGGCCTCAAAAAGGATGACTAAACTGATCAAAAAGTGCAAAATAACACTGTCTCAGAACCTGAATTTTTTTACATCCAAACGTGCATTACAGTAAGATATGCATACATATGAAGTCAAAAAAATTTTAGCAGGTCATATAGGCATACATTTTTCATACAATGCGTCTAAAACGCCCTAAGTGGTTCGCATGCTCTTAACTGTCAAAATCTGCGAAAAAAGCATATAAAACGTTACCTGCGCTGCGCTGATCGCGTAGGAACTGACAGAATCAAAAAACAGCTGCCCACGCTCCATAGATCTGAAAAAGAAGATCGAAATCCGTTTGGAACTCAAAACTGAAATTATTTCAAATGAAATCCCGCTGCCCAATTTAAAGCCCAGGTGGCCGCACCTCCAACTGCAGCTGCCGCACCTCCACCTAGGATACCCCAGGGTGGGTCCCACTTCCCCGGGTCCAGTTTGGTTCAAATCAAAATGGAGTTTAACTGAGCTGCCAAGTAAAATCTGAAGAAAAATCGCTATGAGATTGAGCGGTTTGTCCTGAAAATCTGCGTTTAAGCAGCGGGAATTTGACAAAAAGGAAACCCCACGAAAACCCTTGGTATTCATCCCGGAGCAATGTCCGGGGATCAACAAAGCCAACTACAAAAAAACTGCGCAAAAAACTTCGTAAAACTACCGAAAACTGCCATTTTTGAAGTTTGGGTACAGACCGAAGCTAGTTTAACCGTTGGTTTAACTCCAGTGAAGTTCGGGTACAGACTGAAGTGAAGTTCAACTGTTGGTTTAACTCCAGCAAAGTTCAGGTATAGATCGAAGCCAGTTTAACTGCTGGTTCCATTCTAGCGAAGTTCGAGGACAGACTGAAGTCAGTTCAACCGTTGGTTCCATTCCAACAAAGTTCGGGTACGGACCGAAGCTAGTTCAACCGTTGGTTCCATTCCAACGAAGTTCAGGTACAGATCGAAGCCAGTTCAACCATTGGTTTAACTCCAGCGAAGTTCGGGTACAGACCGAAGTCAAGTTCAACCGTTGGTTTAACTCCAGCGAAGTTCGGGTACAGACCGAAGTCAAGTTCAACCAGTGGTTTAACTCTAGCAAAGTTCGGGTACAGACCGAAGTCAAGTTCAACCATTAGTTCCATTCCAGTGAAGTTCGGATATAGAACGAAGCCAGTTCAACCGTTGGTTTAACTCCAGCGAAGTTTGGGTACAGACCGATGTCAAGTTCAACCATTGGTTTAACTCGAGCGAAGTTCGGGTACAGACCGAAGTCATGTTCAACCGTTGGTTCCATTTCAGCTAAGTTCGGGTATAGACCAAAGCCAGTTCAACCATTGGTTCCATTTCAGCAAAGGTCGGGTACAGACAGAAGCCAGTTCAGCCGTTGGTTCCATTTCAGCAAAGTTCGGTTACAGACCAAAGCCAGTTCAACCATTGGTTCCAGTCCAGCAAAGTTCGGGTATAGACGGAAGCTAAGATCAACCGTTGGTTCCATTTTAGCGAAGTTTGGGTACAGATCGAAGTCAAGTTCAACCATTGGTTTCATTCCAACGAAGTTCGGGTACAGACCGAAGTCAAGTTCAGCCGTTGGTTCCATTCCAGCGAAGTTCGGGTACAGACCGACATCCATTTTAGCCATTGACTGACGCTTCAACCGTCAGATTAGCCCCATGAGACATCAGGAGATGATCTAGGAGCAAAAGCCATATATTACTTCATCCCCACAGAGGACGAATGATGGAATCTGTTATACACATCCTCAAAGGGATTCTTATCCAGGATCGATGATGCATTCTCCTGTGGTAAACTACCAGTGAAAATATCGTCCAAGTAGGTGTCAAAAGCTTCCGTTGAGGTAACTCGGTAACCGGAAGACATCCTCATGGACGAACTTTCAAAATGCGCAGCGGCACGTACGCAGAACACTACTTTTAAATCAATCAAATCAATAGGCCCAATTTTCAAACAACATTCACTCACGTATTCCAGTTTTAAAGGAAAATATTAAAAAGATGTGGTACCATATTTACACGGGAGTCGTGGGGCGCCTAACACCTTCCCCACACTTAACCAAGCCTCCGAGCTCAAACTTTATTTTCGAAGATCAAGTTTCGACAGTGTCCAGCAATTGAGCCTCTTTCAAACAAAACTCGGTTGAGTTGGTACAACCATTTCAAATCTACCAACTTGAGACTCTGTAAAACGTTCAAATCATCGACATGATACATGTTGGCCTTTTCCCTAAAAAATCCCGTCAAAACCTTTTTTCTAAATAAAAAGAGTGAGGGTAGAGAGAACTTAGGAAAAGAGTTTAAAATATCCGGGTTGTGACCCGACTCTCGAATTTTTAAACCGACGTCGACAAGAGACTCACTTTATTTCTTTAAATTGACTCCTTTTACAAAATAGATTCTTTGAATGCTTGAATTACAATAATTCACTTGACCACTTTTGCTTCTTGTGCACCAATGCACTCCTTAAGCACCTATACTTCCTTGAACCTGTTTATAAACAATTCTTAATCCACCAGGATTAAATACCTTTAGACAATACTTAGTCTAAATTAAAAAAAATTACAAATATAGAGGTCTAATAATCAAAGCAAATAATCAATTTAACAATACAAGGTTCAACTAATGAATGCAATGATCAAAGAGTAAAGATATATCACCAGTTTAGAGCTCACTAAAATTCGCTGAAAATAATATGAATTTTAATTGCACAGCAGCTGGTATGATTGCACCAAATATGATAGAATAACTTTTTAATGTATAATAGTGCAAGATAATTCGTATATATCAATAAACTGAGAATCAATTGAATTTATAGCCCAAATAAAATATTACCGTTGCCAACAGATATTTTCTCAAGATAAGTAACGTTCTAAAAAATATCATTTTCGTTAGGAAAAATTTAAAGATATAATACCGTGTATTTCTCAAGATAATTCCTTTATCTGTTTGACTTCTTCAACCATAATATATTAAAGTGATTTGGATAAATGAATGTTCCGCATCAATTGCCACAAATCACTTAATGTCAGTTCCTTAATAAACACTTTGAGTGTTAACCAAGATACCTAAAACTATCAGGGTAATCATTATCTTAGATTTCCAAGATTTATGCACTTCAAAAGATATATATATACACTGCCACGTGTATCAAGCATATTAATATATCCCATTAGAATTCTGTCGGATAGCAATATTTGAATTTTTCAAAAAATCTTAGCATATACGTCTATACTCAATTTATTTGCTAACCAATATATTTTGTAAATCACGGATTATTTCAATATTTTACTTCATTTTAAGCATGCATAAAATACTTATCATATTAAATACACATAAAATGACCTAGAGCCTTTAATTGAAAAATCAAATATTTGCAATGACCTTACATTAAATCCTACGACACAAATGTCTTCAAAATCTTTGATGAAATCATCAAGGATCCTTTTATCAAGTTCTTAAAATTTCACAGTAAACGATTTAGTACAAAAACCAATCATCATCAAAACATTAAGGTTAGAATATGAACAAGTCAACATTCTCCCCCTTTTTGATGATGACAACACCAAAAATTATAGCTCCCCCTAAAACTATGCATATATATAAAAACTGTATTTCAGGACATTAATAAAATCAAATTACCCATCATGCTTTCTATTAAGCATTATTCAGAACCTGCAGATATGTTAGTTTTAATAGATACTAGACATTAATCAAAAATATTTAATAGCAAATTATCCCAAAATTTCATCAAAAAATCTGGTGCAGCAAAAGTCTAGTGCAGTGCAGGTGCAGGAGTCAAAGTCTTACAACAAACATAACAGAAATAAAATAGTCTTAAAACATAAACATAATCTTCAAGCAGCAAAATCACCAGCCTAGCCAGCATCCCAATGAGTCTCGCCCTTTGTCATCATTCAAAAAGAAAGTTTAATCAATATCTTCAACATTCACGAAGATTGGAGGACGTTGAGTAAAATATGGATGATGAAGAAAGCGATGAAGTCGTTCTTCCAAGGACAAAGTATCAGCAAAGCAAGGGGTACGAGGAATATACGTAGCATTAGGTAGAGGAAGATCCATAAAATCACAAACATATTCAGCCATCCAATTGCACCAAGGCCATTCAGGAATAGTTGAATACATATTTTGAAAATGCAGCTTCTGTCCAACATCATTCAGTCGTGTAGCCATTAAAATCAGCAAACTCTCCAATCTGATAACTAACAAATTTCATTTCTTGACTCAATTGGCATGAATTTCTATTAAACTTCTGCTGTAGGCCTTCAACCAAAGTCGTAGTTTGTAATTCAAAGCCAGCCTATAAATCAATGAACCCATCCTCCATTTGAGTAAAACACTGATGTAAATCATTAGCCCTTATGGGCAACTTGCCTTTTTCCAAGACATTAAGTCTGTGCTTAATCTCAACAATATCAATCTGCATAGCTTTTTAATTCTGAAGAATGGTAGTCAGCACACTCAAGATTTCAGGAGAAGAGTCAGTGGTGTTTGGCAGAGTAGAAGAAGAAGTAGGAGTAGGTGATATGGGTAGAGGATCAGGAACAATACGAATAAACTCACCATTAACAATAGAAATATGAGATTGTTTTAAATTGGCAGAATCCACAAACTCATTGTTAGACACAACAATTTCATCATCAAGATAAATGTTAAATTGCCGAAAAACCTTGGTTAGAAAATAGCTATATGGAAGACACTTTTTGGTTTGACGAATACAACTTAACATATGAGATAACATCATGAGTGAGAAATTAAAAGAAACACCTTTGAGAATCATGGTCACAACTACCAAATCTTGATACGTAAAATCTGCACCACCACCAATGCGGGGAAATTGATTATATTAAACCAATTTGTGTAGACACAAGCAGTAGGACTGACATCAATAGTTTTTGGAGTAAAAAGAGAAGTTAAAGTATGGTTGTTCATGAAAATGTGAAGTTGTTCTAGAGGTGGAAAAGGAATATTTGCAGCACCTTTTAATGTGAATGCACAAGGTCCAGCAGAGGAAATGTTAAGGAAACTTCCAAAATCAACAATAGTAAAGAACAAAGATTTCCCCTTAACAAAAGATGTATAGCAATCACTATGACACTCAAGATTGGTATAAAACTGTTGAACTAAATGTGGGTAAGCATTGGTAGGAGGAAAAAGCATAGATGATATCCCACTTGATTTAAAAAGTTTTTCCAGAGGAGAATTTTTGAAATAGAACAGATCCAAAATTTTCTCATAAACAAATTGTTTCGTAGTAATAGACGTTTTAAAATGTTCTTCGAAACTGTGTCCTCTAAAGAAATTTTCTGGCAAATCAGAAAGAGAGGAAACAGAGTTTACCAGAACTAATGGAAACTCTGGCTGAGAAAGAGAAGGATGGTCTATGGCCTCTGACTGCTTCGTCTTTTTATAATGAGATGATTCTGAAAACTTCAAAAATAAGAAGCTTGAATCCGACCTATCCGAGAGTGTTGGGTCATCGAACGACACATGCACAGATGACTGCTTCTGCTGTCGTTTGGATTTCTTTTGTGTACGAATGGTATATGGAGATCGAGTCTGTTGACAATCGTTGATGGAAATACCGGAAGATCGCTTGCTTGCTCTAGTTTTCATTTTTACAGAGATTTAAGATAGTTAGCACGATGATAGAAAGGGGTTTACTAAGGCAACAACTAGTGTACTTTGGTAAAGTGAGAGATAAGAGGATGATTTATTACGGAAGAGTTGGAAATCAAGTAGACATGTCGAGAAGATAACTTCAGCTATCATATCTTTTCAAATCTCCGAAGCAATTATATCTAAAAGACTGTTCAAGATATTAATGAGATAATATCGTGAAATAAGCCAAATAAATCGATACCTTTCCTAGTAACAAATAGCCGTCGGTATCATTAAATTCATGAACAGATAATGAGTATCAAATAGATGTATTTTATTCAATAACACGCAGATATACTATAGGTACAAGATATATTATATTTAAGTACGTGAACACTAATTATAACATGCATATTCCAAGTTCTCTCCTTAAAATACAAAATCTTTCTTCACTTAAGGGTTTAGTAAAAATATCAGCTAACTGATTTTCTGTAGGAATAAAAACTAATTTAATTAATCCTTTTGAAATATTATCCCTTAAAAAATGATGCCTTACCTCTATATGTTTTATACGTGAATGCAAAACAAGATTTTTTGATATGTCAATAGTGCTAGAATTATCAAAATAAATAGGCACACTATCACATAAAATATCAAAATCACACAGAGTTTGTCTCATCCATAATATTTAAGAGCAACATCTTCCTGCAACTAGATATTCACCCTTAGTGGTTGATAAAGCAACTGAAGTATTTTACTATGCCAAGTCACAAGACTTTGTCCCAAAAATGTGCAAGCACCACTAGTACTTTTTCTATGAATTTGACACCCTGCATAGTCAGCATCTGAGTAGCCTATTAGTTCAAAGTGATTGCAAATTGGATAAAACAATCCCAAATTAATAGTACCACTTAAATACTTAAAAATTCTTTTAACAGCTTGTAAGTGGGATTCCTTAGGTTTTGCTTGAAACCGAGAACAAAGATATACACTATACATTATATCAGCCCGAGATGCAGTTAAATATAATAAACACCCAATTATACCTCAGTATTTGGTCAATTCTACATCTATACCTTTTTCATCATAAGTAAGCTTTATTGATGTACTCATGGGTGGAGCCTTTGAATTGGATCCTTCAAAACCAAATCTTTTAAGTAGCTCTTTTATGTATTTGATTTGATGGATATAGATTCCCTCCTTTGTTTGCTTGATTTGGAGTCCCAAAAAATAATTCAGTTCTCCCATCAAGCTCATATCTAACTCCTTATGTATACACTTTGAAAACCACTCACAAAGAAAATCATTAGTAGCACCAAATACTATATCATCTACATATATTTGAATAATAATAATATCCTTATTTGCATTCTTAATAAATAATGTAGAATCAATTTTACCTCTAGTAAAAGCATTTGAAAGAAGATACTTACTCAACCTCTCGTACCAAGCCCTTGGAGCTTGTTTGAGACTATAGAGTGCTTTCTTTAGCTTATAAACAAAATTTGGACACTTCTTATGTTCGAATCTAGGAGGTTTCTTTACATACACCTCTTCATTGATGTATCCATTGAGGAAGGCGCTTTTCACGTCCACTTGATAAAGCTTGAATTTCTTGTAACAAGCAAATGCTAATAAGATTCGGATAGACTCTAGCCTTGCAACTGGGGCATAAGTTTTCTCGTAGTCGATTCCTTCTTGTTGATTGTATCCTTGAGCTACTAACCTAGCTTTGTTGCGAGTGATTGTCCCATGCTCATCAAGCTTATTCTTAAATACCCATTTTGTTCCAATAATAAAGATACCTTCAGGAGGAGGCATAAGTTCCCAGACTTGGCATCATTCAAACTGTTGAAGTTCTCTTGCATTGCCATTAACCAACTTTCATCAAGGATAGCTTCCTTAGCATTCTTTGGCTCGACTTATGATAAAAATGCAGAGAATGCACATTGATTTTGTAAGCCTCTCCGTGTTGTGATTCCTTTGTTTATATCTCCAATGATATTTTCCAGTGGATGATTCTTGAGATATCTTGCAGTCTTTGGCATTTAGATGTTATGTGTTATCTCCTCTTGTTGGGGGAAATCTTCTTCAAGCTCTTGTGCTGTTTCTTGTTCCACTTCATGCGAGTTCTCCAATTCAGTTTGCTGAATTCGTTCATTCGGTTTGCTGAATATATCTTTTTGGTTTGATGGATTCGCTGAAATCTCCAAATTTCCTGCATCCTCATCTCTTTCTTTTGGAAGATCATTGTTAGTCTCATTAAATATAATATGAATTGATTCTTCAACACATAACTTGTTAACATTAAATACACGATATGCCTTGCTATTTTGTGAATAACCAATGAAAATACTTTCATAAGATTTAGCATCAAATTTTACCAAGTTATCACTAGTATTTAGAATAAAACATTTAGACCCAAAAACTTTGAAATAACTTATGTTAGGAATCTTATTATTTAAAAGCTCATAAGGAGTTTTCAAAATAATTGGACGAATAAGTACTCTGTTCAAGACATAATAAGATGTGTTTACAACTTCGGCCCAAAACTTTTTAGGAAGTTTACTTTCTTGTAGTAAAGTTCTAGCTATTTCTTGTAACGTTCTATTCTTTCTTTCCACTACTCCATTTTGTTGAGGAGTTCTTGGGGCTGAAAATTCATGGCTAATTCCTTTTTTGATCACAAAATATTATAAAATTGTTTTAAAATTCAGTGCCATGATCACTTCTTATCTTTATAAGTTTAAGACTATATTTTGTTTCTAAATTTCTTATCAACTTCTCAAATTCTTTGAATGCTTCATCTTTAGTTCTTAAAAATGATACTCATATATATCTAGAGAAATCATCAACTATTACAAATCCATAAAATTTACCATTAATACTAGCATGTCTTTCTGGTCCAAACAAATCAAGATGAAGTAATTGCAAGGGAAAAGAAGTTGATACCATATTCTTTGCGGTAAATGATGTTCTTACTTGTTTCCCTAGTTGACAAGGAACACAAACTCCCTTCTTTTCATACTTTATTTTCGGCAATCCTTTGACGAGATTCTTTGAGGATAGTTTCTTGATTAAATCCATCTGAACATGCCCCATCCTTTTATGCCATAAGTTTGCCTCATCTTGCATAGAGACAAGACATAGTTCTTGATCCTGTTGCTCAAAATCAAGAGTATATATATTTTCTTCCCTTTGTGTAACTAGAGTAGTATTGTTAGTACCATGAGAAATTGTACATTTTTCTTTTTCAAAATTTATTTGATGACCATTATCCATTAATTGACTAACATTTATAAGATTGAATTCAAGTCCACTAACAAGATGTACTTTATCAATATTGGCCTTACCATTACAAATTTTACCTTTTACGAAAATTTCGCAAGTTCGATTATCTCCAAATATAACCGGTCCATTTTTCTTCTTGATTTTTAACTCCACGAACTTTGATTTGTCACTAGTCATGTGATGAGAGCATCCACTACCAAGAATCCATTTTTGAGATGGACTTGCCTTGAGACATACTTGTCAAGAGAAGATAATTCATCCTTTTGGTACCCATATCTTTTTAGGTCCTTTAATGTTAGTTGCAAGTAAATCATCCTTTTTAACCCATACCTTTTTAATCTTGTTTTTCTTAAAATTGTTTATGTCCAAGTGACCTTTAATACCACAATTTCTACATGTTGTGAAAGGAGAACAATAGTTTAATCTAAAACGTGACATAGATTTCAGCATTTTCACATCTCCCTTTTTATGCATAGGATTATAACCAATTCCTTATCTTTCAAAACTAGGTCTTTGTTTACCCAATAAGACATATAAGTTTTCTTCTCCTTGAACGAATTTAGCAAGAGATAATTTTAATGAATCTATTTTCTTTTGAAGTTCTTTAGTAGGAAGAGTTTTACAAAGAGATTTATCACTGAATGCATCAATACATACATCTCTCATTTTAAGTTCATTAGTCAGTTTTTGAACTTCATTATTCAAATAATTTACCTTATGGAAAAGTATTTTGTTATAATTATCAAGATAATCATTCTTTGCAATCAAAATCATTCTTTGCAATCAAAATCTTTTCTTCTTTACATGGTGTCTCTTTTTCAATTACTTTCTTCTCATCTATCAAACAATCAACCTCACTCATTAGTGTATTTACCAAATCCTTCAAATATACATTCTTTTCTTTTAATTTTTCATTTTCTTATTTTAAAGAATTAAACTCATAAATAGATACCTTATTTGATTCACCTTCTATTCCCATGAAGCATACATGAGCTATTTCATCCTTGGCATCGACCTCAACTTCGGACTCCTCTTCATCACTCCAAGTGACAAGTGCCTTGTTTCTTTTATTATCCTTGAAGCTCGTTTTTCCTTTATTCTTTAGTTGAAAGTAGTCCTTCTTGAAGTGACCTGGACATCCACATTCGAAGCATGTCTCTTCGGTTTACTTTCCCTTGAACTTGTTTGAGTTGAACATATTCCTCCTCTTGTTCTTCCTTTGTATTAGTCCTTTGAGTCTTCTTGACATCATAGCTATTTCTTCATCTGAATCATCATCAAGTTCCTCTTCATTTCCTATATTAAGAGATAAAACTTTTCTTCGAGGAGTTTCCTCCTCCTCATCATATCTCTTTAATTGATGTTCATATTCCTCAAGTTCACCGAAAAGAGTTAAAGTATCAATAGTAGAAATAGTAGCAGAATCTTGAAGAGAAGTAATTTTAGAAGCAAACCTTTTGGGTATAACCCGAAGTAACTTACAGTTAATCTCACTTTGTGGAATGGATTTGTCAAGTAGCTTTAGAGAATTTTGGAGAACTAGAAACCTTGTTTGAGCTATCTTTATGGTTTCGTCTTTCTCAACTTCGAACATTTCATAGTCTTGCTTGAGCATGCTTAGTTTGACTTCTCGTACCTTGGATGTACCTTCATGGCTCACTACTAGAGTGTCCCAAATTTCCTTAGCTGTGTTGTATGAGGAAACTTTTTCGATCTTAGTTTGTACAATGCCACTAAGTAATGTGTTCATAGCCCTTGAATCATAGGAAGTCATGAAATTTTTAGTTGAGTCCATTTCTAGCAAAGTCTTTGGAGTACCGTCATCTTTCCTTGGAATAACCGGTCCATTCTCCACGACCCACCATTCCTAAGGATCTCTTTTAAGGTAGATCCTCATTCAAAATTTCCAGAAGTTGTACTTTTCTGTTCCATGTAACAGAGGAGGTCTTTTGGTTGATTGACCTTCTTGATTGTTGTTCCTGAATTGTGCCATGTTAGAATCTTTCCCTACAAGTCACTTTTAAGACCAAGATAAGTAGAGCCAAGCTTTGATACCAAATGAAATTCAGATAAGGCACACTTAGAAGGGGGGTTGAATAAGTGTGGGAACAAACTATGACCAATTTTTGAACTTGGAACAAACCACAGAATTCAGCCTACTGTATTAATGAATTCAGCCTACAGAATTGAGTCTCTGTTTTTATTGTTGAATTAAAATAGCTTGCTGAATTTATATCTTTGTAAGAATACTAGGTGTTAATAAATTTTCTTAAGATAATGAAAATATCCAAATTTTAATTATCAATACAATTAAATAACTTTTGTGAGCAAATAAGGTAAAGCAAGTAAGAAGATGAACACTAAGATTTTTAAGTGGTTCAGCTATTACCCTCTATAATAATAGCCTAGTCCACGTCCAATACCAACTAGTATTGGAGACTCACTTTATTTCTTTAAATTGACTTCTTTTACAAAACAGATTCTTTGAATGCTTGAATTACTATAATTCACTTGAGCACTTTTGCTCCTTGTGCACCAATGCACTCCTTAAGCACCTATGCTTCCTTGAACCTGTTTGTAAACAATTCTTAATCCACTAGGATTAAATACCTTTAGACAATACTTAGTCTAAATCAAAAAAATTACAAATATAGAGGTCTAATGATCAAAGCAAATAATCAATTTAACAATGCTAGTCTCAACTAATGAATGCAATGATCAAAGAGTAAAGAGATATAACCAATTTAGAGCTCACTAAAATTCGCTGAAAATAATATTAATTTAAATTGCACAGCAGCTGGTATGATTGCACCAAATATGATAGAATAACTTTTCAATGTATAATAGTGCAAGATAATTCGTATATATCAATAAACTGAGAATCAATTGAATTTATAGCCCAAATAAAATATTACCGTTGCCAACAGATATTTTCTCAAGATAAGTAACTTTCTAAAAAATATCATTTTCGTTAGGAAAAATTCAAAGATATAATACCGTGTATTTCTCAAGATAATTCCTTTATCTGTTTGACTTCTTCAACCATAATATATTAAAGTGATTTGGATAAATGAAAGTTCCGCATCAATTGCCATAAATCACTTAATGTCAGTTCCGTAATAAACACTTCAAGTGTTAACCAAGATACCTAAAACTATCAAGGTAATCATTATCTTAGATTTTCAAGATTTATGCACTTCAAAATATATATATATAGACTGCCACGTGCATCAAGCATATTAATATATCCCATTAGGATTCTCTCGGATAGCAACATTTGAAATTTTTCAAAAAATCTTAGTATATACGTCTGTACTCAATTTATTTGCTAACCAATATATTTTGTAAATCATGGATTATTTCAATATTTTATTTCATTTTAAGAATGCATAAAATACTTATCATATTAAATGCATATAAAATGACCTAGAGCCTTAAATTGAAAAATCAAATATTAACAATGACCTTACATTAAATCCTAGGACACAAATGTCTTCAAAATCTGTGATCAAATCATCAAGGATCCTTTTATATATTTCCTGAAACTTCACAGTAAATAATTTAGTACAAAAACCGATCATCATCATAACATTAAGGTTATAATATGAACAAGTCAACAAGATTTGATCGGATTAGGTGGGATTTCAATTGAGGACTCATGTTAGTGGCTGAGTTGTATGTTTCCTTGTATAGGCGGGGAATTTGTGCTTGGTTTGAGAACCTCTTAGCTTCCTATATTGATTAGTGTCCTAGTGTACTAATTCCTTGTATGGGCAGGGGATTGTGTCTAGTTCAATAACCACTTAGTCTATTATATTGATAATCATTGAAATGTCAGTGTCACGCTATTGATATACATATGGTGGGAAGGTGATTCTTTTCTCATGTATATATTTGATAGTTAGAGAATAATAGGAATAGGTGCGAGTTTATAAAACTTATGTATATGATAAGTTTGTGACTCATAATCATATGATATGTTTTTGAACCCCTAAGCGTATGGACAGTCCCTGATTAGTTCTTGAACTACATATTGCTAGGACAAGTTCCTAAACTCATATTTTTATGGCAAGTTCCTAAACACATAATGTGTGGTAAGTTTAATGAACTATCCCAGGGTATGGGTTTAGTTTAATATAGTGAAAGGTAATGGTGTTAGAGATGAACAAAATTATATGGTGAAGTTTTTGGAAATAGTTAAAGTGGATGAAGAAGAAATGGATATTCTCAAATCTACTAGCTATGCTAGATTTTGAAATTTATTGGAATCGTGCTGACAATCGCACTATTGTATTTTTGAAAAATATATTGGGTCAAATTGTTGAACCAATAAGTTTTAAAAAGTTCGGTGGTTTCTTATGTCTACGCTAATTGTTTCGGCTAGACAAATGATTCGAAAAATATCAAAAGAATTTTATATAGTCATTAATCCATCATTAATATGATGTAGATATGACAATGATGACATTCTCAACGGGCTGTTGAAAACAGTGCGGTACTATGCGTCATAAAATGAAATTCAGTATTTTAGTAATGAAAGAAGTGTCAAATGCCATTTGCGTCAGCTAGACACAAATTCAGATATTGCTTTTATATAAAGCTCTTGAACCGTCCAACTAAATTGATTTGGTTTGGACTCCAGATAGAATAAGAACTTCCCTATAATGGAATTATTTTATATTACGTCTTGGGGACGGCAAAGAGGAATTGAAAGAAATTGTTCCATCTAGATAATGTTGACCAACACAGGAAATCCAAAAATAGGAAATTTTGTTTGCGCAAAATAGCGACAAAGATATTATGGTTGAATGTAGGGGCTGTTCTTATTTTACCGGAGGGTTTTGAATTAGCTCCTGTCGATCGGATTTCTCCCGAGATGAAAGAAAGGATAGGCAATCTTTCTTTTCAGAGCTATCGCCCCACTAAAAAAAATATTCTTGTGAGTCCGTATAGCCCTAGAGCCCTAATAAAATGAAAATTAAAATACAAAAAACACAGGGCATAAATAGGATGATCACCTATATGCCCGTATGATATGTCGATTTACAGATAAATGTCTGTTGAAACCTTTTCAGAAACAAGTTTATAGTCTTTATGACTTTATTATGATACATGAAGTTTTTTAAGCAAATATTTTGGATTCTTGAAATATTCATATTGCGTCACAATTATTGATCAATTGTGTAGAATTTCTATTTTCGGAAGGTTGGGTATAGAAAGAATGAAGTACTTAAGAGGAAGTAAGTCGCATAATACGAAAATGGTTTATGAATCCTTGACGAAGGAAAAAGGTGGAGTATGAAAAATAGATATTTTTGAATAATGAGAATTGATAAGAAATAGTCACGTGAAGACTAGAAACGTGAAAGAATGAAAAAGTAAGTTAGAGAATGATAGGACTTTAAAAGAATATGAAGAATGTAATCGTTCAGAAATATCCTTAAAAAAAGGACATAGAGCAGTAAATAATACTCGTAACATAATCGAGTAACATTATAAAACCTATAAGAATTGATTAAAGAAAGAAATGAGATAGGTGATATAAAAAACCTAAGGAAATGGTGCGTTGAAATGATGCAACGATAAGGTTATAAGAAAGAATAAGATCTAAACTGTTTAAGAACGATTCAGTATTGTGATTCCGAGGACGGAATCCTTATAGGGGGGAAAATGTAAGAACCCAGATTTTTGAGAATTATTAAAATAAGAATTTAATAAAAGAATTTTTTTATTAAATGATATGTTGTGTGATATTGTATTGCATAAATGAATATGTGTTATGCATATGGGATTTTGTGTGTAATGAATATATTAGTAGTATATATTTATTATATGTAAATAAATTGTGGGAGTAATTTATTAAGAAAAATGAGATGGAAAAATTTAAAATAATTTATAATATTAAATTATTTTAATGTGGTAATTAGTGGCATTAAATATACTTAATGTATAACCACTATTTTATTAAAAAAATCATATATTATATTATTGAGTGTAATGTATGCATGCTTTAATGTAATGAATATATTATTATATTTATTACAGTTAAATTGTTGAAAACAATTTAGAGAAAGGGAAAAAGAAATAATTAGTTTAAGTATACAAATATTATGGTATACTTTAAATAAAGGATATTAAAATAAATTCTATCATTGAATTATTTTAATAAAGAGATAATATTATTTTAATTATATATGTAAATAAATTGATATAAAAAATTTATAATGTGAGAGAATAAAATCATTATTTATTCTCTATATATGATGTGGGTACATGTGTGTTACATGAATTATTAGCAAGGTAATAGATATATATTATGTATATATATTTATTACGTGAGGGAATGAAATTGTTGAGAATAATTTGAGCAATGAATTAAAAGAGGTGGTTTAAGTATATAATCTTTATATATACTTTACCCAAGAATACTAGAATAAATTCTTATATGAAGTTATTTTAATAAAGCAAGGATATATATTTATTATAATATTTTAAAGTAGTAAGTAAATTCTTATATGAATTTATGTTAATGAGACAAGGATATTATATTTATAATTGTAATTTCGTGTATGTGCACACCTAGATGGAGGGTGAATAGGTGTCTAAGCCAGAAACAATCAACAATGTCAAATTTTTATTTTTGCAGTTACAGGCTTAAATTAGACACAAACACACACACACACACACACACACACACACACACACACACACACACATATATATATATATATATATATAATTTAGACAGGTAACACGAGGTGTCTATATTAGTTCAATACGAGATCCAGCATAATAACGATATGCAGAATACTTTTCTTACCAACAGTAAACTATTATGTGAATGAGTTTAGATGTAACGTGAGAATTAAATAATCAAATCACAGACACAAAGATTTTTATGTGGTTCTGCCCTTAACCTCTAATGGCTTAATCCACGTCCAATACCAACTGATATTGGAAAATCTTTTTATTAATTTTAAGACTCAATTAAATACAATAAAAAGAACTCCCTGTTCAAAGTAGCTTTCCACTGATGGACACATTTGCCCTCTTTGCACCACTGCAACCTTTCTCACCACTGAGACCTTTGCACCTCTGCAACCTTGAAAGCTTTCTTTGAACAGACCCTATCCACTACTGGATCGATTAAGCCAAACAAGGCTTGAACTAGAATTTAATACAATGAATATTGATTACAATATGCTATTAATTTCCAGCTGAAAGAAATTAACAATACAATGAGTAGCTGAAAATAGCTTTGAAAGACTCTTGATTAATCTGTGTAATATGACTGCTATAAGCTTCAAGAGTCCCTCCCCTTTTTTTAGCCGAGAAGGAGAAGTATATATATCTTGAGTGTCTTGCAGCATGATTAGCCAAGAAGAAGGATATATATATATATATATATATTGAATAAATTTAACGGCTATAAAAGAGTTGTTAGCATAATAGCTTTAGTCCAATTGGAAAATCACACAATTCTAGCAAGTTATTTAATTCCAACAAATAAATAAATATTTTTCACAACAGCTGTATAGTTTCCAAAGTAAACTAAAACAGCTTAATTTAAGGGGGGAAAATCTCAACAGCTTGTATATACCATCGAATATGACTTAACCAATTCAAGTCAAACTGATATAGCATGAATAAAGGAGATAATAAGTTTGTGCCAAATCAGCAGCTTAATTAAAGAAGTCAAAGAAGTAATATGATAAGATTAATTTTATACCAACTCTTGACATTACCTTATTAGACTCATTTTCAGTTTAAGATAGTATATCAATACATATTCTAGACAGGATATAAAATAAAACTTCCGTTAGAACACGTGTCTAGAATTATGAAACTTGCGGGTTAAGAGATTCTTCCATGTAATAGGGAGATTACTAATGGACTGTAAATCTATATTAGGCCAACCAAGAAATCAACATATAATAAATTTAAGTCAACCCAAATTATTTAAATCAAATTAAAACACAAGTCCATTAAATAACACAAACCTAATATTGTCATCATTAAAATATTAAACCAACATTCTCCCCCTTTTTGATGCTGACAATATATAATGTCATTTAATTAATATGCTCCCCCTAACTCTATGACTCCCCCTAAATTTATGCCTTAAATAGAATCATTCAATCTGTTATGAAAGACAATAGTATGCAAATTGATAAGCCATAACAGTCATAACAAGATAATGAAGATATTCAACCATTATCATCAATATGATATCCAAAAAAAATAATTATAACCCACAGATATCATACTCCAAAATAATCTCCCCCTTTGTCATTATCAAAAAGAAATAAGACCATGCATATTAATCATTAAGCACAAGTTTCATATCAATTTAGTTATCTCCCCCCTTTTGATATCAGCAAAAAAATAATTCATATCAAATTAGCAAGTTTATAACAAAATCACATATAACAAGTAAACAATATGATCATACCTTTGCGATTTGTTAACTATATATCAACATTGTTGTTACCATTAGTAAGCTTGATAGATGTTCTCTTTAGTGTAGCTTTTGATTTGGAATTTTCATAATCAAATCTCTTCAAAAACATTTCTTTTGGTCATCCCAATGTTGAGGGTCTTTAAAGCTCAGTTATGAGGATAATTTTAATTAAAAATCCTAAAGGAACACAAAAAGAATAAACAGAACTAATATTAATGATTTAAGGATTTGGTAAACATAAAGAATGTTGAAACAAAACACAACCTCAAGCTAATTGGTATACATCTATGCATCTATGCATGCATCTCTCATTTTCAAATTTCTTTTAAAACTCCATTTTCATTTTTAAGATATTCATTTTCTTTTCCCTCTTTAATAAGTGATTTAACTTCATTCATTAGTTCATTTACGCAATTCTTAAAATAAGGAGTTTTCTTTTTGAGATGTTGATTTTCAAATTCTTTAAGCTCTCCAAATAAGGTAAGAGTTTCCATGGTACTAATTGTTGGTGAGTCTTGGAGAGTTGTGACTTTCGGTTCGAATCTTTTAGGCATGATTCTCAACAGCTTTCTATTGATTTCCTTTTGTTCAATCTTTCTCCTTAGCATGTTTAGCGCGTTCATTAGGGTGAGGAATCTCCCTTGAGCTTCATTGATTGTTTCATCCTTTTCTAACTTGAAGAGCTCATATTCTTGCATTAGCATACTCAATTTTACCTCTTTGACTTTGGAAGTACCTTCATGACTCATCAAGATAGTGTCCCACATTTCTTTTGCTGTGTTGCACGATGATACTTTATCAATTTCAATTTGGACCATTCCGATTAGCAAGGTGTTCATGGCTCTTGAGTTGTAGGAAAATATGTAACTTTCATTTGCATCCATTTCCAATAGAGTCTTATAACCAAATCCTTAAATTAACCTAAAAATAGAACAACAACATAAAGGTAGCACATATATAAAGACCAGATATTATGTATCAAGAAAACATAAAGGAACACCTTTATATTAATATTAAATTATTAATAAAAAGGTAACAGATTTGGATTTTTTGACACGATTTCAGCAACCTTGAATCCCAACAGATTTTGTATATCAATTATATAAAATCCTAGTCAATTTAGACTAGCTGAAATAAAGGAGATTATACTCTCTTTCCTGTCAACAGTTTTAGAGGAACAAAGGAGATAAGATATGATATACATGTTCCACTAAGACTCCTTATCAAAACAGAATACTACATATATATAAACTATCTCAGTTATTCTGCAGAACCAAATTTGGCCAGCTATAAGAACAAAATATAAAACAGAATAATAACCCAAGTCTTATCTAGCAAACCCAAATTAGAAGGACAATATCCAATGGACCATTATTTCAAGTTGGGCCAACACTATCATATACAAGCATATTTTAAAACACCCCAAATAATTAAAAATATAAGTCCACTAAATAATAGAAATCCAAGGAACAAGCCTCTTTATTCCTCACCTTATGTCACTTGTAAAAGATGTGGTTTAAAAGGACATTTTGATTCTAATTGCATAAAATTTCAAAAAGATTTCATCGTTTATCACTTTTAGCTTAAACACCTATTCACCTCCCCTCTAGGTGTGCTTATTTACAGAATTACATTTGGTGTCAGAGCAAGGCTCTACTAATATTGATCTTTGCAGGTCGTAGGGAAAGATCCTATGGCACACCTCAATTTTCAAGAAGGTCAATCCACAAGTCGACCACCCCTGTTGCTCGAAAGTGAGAACTTCAACTTTTGGAAGTTCAGAATGATGATCTATCTCAAACGTGACCCATGTGAATGGTGGGTTATTGAAAATGGACCTGTCATTCCTAGACATGATGATGGTAGACCGAAGAATCTCATGGAAATGGACCTGAACGCATTTATATGGTATCTTATGATTCCAAAGCCATGAACACGCTGCTGAGTGGTATAATTCAAGCTGAAATTGATAAGGTCTCTGCATGCACTACCGCGAAAGAAATTTGGGACACAATCATCATGAGTCACGAGGGAACTACTAAAATAAAGGAAGTCAAGCTAAGTATGTTGATGAAAGAATACGAGCTTTTCAAGTTAGGGAAGAATGAATCCATCAAAGATGCTCAAGCTAGATTTCTCACTTTGATGAACTCTCTAAGTATGCTAAGCCGGAAAATTGATCAAAGGGAAATCAACAGAAAGATACTAAGAGTCATGCCCAAATGGTTCGCACCAAAGGTTACAACTCTTCAAGAGTCAACCTCAATCAGTACTATGGAAACTTCACTTTATTTGGAGAGCTTGAAGAATTCAAAAATCAACTAAAGAGGTATGATGAAGAAGATGAAGGACCTAAAAGGAAGACTTTAGCTCTTCAAGCTGAAAGCCACATGGAAGGTGATGATGAAGATTTCGATGAGGAAATAGCTATGATGACTCGAAAATTGAGAGAGCTGATTAGAAAGAAGAACAAGTCAAAGTTTCAAGGTAAAATATTCAACAACAAGAAAGACTTTAAGCCAAAGCCACAAGAGGATACGTGTTTTGAATGTGGAAGGCCCGGACATTTCAAAAGAGACTGTTTCCAGTTAAAGAGGAAGAACAAAGCAAACAATTCAAAGGGAAAAGCATTAATGACATGGAGCGACGATGAATCCGATCATGAAGATCAAGATGATGAAACGACTCAATTGTGCTTCACCAGATTAAGTAGTCAAGAATCATCCGAGGTAAACTCTAAACTTGGTGATATTACTATTTCTGATTATCTCATTTTAAAAAATGAAAATATTCGTATTAAAGAGAAAAATGCTCATTTAAAAAACTAGATAAATGATTTAATGAAAGAAGTGAAAACTTTGATTGAAGAAAAATAAGAAATAGTTAAAGATTGCACATCTAATGAAGTATCCAAGTTAAATGCTAAAATTGACTATCTTGATAACTATAATAAAATTCTATATAATCGTGCAAACAGATTAAACGAAGAATTCAATGATCTTAAAAAGGAAAATGATGTTTTCAAAGAAAGTTTAAAAATGAGAGATGCTTGTATTGATGCTTTTAATGATGGAAAAAGTATTAATATGCGAAATAATATATTTGAAAAATGATCTTGCTAAATTTGTTCTAGGTGATGAAAATCTAAATATCATGTTCTGTGCTCAAAGGTCAAGCTTAGATAAACAAGGAATTAGATATAATCCTGTTAAGAACATAAAAAGTACTACTAATAAAATTAGAGTAATAAATAATAAACCAATTCACAAAGGATGCAAATGAAAGTTACATAACCTGAACGTAACAATCCTTTAATATTTAGCCTAATATTAAAGTTACATAATTTTTAAATATTAGGTTTAATATTTAACATAATTTTTAAAGCTCAGGTTATGAGGATAATTTTAAAGGATTTTTGCTTATTTTAAGAATTGCGTAAATGAGCTAATGAATGAAGTTAAGTCATTTATTAAAGAGAGAACAGAAAATGAATATCTTAAAAATAAAAATAAAGTTTTAAAAGAAATTTAAAAATGAGAGATGCATGCATATATGCTTTTAATGATGGAAAAATGATGAATGTGCAACACGATGATAATATAACAACTGCAGAAATAACATCTTTAAAAAATGATCTTGCTAAATTTGTGCAAGGAGAAGAGAACCTAAATGTTATGTTAGGGGCACAAAGGTCTAGTCTTGATAAACAAAGAATTGGGTATAATCCTATTAAAACTATGAAAAATAGAACTAATGATAATATTAGAATAATTAATAGTAAACCAAGGTTTAAGCCACTTTATTATTCACTGTTTGTTACTTGTAAAAAATGTGATTTTAAAGGTCATTTTGATTCTAATTGTAATAAAATTAGAATAAAGCAAATTTGGGTAAAGAAATGTGATTTATATGCTACTAACCCAAAAGGACCCAAGAAGATTTAGGTACCAAAAAGGTAGAGACGATTTATTTGTTTTGTAGATATCTCAAGGTTAAAATGGAGACGATTATTACTTTACTTTGAGAGAGTAGGTTACCTATAAATTATTTGGCAGAATGTGTAAGTATCTCATGTTGTTTTTTAATTAGTTATATGGATTTCGTAACACAATGGTTCATAATATTATTTATCATAAAGTGTTTTTTTGTTGTGTTAAATGCTCCATATTTAATACAAATGACAATCATGATGAGGAATTTGTATTTGTAATTTTTGATGAAATAATTGGTTAATTTCTGGATATTTTGCTTTATTAGTTTTAAGATATACTAATTCAGACAGTAAAGTAGACAGGTCTAGCTGTCTGATAATAATAGACGAAGAACATAAGCTAAAGTAGACAGCTGTAGTTATCTGAATTAAACCTATTGCAGAAAAATTCAAAAAGATTTCATCGTTTATCACTTTTAGCCTAAACACCTATTCACCCCCTCTCTAGGTGTGCTTATTTACAGAATTATATTTGGTATCAAATGTTGGTACCAAATGTAATTTTGTGTATGTTCACACCTAGATGGAGGGTGAATAGGTGTCTAAGCTAGAAACGATCAATAATGTCAAATTTTAATTTTTGCAGTTACAGGCTTAAAGCAGACACCTTTATATATAATGCAGATAGGTAACACGTGGTGTCTATATTAGTTCAATACGAGATCCAACATAATAACGATATGCAGAATACTTTTCTTAACAACAGTAAACTATTATGTGAATGAGTTTAGATGCAACGTGAGAATTAAATAATCAAACCACAAGAATTAACAAATCACAGACACAAGGATTTTTACGTTACGAAAACTTGAAACAATATTACAATATTAACCTAATATTAAATCCTTGTTCAGGGGACACAAGGATTTTTAAATTAGAGTAATCCTTTTTTATTATTTCATCATCAAAAAGGGGGAGAATGTTGGTTTATATTTTAATGATGACAAATATTATTGGATTTGTATTATTTAATGGACTTATGTTTTTAATTATTTGGGTTGTTTTAAGTACACTTGTATATGACGTTATTGGCCTAACTTGAAATAATGGTTCATTGAATACTATCTCTCTAATTTGGGTTTGTTGAATAAGACTTGAGTTATTATTCTGTGTAATATTTTTTTATTATAGCTGGTCCAAATTAGGTCTGCAGAATATCTTGGTAGTTTATATATGGTGTATTGATATTCTTTTTTGAAAAGAAGTATTCTATTTTGAAAAGGAGACCTTTAAGGTACTGATATACTGAGACTTGGTAAGAAACTCTATCAGGTATATTATCTCCTTTATTTCAGCTAGTCTAATTTGACAAGGAGTCTATATAATTGATATTGAATATACAAAATCTGTTGGGTCTCAAATATTACTGAAATCGTGTGATCCTTCAACTGTGAAAGAGATATTTTAGCTAACAAATTCTTATATCCGCTGTTGCTAATCAAAGGCAAAAAGAGCCGTTAGTCTGCAATATATATATATATATATATATATATATATATATATATATCTTGGTGGCTTTATTAGGTACACAAGCTTACTATTGGAAGTATAGATCAAACTGTATACAGAGAAATTCTATTTTATCAAAGCTTCCATTTGTATTACAACTAGCAAACCATTGTATTATCTTTCTAGCTGGAAATCATTGTAATCTCATTCCTTGTAATCTGAGTTCAAGAATTGTGTAGCTTGACGGGTCCAGGTGAGGGCAGGTCTGTTCAAACACAACTTTCAAGGTTACAGAGGTGCAAAGGGGGCAGAGGTGTCCATTGCGGGTGAAAGCTTTCGAACAGGGAGTCATTTTATTATACTTAATTGGGTTATTTATTTATTAAAAGAGTCTCCAAAACTAGTTGATATTGGATGCGGATTAGGCTACTAGACTAGAGGATAGGGGCTGAACCACAGTAAAAATCTTGGTGTTTTTTACTGTTCTGCACTTCTTTTTTCTGTTTGATTAATTTCTGGATATTTTGCTTTATTATTTTGAAGATATACTAATCCAGACACTAAAGCAGATAGGTCTAGCTGTCTGATAATAATAAACGAAGAACATAAGGTAAAGCAGACACTAAAACAGACAGGCTTAGCTGTCTGAATTAAACCTGTTGCAGAAAATTTCAAAAAGATTTCATCGTTTATCACTTTTAGGTTAAACACCTATTCACCCCCCCTCTAGGTGTGCTTATTTACAGAATTACATTTGGTAGCAAAGCAAATGGATTATAATAAACCAATTCAAAAGGTGTCAGGTATGGGATCTTGTTAAACCTCTTAAAGATGCTTCTATAATTGGTACAAAATGGATTTTCAAAAATAAACTTTATGAAAATGGCATAATCACTAGAAATACGGCTAGATTTGTAACTCAAGGCTATAATCAACAGGAGGGTATAGATTATGAAGAAACCTTTGACCCTGTTCCAAGGTTAAAAGCAATAAGAATTTTATTAGCCTATGCATGTTTTAGACAATTTAAATTATATCAAATGGATGTGAAAAGTGTCTTTTTAAATGGTTACTTAAATAAAGAAGTGTATGTTAAACAACCTCCCGGATTTGAACATGAAAAATATCCATACTGTATTTAAATTGTAAAAGGCTTTGCATCGATTAAAACAAGCTCCAAGAGCTTGGTATGAAAGATTAAGCAAGTTTTTATTAGATAATGGTTTTAATCGCGGAAAAATTGATTCTACTCTTTTTATTAAAACCAAAAATAAAGACTTATTAATTGTTCAAATTTATGTGGATGATATAATTTTTGGAGCCACTACTAACTCTTTGTGTGAGTGGTTTTCCCAATGTATGCACAATGAGTTTGATATGAGTCTAATGGGGGAGTTAAATTACTTCTTGGGACTTCAAATCAAACAATCAAATAAAGGGATTCACATTCATCAATATAATTATGTAAAAGAGTTATTGAAGCGATTTGGTTTTGAAAATACCAAACCAAAGTCAACACCAATGAGTACTACCATCAAGTTTACTATAGATGCTACAGGTAAAGATGTCGAAGTAGCAATGTATCGAGGTATGATTGGTTGTTTACTTTATTTAACTACATCAAGACCAGATATTATGTATAGTGTATGCCTTTGTGCTAGATTTCAAGCTCAATCGAAAGAATCTCATCTTAAAACGGTAAAAAGAATATTTAAATATTTATCTGGCACAATTAATATTGGCTTATACTATCCTGTATCTCCAAGCTTTGAACTTATTGGATACTCAGATGCAGATTATGCAGCGTGCCAAGTTGATAAAAAAAGCACAAGTGGAGCTTGTGAATTTCTAGGTCAAAGCCTTGTGGCTTGGCACAGCAAGAAACAAACATCTGTTGCCTTATATACTACGGAAGGTGAATATTTGGCGGCAGGTAGTTGTTGTTCACAAATTTTGTGGATGATTCAGACATTACATGATTTTAATGTTATTTGTGAAAATGTACCTATTTTGTGTGACAATACTAGTGCTATTGATATATCTAAAATCATGTGCTTCATTCTCGTACTAAGCATATTGAAGTAAGATATCATTTTTTTGAGAGATAATGCTGCGAAAGGATTAATAAAATTAGTATTTGTCTCTACTGAACATCAATTGGCGGACATCTTTACAAAACATTTAAGTGAAGAACATTTTTGTACCTTGAGAAGAGAACTTGGAATGTCTGTCTGTGCTTAATTTTTTAAATTAGTTCCATAATAATAAAATAATAATAATAATAATAATAATAAATTATATAAATTTATTTTGCATTATGTGGTATTTTTTACTTATTATATCATTTATTGAGATCACATGTTTAAATGCCATGTTTGAATATATATATATATATATATATATGTAATTATTTGTTTCCTTATCTAAATTCAATAAAGGTACTTTAAGCATTTTATTCCAAAAATGGGACTATTGGGATTTAATACATTTAGTGTTTGAGCGGGAATACATCTCTAATTGCTTTTAGTCTGATCATTTCAGGTATCTTGCCCTCTAACAACTTTTCATATTCCACATCTCTCTCTGTTTTTCTTACCTGAGACCAAAGGTTTTATCTCTCCTTCAAATACTTTCTTTTGTTATTCTATCTCTCTCCATATTCCTCCTCCCCTCTCATAAACCTAGAGTTTACTTCTATTTTCTGCCATCATCTTTGCTTCGGTTACTCTATGGCGAAAACCAGAGGCGGTAACACCTTTAAACCCGGGCGACAAACGGCAAGTCATGAGGAACTGGAAGAAATCAATGAACCAAGGGAGAAGCGACGCCTCAATCGAAATCGTCAAAAGATTGTTGCAGATTTAGGCACCTCATCTAAGAAGATGAAACGACGATCTTCAAAGGGAAAAAAACCCATCCATGTAAGTATACCTTATTCCCCTCCTCCTCTTCCTCGTGTTTAATATAAAGGATTTGTTACCTTTATATTAATGATTTAATATTAATGTTGGATTTAATTATTCAAAAAGGTAGCTCAACTCCAGTGAGTAAGTCCAAAACAGAACAAGAAGAAGAAACTGGCCAAATCTGTTTTATGGGACTAGAAGACGATAATCAACTTGAGGTTAAAAATTTTCATGAAACTTTTGAAATATGTATGCCTGATTATATTTCTTTACAAAATGAAAATCAACATCTCAAAAAGAAAACTGCTTATTTTAAGAATTGTGTAAATAAGCTAATGAATGAAGTCAAGTCATTTATTAAAGAGAGAACAAAAAATGAATATCTTACAAATGAAAATGAAGTTTTAAAAGAAAATTTGAAAATGAGAGATGCATGCATAGATGCTTTTAATGATGAAAAAATGATGAATGTGCAACATGATGATAATGTAACAAATGCAGAAATAACATCTTTAAAATATGATCTTGCTAAATTTGTGCAAGGAGAAGAGAACCTGAATGTTATGTTAGGGGCACAAAGGTCTAGTCTTGATAAACAAGGAATTGGGTATAATCCTATTAAAACTGTGAAAAATAGAACTAATGATAATATTAGAATGATTAATAGTAAACCTAGGTTTAAGCCGCTTTATTGTTCATTGTTTGTTACTTGTAAAAAATGTGGTTTTAAAGAACATTTTGATTCTAATTGTAATAAAATTAGAATAAAGCAAATTTGGGTAAAGAAATGTGATTTATATGCTACTAACTCAAAATGACCCAAGAAGATTTGGGTACCAAATAGGTAGAGACGATTTGTTTGTTTTGTAGATATCTCAAGGTCAAAATGGAGACGATTATTACTTTTACTTTGAGAGAGTAGGTTACCTATAAATTATTTGGCAGAATCTGTAAGTATGTCATGTTGTTTTTTAATTAGTTATATGGATTTTGTAACACAATGGTTCATAATATTATTTATTATAAAGTGTTTTTTGTTGTGTTAAATGCTCCATATTTAATACAAATGACAATTATGATGAGGAATCTGTATTTGTAATTTTTGATGAAACAATGATCTGTTAAATGAAGAGAATGAGATTTCTACAGGTAACGGGAATTTAGAGATTGGAAACCAAATCTACAGGTAACAGGGATTTGGAGATTGGAAACCAAACAGCTCAATCTGGACAGCCTAAGCCGTGTGCATCAAGGAAAAATAGATTAAATCAGACAGCTCTACCCGTCCGTTTAGTAGAAAAATCAGACATACAGACACCTAAATTCAGACAGATCTAACCATCTGTTTTAGAAGGCAAATCAGATGAATATTCTATTGTAGAAACTTTTATTCCCGAGGTTGAATCTGAAGAGCGAATGACTACTGCCAAACTTCCTAAATCATCATGAACTGTTAAAAATTATCCTCATAACCTGAGCTTTAAAGACCCTCAACATTGGGATGACCAAAAGAAGTGTTTTTGAAGAGATTTGATTATGAAAATTCCAAATCGAAAGCTACACTAAAGAGCACATCTATCAAGCTTACTAATGATAACAACAATGTTGATATATAGTTAACAAATCACAAAGGTATGATCATATTGTTTACTTGTTATATGTGATTTTGTTATAAACTTGCTAATTTGATATGAATTATTTTTTTGTTGATATCAAAAGGGGAGAGATAACTAAATTGATATGAAACTTGTGCTTAATGATTAATATGCATGGTCTTATTTCTTTTTGATAATGACAAAGGGGGAGATTATTTTGGAGTATGATATCTGTTGGTTATAATGATATTTTTTGGATATCATATTGATGATAATGGTTGAATATCTTCATTATCTTGTTATGACTGTTATGGCTTATCAATTTGCATCCTATTGTCTTTTATAATAGATTAAATGATTATATTTAAGGCATAAATTTAGGGGGAGTCATAAAGTTAAGGGGAGCATATTAATTAAATGGAATTATATATTGTCTTCATCAATTAAGAGTTGTGAAAATTTGTCCATCTGCTGAATTTATTGGATTACCTACTGTTATTGAAGCAACTCCATTGAACAGTGTTGTTCACAAAGTCATTCGTGCTAATCTTGTCCCTAAAAATGGTGGTCGGCCTGATATGACTTATCAAGATCTAATTATGTTAGCATTGATTATTTCTGGCATAAAATTCAACTTTTCTCTTTTAATGTTTAAGCATATGGAGAGTTGTCTTAAAAACAAAACTAAATGTTTTCCATATGGGGGTTTTCTTACAAATTTTTTTGCCCATTTCGCAAATTTCATTTGAGTATGAAGAAGTGGTTCAATTATCTAAATCTATTGATGAACCTGTGTTTTTTAACTCAAAATTAAAAGTTCATGCTGATGGAAATCTGTCTTGGGAGGGTAAGGAATCTGATATTCCTACCCCCATTGCTCCTATTCATCATCCTTCTCCTTCAGCTCCTACATCCCCAAATGCTACTTCTGCTCCTTAAACTGCTCTACTAGAACCACATGTTGTTGTTCCCCCTTCCATTCCTCAATTTTATGCTTAATTTTCTGCTCTTTATCAACTTATACAAGATATGGGATCTCATTTTGACTCTGGCCTTCAGTCTCTTCCAATCAAGTCATAGAGTTGAGAGCAAAAGTTGATACTATTTCTGAGAGGTTGGATGTTTTGGTTTATCATCACAATGACTATGTGATTAAAATTCAAGAGTTCAACAAGAAGCTTAATGAAGTTGTCTTTGAATTTACCACTAATGGTGCTGCATAACTATTTTTTTGATAATGCCAAAGGGGGAGAAGTTTAAGGGGATTTTGAGATAACAGATTTATGATATGATGACTATTTGTTTTGGATAATATTTGAATATCATATTTGGATAATTGTTGGTTACTATTTATTTTGGATAATATTTGAATATCATATTTGGATAACAGGTTTTGAATGGTTTTGGTTGGGATATGTAATCAATATGCTATCCGTTGGATATCATATTTTTCTTATCTATTTGTGATCTATTGAATATCATATCCGACTTCATTATTAGTTTCTCTATCTGTTATGGCTATCTTTTATGCATAAATTTAGGGGGAGCATATAAAAGGGGATAATAATTTGTCATCATCAAAAAGGGGGAGAATGTTAGTTTATAATTTAATGATGACAAATATTATTTGGATTTCTATTATTTATTGGACTTATGTTTTTAATTATTTAGGCTGTTTTAAAATATGCTTGTATATGACAGTGTTGGCCCAACTTGAAATAATGGTCCATTGGATATTGTCTTTCTAATTTGGGTTTGCTAGATAAGACTTGGGTTATTATTCTGTGTTATATTTTGTTCTTATAGCTGGCCAAATTTGGTTTTGCAGAATAACTAAGATAGTTTATATATATGTAGTATTCTGTTTTGATAAGGAGTCTTAGTGGAACATATATATCATATCTTATCTCCTTTGTTCCTCTAAAACTGTTGACAAGAAAGAGAGTATAATCTCCTTTATTTCAGCTAGTCTAAATTGACTAGGATTCTATATAATTGATATACAAAATCTGTTGGGATTCAAGGTTGCCGAAATCGTGTGGTCCTCTAATTGAGATAGAGATATTTATGCTAACTTCATATATTATATCCGTTGATGCTAATCAAAGGCTAAAGAGCCTTTATTCTGCAATATATATATATATATATATATATATATATATATATATATATATATCTTGGTGGCTATAACAGGGACACAAGCTTACTACTGGAAGTGGATATCAGATTTTATATAGAAACAAACTATATTACCATAGCTTCCATTTGTATTACAGCTATCAAACCATTGTGTTATCTTTCTAGCTAGAAATCATTGTAATCTCATTTCTTGTAATCTGAGTTCAAGCATCGTGTAGCCTGACAGGTCCAGGTGTGGGCAGGTCTGTTCGAACACAACTTTCAAGGTTGCAGAGGTGCAAAGGGGGCAGATGTGTCCATTGCGGGTGAAAGCTTTCGAATAGGGAGTCATTTTTATTGTATTTAATTGGGTCATTTAATTAATAAAAAGAGTCTCCAATACCAGTTAGTATAGGATGTGGATTAAGCCATTAGAGGTTAAAGGCAGAACCACGTAAAAAATTTTGTGTCTGTGATTTGTTAATTCTTGTGGTTTGATTATTTAATTCTCACGTTGTATCTAAACTCATTCACATAATAGCTTACTGTTGGTAAGAAAAGGATTCAGCATATCGTTATTATGCTGGATCTTGTATTGAACTAATATAGACACCTCGTGTTACCTGTTTGCATTATATATAAAGGTGTCTACTTTAAGCCTGTAACTGTAAAAATTAAAATTTGACATTGTTGATTGTTTCTAGCTTAGACACCTATTCACCCTCCATCTAGGTGTGCGCATACACGAAATTATATTTGGTATCAAAGCTAGAAACGATCAACAATGTCAAATTTTAATTTTTGCAGTTACAGGCTTAAAGAAGACACCTTTATATATAATGCAGACAGGTAACACAAGGTGTCTATATTAGTTCAATACGAGATCCAGCATAATAACAATACGCAGAATACTTTTCTTAACAACAGTAAACTATTATGTGAATGAGTTTAGATGCAACATGAGAATTAAATAATCAAACCACAAGAATTAATAAATCACACACACAAGGATTTTTACGTGGTTCTGCCGTTAACCTCTAATGGCTTAATCCACGTCCAATACCAACTGGTATTGGAGAATCTGTTTATTAATTTTAAGACTCAATTAAATACAATAAAAAGAACTCCCTGTTCAAAGTATCTTTCCACTGATGGACACCACTGCCCCCTTTGTACCACTACAACCTTTCTCACCACTGAGACCTTTGCACCTCTGCAACCTTGAAAACTTACTTTGAACAGACCCTATCCACTACTGGATCGATTAAGCCAAACAAGGCTTGAACTAGAATTTAATACAATGAATATTGATTACAATATGCTCTTAATCTTTTGCTGAAAGAAATTAACAATACAATGAGTAGCTGAAAATAGCTTTGAAAGACTCTTGATTAATTTGTGTAATATGACTGCTATAAGCTTCAAGAGTCCCTCCCTTTTTTTTAGCCGAGAAGGAGAAGTATATATATCTTGAGTGTCTTGCAACATGATTAGCTAAGAAGAAGGATATATATATATATATTGAATAAATTTTACTGCTATAAAAGAGCTGTTAGCATAATAGCTTTAGTCCAATTGGAAAATCACACAATTCTAGCAAGTTATTTTATTCCAGTGAATAAATAAATATTCTTCATAACAGCTGTATAGTTTCCAAAGTAAACTAAAATAGCTTAATGTAAGGGAGAAAAATCTCAACAGCTTGTATATACTAACGGATATAAGATAACCAATTCAAGTCAAACTGAGATAGCATGAATAAAAGATATAATAAGTTTGTGCTAAATCAGCAACCTAATTAAAGGAGTGAAAGAAGTAATATGATAAGATTGATTTTATACCAACTCTTGACATTACCTTATTAGACTCATTTTTAATTTAAGATAGTATATTAATACATATTCTAGACAGGATATAAAATAAAACTTTCGTTAGAACACGTGTCTAGAATTATAAAACTTGTGGGTTAAGAGATTCTTCCACATAATAGGGAGATTACTAATGGACTATAAATCTATATTAGGCCAACCAAGAAATCAACATATAATAAATTTAAATCAGCCCAAATTATTTAATTCAAATTAAAACACAAGTCTATTAAATAACAAAAACCTAATATTGTCACCATTAAAATATTAAACCAACAATAATAATATCTTGAGGAGATAAATAATTGTATTTGTATGGGAATTATGTGTAGCATATTTAATTTGCAATTATAAAATAAATATGTAATTAAAGCATATTATGTTATGTTTTATCTTGAAAAGATACCTTTTATATGCTTCCAAGAGGGAAAAATATTTTAGGTGGGTGAGTTAGTAACTTAATAATCTATTCACTAATTATTGAGTAACTTATTTATTCAATAAAAGTGTTATTAGAATAATTGGGTATTTTAATTAATTAAGCCAAGTTTTCCCCTTGTGTTTCCGTGAGTGGGAGGGAGAGAGTAGTGACCAAGAAAAGTTCTTGGGCTCCAAGTTTATTTGCTATAAAAAAAGAAAATTGAGAGTTATGCAATTCTTTTCTCTTCATGTTGTATAGCCGAGTACTCCATCTCTCTCTCTATAGCAAAATTTTGCTCTCTCATGCAAACACCATGAAGCCGTGACCCTCTTTTCCAATTCAATTCCAATTTTTCTTGAGAATTGAAGCTACAAAGGTATTTAGGAGTTGAAGACAAGCTACCTAAGGTATATAACTAATCCTAGCTATGTTCTAATCATGAAATTCAAATCATGAGCTAAGTTAGTTAATAAATTTTTAAAGTGAAATTAGTTAGTAAAAAGGAATTGTTTGGAATGGGCTATTGTCTATAATTATGTTATTTGACAATAGGAATTGTAACATTTCTTAATTGTTACATTAGACTCAAGGAAGCTAAGAATTTAGTTTTTCAAATAGTTAGTAAGCTAACTAGTTTTAATTAATTGTATATGTATTGGAATTGATTATGTAAATGAGTTTCGATGATGGAATTAGAGACTTGGTGGCTAGGTTTGGTTGTGCGGGGCTTTAAGGAAGAAAATTATGGAAAACCCACAATCAAATCGCTAAGAAATCGAACGAAAATGAGAACGCACGCATTATGTTTGTAAAATTTCCTTAAAAAGCTAAAATAACTAAAAGTTTAGAATTTAACGGAGCCGAGAACTTAGACGAGTCTTATTATGTTAAATAAGATTTATTTGTGAAGGAAATCAGATTAAAACGAGTCGAGGAGAGTTTTGGATGTCAAAACAAAATGTTCGAAAGTTAGTGGATTGCTTCCCCTAAATAGAAAATTCGGGGTTAGCTAGATTAATAAGAAAATTCTAGGCTTTCGGTATGTGATAGTACACTGAGTAAGCTTTCCATAGACTACGAAACGAACTAATTTCGATTTCGGAGCAAGGAGTTATGACACTTCAAAGGAGGCGTGTCGAATCTGTCCAAAATTAGAAATCGGATTCGGGTCAGTACCCTTGCGCGGGTTTTCTGGAATTTTGTGTCTAGAATTTGAAAATGGTCAAAAACGAAAGTTGTAGACCCGGAACTTAGCTTCGCGTGGGCTCAATATTCGCTATAAATTGTTTTAAAACAAAAAAGTTATGACTGTTTTAGCGAGGAGAGGGTAAAGCTAAAATAAAATTTAAAACTGTTACGAGTGGACATTTTTGGGGCCTGTTTTGGGCTGCCTATGGGGTCCAAAATTGGTAGTTTATATTTTTTTAAAATAGCCCGCTATGGTACCTATAACATATCCAAATTTTCGAAATTTTCTGATAAACGAGCAACGCGTAAGAAATTCCAAAGTAGGCAGCAAGGCAACCGGAGCAGTAGCAGCGACATGGCAACGCCCGCGGGCGCCTTCCCAGCGGCGTGCGCTGTGCTGAGTGTTGTTTGACGTCCGTTTCAAGCGCTGTTTTGATGGGTTTCCATGATTCGTTTTCGTAGTTTGAAATTTTTCTAAAATACTATGACATGAGGTCTATAACATGTCAGAAATTTCACTGTTATTGGACTCGTGGTTTGAGAATTAAAAATAGGCGAATAGGCATGTCAGAACTAAAATTTGGGCGACGCTCGGCGTCGACGCGTCGAGCGATTTTGACGTTCGACGTTCTGAATCACATTTTGATGAAATAATAAGTTATAATAAATCTAAGAATGTCCTACGGGACAATATTTGACTATAAATGATATTTTATGCCGAAAAACATCCATTTGGGCAGAAATAAAGTAGTAAAAATATATAATAAATATAAATTTACATATTTAAGTAAAATAAAAACCAAGGTTGTCTATAAAATTTATTTGTGGTGTAATGGAAAGCGAGAAACCTTTAAAAATTTGTATTAATCATAAATATGATATTTTGAGGTTTTCGGAGTTTAAAATAAGATTTTTGAGCTAAGATTTATATAACGAAGTATACATATATATATATATATATATGTATATAGCTAAAATGCGAATATTTGTAAAACGAAAAATGAAGCGAATGTGCTAGCGGGATAAAATATTTATATATGAGGTAATGGTCTGAGTTGACTCATGAGTGGATAAAAAGATATAATGATTATTTAAATTAAGAAATAATATAGTAAACTGAGTTTTTACTATAAAAGATATATAATATCTGTTTAGAACCTGAATTCGCAAATAAAGGCAAAAGATATTTCTAAAGTGGTATATAAATGATTTAAGCTTTGATATGTAAAATATTTACATGTTAAACTGTGATGGACCTTTTTTTGGCGTAAAAAGGTTAAAATGAATTAAGTTTTTAAATAAACTAATATTCGTTTTGAGTAAGAATAAATAATATTAGTTTGTATAAAACTAATAATTATTATTAATGACTATACATAAATGTTTTGTAACATATTCAATTAATCTAATATGTGTGCGCATGTAAATATAATTATGTAGGAATTGTGGAGAAACTCTAAGTTAAATTTTAGCAATAATCTCCAATCCAGACAAGTTTTTAAGTTCTGTTATGTTTGTGGATTAAATGTGATTATGTGGTAAGTTACGTACCATGCTTTATGAATTGTTAAAGTCAAAATATGACTAAGTTAATTGGGATATGGAACTCAATTTATATGTGATCTGTGATAGCATGTGTTGTATGAGAATGTGAAATGTAAAAGGCATGTATAAATGTATTGCATGAAATTATATTGCATAAATGATATGCCTAGTAGAAGAATTATTGATGCATAAATATATGCATTGCAAAGAATTATTGATGCATGTAGAATATTATGCATAGTAAAGAAAGTATGTTGCATATGGTGAATATATAGTTGTGTGCTATGTGAAACATGATAGACTGTTAAATTTGTTGGGCCGCAAGCTCAATATTGCAAACACAAACATTTTGTAGGTTAACGATGTTATGCAATATTACTTACTATTCGGATGATGAAGGTTGAACGATGTATGAAATGAATACATTTTCTTGAGTTAGAAATGGTACAACGCTATGCTTGATAATTTTGATATATGTAACTAGCAGCTAAGTGTAGATTAAAATATTCAATAAAGAATATTTATTCTGGATGTATTGTAATGAATACTTTATAAAAAAAAATAAAGTGATATAGTGACATTACTATATACGAAAGAAGTCATATTGAGGATTGAGTTGTATATTTATATATACCTTTGATAGGAGAAATCATTAACTAAATATGATTTCATTATAAAAGAGAATCGTAAAGGTTGAGATTCAGGGAACGAATGAATGGAATAAAATAAAAAAAAATTATTCTGCATTTTTTGCTATTTTAACATTAAATATTATTTTAAAACTAGAAAAAGATAGTATTAACGCACAAGATCAGGGAGAGAAATAGTCCTGATTTTGGGGTCGTTACATGAGATCTCTCTTGGAATCTTCCAAGCTAAACTTCTTTAGCATCATGTCAATGTATGTTCCTTGGGACAAGCCAATCATCCTTTTAGATCTATCTCTATATATCTTTATCCCCAAAATATAAGATGCTTCTCCCAAGTCCTTTATGGAGAAGTGTTTGGATAACAAGATTTTAATCGACTGTAGCATCGGAATATCATTCTCTATCAGTAATATATCATCAACATATAGAACTAGGAATGATACAACACTACCACTAACCTTATTGTACACACATGGTTCATTCTCATTTTTGATAAAATCAAACTCTTTGATTGTTTCATCAAAACGGATGTTCCACCTTCGAGAAGCTTGCTTCAATCCATAAATGAATCGTTGTAGCTTAAAGACTTAGTTTGTTCCAATCGTTGAAACAAAATCCTCTGGTTGTGTCATATACACATCATCCTCCAGTTTCCCATTGAGGAAATTCATTTTCACGTCCATTTTTTAGATCTCATAGTCGTTATAAGTTGCAATCGCAAGCAAAATTCGAATGGACTTGAGCATAGCTACTGGTGAGAAGGTTTTATCATAGTCAATTCTTTGCCTTTGTTTGAAACCTTTTGCAACCATTCTGGCCTTATAGGTCTCTACATTGCCATCCGCTCTAGTCTTTCTCTTAAAGACCCATTTGCACCCAATAGGCTTTATACCCTCAAGTGCTGAAACCAAAGTCCATACTTGGTTTTCATACATGGTGTCCATCTTGGATTTCATGGCTTCTTGCCATTTCTTTGAGTATTTACTACTCATAACCTGTTCGTAATTCAATGGATCATCATCATTCATTATGCGTACCTCAACGTCATCCTCTATAACGAATCCATACCTGTTAGGTATATTCGGTATCCTTCCAGATTTACGAATAGGGTGTTGTACAGTATGTTCTTCTACTTGGACAGATTCATCCACTTGATCTGTAGTGGTTTGTGGTTCTTGAAATTTATTCAAGATCTATTTTCCTCCCACTAACCCTTCAAGGATAAACTCCTTTTCCAAGAAGGCAGTGTATTTCGCAATAAACACCTTTTGCTCAGTATGATTGTAAAAATAGTATCCTAAACTTTCTTTAAGATATTCCACAAATGTGCACTTATCATATCTTGTCTCAAGCTTATCATTTTAAAACCTTTTCACATAAGCTGGACATCCCCAAATCTTAACATGCTTAAGATAGGTTTCCTCCATGTCCACATCTCATATGGAGTCTTGGGGACGAATTTCGAGGGGACCTTATTTAGTATGTATGTAGCCGCTTCTAGGGCATAGCCCCAAAATTATACTAGAAGATCGGTAAAACTCATCATGGATCAAACTATGTCCAACAATGTTCGATTTCTCCTTTCAGATACACCATTCAACTGTGGTGTTCCTGGTGGAGTCCATTGTGAGATTATACTATTTTCTTTGAGACAATTGAGAAACTCACCGCTTAAGTATTCAGCACCTCGATCCGATCGCTAAATCTTAATACTCTTGCTAGTTTGTTACTCTACTTTACTTCTGAATTCTTTACACTTTTCAAACGATTCAGATTTGTATTTCATTAAATACACACATCCAAATCTTGAATGATCATCAGTGAAAGTAATAAAGTAAAAATACCCTCCTCGTACATTCGTTGCCATAGGTCTACATACGTCTGTGTGTACCGACGCTAACAACTCTGTAACTTTTTTTATTTTTCCACTAAAGAGAGATTTAGTCATTTTACCCATGAGACAAGATTCACAAGTTGGATATGATTCATAATCAGATAGCTCTAAGAGCCCATCCTTATAAAACTTGGATAATCTTGTTTCATTGATATGACCGAGTGTACAGTGCCACATATAGGTATAATTAACATCATCTCTTTTCTGTTTCTTAGTTTGTTCAATTTGAAGTATATTTTCTTGCAAGTCAAGTATATAAAGTCCATTCAACAATTTACTAACACAATATAAAACATTCTTATTATAAATAGAACAACTATTATTCTTTATTATAATTTTAAACCCATCCATATCCAATACAGACATTGAAATAATGTTTCTTATAAGAGTTGGAACGAAATAACAATTACTTAAAGTAATGGACTTTTCTGTAGGCAGTGTTAAACAATAAGTCCCTATAGCTAATGCAACAACCTTTACTCCATTTCTCACTCGTATGACGACCTCATCCTTGTTCAGCTTTCTACTTCTAACTAGTCCCTACACAGTATTACATATGTGAGAACCACAGCCGGTATCCAATACCCAAGTAGAATTATGACTTTTAGAAAAATTAATTTCAATCATAAACAAACCTGAAGCTTCTCCAAGCTTCTTCTGCTTTTGTTCAGCAATGTACTTTTCACAGTTCCATTTCTTGCAGTGACCCGACTTGTTGCAATGGAAGCATATTCCTTTGCTTTCTATATCAGGTTTCTTATTGTCCTTCTTCTTCGCCTTGCCCTTAACCTTCTTGCTTTTCTTCTTTTCAGAAGATACCTTGGGCCTCTTCCTTTTCTTGGAAGAATCATCTATTATTAAGACATGGTTCTACTTGGATGGGAAGTTGTAAGAATCCGAATTTTTATAAATTATTAAATAAGGATTTAATAAATAAAATTCTTAAACCGTGAGATGGGTTCGAATAAAAATATATATATGTGATATGAGGTATGTGGTATTATATTACATAGGGTAATATGGACTATTTAATATGTGTTTTTGTGATTTATAAATATATTATTAATATATATTTGTTACTTAGCGTAGAGACGATTCAGTTGAGATAAAGGAAGTGGATAAATTCCTATGATATTAAATAATTTGTAGAATTATTTTATCATAGTAAATTGGTGATATTAAATATCCTTAATGTATAATCACCATATTCTTGTGTATGTGTATTAATAACTAGTATGTTTATACTATAGGTTATTAATAGCACTTAAGCTATCCGTGAATAGATTTGGATAGTGAAGCATGAGTTAGTTAAAGAATTAACTAATAAGAATAAATATTAGTTAATTTAAGTTGGGAGTTATATTATGGAATAATATAATGTTAATATTGAACCTTAATAATATGGTGCAGTGTTTAATTTACTTAAGTAAATGAGTGAATTAATAAGTGTGTTGAATATGTAATTATAGTTGATACTTTTATATATATTACTTAGAATGGTAATATGTGAGAAACTCTAATGTACAAATAACGTTAATGAGTATATATACATTATTAAAGGGAGATGAAATCATTATATCTTTAAATGAATATGTAATATTTGAAGAAATTGTTTTAGGGGACAATTTATAGAAAAGAAAGAGAAATAATTATTATATATTTCTATTAAAAAAATATTAAAATAAATTCTAATATTGAATTATTTTAATAAAGGAGGAAATATTATTTTTGAATAATAATATTACCTTATATGTTTTTGTATGAGGTAATAGGTAAGATTAATTAATATGGTAAATATATTAAAACATATTTGCTATATGTAAATAAATTGATGGAAATAATTTATTATAATAGAAAATAAACTTATTTTCTATATATAATATATGTACATGTGTCGTACATATAGTTATTTGATATTATATTAAGAACAATATCATGAGACAATAAATAAATTATTTTCTAATAATGAATGCCTTTAATTGGAGAAGACATAATATTTCATATCATGTTATAACGGAATACATAATAGTAATTATATCTTATGTATTTCCAAGAGGGGTAAAAGTATATAAGAAAACTAAGTTATTTCAATTTGCTAAATAACTTGAGTTATTATATTACCATAAGTATTGTAAAGAATATTTGAATATTTTCATTCACGATATATTTTTATACGTGAACCTTGTGATTTAATAGTTCTAAGTAAATTGAACATATTATAAGTAGAAAAATGGTAGGAAAGGAATAAATGATGAGAATGATAATAAGCTTAAGGTAAGCTTGTGAGATATGCCTAGTATGGCAAAGTGGTGGAATAAACACCCATTAAATAATTTAATAATTAAAGGAATTAATTATTATTATTATGTGAATAAATTCCTATGTGCAATGATGTGTAATTATAAGTTATACAGTAGCTATATCTATATAATATGGAATGAAGTGTGGCACTTCAAGAAAAACTATATAATATAAGAAACTATGTGGTAAAGTGAAATGAGTCACGTGAGTTATATAAATGAACCTATGTAACAATGTGTTATGTGTGGTACATCAATGTGTACTTCATGAAGGATATTAAATTAAACTAAATAAATAATTGTTGTTAATAATTATTTCAATGATTGAGTATAATTGAAATAATAATGGGGTGTGACACTACTCAATTAAAATATATTCGGTATTGTCAAATGTACATGGATTATATAATTATATGATTAGGTGTATATGTAACCTTATCATATCATATAGTAATAACATTAAGTTACTAGATATAAGCTTGCAAGTTAGTCCATGTGAGAACAATAATGGTCAATCAAGTGGTTAGGGTACATGAATAGTGGTAGTTGGTGGGAGTTAGCCACCAACTTCCCTTTTGTCCTTTGGGTAATAACCATAGGAGGATAATAGCTTGATACTGAATAGATGCAATACATTGGTGTGTAGAGTTTGTTAATTCAATTACTACATTGTTGCTAAGAAAGCATATAATAAGAAATGTAATTACATCATGAGCATGTTATAAGGTGTAATGATGAGGAAGGACCATGAATAGTAGTAGTTGGTGGAGTTAGCCATCAACTCTTCTATGACCATTGGGTATTACCCATAGGAGGGTAATAGATTGATTATAATAGAGAACATGTAAATTAGTAATGTAATGGTATTACATTATGAATTTATTATAAGATGTGACATTGAGAGTAATATTATTTTGTGAGCTTGAGGCCTATTAAATACTAAGCTTACATAATTGTGCCTTGTGTGGCATGAGTGGTAAAGTTAAATCAATTAGAGATTTAACTATGATTATTAAAAGAAATGACAAGTTAATAAATAATTGATATTAATTATCATTATAATATTTGGGTGTAATTGAGATAATAATTTTATGAAAAATTATGGGATGAAAATACCCAACTATTTTATATCTAGTCCAATTAAAATATTAATTGAATTAAACCAATGTACATGAAGTACATTATTAGATGTATTGGTATGCTTGTAAAATGTGGGTGTACATGTGTGTATATATATATATATATATATGTATACCTATAACTTAATGTGGTGTAGTAACATAAAGTTATGGCAATTGACTTAATAAGCTCAAATGATATAAACCTAAGTATGTATGCATAAAATTGCCAAATACTGAGTTTAAAATGCTTGTCCCATATTCATAGTCCCACTCTTTCTCATTCACGTGTATTAGACCCTTGGTCTATGCTAAGAGTTGATAAAGGCTAGCAAGAAAGCATTAATGGCTTTGCAATGATGGTGATGATGAAGGGGGGAGTGGTCTCAATAGTGACCCTCCACCAAACCCCTCTTGCCCAATGTCTTCTTCATTATCCCATTGGTTTGATTCAATGTGCAAGAACCAAATTTGGTCCATGAATTCACTTTAAATTGAAGCTTCATATTCACAAATTGAAGTTGTTAAATATTGCTAAGTTGCTATAGAGAGTTTGAGGGAGAAATCTGATTTTGGTAGCAAGCTTAGCAAGCTCAAGCTTAAGACTTCCAGAGGTATAATTCCTACCTTTTCCCATTTTGTTCTTTAATGGCAAGTTCTTGATTTCGTAGTTTAGATGGTAATTGTAGTGTGGAATATGGGTTTTATGTGTTATGTAAGCTATTGTGTATGATAGAACTGTTACATGGCTGATGTAGAATCGAATTGATAAGTAAACTTTAGAAATCGGTTAAAGCTCTGCATTGCAGAAAAGCTTCTGGTTTGGAAACGGGGACGCGCGGCCCGCGTCTCCCTAGTACAAATGGGGTGCGGCCGCTCCCATCTGCAGAATCAGTTTTTGATTTCTATTACAGGTTCTGTTATATGCTAGCATATGTTATCACTTTAGACAAGCATGAGGACATGTTTAATATGTATATATGGGTACATTAATCGAGCATGAACATGTTTTACTATGTTAGCAAGCATAGTTGATAAAAGTTATAGTTTTCATAGTGAAATTAGAGTTTGTAAAATGAACTTTGATAAATACATACCATGTTTAAATTCTGACTTTTTAAGCATGATTAGATGGTTTAGATATGCATGATATGTGAGTCGAAGGTATTGAGCATACACTAGAACACATTGTTTAAATTGAAAATGATTTCAAAAGATAAACTTAGAGTTTTTGGACATATATATAGGATGTCCACGTTCTGATCATTGAGCATGTATAGATGACTTATATATGTGTTCTAATATATGAGAATCATGACTACGAGGTACTTTGCATATACTTAGTTACCTTTGTTGACTTAAAGCGATTTTTATGAAAAGTTTAGAATGTGTAAGATGATAGCATCAAACACAGAGTGAGTTACATTATGATTATACGAGCATGTATATTAGGATTCATTATGCCAATAGACATGTTGACATAAGCATCATGTGATGAAACATGGATTTCACCTATGCACGCATATTCGAGAAAATGAATTTCTAAAGCATAGACTATGTGATTAAGTATACATGTGTAGTATAAGCACGAGCATGCCTACTTAGTGTGGTTAAGCCTTGTTATGTGATAACATGACTTTAGTAGTAGAGCTTTATTGATTTAAGTAATTCAACGTAGAGCTACGCTATTCAAAGCTAAATAGTTCGAATATGAATTTGAAAACCTACTTAATGTGTGTGTATAATATATATCTGAATGCATGATATATTAGGACCAAACTGAGTTTATGAAATCTCAAGTTTGGTTCTAGCAGGGAGTCGCGCGGCCGCGCCACTCCCAAGCTTAATTGCTGCTCGGCCGCGCCGTGTTGCAGAACTGCCAAGAACAGTTTGTTAACTGTCTGGTCCTAAGTTATTTTTCTTAAGGACCTTAAGGACCGAAATAGAATGGTTTCTATAGAATAAGTATGTAGGTATGATGTTGTAACATCGTGGTTGTCCTAAGATAGAGTGAAACGGAACCAAGATTAGAAAATGATATACGAATTGTTATTCTATTAAGAGCATATGAAATGTATGACTGATGGATGTAAATTCATGATTATATAACTGTGTAGGAATAGACGAGGTGCAGATAGCTTTAAGCAGTTAAGTCGTAGTTGTTAAACTACGAATCAGGCAAGTCTTTCAGTTCCTATTTGATATATGAATTCAATAACTGTTAGTTTAATTATATTATGCTGTGATAATGTGAACTTATATATGAACTGTATATGAGATATAAATGAGATTGAAAGTTGATCTTTGATGATATACTGGTTATGTGAAAAGTAACATGCGTAGTAAATATAAATTGTTTATAAATGCATAACCTGAGTATGATGTTGTATGCTATGTGATGCATGAAAACTGTTAGAATTGCTGAGCTGTCGAGCTCACTCTTGCAAATAACCACTTTTGCAGATTAAGGACTTACGATAAAGAATTCGTGCTTCTTGATTGATAAAGATCGATAGTACCGCATTGAAGAATACTACTTAGATTATTATCTGGACTGTGTTTAGGTTCTAGATGATGTACTTGATTGTTGCTTACGATGTTTAATACTTGTTGCACGGTAAAAGAGGTACTAGCCAATACATAGAGGATATCAAGTTGAGTTGTAAACGTTTATACAGAAATTTGTGTAAAGCGAATCATAATATAGTATGATTCAATGTTATGTAATCGATTCAAGATTTAGAAATCAATAAAAAGGTTTTATTCAAAGAGAAATGAAAAAGTTTAAGTTATTCCGCATTTTTATAATATCAAACATGTTATAAGACAGGAATAGTAAATGCCAAGATTATAACTTGTAAAAGTTTGGAGTCATTATACGAGATCCTGATAGTGAAAAGAATTTATATTCTAAATTATAATAAAGCAAGTTTTATTTTTTAAGTTATAAATAAAAGATGTAATAGTTCGACGATAGTAGTATCGTGACTGCACCGGATCCGAGGAAAGAGAGGAACCCGGGTTTGGGGGCGTCGCAGAAGTGACCTTCAGCAGTTTTCAACATGTTAAGTAACTAAGGCAAGCTGACGTCCAACTTATTCATGTGGAAATTCACAACAAATTGTGAGAAGGTGTCCAGGAGTGACTGCAAGATCAAATCTTGACTTAACCCCCCATCCATGCTGAACCCCAATTGTTCTAGTTATTTAATCAAATTAATCAACTTTAGACAATGTGTCTCAATAGTAGTGCCCTCGGACATGCTAGATCAAAAGAGCTCCCTAGATATCTGATACCTAACAGTCCTACTTTGCTCATCATATAATTCTTTTAGGTGCAGCAAAATAGAATAGGCATCCATTTTCTCATGTTGACGTTGTAGCTCGTTACTCATGGGTGCAAGCATGATGCACTGTGCAATGGATGCATCATCTTGCCACTTTCTAAAAGTAGCAATCTCTTCATCAGAGGCTGTTTCTGCAACCTTTGCAGGGACAGGTGAATCTTGGATATAAGAAAGCTTTTCAGTAGTAAGAATAATTCTAAGATTTCTTAACTAGTCCGTGTAATTTGGTCCGGTCAACTTGTTAGCATCAAGTATGCTACACAGTGATAGTGAATGTGACATTTTTCAAATTCTACATGTGAAATAAAATAACATTTTAGCATACATTCATTTAATTAATTACCAAAATAAATTATGTCTTATTTTAAATTGGTATCTCCCACTATTTTCTTCAAACTATATTACCCTCACAATATATAGTTCGAAAAATTTAATTAAAGATTTGCTAGTAAGAATAAGGATCCTACTTCAAATATATATAGTCTTGTGGTTGCACAACAAACTATATATAAATAAATAAATGGACAACTTTTGTCAATTACATCACCATATAACTCCTTGCATTTTGTCTCTTAGATTATTATGGTCAAGTGTGTGCACATCCGAGCCAAAACGATCTTAGTTAAGTCCGACCCAGCATTTCCATATAAGTGAAGAGAAAATTACAGTCCTTGTGTGTGCACAACAAAAAGATAATGTTCAATTCTTTTATAAACATTTATTGTAATAAAACATCTTAAATATTTAATACTCGCCTTGTGTGTGCACAACAAACTCATATTAAATATTTAATACTCTATTATTTTATCATGCTAGAAGGCGACGTTCGATATTCCAAATATCTTTGAGCGTTATAACTTAATATAATTTCTTTGAGGGGTTTGTTATTAATTGTCTCATCTTGTTTAGTGCGCATGCGCGCTCGCGCGCGCGCGCGCGCACACATGCACACACACACACACACACACACACATATATATATATATATATATAAAAACGAGTCATATTAATTGACATGTGCAGCATGTTGCATAATATATAAATTGTATATAGTATAAGTATGCATATAGAATACAATATTCTACCCGGATTGATTATGGACTTTTATTCTAGTTTGGTTCACTCGAGCCATCAAGTGAACCAAAAGGTCAAACCTAGGAGTGCAAGATTTAAATTTAAATATAACTATTACATTTAAATCTCGGGCTCCATTACAAACGGGTCTTCTTGCGCTCCTTGCTCCTTAGTCTCCAATTCTTCAAGATAGTTCTAACTAATTCTATTACATAAAATATTTACATTAAATAGAAACCTTGATCAACAGTCAAGGGAAAGTACATAGGAGGGAGATAGAATTTACATTAAGAAAAATTAGAGAAGACGAGGTACGCAGACCCCATTTAAAAAACCCATACATTCAAGCATTCAACTAAAATAAAATCCAATTGCATTGGTCAATAATCCATAATCAACCCCATTTATTATCATACATATCACCATATGCATCAATAAATAAAATATTTAATATATATATTGATATCGATTTAATGGGTAATTCTAGTTAGTTTCGAAATCTAATTTCAACTCTAATTAGTTAGCATGAAATCTAATTTTATTTAAAATAAACATCATTATTTTAATCCAATTCCAAATCTAATAAAATCTTTTATTAATATTGAATTACAGAAAAAAAAAACATATAATTTTAATTTTAATTAAAACAAACCTTTTATTTTAATTTAAAATCAAAAATAAATTAAAATTTATTTTTCTGGAGAGTGGTGTTGTGGCGCCTCTAGTGAACTAGCATTCGGCGCTACATCGCCACGTCAGCAGTTTTCAAAAAATCAGGGATGGCGCTGCAGCGCCCAGATTATATTATAATCAGACGCTACTGCACCGGGTCACCCATCTAGAGCCCGAATCGGCACTGCAGTGCCAAAATTACATTATAATCCGGCGCCGCGACGCCATTTAGCAGAAACTGTGACACCCCCAAATTCGGGTACTTTGTTTCCACATGATTTGGTGTTCACTTTCTAATTAAATCATACATCTACCCAATAAAGAATTGTAAAGTAAATTACAACCTTCATAAATACTAAATAAAATCTTCCTTGAAAAAGAATTACAAGTTGTCCAATATAAAATCCCAAGGTTCACTAAACCTTAACATCAATCAAAATAAATAAATACGGAAATAAAACATCATCAACTAAGTCTTATTACAATTAAAGACAACAAGCCTTCACTTGCTCATCTTTCCTTTCCCATTACTTGTTGACGGTATGTCAACATTCTCTGCTTTAACTGCAAGGGGTTGTAAAATATACAAGAGTGAGCAAACAAAAGCTCACTTGAAAAGTACAATGATATGCCATAATTGAATAACTTCAAAAGAATTTGAATAACTTTTCTTTCGTCAAAATAAAGAATTGAATAATAATTCTTTCATCATATTTAGAATTCGAATATACACTTTATCTGAGAGTCATACGATCTTGAACTATGTCCTAGGTTATAAATATTTCTATTTACTAACCTTTAACAATCATTGAGACTATGGACCTTTAACTCGTAGTTAGGGGGCTCAGCCCTTTGTACCATGTATTGTGCACAACCATCTTAATGTTTTCGCATAAATGTCCCCTAATAAATAGTTTATTATCAGTATTTGAATACAAGTCCGCACCAAAGAAAGCTTGGTTTGGATAGATAAAGGAACTTTGGAGTTTCAACTATCATCAACTAGGAGTAGTTGAATCGACTCACAATGCTTTAACAGTTCGATAATATAAGAATTATGAATCAAATGTAAGATACAACAATAGATTTCATGATAACTAGGCATGCTTTAGGAATAACTTAAAGCATTCGATAGATCAAGTAGATCTTGCTTGAACAACTAAGTCAAGATCACATTACATAAATAATACATCAATACTTATGCTTTACAGATATTTGAATACAGTATAACTCATACAATCCATAACTAGTTAAGAATCCGATATAGACTTGCATGATATAATGAGCAAGGGTTAGAGAACTTGCACAATGAAAAGATACCATGAAAGAACTTGCATAACGTAGAAGAATAATGATTAGAAAACTTGCTCAAGTAAGAGATAAGGAGTAGAGAACTTGCCTCAAGTGCAAGCTACACTTTAATAATTACAATCACTTCCAGAATTATCCTACATATCACGTTACGTTTAAAACATATATTAGTACCCAACTATAATGTTTAAACAGTCGAACTTCATACTCAAGTCCAACTCACAACGTTGTTACGACGTACGTCGATACTAATACACATACATGAGGCTAACAATCAAGTACCTCATACACGTATAACACTTTTACTATCATATTGCATCTTACGGTAACAATATCCAAGCACACATATAATATAACCACATAAGATTTCAATCTATCTTAAACACATCAAAAACATGTTATCTCATTACCTATTACACTTATCAAGTCATAAAAATAAGTTAGCTAAACAAATGCGGCATGAAAACTCAACGAAGGGAAAACAAAATTCCCGGACAGCTTGGTCCCCAGCTGGGGCGGGTCCTCCATGGGTTAAAGCCCTGCTGGGATGGGGCCCACTACTATGGGAACCCCCCCAGCTCGCGAACGGCAGAGAAATAAGCCAATTTGGCTTATTTCTTCACACTGAATCTGATTTTTCTCAACATGATGAACATGAAACTTGATAACAACAAATATTTGGACTCTTTAACATGATTATAACATATAAAATCCTTACAACACATAATCAAAACAAAGTTTTCATGATATTTGAAGAAAACTACAATATCAAGCGTTCTTGACAAAAATTTCTATTACGAATTCGTTTTTCAATCAATTCATGTAATTCCAATTGCAATAATTCTAATTCTTAACATATTAACATAACCCATGATTAATTTAAACAATAATCCATAATCAAACACAAATTTGATAGTTTAAAAAAACTATTTTCAAAATTAGTTCACAGTAAATTACTATGAACATGATTTGTTCATGTTCGTCTTAATTACGTGGATTGAATCACTAAAGCAACTATATAAATCATATATATAAACATGCTATAACATATATTACACATAAATTTCATGTTTACATCCATTTTTCATTCTAACTCAACCCAAAACATGAAAATTTCATAAGAACATAAATTCTCCATAAAAACTTGTTTCTACAACAATTTGATTTCTGAAAACTTGTTTATGACATATAATTCAATTATAAACAATTTGTAAACAGAATTTCTACATAACTACATTAACATCATCAATTTCATGAGAAGAAATTTTCACAGAGAACTCAAATTAAAGGAAATAACTAATTAAAGTTCTTAGAATTTTAAGGAAGTAATTTTACCCTTTTTGCTTTGATGATTGAAGAAGAAGGTGATGGTGGTGTTTGATTCCCTATTTGCTCTCTCAAGCTCTCTCTTCCTCTTCCTTCTTCTCCTTCTTCTTTGAGTTCTCTCTAACCTTTTCTCTATTTTTCTTTCTTTCTTTGTTTTCTAAAACTAACGTGCTATAGTATATTACTGATATACATATAATATATATAATTATATAAAACATATAACTCCTATATATTAATTACCTACATTAACTGTTATTTAATATGTAGGTTACAACTTTTGAATTTGAAAAGTCTAAGGCCATGTTTGGCTAAACAAAATCATTTTAAAAATAATTCTTTTATTAACTAAGGCCATGTTTGGTAAAACAAGTTTAAAACAAAGTAAGGCATTGTTTAGTAAAATCAATTTAAAAACCTTTTTCTTTATTTTAATAAATCCTTTTAACACATACTTTAATGTTACACTTTAATTAATTAAATCTTTAACATTCGTATTTAATTAATTAAAATCTAACATCAATTAATCACATAAAAATTGCTACATAATTATAATTACTCACTAATTATAATTCATGTAACACTCATCACATAATTCATCTAATTTAATTATCTCAATTAAATTAGAATTATACTATAAAATTAATATACATCAATTAAATTAAATATTAAATATTCATTTAATTAGTATATAACTCTTAATTAAGTCATTACACAAAATCACATAATTTATTTATTTAACTCAATAAATAAATCACATAAAATATTTATTCACTTAATAAATATTAAAATTTAATATATAAAATATCAAATCGTTACAATCTTCTCTCCTTAAAAGGATTATGTCCCCAGAATCACAACAAAAAAAATATTCTCATAATCTCATAATAAAAATTCTCATCTGTGACATTCTTCCCCCCTTAAAAGGATTCTGTCCTTCGAATCGATATGTGAGGGTTACACAACAATTAAGCAAATAATTAAGGATATGACTTCCTCATTACATCTTCGAGTTTCCACATGGCTTTTTCAGCACTGTGGTTCCTCCAAATTACCTTAACAGAAGGTATCACTTTTTCCTAAGTACTTGTTCCTTCCTATCAACTATTTGAACAAGAACCTCTACATAAGTTAAGTCTTTATCAAATTGTAAAGGCTCATATTCTATTATATATGCTTGTAGTCGTGTTTATAAGGTCGTAACACGGAAATGTGAAAGACGTTGTGTTTATTCTCTAGCGAGGCCCACTGCTATGGGAACCCCCCAGCTCGGGAACGGCAGATAAATAAGCTAATTTGGCTTATTTCTCCACACCAAAGTTCGATTTTTCTCAACATGATGAACATGAAACTTGATAACAACAAAATTTTGGACTCTTTAACATGATTATAACCTAAAAAAAATCCTTACAACATATAATCAAAACTAAGTTTTCATGAGTTTTGAAGTACCCGAATTTGGGGGTGTCACAGGTTGGTATCAAAGCCAAGTTTTCATGATTTTTGAAGAAAACTACAATATCAAGAGTTCTTGACAAAAATTTCTATTACGAATTCGTTTTTCAATCAATTCATGTAATTTAAATTGCAATAATTCTAATTCTTAATATATTAACATAACCCATATTAATATATATATCAAATAAAAATAATTAATAACTCCCATAAATGTTTGGCTCTGATACCACTCTTAGGTTTGTAAGATCAAAATAGCATGAAATAATTACATACATAGCATCGAAAGTGTAAAAAAATAGATTTTAAAAATTTTACAAACCATAAACCCGGATCATCTGTGACATCCCCAAATTCAGATACATGTACATCGAATTCGGTGCATCACATACTAATTCTAATAACATACTAAAATCTCATGTAACGGAGTTATAGAATAATTTACATTGATTTAATATAAAGATTCGCGTCCCACGGTCTCGCTACTATGACTAACTTAATACATAACTTAAATCCATAACTTAAAACATAAATTAAGTTCATTACAACATAATAATAATTCTAAAGGAGAACAAAGCTACGACGTAGCCTTGCCTTTGCCCTTATCCGTGCCAGATGGTCCTCACTATTCTGCCTTAACTGAAATTTTTAAGGAAAGCAAGAATTAGCAACAAATTTACTCAATAAGTAATATAGCAATAAGGGTAAGCATAATTATAAATCTAATAATATCCAAAGTATAATGTCAAGGGATAACTCAAGAGTTTAAGGAATAATGTTGTAAACGAAGAAATATCAATAGTTCCAAAACTATCTTTTGAATTATAAGCAGAAGGTCATTATGAACCAAAGCATTATCAAAAGGATTCAAGGTTTCAACGTTTTTCCACAAGATAAAGTTTAATACTGAGCAGTCACTAAGGACCAAGAACTCATGCCAGAATTAACAGTGTTTTACTGAAAATCCGATATAAACAAGTACAACAGGTGATCAGCCTAAAGTATCCTATATTATGCATAATATTTACATGCTATTTGTACGCACATCGGTTTCCCGACAGTTATATAGTTTCCCCTTCAATGAGGGTTGTTCATCTCAGTAGATTTATAAGATTCCTCAGTAAAGCAATTTGTTTGGATCACTTTCTAACTCATAATATTGGTCTAGCCGAATCAAATGGCGTAGACAATTTTTATAATGTATATAATAACAATTTATAAGTTCAATACTCGCAACATGATTCGAAAAATATAATCGTAATTTAAAATCAAGCTATGAAATATTAATTTATAAGACAAGAATTATTCTAGCAATTATTTACTCGTACGATCAATAAGAGTATAAGTTTAAGTACTTGCTCAATAAAGAGTAGGGTTCGAATACTTGCCTGAGTCGTTGACTAATTTCAGTCCTTGACTTCTTATCGTCGGAATAACCTATTATTATTATAATGGTTAATCTCTATCAACTCATAAACATATAAATCTTAATTGGTCTAACACACTAGCCTTAGATATTTAAGACTTCTAAAAATAATTATTCATTATTTTCCAAATTATTATCTCCTTCATTCCATCTTTAATCTTGAACTTTATTAGATAATATTTTATTATCCTTATTATTTGATTAAGGGTTTATACCTCATTATATTTACAAGGTATCCTTAATTATTATCTGAGTAATTTCCTTAACCATCATTAGTTAGGGATATTCATGTCTCATTGGTCCACAATTAAGTAATCTTCAAAAGTATTTAATTGTTTATTAATATTAAGGTAATTATAGTCTACAATTAAAATGTTCATTAATGTCACTATAATTGTTCACAGTTTATTAATTACACAATTAGTAATAGTCTTCACTATTACCATATAAATATCAAATGGTTTAAGTTTTATTGATTTACTATTAAGTACTATCATAATTGTTTATTCGTTTCATAATTAAAATCTTATTTAGTTTTAATTATTTATAATTTAGGAAATTTAAAGAAATCCTAAATATTAGAATAATTATCACGTATTAATTTACAATTAACATTATTTTAATTGTTTAATCTTCTTCAAGTAACATAAATCTTAAACTTTTAATAACAAATTATATTATATTAATTCACAATTAAAATTACTTTAATTGTTTAATTATCTTTAATTAATAAAATCTTTTAATATTAATCTAATTAATTATAAGTAATATTTAAATTTTATTTTAGAAAAATATATTTTATGATCCGGTTTGACCTGACCCGACCCGGCTCACCATGACCCAACCTGGTTAGACCCGGATCCGGGTCAACTATGAAATAGACCTTGCGCTGCAGTGCTGGGTTTCGTATTACAGATGGCGTGGCAGCGCCGGTCATGCTATAACTTTGATTTGGTGTGGCGCTGCGGCGTCGAATTTTATACTAACGATGGCGCGTCAGCGCTGGCCATCCAGTGATTTTAACCCTTGAGATGTTCCTGGCACCGCGACGCCGTTCCTAGTTCTTTTTCCGCGCTTGGCCTTGCAGATTGCTTAGACTTAAAATTTTTCAATATTTGATCTTTTACCTCTTTAGATTCAATCTTGCATAACTTGTTCATTTTACATCCAAATGAGTTGAAACCACTTCCATTATCTCATAAACCTGCATGTCTTCAATATGTGATATCTTGAATAATTTTCTAAAATATTTTTTTAATTAAATTTATTGCTTTTCCAAGCTAGGGTTTACATTTTGACATGCTTTATGAAAAGTTTCGCTACGAGTTCGTTTTATGTCCGATTCCTACGATTCCACTTAGGTTATGTTCGTATTTTATAGAGGTTCAACATAAGATTATTGGATCATATATAAGGCTTATACATTTTATGACATTTAACTACACATCTCATGCTAATAAGTATACTAAGCTTGGTTTCATGCTTGCATGCATTTCTGTCTACACTACCTTAGCTTGACAAAAAGGAAATGGAGCTAAATGGTGAACATACCTCTTAGATGCTTTCTTCCTTCTAGAGATGAACTTCCAATAGACCTCCATGTTGTTTCTTCCTTCTAATGCTCCACCAAAATGCAATAGCTCCTAGGTTTTTCTTCTTTTCTCTCAACTCTTTCTAGCTTTCTTATATTAGGACTTAGCAAATAAAATGACAAACTCTCACCAAAACATGGGGTAGGCAAATCATTATCCAGTAATTATGGTATTAACCAAAGGTAAAAGTGGAGTTGGTGAAAAGATTTACCAACTCTTACTATTCACAAATCATTACTCTACATGGCTCTTACTTGCTAGCTTAGTTTATAAAAAAAAACTAGCATTCATACTCAATGGGAGGGGGTTGGGCGGCTATGGGTGGTTTCTTACCCCTATGTCACATTTTTTTTTCTTTTGTACACCATGTTAGCTTACATGACTCTTATACACACACACACACACATATATATACCTCTATTATACTCCCACAAACATATATACCCACATATATATTTATACATATATCCATCATCCATATATTACACATTGGGCTATTCTCAAGCTAATTTAAATTGGGCTAGGTATAACTACCTTTACACATTAGGCTCAAACCTACATATAGCAATTCAATTGATTGGGTCACTTTTCCTAACATATGTAAATATGTCACATTATAAGGTTGGGCTTGAATAAACCTAAGTCCAATACCTTATTAATTCATAACCCAACTAGTCCAATTAGGAAAATAATTATGCCACACAAGGCTTAACACCTAAGCTTAATTAATTATAACCAAACTTATCTTCCTTATCCATATACTTCTTAATCATTTCATACATGATTCACTTTAAATTAAATTATTAGTCCCATATCACACACACACACACACACACACACACATATATATATATATATATATATATATATGCACACAATTAATTATAAATACCTTTGTTTTATTACTAAAATTATTTATAAAATTATCGGGTATTACATCCTCCTCGCCTTATAAAAATTTCGTCCTCGAAATTGGTACAAGGTTACAAAAATAGGTGGAGATAGTCTCTCGTCATCTTATCCTTTAATTCCCACGTAGCCTCTTCGGTGTTGTGGTTTCGTCAAATTACCTTTACAGAAGATATAACTTTATTCCTCAAAGTCTGTTCTTTCCTATCTATTATTTGGACAGGAATCTCCCCGTAAGTCAGATTCTTCTCAACTTCGATAGGCTCGTAGTATATGACATGATTATAGTCGGGCTTGTATGGACGTAACACAGAAATGTGAAACACGTTGTGGATGTTTTCCATTTCAGGTGGTAAAGCTACTTTGTACGCCACTTCGCCAACTCGCTTTAAAACTTCGAAAGGTCCTATAAACCTCGGACTCAATTTTCCTTTTTTGCCGAATCGTATCTTTCCTTTCTAGGGAGATACTTTTAAAAATACGAAAATACCGACTTCAAAGTCTTGGTTCTGACGATGCAAATCCGCGTACTTCTTCTGGCGATCTTGAGCTGCTACCAATCTGGCTCTTATAGTTGTTACTATATCGGCTATTTGTTGAACTAATTCTGGTCCCAAAATTCGTCGTTCTCCGACTTTGTCCCAACACAACGGTGTTCTGCATTTTCTCCAGTAAAGAGCTTTGTATGGTGGCATACTGATACTCGCATGATAACTATTATTGTAAGAAAATTCTACTAAGGGTAGATGGTCGTCCCAATTCCCTTTGAAGTCCATCATGCAAGCTCTAAGCATATCCTCTAGCGTTTGTATAGTCCGCTCACTCTGTCCGTCTATCTGAGGATGATAAGCGGTACTCAATCTTAACTGTGTTCCCATCCTTTCTTGCAAACTTTTCCAAAAATTGGACGTGAAGCGCGGATCTCGATCCGAGACAATTGACACCAGCATTCCATGTCATGAAACGATTTCCTTTACGTATAGACTTGCTAACTGATTTAAATTGAATCGAATCTTGATTGGTAGAAAATGAGCTATCTTCGTTAGTCGATCCACGATAACCAAAATAGCATCATAACCTTTCTGTGTGACTGGAAGTCCTACCACGAAGTCCATTCTAATGTGCTCCCATTTCCACTCTGGCATTTCCAATGGTTGGAGTAGATCGCTCAGCCTCTGGTGATCTGCTTTGACTCTTTGACATGTAAAACATCTACTGACGCACTCTGCAACCTCTCGTTTTAGATTGGGCCACCAAAAGTGTTGTTTAAGATCTCGGTACATCTTCATGCCTCCTGGATGAACAGAATATGTCGTATTGTCTGCTTCGTTGCAAGATTTCCTCTCTCAGTTCGGTTATAGATGGCACCCATACTCGACCTTCAAATCTCAATATACTGTTCTTATCCATCTTGAATCTTTATTCTTCATTTTCTACTACCCCCTTCTTTATCTTCTCGCATTCTTCATCCTTCTCTTGTGATACGTACCTTTACTCTATCCAATAATGTTGGACGAGCTTCCATTATAAATAATTTTTCTTTAGACCTTCCAGGTCCCTTCACTTCTATTTTTAATTTCTCCATTTCTCTTATTAACTCCTCCTGAGTTATCAACTTAAACAATTTCTCCCTTCACTTTCTACTCAGTGCATCGACAACTATGTTCGCCTTTCCTGGGTGATAAAGAATTTTGCAGTCATAGTCCTTGATTAATTCCAACCACCTTCTTTGTCGTATGTTTAGCTCCTTTTGTGTGAAGATATATTTCAAACTCTTGTGGTCCGTGTATATCTCACATTTTTCTCCATACAGATAATGCTTCCAAATCTTCAACGCAAAAACTACTGCCGCTAACTCCAAGTCCTGGGTAGGGTATCATTTTTTGTAATCCTTTAATTGGCGCGATGCATACACAATGACCTTGCCATGTTGCATTAGCGCACAGCCAAACCCTTTGTGTGATGCATCACTATACACCACGAAGCCTCCCGCATCGTCCGACAATGATAATATAGACGCTTCGCTCAACCTCTTCTTCAACTTCTTGAAACTTTCCTCGCATTTGTCCTTCCAAACAAACTTTACTGTCTTCCTTGTTAGATTGGTCAATGGGGTTGCTATCTTAGAAAAATATTGGATAAATCTTCGATAGTACCCAGCTAACCCTAAGAAATTCTTACCTTTGTTGGTGTCTTTGGCTGTTCCCAATTACTTACTGCCTCTACCTTCGCAGGGTCAACTGAAATTCCATCCTTGTCAATCACGTGTCCTAGAAACTGGACTTTCTCCATCCAAAATTCACACTTTGAAAATTTTGCGTATATTTTCTCTCTCCTTAGTGCTTCCAAAACCATCTTTAGATGTTCGGCGTGCTCTTCCTTCGTCTTTGAGTAAATCAAGATGTCGTCGATGAAAACTACTACAAATTAATCTAAGTATGGCTTGAAAACTCAATTCACCAAGTCTATGAATGCTACAGGAGCATTAGTCAATCCGAATGACATTACCAAAAACTCGTATTGCCCATAACGGGTTCGGAACGCTGTCTTTGGTATGTCCTCCTCCCGTACCTTCAACTGGTGATAACCCGTTCGTAGGTCTATCTTCAAGAAACACTTCGCTCCCTTCAATTGGTCGAAAAGGTCGTCTATCCTTGGTAGCGGATACCTATTCTTGATCATCACTCTTTTAATTCTCGATAATCGATACAAAGCCTCATTGACCCGTCCTTCTTCTTAACAAACAACATTGGTGCTCCCCAAGGAGACACACTCGGCCGTATATAACCTTTATCTAGTAATTCTTGCAATTGTATCATCAATTGCTTCATTTCTACTGGCGCCTTACGATATGGAGCTTTCAAAATCGGTGCAGTTCCCAGTGCTAAGTCTATTACGAATTCAATTTCTCTGTTTGGCGGAAGACCATTCAGATTGTTAGAAAATACGTCTTGAAATTTTCTCACCACGGATATATCCTTCATTTGTACTCCCTTTTTCTGAGTATCTATAATGTAAGCTATGTAACCTACACATCCTTTTTTTAACAATTTCTTGGCCAGCAATATTGTAAGACAATATGATTTCTTAAGCGATGAGCTACCATAAAACACCACCTTAGACCGATTTGGAGTCTGAAGGTTCACACTTTTGTTTTAACAGTCAATTATCGACGCATGGTTATACAATCAATCCATTCCTAGTATCAAGCCAAATTTCCCCAACCTAATCGGAATCAAGTCTACACTTAGTTCGTGATCTTTAAAGTTTGTGCAAAAATTTCGGTACACAGACTCTACAGGGATTACTTCCTTATTCGCAACTTCTATGTTCATAGGATTTCCTAATCGTTCTAGGGGTAAGTTTAATCGACTAGCAAATTCTTCAGACATAAGTGAACAGGTAGCACCCGAATCAAATAATACATAAGCATTTATATTATTGATTGGGATAATACCTAACACCACGTCCTTCGCAGCTATTGTGTTTTGGACAGTCATGTTAAAGGTTCTAGTAGTTGGTGGATTTGATTGCACTGGTCCGCTGATCATGAGCTTGCTGCCTCCTGATGAGTGGGATTTATACCCGCGAATTGAGCACTCATAGCCTTAAAAAGTTGCCTGTTTATCTTATTATATACTGCTTTTATATATTATTTGTTATTATTTGGCTTAAAAGTGTTTTGCAGGAGTTATTAGGTCATTTTTAGTTTTTTAAGGGCAAATTGGCCTTTTTTATAGAGCTGGAGCTGCAGCACCGATTTTCCTTTGTAAACTGGCGCCGCAGCGCCAGCCCATTGCCAGTGAGGACTGGTGCTAGCGCCGCAGCGCCAAGGCAAAGCACAAGTGTGGCGCTGCAGCACCAGACGCTTGCCAGCTCACCACCTGCCAGTGCCGCAGCGCCTCAGTGCCTATACAAAGATGGCCCCACAGCGCTACTAATTGACCAGAGCGCGTTGACCAACGCCGCATCACTAGTCCAAGGACTAATGGTGTTGCCGCAGCGCCACCTCCAGTTTTTTGGCAGACAGCCTTAGTTAATGACCTAGTTGCTTAACACTTTATCACACTTAACTTATGGTAGCAGCTAGAGCTTAGCAGATACATTGAGAATAGAGATTAGGAGAGATAGCTTAGCAAGAGAGAAAAGTTGGAGCTTGAATTCTTCCAAGATCATTGCATCCTCGATTGCTTGGACTCTACACTGAGAAGAGAAGAGTTGGAGCCAGAAAACTTCAATAAAGGAGTTTTCTTTATCCAAATCTTTCATTCATTTGTGTAATTTTAAGCTTGTTAAACACAATGATAATGTTATTTAGTTTTATAGTTATGAACTAATTACATTTCTAGGATTGCAATGTAACCTAATATTTAGTTTAATCGAATTTATCTTCTATTTATTATAATGAATCATGTGTTGAATGGGTTTTTGCATTTCATGTTTGTTGATTGATTTCTTGATTAAGAAATTAATATGGCTATTATTTGATATTGGAAAATGGATTGTAAAGCCTAACCCTAAATGCAACAACACTTGTTATGTCCATGCCTATGGGAATGAGAGCATATTTTGCATAATAGAATAGGAATATATCTATTTGCCTTGTGTAATCATTGAGAACTAAGATTAATGACCCTTAGACTAATTATTTTCACCATAGGAATATTGTGATTTATTTAGCTAAGAGATTGCATTTGACCATCAGAAGATGCTTTTGTATACGTATCGTTCTCGGTTGACCATTCTTATGATTCGTTAGATAATTTGGAGAGTTAGGAGATTAGACGACATATTAGGGGAGTTGTAATCCTAGCTTGCCTTATTTGAACCAACTCTATCTCACTTTTTAATGTTTTTATTCATATTAGTTTTAAACACACCATCACTATTTACTTTTTTAGATAAGACTATATTGGTTTAATTTAGTATTTGAATAGCACTAATACTTTGTCCTCGTGGGTTCGACACTCTACTTAATTTTATATTACTTGTTAGACCGCATATACTTGCACGAGTTTATTGATCGTGAAAACGACCAAAAAGATTTTGGCATCGATGCCGGGGACTTAGTATTATTTGTCTTTCTATACTAATACTAATTCATAACGATCTTAATTTAAATTGATTCATCTGTTTAATCTTTCTCTTAGGTACTCTTGACTGTGTATGCCACCTCGACGGAATCGGAATACAATACCTCTTGATCCTGAGGTTGATAGAACTTTTAGAAGACTGAGAAGAGAAAGATATCAGGAAGTACCTACCCCGATTATAATGGCTGAGGAAATCCAAAAATCCCTAAGGGATTATTCCATGCCTCATATCACAGACTTCCAACTTAGCATACTACGGCTCGGGATTCAGGCGAATAACTTCGAAATCAAGCCGGACACAATTCAAATAATACAAAACAACGTTCAGTTTAGTTTGATGCCAAATGATGATCCCAACGATCATTTAATTAATTTCTTAGAAATATGTGATACCTTCAATTGGAACGGAGTCTCTGATGATGCTATCAGACTTAGACTGTTCCCGTTTGCCCTTCGGGAGAAATCCAAGAGCTGGTTGCATTCGCTTCATCCGGGCTCCATTACTACATGGGCTGACCTGACTCAAAAATTCATGGCGAAGTTCTTTCTGCCAGCAAAAAAAGCAAGTCTCAGACATGACATCACCTCTTTCTCCCAATATGAATCCGAATCTCTCTACGATTCATGGGAGCGATTTAAAGATTTGTTGAGGAAGTGTCAACACCATGCGTTGCCCGAATGGCTTCCAGTTCAGACTTTTTATAACGGATTATCTGGCTCTATTCGTTCGAGTAATGATGCCGCATCTGGTGGGGCTTTTATGTCGAAGCATCATTCAGTTGGTTATGAACTGATAGAGACAATGGCAGCAAATAATTACCAGTGGCTTAATGATAGGCAAGCACCAAGGAAGGTGGCGGGGGTGTATGAGGTTGACGCCCCTACTGCATTGTCTACCCAGGTTGCTGCTCTGACTAAAAGATTGGACACTATGGGGGTGCAATCAGTGCAGAGTGTAGCTCCACTATGTGATTTATGTGCGGGGAGCCACCCGACTGATCAGTGTGCCATTATCTCTGAATCAGTCCAATTTGTCTCGAATTACGGGCGGCAGCAAAATTCGAATCTCCCAACACATTATCATCCTAGATTGACAAATCACCTGAATTTCTCGTGAAGCAACAACAACCAAGCTCAAACATCTACAACCAGACTAACATATGCTAATCCTCCAGGTTTTTAATCCCAGAATCAACACCAATAGCATCAATAAGGGTCTTACCAACCCCCACCTCCTCAGAACAAAAAGGCGAGTTTGGAAGATCTTCTCTCGAGGTATATTTCTCAGAATGAGACAAGGAGCAATAGTCAAGAAGCATCCATTCAGAATCTGGAGGTTCAAATGGGACAAATGGCAACTACACTGAATAGTCGCCCTCTAGGCACCTTGCCAAGCGACATTGATGTCAACCCCAAACGGGAGGGTAAGGAGCAATGCAAGGCAGTCACTCTTCGGAGTGGTAAGACAGTGATTGAGGCTGGAGGTGAGACCTCAATAGTGCAACAAGAAGTTGTTGATGAGGAAAATAGTGTTGAGCCAACTTGTGACAAGTTTGGGGGAGATGAGAAGGTGCATGAGGAAAACACAACACCAACCCCTACTGTTAACAAACCTAGTCCCGTGATTCAACAAGTACCATTTCCTCAGCGCCTGCAGAAACAGAAGCTAGACAAGCAATTCTTAAAGTTCTTGGAGTTTTTTAAGACACTCCACATCAATATCCCATTTGCTGAGGTGTTGGAACAAATGCCCAGCTATGTTAAATTCATGAAGGAAATCTTGTCCAAGTAAAGGAAAATGGGGGACTACGAGACAGTAGCACTTACTGAGGAATGTAGTGCAATTCTGCAGAATAAGCTTCCTCCTAAGCTGAAAGACCTAGGCAGCTTCACAATACCATGCACAATTGAAGATCAGTTCATCGGGAAAGCCCTATGCGATTTAAGGGCTAGCATAAATTTGATGCCCCTATCTATCTACAGAAAGTTGGGATTGAATGAGGCCAAACCTACAAGTGTAACTTTGCAGTTGGCCGATAAATCTCTCACGTACCCGAAGGGAATTGTGGAAGACGTCCTTGTCAAGGTGAACAAGTTCATCTTTCCAGCGGATTTTATAGTTCTGGACTTCAAGGAAGATAGGGAGGTCTCTATAATCTTGGGCAAACCAATTTTAGCCACGGGAAAGACTCTTATAGATGTACAAAAGGGGGAACTAACAATAAGAGTACAAGACCAGGAAGTAACTTTCAATGTCTTCAGGTCAATGAAGTACCCCTGTGCCTCTGAAGACTGTTTCCAAGTTAATGTGATTGATGAAAAAGTACAGGAGGTGTTTTCTGAAAACTGTTGTTCTGACTCGCTTGAAGCTAGTCTGACGGGTGCTAGTAATGAGGAAGAGCCTACTCATCACGAGTATGCTCAGTGGTTAGATGTAATCCCGAGATCTAATCACTTCAAGAGCCAATTTGAAACATTAGATGAGCAAGGAGCATCTACTTCCCAGTCAAGGCCATCAATTATAGAACCACATGTGCTTGATCTAAAGCCGTTGTCGTGCCATTTGAGGTATGCCTATCTTGGTGAGTCATCTACATTGCCCATTATTGTTTCTGCATCTTTTAATGAGGCACATGAAGAGAATTTCCTTACAGTTCTGAAGACATATAAAACAGCCTTGGGATGGTCTATCGCTGATATAAAGGGAATTAGTCCCTCGTTTGGCATACATGAAATCCTCCTCGAGGAGGGGTCTAAGCCTTTGATTGAGCATCAAAGGCGGTTGAACCCCATTATGAAGGAGGTGGTCAGAAAATTAATAATCAAGTTGTTGGATGGGGGCATTATCTACCCGATCTCTGACAGTCCCTGGGTGAGTTTGATTCAATGTGTGCCCAAAAATGGCGACTTGACAGTGGTTCCAAACGAGAACAATAAGCTCATTCCTACACAGAAGGTGACTGGGTGGAGTGTTTATGGACTACCAAAAATTGAACAAATCCTATGCAAGGATCACTTCCCTCTTCCCTTCATTGACCAAATGCTAGATAGACTTACAGGGCACAAATTTTATTATCTTCTAGATGGGTATTCGGGATACAATCAAATAGCAATAGCACCCAAAGACCAGGAGAAAACCACATTTACATGCCCATATGGGACATTTGCCTTCTGAAAAATGTCTTTCGAGCTGTGCAATGCTCCTACAACATTTCAGTGGTGTATGATGTCCATTTTCTCTGATATAGTGGAGTAGACACTAGAGGTGTTTATGGATGACTTTTCTGTCTTCGAAGTTCTTTTGAGGCCTGTCTACAAAATTTGACAGCAGTTCTGAAAAGACGCGTAGAGACTAACCTGGTCTTGAATTAGGTGAAATGCCACTTCATGGTCAGAGAAGGAACTATTCTGGGGCATCGAGTGTCTGCAAGTGGGATTGAGGTAGACAAGGCAAAAATAAATGTTATTGAGAAACTCCCTCATCCATCAAATGTAAAAAGAGTCTGAAGCTTCTTGGGGCATGTCAGTTTGTATAGGCGGTTCATCAAAGATTTCTCCAAAATCACCAAGCCCCTTTATAGCCTTTTGGAAAAAGATGTTCCTTTCATGTTTGATAAGGCTTGCCTTGATGCATTTGATATTCTCAAGCAGAGACTTGTGTCAACACCCATTGTATTTGCCCCAGACTAGGAATTGCCATTTGAACTCATGTGCGACGCTAGCGATTATGCTATTGGGGCAGTGTTGGGACAAAAGAGAGACAAGGTGTTTCACATAATTTACTACGCCAGTAAAACATTGACAGATGCTCAGTTGAATTACACCAAGACTGAGAAAGAGCTACTGGCGGTAGTTTATGCCTTTGATAAGTTCTGCGTATATCTCATCAGAACCAAAGTCATTGTGTATACTGACCACTAGGCGATCAAATATCTGATCTCGAAGAAAGATGTAAAGCCGAGGTTGATCAGATGGGTCCTTCTCCTCCAGGAATTTGATCTGGAGATCTGCAATAGAAAAGGAACTGAGAATCAAGTTATGGATCACCTATCGAGACTGGAAAATCCAAGTCACTCGGGGGAAAATGAGACAGATATCAATGACTTCTTCCCGGATGAGTAGTTGTATGTAGTTCACACTATAGCACCGTGGTATGCAGACTACACAAATTATATCTCGTGCAATGTGCTCCCTCCTAACATAAACTATCAACAGAGGAAGAAATTCCTGAATGATGCAAAGCACTATCTGTGGGATGAGCCTTTCTTGTTTAAGCAATGTACATGTCAAATTTTAAGAAGGTGTCTGCCCGAAGAAGAAATCGAAGGTGTGCTCCACCACTGTAACTCATCTAACTATGGGGGGCATTTTGGTGGGCAAAGAACTGTAGCGAAAGTGCTCCAATCTGGTTTCTACTGGCCAACCATGTTTTAGGATGCCCACCTATATGTATCGCGTTGCGATAATTGCTAGAGAGTAGGAACCATTTCAAAACGGCATGAAATGCCTCTGCAGAATATTCTTGAGGTAGAGCTGTTTGATGTCTAGGGCATAGATTTCATGGGCCCGTTTCCATCCTCTTAAAACAATATATACATACTAGTCGCTATGAACTATATATCCAAATGGGTGGAAGCCGCCGCTTTTACCTACTAATAATGCCAAGGTCGTGCTCAACTTCTTCAGAAAGAATATTTTTACCCGATTTGGCACGCCTCGGGCAATTATTAGCGATGTGGGCTCGCATTTTTGTAACAAGTACTTCGAAGCCCTTCTTGCTAAATATGGGGTTTCCCATAAAATTGCCACTGCTTATCATCCGCAATCTAGTGGACAAGCTGAGGTATCAAATAAGGAAGTTAAGCGGATTCTAGAGAAGATTGTGAACTCTAACCGGAAGGACTGGTCAAAAAAGTTGGATGACGCACTGTGGGTGTATTGCACTGCCTATAAAACACCTATCAGAGTGTCTCTATATAGGCTTGTTTATGGCAAGGTGTATCATCTGTTGGGTTTGTACGTAACGCAATCATGCAATCAAATCACATAAATAGGGCGGAAGCGTAAAAAACTAGGTTTTCAAAAATTTATACAAACCCATTACCATGATCATTCTTGTGCATCAATTATCAGTGAATGAAGAAGGAGAAAAACATAATTATACCTTTGAAGATCCAAGCTTCCTCAGATACAAGTTCTACTCCTTTGATTCCTCTGTAGTGGCTCCTTCCCTTGATCAATGTCAGCCACCCAAATGTTTGGCCTCTAACGGTGATCCACCAAGGAAGATGAAGAACTCAGTAAGATGGGTTATTGGCTTAACCCTTGTTTCTATCTTTATAGAATATGCGTACTCCCAACTCTTGAAAAATTCACGTTCCTTATTTCTGATATATGACTCTCTTATATAGATATTAGGTTAACCCTCCTAATCCAATTAGAATAGGGTTTTATTTAATTAATTAATTAAATACTTTTAATTAATTTATATCCTAATCTTTATTAGGATTGAGAGAGAGTACTGATATTATATTAATTCCTAAACTCCTTTAGAATTAAAATAATAATAATAATAATAATATTAATAAGACTCCTCTTATTAATTTATATTTAATATTTCTAAAATATTAAATAATAAACATTAAGCTATTTAATTTATTCTATCATCATAGATTAAATTAATTATACTTAATGCATTATTACTATCATGCCATTTTCTTCTTAAATAATTCTTCTTCCTTTTATGGTGTGACCCTTTAGGTTCTCCATATTAAACCGGTTGTGAATAAATCAATTAGAACAATTCTAATCTTATTTAAATAAACAAATTAAACTAATAATCTATTTAAATAAATAACATTTATTCTATAATAGGGATAAGCCTCCCTAGCGATCAATGACTTTTCAGATAATATAGATTTCAACATAAATCATAAAAGAACCTGTGAGTTAATAGTTACCGTACAATTCAATCCTTCCACCATACAATGTCCCAATTAAATATAAGACATGGATTTACTGTCAAGTCTTAATTTATTTAATCATATGTATTTCGATTAGAAAATGCACAAATCCAAATAATGCAAATTTGATACCTCTTTCTAATTTCATTCTACCTTGGCCAAGGATTCATGGGTTGTCATTTAACGAATCACATAGGACATATCTCCTCTTTTACTAGAGGTGGTAGATTCTTTATTGATCATTCATTATCTCCATATGTAACTCATTACACCCAAGCATACCCTATATATGCCTTAAAAGGCCTTAAGGAATTAGTCAAAGTATAATTTGTTACATACAAGATACTATGATGATCTCAAGTCCAAGGATCACATGTACTACTATCACATTAGGAATTCCTATTGACAGGCGAGTAAAACTCCATTAGGTATTCCATAGCGAGTCACGTTTAGTGAACTTATTCTCCAATAAGCACCTACATACTTGCTTTAGTGTCTCCACACAAATGACCATGAGATCAGTCATCCTCATCTAATGAGCAAGCAACATATGTACCAATCTATCCGGATTTACTAATCCCCATTTTAGTAATCCCACAATTGGGAACTATTTTAGTTTTTAAGCTTTCTAAGAATTTAGATCTCATTATCATGATCTCATTATGATTCTAAAAGCATTGCTTAAAACTATGGGTTATTTACATATTATAAAAACAGCACCATATAGATAATTATATGCCTTAAATGAATATTTTATTAATAAATAAATAAGATTGTTTACAAAGTATGTGCTTTATCATCATACATGATTGGCTTGTATGCACACTACTATCATCATCTCCCCGTCTAGTTGGAGCACAATGCATACTGGCGTTTTAAAAGCTCAATTTTAACCTGGACGCTGCGGGTGAGAAAAGGTTGTTACAACTCAATGAGTCGGATGAGTTCCAGCTTTAAGCGTATGAAAACGCAAAATTGTACAAGGAGAAAACAAAGCGGTGGCATGATAATAAGACTGTGGATAGAGAGTTTGAACCAAGGTACAATGTGCTGCTCTTCAACTCCCGACTAAAATTAATCCTCGGGAAATTAAAATCCCGATTATCGGGCCCCTTCAAAATTTTAAAGGTATATCCACATGGTGCGATTGAGGTTGAAGACCCAAATTCTGACAGAACCTTCAAGGTGAATGGGCAACGCCTCAAGCATTACCGGGGCGGCAACGTCGATCGCCAAATGACGTCAATTACCCTTAGAGACCCGGTCTGAGCTGGGGAGAAATAGTCAAGCTGACGACTCTAAAACAAGAGCTAGATGGTGAGGCAACCCCATCTCAGTATTATTTTTCAACTGTTTTAGCTTGTTAGTATGATATTATATCTGTTTTCATTTAGTATAGTAGTTAGTATAATTTCAAAAATTTTACATGTGGTTTAGTGTGCGGTTGTATAGTCGTGTGTAATCGATAGCTTTCCTCATGTTTTTGGGTATTATATAGTAATATAGTACATTTTGGGCAATAGGCATACTTTTGGTCAATGTACAGCTTTGTCTTACCTAAATAAGCATTTTGGAGTTGTTATTTTTTTGAGTAAACCATTAGTCTGAACTGCTGTGCTGATTTCCTTAAAAAAATTGCTTGGTGCAAGGCCGGCGCAGCAGCGCCTCAATTTATACTAGAACTGGCACCACAATGCCAGTGGTGTTCACGTCCCTACATAGCCAGCGCCGCGGCACTCAGTAATGAAGGAAATGTAGCGCCCCAGCGCCAGCGCCCCTTTGAAGTCCCTGCATAGTTAGCGTCGCAGCGCCCAACACACCACAAAAGCAGGCGCCGCAGCGCCAGTAGGCCTTTCAAGTCCCTGTATAGCCAGTGTCGCGGCGCCCTGCAATGCACAAAAGCTAGCGCCGCAGCACCAGCTCCTTTTAAATTCTCTGCATAAGTAGCGTCACAGCTCCATTTAACAAAGAAAACCCGGCGCCGCAGCTCTGGTAGCAGTTTTTTGTTTTTAAAAACTGCCTTTACTCGGCAGTTTTAGGCAGTTTTGGCCATTATTAGTAAGCAGTTCGGCTCCCATCTTCTCTCTTGACAGCAATTAGAATTCCTCTCAAGTTTCAAGTGCCTTTCAAAGTTCAAATCCTCTCTAGTGATTTTCAAGTGCTCATCTCCCATACTCCTTTCAAGTGCTCAATCCATTCATCTCACTCCAAGTTTCTCTAGTAAAAGGTATTTGGGTTTTTCATGTTGTCCACAAGAAATTTGGATTTTGATTTTGTTGCCCTTTATTCCTTCTAAAAGTATTTTGGGTTTGCAATTACTTGTTCTTATCTATTTGCTTGGGTGATTTCCGTTGACATAAATTGGCTAGTTTCATTTACAAACAAAACTCATCAACCTAGTGTTTCAGCAATGCATGCCAAGTGTTTGATAGTTTGCCTAACAGGGTTTTAGTTTGATTTTGGCCAATTTAGACTTGGATTTTGTTAAGTATTAGCTGGGCATTGATTTGGGTTTGCATCTGCATTGGATTGACATCGTTCTGCAAGAGTTTCTCCAGGAGTTTGCTTGTTGGTTTTGGGCATTGCTTTGAGTCGATCATGGGCACATTTGGGCATTCAGTCTTGACATCGAATTCTGACATGGCTTCCAAATGTCAGCGAACCGAAGGTAGCACTTCCTCTTTCGAGTAGAAATGGGACAAGACCAAGTTTGTTACCGATGAAGCATGGACAAAGTACAACTCGTCCATTTTGGGAAAAAGCATGGTTCCAAAGCGAGGACTTCGACCTGAACCGAACAAAGACGGAGAGATGTGGCTTATGATAGTTGCTAAGAAATGGGTCTGATTCACAGCGCCGCCAGAGAACACCATCATCGCATTGGTCTATGAGTTTTACACCAATGCTAAGACTGAAGTGCCCGCTGAGGTCATAGTCCAAGGGCAGAAAGTAGCATATGATAGTGCCACGATCAAGGACTTCTTCCAACTGCCGGACATTGACATGGACTACCTCGACTAGGGCATGTCTCACTATAACATGAATAACATCATCACGAGGCTGTATAAACCAGGGATAACCTAGAGGACGAATCAGACCACTTGGGTGAAGACCAATTTTCCTTAGAGCTCTCAGCAGCTATGGCAAGGCATGGTACAGTTTTATCTGTGCCAACTCATGCCCACCTGCCACATCAGCGATGTCACCAAAGAGCGGGCAGTGCTGTTGTTTGCCATAGTCACAGAACTGAATGTGGACATCAGCGTCGCCATCCAAGAGTTAATTCTGTGAGCCATTAAGGTTAGTTCGACTGGAGGCCTCCCTCACCCTTCTCTGATCACGCAGCTATACAAAAGGGCGCGGGTTCAGTGGTGTCCAGAGGAAATGGTCAACTTTCCCATGGCGACCATTGATCATGCACTCATCTAGCGATATGGAGTTTGGGACGGAGCTGAGTCTCACCCCCGTGGTGAAGGGTACTTGCCATCTACTCAGCCTCCACCTTCCGAGACAGAACCATCTACTCAGACGCCGGAACATGGTGCATCAACTTCGGGGAAACTAGCAGAGATTCTGGCATCTCTCAACCTTCTGCACGGAGAGACTAAGAGGATCACCAGGAGGATCGACACAGTTACCCAGCGGCAGGACATCTTCACTCAGTATCATGCTGAGTTAGCCACCACAGTGGCAAACATCTATACACAGTTTAGCGGAGATGATCCTAAGTCCTTGCCCTACTAGTTCCCTCAGATGCCGTTATTCCCTCCTTATCCACCACCATCTTCAGACGGCGACGCCAAGGACCAAGGCCAATGTGAAGGACATAGCGACGACGAGTGATTGTACCCCCACGGCAGGCCCTAGCATTCAGATTTTTGCACTTCTCGCCAATGAGGGCATTGCCTGATTCCAGTCCGAGGGGAGATCTTTCATTCATGTTCTGCCTTATATGAGCTGTTATATATATATGAACTGCTGTGTTTGGTATATTTTGGGCTTGTGTAGCCTCAGACTATCTACTATCTATGTTTGGTTTTTTTTATTATTGTGTTTGGTATCTTTTGGGGCTTATGTAGCCCAGACTTATTATGTTTGTTTTTTTGGGCTTTTATAGCCCCTGACGTATCTATGTTTGGTTTAACTATGTATGGATTTATCATTTTGGTTTTATTTAGTTGTGTATGGATGCATGACCTATTTTTTATCTTTATGGATGGATGTTTGCTATTATCAACATGTTTGGTTTATAGCCATCTTTTGGGACTTACACAGATTGGTATAGTTGATGCCATGTTATGGCTTTTTGGATTAACCCTATCTTTAACTGTTCATATGATTGGTGGGTTATTTATAGTTAAATTTTTTATTGTGGCCAATGATATGTGTGTTATGGCTTTGTCAAATTGGTCAAGCACTCATGAATGAGATTCTTAGATTAATTTTTTAGTTAAGACTGCTGTTGATCCTGTCTAGCCTATCGAGCACGTACCAACTGTCATAGCTAGTTATGTTCTATTAGACTTAATTGGTAATTTTGGAGGAAAATTTTTGCGTTAGCTCTTGTGAACTTAAGTGAGTCGATGTAGTAAAATTTAGATTCTTATGCAAGTTCGGATACATTCGTTGTCTTATAGCATAAAAAAGAATAAATTGATAGCCTTAGTTGACCAAGTTTGATTACGTGGCTTTTGTTACTCAAGTTAATAGATCATTAGGGGTGTTCTACACGTAGTGCCCTAAATCCATCTGTCTTGGGAGTCATTGATCAAAAGCTCGTTACACGGGTAACTCTGAATAGCCAAATGTGATTAGACATTGCACGGTCATGCTTGAGGTTGCATTACTTAAGAATATAAGGAATAAAAATTCTAGTTTGGCTTAAGTTTGGCTACGTGGCTAGTGTTACTTAAGTTATTAGATTCTTAGGGGTATTTTATGCCTAGTGCCTTAAAGCCATCTGGATTGGGAGTCACTGATCGAAAGGTCGCTACATAGGTAATTGTAATACCCGAGAATTTTATAAATAATTTTAGAATTTAAAACAAAGGTTATTGCAATTATTTGTGTGCATATATATATATATATATATATGTCATATTATTAATAATTATATCAAGTATGAATGATGAAGAAGTATGTTGATGATAATGTTAAGCTTAATTAAGCTTAAGTGTTAAGCCTTGTGTGGCATAATTAATTTTATAATTGGACTAGTTGGGTCATGAACTAATAATGTATTGGACTTAGATTATATCCAAGCCCAACAACATTAATGTGACATGCTTGTAGGAGTTAGGAGATGTGGCCCAATCAAAATGAAATGTGCTAGATTAAATATTAGAGTCTGTGCATTAGTAATGTGCTTAGCCCAATTTGACTTAACTTGGAATGGCCCAATGTGTAATATATGATGATGGGTATATGTATACATTTATATATATATAGGTATATATGTATATGGGTGTATAATAGAGGTATATATATATATATATATATATATATATATATACGTGTGTATAAGAGTTATATATGCTAGCATTATGTACAAGGTGGAAATTAAAATGTGACATGGTGCAATAAACCCATTCCATGACCCTTAGAATGCTGATTTGTAAGCTTGTATAAGCTCACAATCTAGCCCATGTAATGGCAATGATGATTAGCCCAATGGCTAAGGGTACATGAATAGTAGTAGTTGGTGAAGTTAGTCAGCAACACTTTTCTTTGCCCTTTATGTAATGACCATAGGAGGATAATAGAATGCCTATAAATAGAATCCTTGTATTGGTGTTAAGAGTTTACCTTTTTATTTTCTAAGTGTAGAAATATAGAAAGCTAGAGAGAGTTAAGAGAAAAAAGAGAAAACCTAGAGGAGTTCTTGCTAGTTGGTGGTTCAAGGAACATAGTGGAGACATACTCAAAGTTCCTAGATAAGAGGAAGAAAGCCATCAAGAGGTAGGATCACTATCTTACTTCTTTTATGCTTGTCAAGTTAAGTTAGTATAGTAGAAATGCATGTTAAGCATGAAACCTAGTTAGAACACTTGTTAACATGAGATATGTTGTTAAGAGTAGGGGTGGGCAACCGATTTTTACCAGACCGAACCAGACCGATACCGAAATTGCTAAATTTTGGTACCGATACGGTACCGGTTGGACCGGTATATCGAACTGGTTCGGTACCAGTTTTTACCAAAAAAATCAAAAAATTAATATAATTAATATTTTATTATTTTTTATATTATTTTTTATTATTTTTAATATTTTTATTATTATAATCATTATTTTATTAATATTATTATTATTTTTAGTATTATTATAATTATTTATTTATTAATAATAAAAATAAATAAAAAATTAAAAATCGGTATATACCGGTTCGGTTTAATTTTTACCGAACCATAAAAGCTCGGTACCGAAACCGGTACCGAAAAATCGGTATATACCGATTTTCTTAAATCGGTATATACCGATTTTCTTGTACCGGTACCGGTATTTTTTGTACCGAACCGACCGGTTCGGACCGGTCCGGAAAATCAAAAAACTGAAAAAACCTGATTTTTTTGCCCACCCCTAGTTAAGAGTCCTAAAATGTATAAGCCTTATATATGATCCAATAATATTATGTTGAACCTCTTTGAAATACAGACATAACCCAAGTGGAATCATAGTAATCGGACATAAAACGAACCCGTAGCAGAACTTTCCGTAAAACTTGTCGATATGCAAACCCTAGCTTGGAAAAGTAATAAAATTAATTAAATAAATAATTTAGAAAATTATGCAAGATATCATATATTGAAGATATGTAAGTTTATGAGATATTGGAAGTGATTTCAACTTATTTGAACGTAAAATGAATAAGTTATGTAAGTTGAATCAAATAATGTAAGAAAATATTTTCTAAAAAATTCTTGCCTAAGCATTCTGCAGGGCTGGAGCTGTCGCGCTGCCTAGGAAGCCAAAACTGGCGCTATAGAGCTAACATCCTTTTCAAATCTGCAGGACCAGCGCTGCAGCGCCGTCCTCAAGCACGAAACATCAGCGCCGTAGCGCCACTGCCGAGTCAGGTTCTGTAGGGCCGGCGCTGCTGTGCCAGCTGCAGTACTAAACCTGGCGCTGCAGCGCCAGACCTATTTCACAGTTGACTTGGATCTAGGTCAAACCGGGTCGGGTCAAGGTGGACCGGGTCGGGTCGGGTCAGACAGGATCAGAAAACCTAATTTTTCTAAAATTAAAATAATAATTAATTAAATAATAATAATAATTAATTTGATTAATATTAATAGATTTTATTGATCAAAGATAATTAAACAATTAAAGTAATTCAATTGTGAGTTAATTAAATATAATTTGGAATTTAAAAAATTAAGACTTATTTGACTTAAAAAATATTAAACAATTAAAATAATTTTAATTGTAATTCAATAAGTGATAATTAATCTTATATTCTTAAAATATAAACAATTAAAACTAAATAAGATTTTAATTGTGAAACGAATAAACAATTAGGGTAATACTTAATTGTAAAACTAATAAGACTTAGACCAATTAGTAATAGTGAAGACTATTTCTAATTGTATAAGTATGAACAATTAAAGTGACATTAATAAATATTTTAATTGTGAATAATAATTACTAAACAATTAAATACTTTCGAAGATTATTTAATTGTGAACCAATGAGATATTAATATGAATACCCCTAATTAAGATTAAGGGAATTATTCAAAGAATAATAATGAAGTACTATATTAATGATAGAGTGATAGAGATAACGATTAGAGAAACGATATATAATTGTTTTGAAAAGTCCTAGATACCTAAGGCTAGTGTGTTAGACCGATTTAGGTTTATGCGTTTATGTGTTGATAGAGATTAACCGTTATGATAACAATAGGTTAATCAAAGGATAAGAAGTCGAGGTCGGAATTAATCAACGACTCAGCAAGTATCCTAACCTATGCATTTACTTTATGCAAGAAATCTATGATTAAGCAAGTTTCCTAACTTCATTTGATTTTATATTGAATGCAAGCATTCAAACCTAACTCTTTATTGAGCATGTACTTAAGCTTGTACTATTATTGATCGTACGAGTAAACAATTGGTAGTATGATTCTTGTCTTATAAATTAAAATTTCATAGCTTGATTTAAAGCATGATTATATTCTTCGAACCATGTTGCGAGTATTGAACTTATAAATTGTTCTTATATACATTGTTGAAGTTGTCTACGCCATTTAATTCGGCTAGACCAATATCATGAATTTGAAAGCGATCCAAACCAATTGCTTGGTGAGGAATCTTATAAATTGACTGAGATGATTAACCCTCATTGAAGGGGAAACTATATATCCGTAGGGAGATCGACGTGCGCACAATAGCATGTGAATATTATGCATAATATAGGGTACTTGAGGCTAATCACCTGTTGTACTTGTTTATATCGGATTGTCAGTTAAACATTATTAATTCTAGCAAGAGTTCTTAGTCCTTAGTGACTGCTCAGTATTAAACTTTATCTTGTGGAAAAGCGTTAAAACCTTTGAATCCTTTTGATAATGCTTCGGTCTTTAATGACCTTCTATTTATAATTCAAAGGATAGTTTGGAACCATTTATATTTCTTTGTTTACAACATTATCCCTTAAACTCTTGAGTTATCCTTTGACATCTTACCTTGGATATTATTAAGCTTTATAATTATGCTTACCCTTATTGCTATATTACTTACTGAGCAAACTTGTTGCTCATTCTTGCTTCCCTTAAACATTATAGTTAAGGCAGAGCAGCGCGGACCCTCTGGCACAGACAAGGGCAAGGGCAAGGCTACAGCGTAGCTTTATTCTCTTTTAAGATTATTATGATGTTGTAATAAGACTTATTTCATATTATGTATTAGTTATGTTATATTTAAGCTATGTTTAAGTTGCGAGACCATGGGACGCGAATATTTATACTAAATCAATGTAAATTATTCTAATATTCCGTTGCATGAGATTTTTGTATGTTATTAGTAATAGTACGTTATGCACTGAATTCGAGGTACATGTATTTGAATTTGGGGGTGTCATAGGTTGGTATCAAAGCGTTAGGTTATAAATCTTAGGAGCGAGAATCCTTCGACTATAACCTTAGAAGAACTTAGAAGATAGAAGGAGATAAAACTCATGTTGAGTTTTCCTAGAGACTTAGTGTGTTATGAAATATAGTTTCATTCTATACAATGAACTTTTGTTTTATTTAGCATTCTAATGGAGTTTGTTGTTTATTTATCTTATATTTGTGATTGTAGGATGATAGACTTGGGAGGACCTAGTATAGTAGTAGAGGAGGAGCCACGGGATATACACGTAGTGTATGAGGCACCTTTGGTAGCCAAACCCGTTCAGGAAGTAGCACCATCCGAGTTTGACGATGAGGATGAGATAAAGGTGGAGTCGGATCCTGAGAGGAACCTATGGAGGACGAGCCCATGGAAGATTCTGATGAGGCTACGTTTGAGGATAGGATGTTAGGAGAGTACGAGGAGCGAATCTTGGAGTTAGACTGTCGAGTTCAGAAGCTAGAGGCTGAGGCTCAGAAGAGAGAGACTGAGTTACAACAACTGAGGGATGCAGACCATCGAGGAAGTTAGTGATGCAGGATATGGAGGTGGAAATTGCCTACCTCAGGGAAGCAGGAGTTCAGATGGGGACCCTTTTTCACCGGTCGATAGCTAGGAACGTGGATTTGGTGGGTAAGCTGGAAGAGTCTGAGCAGAAGTAGTTGAGTGAGAAAGCTGAGAAGGAGGCTCTTCGCACTCATCTTGAGCTAAAAGTCATGGAGAAGATTCACTTCGAGGAGATGTGGGAAGAAGCCAACGATAGAGCTAAAGACTTAGAGAATGAGACTAGGTGCAAGAAGAGGAAGATGAACCGAATGGGCAATGCTTTTCGCACTGTTATGGAGAGATTGATAGATGGTATGTACCATTATCTAGAGGAGCAGGGACAGACCCGTTACACCTTGAGTAGAGACATGATTGCTCACATGACTTAGGTAGAGTAACAGAGCGTAGTGGAGCGCGATATGTTAGGTTGAGGTCTCTTAGTCTAGTAGTAGTAGTTATTTTATGTGATGTATATATTGTTGTGTAATCCTAATCTTTTGTATAAGATGTGGGATAGTTATGTAAACCCCGAGTAGGTTTATGTTAGAGGGGTAGTATGATAATGTTTTCCCCATCTTTTGTGATATTAGGGGATAGATGTTGACATTTATCGAATTATGTTAGAAATAATCATATTGATGTAATGATTTGGCATATGAAAATAAATGTCCTTATTTCAGAAAATGCGTTATAAAATTTTATTTTTTTTGCATTAACGAAATACTTAAGTAATATAATTAGATAATAAGAGTGAAATTTTGTGATGCAGATAATGGCGCCCAGACGTAGACTAACTGCACCAGAGGAGTAGGTTAACAATGAGAGGGAACAAGTAGATCCTATACAACAACTAGTCGACTTGTTAGGAGTAGCCCTTCGGGGAAGGAACAACGAACCCGTTCACCCCAATCCCCAAGCAGTGCCTGTAACTAACTTCAAAGACTTTAGGAGCGTAGGACCTCTAGAGTTTGTGGGTACTACCGACCCTATTGAGGCGCAAACGTCAATGAAGGAGATAGAGAAAGCCTTTGCCATTACTCGTGTGGGTGAAGATCAGAAGACTGTGTTCGCTACCTACATGATGAGGGGTGAAGCAAATTATTGGTGGGAGGCCAATCAACAGAGAGTGGGAGAAGGAATCATAGTCTGGGATAGGTTTAAGACTCTGTTCTTCGAGAATTACTTCCCGAAGAGCATGAAGAATAGGATGGAGGTGAAGTTCCTAGAACTTAAGTAAGGGGACATGACTGTGGCGTAATATACGGCTAAGTTCAATGAGCTCGCCCGATTTGCAACACACCAGGTAGGGGATGAAGAAAGGAAAGCCAGACGCTTCTAGCAAGGACTGAAACCTTGGTTGTTCAACAAGGTGTCGGTTCTCCAGATTGACTTGTTCTCCACACTGTTAGAGAAGGCTATCACTGCGGAGGGAGGTAGTGAGGCCTTGAGTTAGTACAACAAGGAGAAGAAGAGCAAGAATACCGAGGGAGAAAGCCGAGGAGGAAGCAATCTGGGAAAGAGGAAATGGGATAACAACAACAACAACAACAATAACAATAACAAGAATAACAACTAGTCGGGAAGTTTTCATGGAGGGTTTAAGAAGAGAACTGAGGGATGCCTGAGGTGTGGAAAGAATCACCAGGGAGAATGCTGGAAAGGATGCAATGTTTGTTACAACTGCGGCTAAGAGGGGCACATCTCACTGAATTGCCCAAAGCTGAAGAAGATCAAAGGATGCTTTACTTGTGGTTCAACTGAGCATCAATTCAAGGACTGGCCGAAGAAAAGCATCGGAGGATGCTGCCAACAAGGAGGAGGCAAAAAGCTGATGATCGGCGGACCGACGTAATCCAACCGACTAACTTCCAGAACCTTTAACATGACTTTCCAGGACGCAGTGGCTGCGAAGGACGTGGTATCAGGTATTATCCCAATCAATAATATAAATGCCTATGTATTATTTGATTCGGGTGCTACCTGTTTATTTGTGTCTGAAGAATTTGCTAGTCGATTAAACTTAGCCCGAGAACGATTAGGAAATCCTTTGAACATAGAAGTTGCGAATAAGGAAGTAATCCCCGTAGAGTACGTATACCAAAATTATCTCGCAAATATTAGAGAACACGAATTAAGTGTAGACTTGATTCCGATTAGATTGGGAGAATTTGATGTGATACTGGGAATGGATTTGGTGTATAACCATGCGTTGATAATTGACTGTTAGAACAAAAGTGTGAACCTTCAGACTCTGAATCGGTCTAAGGTGGTGTTTTATGGTAGCTCATCGCTTAAGCAATCTTGTGGTCTTACGATGATGCAAGCCAAGAAATTGTTAAGAAAATGATGTGTAGGTTACTTAGCTTATATTATAGATACTCAGAAAAAGGGAGTAGAAATGAAGGATATATCCGTAGTGAGAGAATTCCAAGACGTATTTCCTGATGATCTACCTGGTCTTCCTCCAGACATAGAAATTGAATTCATAATAGACTTAGCACCGGGAACTGCATCGATTTTGAAAGCTCCATATCTTATAGGTGCTAGTAGAAATGAAGGAATTGATGATACAATTGCAAGAATTGCTAGATAAGGGTTATATATGGCCGAGTGTCTCCTTGGGGAGCACCAGTGTTGCTTGTTAAGAAGAAGGACGAATCGATGAGGCTCTGTATCTAATATGGAGAATTGAACACAGTAACAATTAAGAATAGATATCCGTCATCGAGGATAGACGATCTTTTCGACCAATTGAAGGGAACGAAGTGTTTATCAAAAATAGATCTAGTGAACAAGTTATCACCTGTTGAAGGTACGGAAAGAGGACATACTAAAGACGGCATTCTGAACCCGTTATGGGCACTACGAGTTTTTGGTAATGTTATTCGGATTGAGTAATGCTCCGGCAACATTTATGGACTTGATGAACAGAGTTTTCAAGCCATATTTGGATAAATTCGTAGTAGTTTTCATCGACGACATCTTGATTTACTCAAAGACCAAGGAAGAGCACGACGAACATCTAAAGATGGTTTTGGAAGAGCTAAGGAGAGAGAAAATGTATGCAAAATTTTCAAAGTGTGAATTTTGGATGGAGAAGGTCCAGTTTCTAGGACACATGATCGAAAAGGATGGAATTTCAGTATACCCTGAGAAGGTGGAGGCAGTGAGTGATTGGGAACAGCCGAAGACACCAACAGAGCTAAGAAGTTTCTTAGGGTTAGCTGGGTACTATCGAAGATTTATCCATGAATTCTCTAAGATAGCAACCCCGTTGAACAATCTAACGAGGAAGACGGTGAAGTTCGTATGGACAGAGAAATACGGAGATAGTTTTCAAGAGTTGAAGAAGAGATTAAGCGAGGCGCCTGTATTATCAGTGTCGGACGATGCGGCAGGTTTCGTGGTATATAGTGATGCATCGCATAAGGGACTTGGCTGTGTGCTAATGCAACATGACAAGGTCATTGCTTATGCATCACGACAATTAAAGGATTACAAAAAATGATACCCTACTTATGACTTAGAGTTAACGGCAGTAGTTTTTGCATTAAAGATTTTGAGACATTATTTGTACGGAGAAAAATGTGAGATATACACTGACCACAAGAGTTTGAAATATATCTTTACACAAAAGGAATTGAATATGCGACAGAGAAGGTGGTTGGAATTAATCAAGGATTATAACTGCGAGATTCATTATCACCCGGGAAAGGCAAACGTAGTAGCTGATAAGTGGTTTTAGGACCACTTATTCAGATACTTTCCAACTCATTCGGTTGTTTAAACTTAAGCAATCTTGTGAGTTTCATGTGTTTTTCCCTTGTTTTATGTTTTTTAGGTTAAGGAACTCTCTTAGCAGTACTTGCCCGTTAAAAGAGCAGAAGATCGCCTAAATGGGGCAAGGAGCTGAAATGAGCTTAAAGCAATGGAATGGCATGAGGCTAGAGGTAACAAGCAAGGCTAATAAGAGGTAAATGCAAGAGGGGCAGGAGAAAGCAACTCAAGAACACACGAGGCAAACCTGCACCAGCAAGCAGCAGCAGATTCCAGCTTTTTGGTGCCACGCGGCCGCGCCTGGAATTGGCTTGGGGTGCGCGCGGCCGCGCATGTCCCCAGCAGAAAATTGTTTGACTTTTTGCTTGACTAATCGGGAGAAGCTTTAAAGGGGGCTCGTGTGCAGCATTGAAGGCAGTCTGAAAAAAGGCCTTCAGCCCTAGTTTTCCCTTCTTCTTTCCTTTCCAATTCTTGTTTACATTAGGATAGCTTAGGAGTAGATTAGTGTAAAAATTAGTTGTTCGTAGATAGTTATCTAGGGTTAGATTAGACTTGATGGTTGAAACAATTGGAGGACATCAAAGATCCAAGCTTTGAGAAGGAACACATAGTTGCACTCTCTTACTTTACTCTCCTTGTTATTCATTTGTATCCGGATGATGTGTATTCCTTTTGTGGATGATATATTTGAGTTATTTATGACTTAGACCTTATTTTGAGATTCCAATGGAACCTTTTGAGTAATCGATATTGATTTGCTTCCGTGTTGGTTATTGTTAATTGTTATGTGATTGTCTATTGCAATTCATCCCTTCATTGCTTAATTTTTTAGCTAGCAATTTCTGTAATAACCTATGTGGATTTGAAAGATGAAATGTAGGTTTAGATCAAATTGTAATAGCGGGCGATTTTGTGTTTACATGGCGTTAGACATATGATTTGTTCTTAGGATAGACATATTCCGAAGCACCGCTCGTAGTCAATAGAGAACTTGACCTTAATCCCTAATTATTTGTAAACACCATAGACATATAGGGGTTTAGATAATGTGGGTGTCCAAGTGCGTTCTACCATCTGTGGATTGCACGTGGTATGGAGTAGGTGCATCGAAAGATGGCCTTCTCTCATTTTCGTGTTCTCGGCTAACAACCATGACGGTTAACTTGACCTGATTGGGAGTTTATTGATTTAGATGAATCATTAGGGGAAATTGGGATCTCATGCCGTCATTGTCTGATTTTACTCTAGGAATTAATTAGTTTAAATTAATTTCCTTCACTAGTTTAACTTAGTTTTAATTCCAACTCTTTATCTCTCGTTTAAATAAGACTGAGGCGATTATGTGCTAGTGGTTTGGCGACCTTTTATTTATTAATTCTCCGTGGGAACGATCTTTACTTATCTTATATTACTTGTTGACCGCGTATACTTGCGCGTTAATTTTCGTTGCATAAATCGACCAACAGGTTTTTGGCATCGTTGCCGGGGAATTAATTGGATAACTGTTTGCCAACATTAGTTTAAATCAAATTAGTCTTAATTTAAACTTTTTATTTGTGTTTAATTCTCTTCTCATATTCTCTTTTCAGGTACAATGGACTTAAATTTCTATTCATGGAACTGTACAAGACAAGAGCAACTAAGGGAAGCAAACACTGATGGACTCGACCCAATTGCCACACTCTCAGCACAGTTAGAGGAGCTCTCGAGAACGCTGGATACTGTTTCAGTCCAACAGAGTCAAGAGCCAGTGACTTCATATGACTATGGTGCTGGAGCTTATATGAGCCATCAGAAGCCTATCATTTATGGACAGGAGCAGTATGGGGGTGGTTATTCCTACACTGAACCTTATCCCGACTATCAGCAAGAGTGGGGGTATCACCCACACCTTTCAGTAAACTACTATCAAGACCAACACTGGGATCCAAATCCCGCATACGCCCCATAATGCACCTTCCAGACTCCAGTTTACGAGCCTCAACACAATTTTGAGGGTGACACAGAAAATGCAAGCCTGGAGGAAGAAGGTGACATATCATTGAAGGACATCTTGATTGAGCAACAGAAGTCAGTCAAGAATATCCAGAACTGGGCAGAGCAAATTAGTAGGGCCTTGATGGTAGAGGAGGAGCAAGGGAAGATCCGTACTGTGAGCTATCAAGAACAATGCGAGCCAAGTCTAAATTTTGCACCAGAACCCACTTATCAATCCCCGTGTTTACAAGGAGAACAGTCAACAGTGGACTTCATGTATAGAGCCTTAGCGAACCAAGAGGAGATGATTAGGAGCCAAGAGCTATCGAACCAGAATTTTCAGAATCAGATGGCCCTAATCAACAATACTCCAACAAATGAGACTCATTTCATGGAGCCCGTGGCTGAAACAGAAAAGGAAGGATTGGAAATTATGTGGGGGAATTCCATAGCATCAACACAGGAGACCTTGGTTGAGCAAGAACAATCAATTGAGGATCTTCATATTTGGGTGGAGCAAATTAGCACAGCTTTAAGGAATGAGGAGGTGATTGAGGAAGGAACCGCTCATGATCTTCAAAGTCCAATACCTCAGATGACTGAAGCCGTGAGTAATGATCCCCAGGATACTTGGTGCTATGACATGGGTGCAGAAACTGATAGAAAATCCGAAGTGCAATTGTAACTGGGCGAGCCGAAAGCAATGGAAATAGAGGAGCCAATTGGGGATGTGGAGTATGAACCGACAGTGATAATACCACAAGAGCCTCCCCCGCCGAAGTTTGAGATTCCAGTCAAGTTTGCACACCCTTGCCCCCTTGGTAGCCACATCACAGAGACGGGTCTCGATGACACGAGAGATTCCGTAGTCTTGACACCATGGTGGTCAGAAGAAAAGAAGAGTCCGTTGTGTGTTCTATGCCTCCATGCCCCGATCATTTTGCATACACAACGGAACCATTGCCTAGCTCCCCTACCTTCCGTACGGGGAATTCTTGTTCATATCATGTGCTAGGTAGTTTAAATCTGCATCTTCTCCCATTGGGAAGCTGCCAAAGTCACACAGCTATTCTGATGGATGGAGGGGTTCTCCAATACCGTCGGGGAGTTGGATAGCAGTGGTCAGACACAGTCCAGCTAGAGGACTATAAATTAAGCGCTCGATGGGAGGCACCCCATCATTTCTCTTTCTCCCTCCTTGTTTAATTCTCTATTTCCTGCTTTCTATCATACTTCCCTCCCCCTTGTTTAATTCTTATTAGTTTAGTATTTAGTTTAAAAATTTTGCATACTGTAGGAATTAGGAGTTCAGTGCCTACATTTCTGAACTTAGGCATGAATGCGTATAATTTTTTGGGATTAAAAAGCTTATAGCATATTTTTGATGCACTTGCATTGTTTATACGCACTTAGAGAATTTTTGGGAATTTGAATGCGTATATCTTTCTATGTTTAATTCTCTTGATGTAAATAGATAGTATATTTTTGATAGCGTAGAGGGCTTAATAAGTCGCGTACCCATTTCAGGTGCCATAGTTGCTGCATGAAGCCAAGTTATTGCCCCATTAGCTCCCTAAAGCAAAAAGCTGCAGAATTTGAAAACAGCAGGGCGCGCAGCCGCGCCTGTTTTGGCCTGCAAGGGCGCGCGGCAGCGAGACGGACAGAAAGTGCCAGACTTAAGTAGTTTGCGGCATATTTTAAGCCATTTCAGGTCATTCCAAACTAGCCGAACTTCAAGACATCCCTTTCTCTCTCAAATTTGAAAATTCCTAACCCTTCAACCTCTGAATACTTCAATCTACAATCCTCCTATCCTCATCTCCATCACAACCCTCACCTTATCCAAGCCCTAGTTCTAAGTCAGAATCAAAACTCGCTTACCTTCACAGTTTCTCCAACAAAACCCAACCCTGCCATCATCTCAACTTGATAAATTGGGATAGTGAATTGGGGTCTGAGGGCATATTGATTGATTAGTGGAGAGAAGTATTGCATTTTGGTCATCAAACGGCATCCAAACGCAGCAGGAGGGAGTCTACATCAAGGGGCAGTGATTCCGAGCAAGAGGGTGGTGGTATCCACTATGATGACCGCAAATTCATCAGTCTAAAAGCCCAGAGATTCTATTACAGTATATTGGTGGGCAGGACTTTTGTGCCCGAGCGGGGGTTAGAGCCTAATGAGAACCTGGACGGGCGTATGGCTTCTATGATCCGAGGGCGGGGATGGAATGCATTCTGTGATGAGCCTTTGGCTGCCCCAATCTCGGTGGTGCAAGAATTTTATGCCAACGCGAAACACACGACGTCCAATAAAGTATTTGTGCGAGGCTGTGAGGTGTCCTATACGAAGGAGCACATCAATGAGTTGTTTGACTTACCCAACATTGCATTGGACGCGCGCGATTCTTTTTATGCTAGGGAGTGGGGTTCCGAGATGGATGCTATCAGTGATTACCTATGCAAGCCGGGCACCGTTTGGAAGCTAAAACAGGGAACTGATCAGAAGCTACATTTTCCCCAGTCCGCTTTGAGTAGGTACGGGAAGGCGTGGTACAGCTTTATCTGTGCGAATCTGATGCCTACACAGCATCAGAACGAGGTCACTAAGGACCGAGCTGTGTTGCTTTACGGGATTGTCAAAGGCATGCGAATCGACTTGGGATACGTGATTAGTAGTTCTATCCGCAGATTTCTGAGAGGCGGAAACTCAACAAGTATCCCCCACGCAGCAGTGATCACTAGGCTATGCATAGCCAATGGAGTGACGTGGTCAGATGCTGAGCCGATGCAGATGCCGATTAATACTCTTGACCACCCAGCCATTGAATCCTTCAAAGTGTGGAAAGGGGGAAGATCTCATTCCTTAGGAGCAGGGTTTATTCTACCTGATCAGACAGAGGCTGAGGAGACTGCAGAGAGAGTACCGCCACCAGAGCAGTCTGAGTCCTCTCACTCAGTGCATGAGCGGATAGACAGGATGGAGAGGAGACTACAGCGCAGGATGGACGCAATGAGCACCAACTTCCAGGCTTTCACTACAGAATTCAGCGGGGCACTGTCCTACGCATTAGGCCAAATGGGAGTTGAGGTGCAGTTTCCTATATATGGGTCCACCGCTGTTTATCCACCTCCAGACACACCACCTCCTGAGGAGGATGATGAGGAGGAGGACGACGAGTCCGAGTAGGGGAGTTCCCTTTTACCCTTTTACCTTCAATGCGGACATTGAACACTTTAAGTTTGAGGGTATTAGGGGGTTTATTTGCATATAGTTTAATTCATATCATATTGCATTTTGTTTAGTTCATTTAGTGCATATAGTTCGTATTCGTATTTTGGGTTTATTTGCATATAGTTTAATTCATATCATATTGCATTTTGTTTAGTTCATTTAGTGCATATAGTTCGTATTCGTATTTTGTTAAAAATTGTCTAATTTTTTTTTTGTTTTGTTTTAGTTAACTGTGTTAGGACATGTTGCATGACATACTGCATAAATCCAGGTTGAAGTTGGTTTGTGAGTTAGTGGCCTATGATGAAAACTAAAATTTCTTAATTTTCGAACTAAGTTGAGACTTAAGCTTGATTTCATTGTTATATATGTAAATCCTTATCTGTCAGATACTGTGTAACCAATGAGCACGATAGAGTAACCATCATGACATGCTAAGTTTAAATGTTCACATACTTGTCTTCTGGTGGGAAATCTTTGTTTTAATAAAGGAATTTTAGTTCTCATATGATAATAACTAGACTGTAAAAAGCTTAAGTTTGGGGGAAACAGGGGACATGCATGATATATGCGGGGAGATCGAGCGTAAGACGCACTCCCTTGCAAGAAAAGAAAAAGAAAAAGAAAGCAAAAAAAAACGCATTGAAAAAAAAAATAGAATAAACACTTCGGCTACGTCGAGTTCTGTGGCCTTTGATATTCGAGCAAGTAAGCCCTCGGGGTGTCTCTACACCCAGCGCCCTAAGACCATCTGGTCTGGGAGTCGCTGGTCGAAAGCCCGCTACATGGATATCATTGAAAAGCCTAAGAGGACTAGGCATTGCACAGTTGAATGTGTACACGGGTAAGTGCGTTTACGCCCTCGTGAGTTAATAAAAGCTTAATGAAACCCCCCTGTTGACTCTTAACTTTAATAATGCATGGTCTTGGTTAGAACTTATATGATTTACTGCTTTTCTTAAGTTAAAACTTGTTTTTCCCCTAAGAAGCATAGTAGGTGAGTTATTTATCTGAATGCATGTTTAATGGTTGCTAGGCACACAACGCACAATACATCAGTGCTGACAGTTTTGGATTTGCAAGAATATGCCTTATGGTCTTGCCTTGGGTAGCTTTTCGGTTTGACTATCTTGTGGTTTTTCTGAGGCATTGCTTTGAAGTTCAATACTGACTGGAACTTGGATTTGCATTCATGATAGCGTAGGTTGCATACATTGTAAATAGTGCATTGCATTGCCGTTTAGCTTTGTTTTGGTTGCTTGAGGGCAAGCAACGTTTAAGTTTGGGGGTGTTTGATAAGTGGTTTTAGGACCACTTATTCAGATACTTTCCAACTCATTCGGTTGTTTAAACTTAAGCAATCTTGTGAGTTTCATGTGTTTTTCCCTTGTTTTATGTTTTTCAGGTTAAGGAACTCTCTTAGCAGTACTTGCCCGTTAAAAGAGCAGAAGATCGCCTAAATGGGGCAAGAAGCTGAAATGAGCTTAAAGCAATGGAATGGCATGAGGCTAGAGGTAACAAGCAAGGCTAATAAGAGGTAAATGCAAGAGGGGAAGGAGAAAGCAACTCAAGAACACACGAGGCAAACCTGCACCAGCAAGCAGCAGCAGATTCCAGCTTTTTGGTGCCGCGCGGCCGCGCCTGGAATTGGCTTGGGGCGCGCGACCGCGCATGTCCCCAGCACAAAATTGTTTGACTTTTTGCTTGACTAATCGGGAGAAGCTTTAAAGGGGGCTCGTGTGCAGCATTGAAGGCAGTCTGAAAAAAGGCCTTCAGCCCTAGTTTTCCCTTCTTCTTTCCTTTCCAATTCTTGTTTACATTAGGATAGCTTAGGAGTAGATTAGTGTAAAAATTAGTTGTTCGTAGATAGTTATCTAGGGTTAGATTAGACTTGATGGTTGAAACAATTGGAGGACATCAAAGATCCAAGCTTTGAGAAGGAACACATAGTTGCACTCTCTTACTTTACTCTCCTTGTTATTCATTTGTATCCGGATGTTGTGTATTCCTTTTGTGGATGATATATTTGAGTCATTTATGACTTAGACCTTATTTTGAGATTCCAATGGGACCTTTTGAGTAATCGATATTGATTTGCTTCCGTGTTGGTTATTGTTAATTGTTATGTGATTGTCTATTGCAATTCATCCCTTCATTGCTTAATTGTTTAGCTAGCAATTTCTGTAATAACCTATGTGGATTTGAAAGATGAAATGTAGGTTTAGATCAAATTGTAATAGCGGGCGATTTTGTGTTTACATGGCGTTAGACATATGATTTGTGCTTAGGATAGACATATTCCGAAGCACCGCTCGTAGTCAATAGAGAACTTGACCTTAATCCCTAATTATTTGTAAACACCATAGACATATAGGGGTTTAGATAATGTGGGTGTCCAAGTGCGTTCTACCATCTGTGGATTGCACGTGGTATTGAGTAGGTGCATCGAAAGATGGCCTTCTCTCACTTTCGTGTTCTCGGCTAACAACCATGATGGTTAACTTGACCTGATTGGGAGTTTATTGATTTAGATGAATCATTAGGGGAAATTGGGATCTCATGACATCATTGTCTGATTTTACTCTAGGAATTAATTAGTTTAAATTAATTTCCTTCACTAGTTTAACTTAGTTTTAATTCCAACTCTTTATCTCTCGTTTAAATAAGACTGAGGCGATTATGTGCTAGTGGTTTGGCGACCTTTTATTTATTAATTCTCCGTGGGAACGATCTTTACTTATCTTATATTACTTGTTGACCGCGTATACTTGCGCGTTAATTTTCGTTGCATAAATCGACCAACAGTATCTGATGAGCTGAGTAGAAAAGGAAGGGAGAAATTGTTGAAGTTGACAACTCAGGAGGAGTTAGTAAGAGAAATGGAGTAATTGGAAATAAAAGTGAAGGGATATGGAAGGTATGAATAAAAAGTTTTTGTAATGGAAGCTCGTCCAACATTATTGGATAGAGTAAAGGAATCACAAGAGAAGGATGAATTATACGAGAAGGTAAGAAAAAGAATAGTAGAAAATGAAGAAGAGAAGTTCAAGATGGATAGAGACGGTATATTGAGATTTGAGGGACGAGTATGGGTACCAGCGGTAACCGAGTTGAGAGAGGAAATCTTGCACGAAGCGCATAATACGACGTATTCTGTACATCCAGGAGGCACGAAGATGTACCGAGATCTTATACAACACTTTTGGTGGCCCAATCTGAAACGAGAGGTGGCAGAGTGTGTCAGTAGATGCCTTACTTGTCAAAGAGTTAAACTAGAGCACAAGAGGCCGAGTGGTTTACTTTAACCTTTAGAAATACCAGAATGGAAGTGGGAGCACATTACGATGAACTTTGTGGTAGGACTTCCAGTCACACAGAAAGGTTATGTTGCCATCTGGGTTATCGTGGATCGACTAAAGAAGATAGCTCATTTTCTACCGATCAAGATTCGATTTAGTTTAAATCTGTTAGCAAGTTTATACGTAAAGGAAATCGTTTCACGACATGGAGTGCCGGTGTCAATTATCTCCGATCGAGATCCGCGCTTCACGTCCAATTTTTGGAAAAGCTTACAAGAGAGGATGGGAACACAGTTAAGGTTGAGTACTGCTTATCATCATCAGGTAGACGGACAGAGCGAGTGAACTACACAAACGCTAGAGGATATGCTTAGAGCTTGCGTGATGGACTTCAAAGGGAATTGGGACGACCACCTACCCTTAGAAGAATTTTCTTACAATAATAGCTATCATGCGAGTATCAGTATGCCACCGTACGAAGGTTTTTACGAGAGAAAGAGGGCCAGATTGTCTTTTCCAATTACTATAATTATGCATTAAATCATAATTGTAGACACTCAAAATTATAATAATTATTGTATGCCACCGTACGAAGCACTTACTGATACTGTAAGAGTGCAAGATTGTCTTTTTCAATCAACCCCGATCTTAATACCAGGTCATCAAATCAACCCCGGTCTCAATATCGGGCCATCAAATCAACCCCGATCTCAATACCGGGTATTCAACTCAATCCCGGTCTCAATACCAGCCATTAAATCAACCCCGATCTCAATACCGGGCCATCAAATCAACCCTGGTCTCAATACCAGGCATTCAAATCAACCCCGGTCTCATTAACGGGCATGCAACTCAACCCCAATCTCAATACCGGGCCATCAAATTAACCTCGGTCTCAATATTGGGAAGTCCAGGTCAGCCCCGGTCTCAACCCGGGAGGTACAGGTCAGCCTCGGTCTCAACCCGAAAAGTATAGGTCAGCTCCGGTCTCAACCCAGGAAGTACAGGTCAGCCCCGGTCTTAACCCAGGAGGAACAGGTCAGCCCCGGTCTCAACCCGAGAAGTATAGGTCAGCCCTGGTCTCAACTCGGGAAGTACAGGTCAGCCTCGATCTCAACCCGGGAGGTACAGGTCAGCCCCGGTCTCAACCCGGGAGGTACAGGTCAGCCCCGGTCTCAACTCGGGAGGTACAGGTCAGCCCCGATCTCAACCCGGGAGGTACAGTTCAGCCCCAGTCTTATCCTGGGAGGTACAGATCAGCCCCGGTCTCAACCCGGGAGGTACAGGTCAGCCCCCGTCTCAACCCGGGAAGTCCAGGTCAGCCCCGATCTCAACCCGGGAAGTACACGTCAGCCCCGGTCTCAACCCGGGAAGTATAGGTCATCCCCGGTCTCAACCTGGGAAGTCCAGGTCAGCCCCGATCTCAACCTGAGAAGTACAGATTAGGCCCGATCTCAACTCGAAAAGTACAGGTCAGCCCCGGTCTCAACCAAGGAGGTACAGGTCAGCCCCGGTCTCTACCCGGGAGGTACAGGTCAGCCCCTGTCTCAACCCGAGAGTAACAGGTCAGCCCCAATCTCAACCCGGGAGGTACAGTTTAGCCCCAGTCTCATCCCGGGAGGTACAGGTCAGCCCCTGTCTCAACACAGGAGGTACAGGTCAGCCCCGATATCAACCCGAGAGGTACAGGTCAGCCACGGTCTCAACTCGGGAAGTCTAAGTCAGCCCCGGTCTCAACCCGGGAAGTACACATCAGCCCCGATCTCAACCCAGGAAGTATAGGTCGGCTCTGGTATCAACCTAGGAAAGTCTAGGTCAGCCCCGGTCTCAACCCGGGAAGTTCAGGTCAGCCCCCGTCTCAACCCGGGAAGTACAGGTCAGCCCTGGTCTTAACCCGGGAGGTACAAGTCAGCCTCGGTCTCAACTTGGGAACTACAGGTCAGCCCCTGTCTCAACTTGAGAAGTACCGGTCAGCCCTGGCCTCAACCTGGGAGGTAAAGGTCAGCCCCGGTCTCAACCCGAGAGGTACAGGTTAGCCCCGGTCTCAACCCGAGAGGTACACGTCAGCCCCGGTCTCAACCCGGGAGGTACAGGTCAGCCCCGATCTCAACCCGGGAGGTACAGGTCAGCCCCGGTCTCAACCTAGGAGGTACAGGTCAGCTCCGGTCTTAACCCAAGATGTGCAGGTAAGCCCCGATCTCATCCCGAGAGGTATAGGTCAGCCCTGGTCTCAACCCGGGAGGTACAGGTCAGCCCCAATTTTAACCCTGGTGGTACAAGTCAGCCCCGGTATTAACCTGGGAAGTCCAGGTCAGCCCCGGTCTCAACTCAAAAAGTACACGTCAGCCCCGGTCTCAACCCGGGAAGTACAAGTCAGCCCCAGTCTCAACCCGGGAAGTCCAGGTCAGCCCCGGTCTCAACCCGAGAAGTACAGGTCAGCCCCGGTCTTAACCAGGGAGGTACAGGCCAGCCCCGGTCTCAATCCGGGAAGTACATGTCAGCGCCGGTCTCAACTCGGGAAGTACCGTTCAGCCCTGGTCTCAACCTAGAAGGTACAGGTCAGTCCTGGTCTCAATCCTGGAGGTACAGGTCAGCCCCGGTCTCAACCCGCGAGGTACATATCATCCCTAGTCTCAACTCGGGAGGTACAGGTCAGCCCCGATCTCAACCCGAGAGGTAAAGGTCAGCCCCATTCTCAACCTGGGAGGTACAGGTCTGCCCTGATTTTAACCCTGGAGGTACAAGTCATCCCCGGTATCAACCCGGGAAGTCCAGGTCAGCCCCGGTCTCATCTCGGAAAGTACACGTCAGCCCCGGTCTCAACCCGGAAAGTACAAATCAGCCCCGATCTCAACCCAAGAAGTCTAGGTCAGCCCTGATCTCAACCCGAGAAGTACAGGTTATCCCTGGTCTTAACCCGGGAGCTACAGGTCAGCCCCGGTCTTAATCTGGGAAGTACAGGTCAGCGCCGGTCTCAACTCGGGAATTACCGGTCAGCTCTGGTCTCAACCCGGGAGGTACAGGTCAGTTCTGGTCTCAATCCTAGAGGTACAGGTCAGCCCCGATCTCAACCCGCGAGGTATATGTCATCCCTGGTCTCAACCCGGCAGGTACAGGTCAGCCTCGGTCTCAATCCGGGAGGTACAGGTTAGCCCCGTTCTCAACCTGGGAGGTACAGGTCAGCCTTGCTCTCAACCAGGGAGGTACAGGTCAGCCCTGGTCTCAACCCGGGAGGTACAGGTCAGCCCTGGTCTCAACTCGGGAAGTACCGGTCCGCTCTGGTCTCAACCCGGGAGGTACAGGTCAGTCCTGGTCTCAATCCTGGAGGTACAGGTCAGCCCCGATCTCAATCCGCGAGGTAGATGTCATCCCTGGTCTCAACTCGGGAGGTACAGGTCAACCCCGGTCACAACCTGAGAGGTACAGGTGAGCACCGTTCTCAACCTGGGAGGTACAGGTTAGCCTTGCTCACAACCCGGGAGGTACAGGTCAGCCCTAGTCTCTACCCGGGAGGTAAAGGTCAGCCCCGGTCTCAACCTGAGAGGTGCAGGTCAGCTCTGGTCTCAACCCAGGAAGTCCAAGTCAGCTCCAGTCTCAACCCAGGAAGTACAGGTCAGCCCCGATCTTAACCCAGCAGGTACAGGTCAGCCCCGGTCTTAACCCGGGAGGTATAAGTCATCCTCGATTTCAATCCGGGAAGTCAAGTCAACTTCAGGAACAAACCTAAAGCTTCACAACATCTCTAGAGGAAAACCTAGACCGAACAAGTCAACCTCAGAGACAACACTGAGGACAAACAGACTCAAATGGGATCCAAACCTTAGAAACAACCCTAGGAAGTCAACTGAAGGCCATGCCGACACTAAGGGCAACCTCGGTAGGGGCAAAATGGTTATTTTATGTAATCAAAGCCGATTCGGTCAAACTCAAGCCGAATTGATGCAACCAAGGTCCGAATGAACTATAACGATGATCCCGAGTGCATAAAGCGTAAGACAGCTCAACAGACAAACTTGCAGGAATCGAAGACCTGGTTAATAACCCGTCTTCTTGGACCCGAAAAATGTTTTATCCTATGTCATTGTGACACTCTCAGCTAGGGCTTTCCAAAAAGGTATCGCACGCCTCAAACGGACTATCCAATCAAAAGTTAGAAAGTTTCGAATCAGACCTCGCGTTGCTTAGAGTGCACGTACTTCGAGACGATGGAACGCGCCATGTGGGCCCCACCACAGGGAGCCTCACCTCTACCTACGGTAGCAGTAGGTAGAGTGGAGGCTCCCTGGCCTATAAATAAGAGGCCACCCCCTCTCATTTTTATAATTTTGAAACGCTTTGAACCTCTGCCCGTTTGGTTTTTTGTCCAATTTCTTGTCTTCAAAACCTAAATTTTTTCACTCTAACACGTTGATATACCCACATACTTCCACATATCAGAAAATAACCGATAGATTCGAACGTTTACAGCCTATAATTTGACAAAAAGCCCGTGTAGCAGTCCATTGTGAGTATTTTTACGATCAGCAAGTTAATACTACAACTTTGAACTTTTGTACACTTGCACGTTAAGTTTCGTTTTCTAAATATGCCCGAAACTCAGTTCTGTGGCCGTTTTCGTCAACTTTTGGTACATTTTTGTACATAAATGCATTTTCTGGAATTTTTACAACTCGAATTGAGGATCCGTCGCTTCCAGCAACTTTTATATACTTGCACCTTCATTACTAGCAACTTCGCTGGACTGGGTTACCTTCGCAGTCCGGGTTTGGCTTTTTTTGTATATATTTAACTGCATATATACTAACTTTTCAATTCTGTCAAGCCCCGATGTCAAATCCGCGGTAGTTTACTACTTTTATATATAAATATGCATATATAAGCATCCTTCACCACCACTAGGTTATCTTCCCAATCTTGGTTGGCTACGTTTCCGTCTTTATATATATATTTATATTTCAATTCGGACTGAATTATTCTGTGGTCCTTTTACTACTTTTATATATAAATATGCATATATAAGCAACATTCACCACACTGGGTTATCATCCCAGTCTTGGTTGACTACTTTTCTGTCTATATATATATATATATTTACATTCCAGTTTGGCCTGGATCATTCTGTGGCCTTTTTGCTGTTTTGACACTATTCACCATTACTGGGTTATCTTCCCAGTCCTGGTTTGACTATCTTTCTGTCTATATTTAAATATCTATATTTATATTTCAGTCCGGGCACCGGCGTGAAAACCCATCGCCCTTTCTACTTTTTTTCTATATATATATTTCAATTATGTCCAACCTGGATCATTCCGTGGCTTTTATATAGCTTTTATAAATATATATATATATATCTATATATATTTTAATTCCAGTCCGGGCACCGGTGTGAAAACCCATCGCCCTTTACAGCTTTTGTATATATAATTATATATATATATATATATATATATATGTTGCTTTACTCGCTTTTATTAAATTATTGCTTTAAATATTCATTTTATATGAATTGGCACTAACATATCTGTGGGCGAACTAGATTTATTTAAATCTAGTATTTTTCTAGTTTCAGTTACAAAAGCAACTTCATGGCCCTTATATCGCTATCTATTGGGAACGAGACGCTTCGGCCAGGTGCGAACCAGGATTTACTACATGAATCCTCGGTTCTGGCGACATTTGGATATATATCTATTTCTGTACAAATTTGAGCTGTGCAGGTTTATTAGCCTCCCTATGTGAGCTTAGGAATCGTGGGATTCGTGATCAAACTGATCAGAATCTGATTCCCACGATGGACAAACTCCACTTTACAAATGTACCCTGCCAATTTTTCTGTAAAAATGTACATACAAAAGACCTTAAAACGGTTATCCGGATTTAAGGTCTCAAAATAATGAGAAATATGGTTTGTCGTGTCAGAGTCCCTCCGATGGCTATCATGCTCATGAGGAGACCAACCTTTATATATATGTTGTGGTCGAGGATGCTTCGCAGCCCGACAATCACCATTCAAATTGAGCCTTAAGACTGAAAAGATAAAACAGAAGTATCGATATGCTTCAATTCCTATGTTAGCGTAAGGGTTTGAAAACCTTCTTTCAAAATATCATTTCAATAATATTTTTGAAGAAAAGAAGCTTTTACAAATCAAATCAAACACTTTTTCCAATCAAATCAAAGAATTTTTGCAAATCAAATCAAACCCTTCGTATATAGATTCAACGATGCATATACATGTTTTCAATCAAACATAGACCCAATTTTTAAACAGCATTCACACACACATTTTAGTTTTTTAAGGGAAATATTGAAAAGATGCGGTATCGTGTTTTCACGGGATTCGTGGGGTGCCTAACACCTTCCCCACACTTAACCAAGCCCCGGAACTCAAACTTTGTTTTCAAAGATCAAGTTTCTACAGTGTCCAGTAATTGGGCCTCTTCAAACAAACTCAGTTGAGTTGGTACAACCATTTCCAATCTACTAAATGGCGACTCTGTAAAACGTTCAATCGCTGACATGATTTATGTTGGCCTTTTCCTAAAAAACCCTTCAAAACCTTTTTGGCAATAAAAAGAGTAAGGGTAGATATAACTTAGGAAGAGAGAAAGATTCGGGATGTGACCCGACCCGCTAATTTTTTCCCGATGTAGACAAGCGACGACTCTGTTGGGGACATTAGAGGGCTTAGGCCGCGCGCCAATCTTTTCAAACATTTCCCTTTCAAAACTATGTATGTGTGAATGCTGCGTCTTTACACTGAATGAATGCGTGAATGCTGCGTACTTACATTGAATGAATGTGAATGAATACTTTCCTATTTTGTAGTGCTTCACACCCATATTAGTGCTTCGTACCAATGTCATCATATGCATACGGTGAGGCACGATGTATGTAAATATATGTTGTGTGATTCCTCCTTCGGGAGGCAAAACCCGTCGGTGATAAGTAATGACTCTGAGGATAGCTAAGTCTCTGGGGGCTCATGAAAATACACCACCTAGATTCACTCCAGTTGAAAGATTGGAATAATTTCCCCTCTAGTAGATTGCGATGATCTGGGGACCTTCATACCAAAAAGTCGAGAGAGTAGCCTAAGATAGGTCAGCCTCTGATTAACCAAATTCGATGGGAAGCTTCTTCATGCCTTCCTTTTTCAATTCAATGTAAAGTTTTCAATTCCAAATGTAACGGAGCACAATGCAAATATCATAATGAAAGATTCACATTCCTTCTCATATACATCCTGTCATGTTATCCTGACATCAAAACAACTAACCTCTATTTTGCAGGATAAAATTAAAAAATTACAAAAACACATCATGGTATGCATCCTATCCCTACCTACATCAGGAAATTAACACACCTACGTTTTGTTGTAGGTGAAAAATTGCTTCTGTCACTAGATCTAAGTCTAAGAAAGCACTAAGTAAATCCACGGACATGACTTCAAGTGCTCAGCCAAAATCCACCCGTGTCTCTAGGGAAGAGTTCGAAGGACTGAAGAATCAGATAGCCGAATTGGCCAGTTTCCTAAGAAAGCAGAGTAAAGCTCTTAAAGGGAAGTAATCCCAAGTTCACACAGAACTAGGAACACCTGGTGGTAGTGGTTGCAGTAAAAAGACCAAAAAGACAGAGACTCAGATCCCTGGACCACAAAACCAGGACCCAACCAACAAAACCCCTGAAATCACCATCCTAAACAAAGAACAGGAAGCTGGTGACATTCTAAAGAAAGTACAGTAGATGGAAGAAACCATCCGGTCTATCAAAGGGATTGGGGTATTTGGTAGTGTCAATTATTCAGACCTCTGTATATTCCCTGGGGCTCGTTATCCCGAAAAATTTAGAACTCCTAATTTTGAGAAATACGATGGATTGGGAGACACCTACACCCACCTGAAAGTATTCATTGGAGAACTCGGATCCTATACAGAGGACGAGAAACATCGAATGCAGGTATTCCATAAAAGTTTAACCAGAGAGGCCAGAGCCTGGTATGCCTGTCTGGACAACTCTAAGATTCACAGTTGGGAAGAGTTAGCCCATGCTTTCCTCAGTCAATACAGCTTCCAATCTCAGCTGGCTCCAGATAGATACCAAAAAACCAAAATCAAGAAACAAAACACTGAATCATTCAGAGAGCATGCTTAACGATGGAGGCGGGTTGCGGCACAAGTCACCCCATCCATGACTGAGTCTGAGATAGTCATGACCTTCATCGATATTCAAGAAGCTCCATATTATGAGAGGGTCTTAACAGGCATAGGAAAACCATTCTCTGAGATGATCAAGCACAGGTGAAATGGTCAAAATAGGGCTAAAGTCTGGGATGAGAAAAAACCTGAATGCCTTGGAAGTCGTTGCCGAGCATATCCAGTCTAGAAATTATGGGAGTAATCCCCGGAGGGTACACAAAAAGAAAGATGAAGAAGTGTCCTTAGTGTTACAAGGACAGAATCAAAGAGGCAAATCAAACAGTATGCCCATTTAAAGGAGGAACTATACCCCTTTCCAAGCTCCAGCACAACCTTCAAATCCTCCATTTTAGAAAAACATAGAGGTCAGGCGTCGAAAAACTTTCACCCCTCTAGGGGATTCACTCGAGAATGTGCTAAAGTTGTTGATAGCACAGAAGAAGATTGTACAACTCCTTCCACCAACCAACACTTGTGGACTTAATTTCGACCCAAGCAAGAAGTGTGCTTACCATTCCGGATCCTCGGGCCATGACACTCAAGAATGTTGGTCTCTCAAGCACAAAATTCAAGACTTGATTGACAACAGAGAGTTTATGGTAATAAAACCTGAGCAACCGCACGTACAGGATAATCCCTTACCTCAGCACAAAGAGGAGAATGTCAACATGATCAGCACCAGAAATGGAAAAGGATCCAAATACCTCCAATACGTCGGAGAGTTAACTCCATCTAGCAGCAACAGCCCAGATAGTTGGGAAGTCTCAGAAAGGCGTTTCCTGATAGAACAAGAGATTAAGTCTATCAAAGAGCAGATCGAACAGTTAATAGAGCTGGTTATATACCAACATTAATTCACCAGACAGATGATAAACCAAACTAACCCGCCTGATACAAATTCTCCCACATCAGAGATTTGTCCACTGGAAATCAGTCCCATCTCCACGAGGGATTACTATCGGTCTCATGAGCATGAACCCTGGGCCTACAAAATGGTCAAAGGAGAGAATTGTAGAGATGGCAGGAAGTTCTTATTTCAAAAGGATTTCACCAACCTGAACCAGCCAATGGAGGAAATCCTCTAGATGTTAATCAACGAGGGAATGGTTGTAGACTTATTACCTCCACTGAACCCTCGATCCAAAAAATTCAAGCCTGACCAAATATGTCAGTACCACTCCAATGCACCCGGCCATGACACTGAAGATTGCTGGGCACTTCGTAACCTGATTCAGAATATGATTAAAAGTGGCAAATTGATAAGAGGGAATCGGGATTATGGCCTCCAAGATGAAGACACTCTCTTTATCCCTATTACAGCGAATCAGGATATAGTGGTTGTTGTGTCATATGACAATGAACCAACCTTCACACCCTTTGTACTGCTAGGAAAAAGGGTCCAAGAAATACAAAATCTTGTGAAGGTGGCCGCACCCGAGCCTTTAATCTTGCCCTTCAGACCTCATTATCCAGTTACCAGTATGAAGAGGGTCCCATGGAACTACGGGAATGACGAAGGTTCAACCTCAAACAACATTGCCATTGTACCAAATGATAATCCATTGTACCTGCCTCAGCGGGTGATCAAATCAGTCATCAAAGCCAAAGAAAAGGTGGCTGAAGAGAAAATCGAAGAGTTCTTTAACAAAATGGGACACAATGAAATCAAGATAATGCAAAGCTTGAAAGATGCACCCAAACAGATGTCCATCCTAGATTTGGTCTTATCATCGGTGGATCATCGCAATATTCTGGTGAAAGTACTGGAAGAAGCTCATCTGCCACATACAGTGGATGCCGAGAAATTTTGTCACGTGGTAGAACATATTTTCAACAGCAATGTGATATCTTTCACTGACGATGACATCCCTGTAGAAGGGACGGGCCATCGTAAGTCCTTTCATATAGCTGTGATGTCTTTTGGTATGTGATCGGAGGTGTGCTCATAGATGGAGGATCATCCCTCAACATCTGTCCCTACGACACCTTAGAGAGAATGAAGATCAAGCTAAACCGGATTAAAACCAGTTATGTGGTAATCCGGGCTTTCGATGGATCTCGTCGATAAGCTATGGGAAAAATAGAGCTTCCATTAGAGATTGGCCCACACACTTTCTATGTGTCCTTTCAGGTGCTCAACATCGCCACTGGATACAACTTGTTGTTGGGCAGGCCATGGATCCACATGGCAGGGACAGTGCCATCCACCCTCCATCAACAGCTCAAATACATTATCAACGGTAACCTAATCATGGTCAATGCCGAACCGGAATACCCTACCTGCCTACAGGGAGACATGTCGGTGATCAGCCTTGATGCAGGGATTGAACCTACAAGTTTTCAAGCCCTGGAAGTGAGTGATACTCAGTATCTACCTATCGGAGCACCAGCTTTGAAGCCTAAAGTTTCCCCTAAAGTGATGATAGTGGGCCAGGAAATGATATCTTTGGGTTTCCAACCTGGAGAAGGGTTAGGAAAGAATCAGCAAGGTATCAAGAGTCCAGTGCAAATCCCGAGTCAGACTGGGAGAGCTAGATTAGGTTATTCATCCGGGTCAAGCCGCCGAAATCCGTATAAGCATCCTAAGGTTCATGCTACCATAATTTTGCTGCCGAACCTTACGGGTGTTCGATGGGTGAAACCCATGATGAAAATCCCAGTTGTGGTATCAACCATGTTATTTCCTCCCATTATACCCGCAAGTGAGAGAACTACTCCCAGATCCAAGATGGATAGCAAAAAGGGAAAAGAAAAGATCTTGTACAAAGGACGAGACCCAGTTGCTAACATGCGGGTTAGCATAAACCACGAGGGTATGAATGATGAGATCCTAGATAGCGATGACGAGGATCAGATTCAAGTTACTCGCATCAAGAAGGAAAAAAGGGGCAGTTCAAAGAAAAATCATGGCCCTATTTTGAAGAATGTCTTAGTCATCATCCAAGATGAGGCGGATGATAGCAAATCCTTAATCCTCCCTGTTCATGAGGATATAACCCTGGATAACTGGAACAGTGTCCCTTGCCTCAATCAAAAAGGGTAAAGGGGCAGAGAGTTCGTCTGCTCTTTAAACATGCTTTTATTTACTACTTACCTTTGATTGCACAGCTATAGCAGTAACTTTTGTCATGTTTTGCCAAATGCTCTGTATATTTAAGCAGTTGTATCTATTAAAATGAAAGTATTTTTGTTTTCACGACTCAAGCATTGGATGCGTTTGTCTCTGCTGATGAGATGTCAACCTGTCAAAGTGACTACAACTTTGATGTAGAACTGAACTTCGACTTGATGGATATTGATCAAGATGAGGAAGATGACTTTGAGGTGCCCGAGGAGATCAAAGAATGGGTCGAAGATAAACCTAACCCAAATCGCGACCAAACCACCACTATCAATATAGGAACCTCCAAAAACATCAAATAAATCCAGATAGACATAGACCTCACCCATGACCAAAAAGCCGACCTGATTGAACTCCTAACACAGTTTCAGGATGTGTTTGCATGGTCACATGAAGACATGATTGGCCTGTCAACTGACATCGTCATCCATCGAATGCCCATTAAAGATAGATTCAAGCCAGTCAAACAAAAGCTCAGGCGATCGAAACCTGAATGGAGTCTAAAAGTCAAAGAAGAAGTCGTTAAACAAGTCAAAGTTAGAATCATCATGGTATCAACATACCCGGAGTGGCTGCCAAACATAGTCCCCGTCGCAAAACCCGGAGAGAAAGTACGAGTATGTGTGGATTATCGGGATTTGAACAAAGTCTGCCTCAAGGACAATTTTCACGTACCTTTTATCCACATCCTGATCGACAATACAGCGTTGTATGGCATGTATCTCGTCGTAGATTGCTCTGCTGGTTACCATCAAACCATGGTTGCTGAAGAAGACCAAAAGAAAAAAATGTTCATCACTCTATAGGGAACCTTCTGTTATAGGCGACTATCATTCGGTCCTCATCTATACCGGAGCCACGTATTAGTGAGCCACGATGGCCCTATTTTATGACATGATGCACAAAGAGATAGAGGTTTATGTGGACGACATCATCATCAAATCCCGAAGGGAGGATGATCACCTAGACCATCTCATGAAGCTGTTTAATAGGTTGCGTAAGTACAACCTCAAGATAAATCCCGCCAAATGTGCTTTTGGCGTCAAATCAGGCAAGTTGTTGGGATTCTTAGTGAGTAATCAAGGCATCGAGTTAGACCCTGCCAAGATCAAAGCCATCACCGAGATTCCAATACCTTGAACAGAAAAGGAGATACGCGGGTTCCTGGGAAGGATCAACTTCATAAGCCGATTCATTTCCCAGCTCACAGCAACATGTGAAGCCATCTTCAAACTATTAATGAAGAATTCCTCCACCAAATAGAATGAGGATTGTTAGAAAACCTTCCTCGCCATCAAGAATCAGCTAATCAAAGCACCTGTATTGGTACCCCCAAGGGATGGAGTTCCCTTGTTCATATACCTGTCCGTCAATGCCAATGTAATGGGTTGCATGCTAGGACAGAAGGATGATAGTAGCAGGGATAGAGCCATCTACTACATCAGTAAAAGATTCGGCAGTGGCGAACAGAAGTACACCCTGATCGAGAAGACCTGTTGTGCGTTAGCATAGGCCGCCATGAGGTTGCAACACTATTTGCATGGGCACACGACCTACCTCATATCCCGCATGGATCCCCTAAAATACGTATTCAACAAGAAAATATTGAATTGTCGACTGTCCAAATGGCAGTTGATCCTACAATAATTTGACATTGTCTGTGTAACTCAAAAGTCAATCAAGGGTCAAGGCATTGCAGATCAATTAGCTGAAGCACCTTCAGGAGGGTTCGGGCCCCTGGAGACTTATTTCTCGGATGATGGGATCATGACCATTTAACAACTCCAACAAGAAAATACTGTCCAACCATGGAAAATGTATTTTAATGGAGCAGTAAACATAGAAGGTGCCAGAGCTGGGGCAGTCCTTATCTCTGATATAGGAGAATAGTATCTTGTGTTTACCAGACTTCAATTTGGCAACACTAACAACACAGCCGAGTATGAAGGTTGTATAATGGGGTTGAAACTAGCCCAATCCATGGGTATCAAACATTTACTGGTCTTTGGAGACTCTGAGTTGGTCATCAGATAAACCACTGGGACATATCACACTAAAGAACTACATTTGCTGCCCTATCATCAACAGGTCGTCAAAATATCCTATGAGTTTGAAGATATAACCTTCATCCATATTCCTCGGGGTAGGAATGACTTCGCTGATGCATTGGCGACGTTAGCATCCTTGTTCCGCATATCCGATAGAAGTGGATTTCCCTGCATCAAATTCATGAATCAGAAGGCCCCGACATACGAGAATTACATTGGAGACATATAAGATGAAATACCTCATATCAAATAGCCTTGGTATCAAGACATCAAGAAATATCTCCGAGATGGATCTACACCCGCTGGGGCAAGCCAATCTGAGCTAAAGCGGATTCACAAGATGGATATAAAGTTCTATCTGAGCGGAGATGCACTATACAAAATGGATTCTGAAATAGGCTTGTTAAGATGCCTTGATAAGGAGCAAGCCCAAAGATTGATGGATGAAGTCCACGACGGAGTCTGTGGTCCACAAATTAACGGTCACCTGCTGGCCAAGAAGGTATAAAGAACAGGAAATTATTGGGTCTCGCTCAAAGCTGACTGTAATGATCACATCAAGAGATGCTTTCAATGCCAAGTCCATGGAAATGCCATACATGCTCCCCCAAATGAGTTACACAACATGAGTTCACTACGGCCTTACTCCATGTGGGGAATGGATGTAATCGGTCCCATGGAACCCAAAGCCAGCAATGGTCATCGATTCATCTTCACCATAATCGATTACTTTACTAAATGGGTTGAGGATGCCTCCTACCCCAAAGTCACCGAAGAGATCATCATTGGTTTCATCAGAAATAATGTTTCTTGTCGATATGGACAACCAGAGGTGATCGTATCAGACAACGTCAAGAACCTGAACAATCAAATGATGAAAGAACTGTGCAGTAAGTTCCACAAAGCATCTCAGTTCCGTCAACTATCAGCCTAAAATGAATGGTGCTGTCAAAGAGGCCAACAACAACATCAAGAAGATCATGTAGAAAATGTCTGCCAATCACAAAGAATGTCCTGACCTGCTGTCTCTAACCCTGTTAGCATACAGGACATCAATGCGTACCTCTACTGGGGCTACCCCCTATTCATTGGTCTATGGCATGGAAGCAGTCCTCCCCATAGAAGTAGAGATGGAGTCCTTGCGAGTGTTAATAGACGCTCAGATGGATGAAGATCAATGGTTGCAAGACCGGTATTACCAACTGTCCCTGATAGATGAAAAGAGGGCTACAACCATTTTCCACAGACAGTTATATCAGGAAAGGATTACTCGATCCTACAACAAGAAAGTCTGAATAAGGAAATTCAAAGAAAATGACTTGGTACTGAAGAAAGTTTTGGCCAATCAAGATGAAGCTAAAGGAAAGTTCACCCCTAATTGGGAAGGCCCTTTCATTGTCAAGGAGTTGTTGACAGGAGGAGCTATCAGACTACAAGAGATAGACGGGAGCGAATTTCCCCAACTCATCAATTAGACGCCATAAAAAGGCACTATGTCTAAAGCGTATGCATGCCCGCATCTAGGTCCTACAAATCAAATCAGGTTCGATTTTTCATTAGAAACATGGAACTTTGAATGACCTGATCTCCCTCCACCCGGGAGTACTTAGGCAGCCATTTCTGGTGCGGTCAAACCAAATAAAAATTCAAAACTCATCAAACCAAACTCAAAACCCAAGGAAAATACTTTTTAAACCTCTCTAACAAAAAAGAGTGAACTATGAATGACCTGATCTCCCTACACCCGGGAGTACGTAGGCAGCCATTTACGGTGCGGTTTGACCTTCAAGAAAAAATAAAAACCAGTTCCAAGACACCAAAAGCTATGTCCTATCAAGCTACCGTGATCAATAGGCCCTTCTGAGATACTCTCTGACATCTCAACTGTTAGTCCATCAAGGAGAAGCTCAGGATACATCAACAATAGCGAGTCATGAAAGAAGTGGTAATCACTGAGCAATGACAATACATATCCAAACAAGGAAGTAAATCAAAAATATATTTCTCTAATATATAACATTATTTGATATATACATAGTGTCCTGTGCGTGACAAAAATGGCTGATCTAGTATGTGCAAGAAAAATAAAGCTACTCTATGGACCCAAGGATAAGCGGGCCAGCAACGCTAAAATGGCATCTCTCTCTGAAGATGGAGGAGCAACTGCAAGTGCAATACCCTCAGCCTCCATATGGCTCAAAATATCCACAGTCATCTGCAGTGTGGCACTGTGGTCATCAATATATGCACTCATCTTGGTAACCAGACCATGAGTATAAGACCGAAGAGAAGTAATGTCGACAATGTGGAAATCCCGGGAAGCTATGGCCTCGTCCCTCTCCACAAAAGATGCATCCCTAGCAATCAAAGTCTCCTCGATCTCCACAAAAGCTGCTTCTCTGGTAGACCAGATCGCCTCTCGCTCAATCAATCCTGCATCCTGAGCGGCTCGAGCCGCATCTCTCTCTGCCAAAGCTATATCTCTGCCAGACAAGGAGGTCAACATCAGCGCTCTAGCCTGATCTCTCTCAAAGGTCATCCGGGCTAGCGAGTCTACTAAAGCGGGATTTGTCCCTGCAGGAACAATCGGCGAATCACTAACTAGTGCTGCTGTCAAACCCATGAATAACTCATCCTCAGTAGGAGACTCAGGATCCTCCATAGGCTCGTCCTCATCTCAGTCCACTATAGGAGCTGACTGGATGAATGCAGTTGATGCTATATCTGCCTCCAACCATGCTGAGTACTCTGGAGAACGATCCGGATGGCTACTGGAGAAATTAGCCCTCTCTCTGTGAGTCCAACACTCATATACTCGAATCAAATCAGCAGATGATATAGACGAAGCTGACATCCTCTGATTAATAGTCCCCTCAAATAGATGCAAGCTCTGAAACTGATCGAACTGGCCCATAACAGCTAGAGGATGATAAGTAGTCACTCCCCTCAATCTCACTAGGGGCAAATAGTCCATGCCAGATGCATGGGTGATGAAGCTATAAGGGGAGACTAGCTCTGCGCACGACAAAATTGAAAATAGATGTGCAATATCAGATAGAAACGCTGACCATGTATCTGAATCGGTACACTCTGCCAGCTGAAATGAGTATGACATAGATATATCATGGAAAAAATAATATCCCTGATGCCTGAAAAATCCAATCGATCGAATATGGGACATGAGCCATATATACAACAAGACCGAACTGCCTCTAAAAAACCCCTCCGGGTGGGTACTGCAGTGGGTGGCTGCTCTCAACATCTCAGCCAATATCATCGGTATAATGGTGCTACCCTGCCTAAGGGCCCGTACCACAACTATCAATCCCACTTCCAAATGGTCCAAGCGTAGCGGCATATAGACGTAGGATACAATGCACATCAGTAAAATATCTATCATGGCCAAATGCCACGCCTCTGCCAACACAATAAAATCCCGGGCATGTCGATTATAACTGTCAAGCTCACCAAAGCGATCGATCAAAAAGTCGATGGAGATAACGCGTCCAAAGATAATCTCCTCCATCACTACACTCTGACGGAGACCCGACATCCGTATAAATGGTGTCCTCATGTTACTAATTGTCGTGCAAGCACATGGCGCCTCTAAAGCCAAGCTAGTAAATCGTTGGTACTCTTCAAGGGTCAAAGTCAACTCGTGGAGCCCGAAGCGAAAAACCTGTCTATCAGGTAGCCAGCATGATAAAATGCCATCCACAAATCCATATAGGACCTAAAAGTCTACGAGGGCCAACGAATGACCCAGCATCTGATCAACTGTCCCTCTAGCTGGGAAGGGCAGGCTCTCATACCACAATCTCAATGACAATGCCACCTCAGACGGTAGTAAATGCTCGATACGGCTAACAGTAGACGATGCCATCTGTATTACTGTATCACAAGACCATCCAGGGGTCAAATCTGAACTCATCTGTCTAAATGCATACACATGACATAATACATGCATAATAACAATGATAAACATGATGCGATAGATAGGAAATATCATGCATATCTACAACAAACTATCTGCTACGAGCATCATCCTTGTCTGATAATACAAAACAAAATAAAAAGTACAGGGAAATGGGGCACCACCACCCAGCTACTAACAGTGGTCTATTGTTGTGCCGTTTTGTTGTTCACAAAAATGGGCACAAAACACGTGCAAGTATACACGATCGACAAGTAATAAATTTGACAAGTCGAGATCGTTTCCACGGAGAAAGGAGCTAGGCTTAAACTATCATGCAACAGTCCTATGGTTATTTTTGTCTGCTCAAACGTGTATCAAAGTGTTCTTTAAATAACTAGACTGATTTTAACATAAACTTAATTAATTAACAGGCGAGGGGTTCAAATTAGAGAAATATGGGATCCTAACTTCATCTATTGCATCATCCAGGTTATCAACAACTCATGTCATGTATAAATAAACACATAGGAATGCTAGCTGGGAGCACAAATGTGAGACAGGGCTATTTTTCAATAAACCAAATCCATATCATATAATATCCACACAAGAGATAGAAATCATATGAACACCGATAAAACCTAAACCACTATATGTCTATGTGATTTACAAGCTATATCAGTTTAAGTGCAAGCTCCCTATTGACTACACATGGCAATGCGATATATTTTTCTGGATTACTAATCACAAAACTCATCGCGTGCAAGTTTCACGAATATATGCTAGCATGGCAAAAACTAAGTTTACACTTCATTTTTCAAGTCCATATAAACTATTATAGTAGATGTTTATCAGGCATCTAAACATACAAAGCAACCATGCTAGGTAAACCATACATTTCAAAGAGGCATAAAACCCTAGACTAGGCAATAAAATCCATTAGAATCCCATAATGGTAGTTAGTTCATCTCTGAACCACAAACCATTATGGGATTTAAGCCAAGCATTTAAACAACTATGAAAGAAAGAGAGTAGAGAGAATGGAAATGCAAATCTTGGTGGTTCTCTTTCCAATAGAAGCCTTCAATGCTCAAGTTCAGACCACAAACCCAACCAAAGAGAACCCTAGAAAATGTAAATGCTACTAGAGCAAGAAGGAAGAAGAAGTGAAGCTTCCAAAACCCTCAAGCTCTCTAAACCCTAGAAATAGGAACTTAGTGATAAATGTTAAGTCTGAGAAGTGATAAGTATATCCGTTCAAATGCAACCCACAAGCCTTATAAACGATTACACTCGGCAAAGTAAACTAAAGTTCAACATCTTTGACCGGCGCGGGCGCGCGGGCTCTAGTCTTATTGGCGGCGCGGCCGCGCGCTCCTCCTGAGCAGTCCTCTGGTTCCGGCACTCGACGCGGGCGCGCGGGCTTCCCTTACTTTCTTGGCTCGGCCACGCGAGCACTTTTCTGCTGCTAGCGCAATCTGGTTGTGGCTGCTTTCTTATGCAATCATTTGCTCTTTCTTTTGCTACTTCTTGCTCCTTCACAATGCTACTTTGAGGCAATCATCACATGCCCCTCACCTCAAACCATCTTTATGCCAAGCTATCTGATGCCATCCCACCTGACTTGTTGCCAAGTCCATGCCATTTTGCCCATTATCATGCCATTTCCTTCTCTTTTGAGTTTCCTGCCTAAGATATGCAAAACAAAGATAAAACGCATTAAAAGACAATAAAATGCTTGAGTTTAAGCCATAATCATAGCAAGTTGATATCCAATAAGTAGGTATAAAACCTACTTATCAAATAACCACCCCCCCAAACTTAAACTATTGCTTGTCCTAAAGCAACAAACACGAATGTAAACTACATGATATGCAACTAAACTACATGAAAATGAATCCCAATATATCAGCCATGATGTGAACTCCAGTAAGAAGTGCCTTAAAGAGATAACACAAACAATGAACAATGTATCGGCTCAAGCTATAGTTATATAGACCGACAATCTATAAATCACAACCTATTACTCAGATGTAGTGTGTGTGTGCAATGTCATAAACAAGCTTTACAGAGGCGAAGATTCCGCATGCTATACTTCTAAGTAAGGAAAATTGAGGTTTTAAGTCAAGAATTTTTCATTTATACAAAACAATGACCAAACCAACATATATATACAAGTTAAAGTACAACAAGGGCTTATTATGCTTTTATTCATACACGGGGGCAATATTCGCACTTTTCCCGCGGTTACACCCGACTGTGCAATGCTAGGCCCTCTTAGGCTTTTCAATGATACTCCTTTAACGAGCTTTCGACCAACAACTCCCAAACCATAAAGGCCTTAGGGCGCTGGGTGTAAAGACAATCCCCTAGGGCGTACTTTCTCGAGTATCAAAGGCTACAAGACTTCGCTAGCCAAGGTGTTTATTCTATATTTCTTTTCTTTTTCTCAATTTATTTTCTTTTCTTTTGCTCTTTCTTTTTCTTTTTATTAGTATGCATACCCAAAGTTTTCCCTCAAACTTGTACTCTAGTGTTGTTAAGGTCATTATTGCTTTTATTACACAATTCTAGCAAATAAAAACAAATTTTTCCCCATTAGAAGACAAGACTAATCTAGCCAACAAGCAAATAAAGACAAACTGTGCTATCCGGTGACATCAAAGCAACAGGTATAGATTACATCATGTATAAAAATATAACTGAGCTTAAGATACTAACAGAGTTCAACATCTATCATATCTCAATGTCATCATCGGCCAGATTAGAATTCAACAGGCTAGACACAAGGGATTATGCAATGCAATGCTAATAAACACAACTAAATAAACAAAATGAAATAAAACTGAAAACAATTATGCAAAATTTTAAACTAACCATACTAGAATGCTAACACATATTAAAATGCAACGACTATATACGTCCTAACATGCAATTACAACTATATGCAATAACTACATGCAACTAACTAAATGCAATTAAAACTAAATGCAATTTTTTTTAAAACTATATGCAATTAACTACTTAACTACACCCAATACCCCCAAACTTGAAATATTCAATGTCCCCATTGAAGGTAAAGGGCTAGGAAACTCCCCTACTGATCGGCATGGCCACCCTCCTCGGGTGGTGTATCTGGTGGCGGATATGGCAAGTCAGAACTAAAAATAGGCCACTCCAGCATTGTCCCTTGCTGAGCAAACATTTCGGACAGTGCATGAGTTAATCCATCAGCGAACACGATGAAGCTCTCATGCAGTGCGTCTATCCTCCGCTCTATACGACGAAACTGGCGATCCTGCTGTATATCACCGGCTGGAGGAGGAGCATCGGCCTCGTCTGGCTACGGCTGTGGTGGAACTACTGGCGGAGGTGGGAGGGGGAATCCTTTTCCTCGAGGATGTTGGGGTGCCTCCCATCGAGCGCGCAGTTTATAGTCCGTTATCTGGACTTTCTCTTTGACACCGCTATCCGATCCCTCGACGATATTTGAGAAACCCCCCATCTATTAGAATTGTCGTGTGAGTTTGGAGGTTCCCCATCATGAGAGGCTTTGGATTTGAGTCGCCTAGCATATGATGTGTATATGAATTCCCTATTTTGAAGTTCGAGGAGTTAGGCACTTCTTCCGTTGTGTTCGTGAAGCTATTGGGGCATTGAGGCACAACTAACACAATGGGATCTTCTTCAATTATCTCTTCTTTGTAACACCATGGCTTCAAGACTGAGTCACTATCATAAAGATAATTCCCTGCAACGTGACTACCAAGGGGACACGGGTGTGCAAACTTTATTGGATTTTCCAACTTTGGCGGAGAAGGTACTTGGGGTGTTGTCACGGTTGGCTCACATTCATAATTTTTCACATCCCCAATTGTCTCCTCGATGTCCATTTCCTTTAGTTCGTCAAGTTGCATATGCACTTCGGGCACTCCATCAGTTTCAGCATCCAATTTATAGCACCAAGTATTCTGACGGCCATTGCTCACGACTTCAAACAGTTGAGGCATTGGATTCTGAAGATCTTGAGTCTTTATACCTTGCTCAATCACTTCCTCCTTCATTAAAGCCATGCTAATTTGCTCCGCCCAATTCTAAAGATTCTCAATCAACTTTGCTTACTCAATCAAGATCTCCTTTGTTGATGCTATAGAATTGACCCACAAATTTTCCAATCTTGCCTTTTCTGTTTCAGCTTCGGAATTCATGTATTGAGGCTCATTGGTTGGAGTATTGATGATTTGTGCCATCTGGTTCTGAAAATTTGGATTCGATAGCTCCTGGCTCCTAATCATCTCCTCTTGGTTTGCTAAGGCCCTATACATGAATTCCTTTGTCGACTGTTCTTCATGTAAACACGGAGATTGATATGTGGGGTCTGGTGCATATATTGGACTTTGATCGCAATATTAGTCTTGATAATAGCTCGCTGAAGAGTTTGGGTGATACTACAAATCTTGGTGATAATTGGAATACTCTAGGTTGAAGTATTCATCCCCATACTGCTCTTGTCCATAACTGATGGGATCCTGATGGCTTATATAGTTTTCAGCACCATAATCAGAAGTAATTACTGGCTCTCGACTCTGTTGGGCTGTAACATTGTCCAACTTCCTCGAGAGATCCTTTAGCTGTGCTGATAATGTTGCAATTGGGTTGAGTCCATCAGTGTATGTTTCCCTTGGGTGATTATTCCTCGTGTAAAACTATGGATAAGCGTTGAGATGCATTGTACCTGAAAAGAGAATATAGGAAGAGAATTAAAACAAAATAAAAATGTTTAAATTAAGACTAATTTGATTGAAGCTAATGTTGGCAAAATTTTATGAAATTAATTCCCCGGCAGAGGCGTCAAAAATTTGTTGGTCGTTTTACCGATCAATATAAACGTGCAAGCATACACGGTTAAAAAGTAATAAAAAGTAAGTAAGATATCGTTCCCATGGAGAATTAACTAATAAAAGTCACCAAACCACTAGCCCATAACCATTTCAGTCTTATCTAAACGAGCGATTCAATTGTTTTGAATTAAAACTAATTAATTAAACTAAAACAAATAAATCCTAGAGTAAAACCAGATAATGAAGATATGAGACCTCAACTTCCCCTAATAATTAATCTAAATCAACATACTCCCAGCTAGGCCAATTAAATCGTCACAGATCGTTAGCCGAGAACACGAAAGTGAGATAAGGCCATCTTTCAATGCACCTAATCCATATCACATACAATCCACAGGTGATAGAACGCACATGAACACCCACATTACCTGAATCACTATATGTCTATGCGATCTACAAGTAAATAGGGTTTAAGCACAGGTTCTCTATTGACTACGAGCGGCGCTTCAGTATATGTCTATCCTAAGCACAAATCATACATCCCAACGCCATGTAGAACATACAATCACTCGCTACTACAATCAGATCTAAACCCATATTTCATCTTTCAAGTCCATATGGGTTATCACAGTAATTGGTAGCAAATCAATTAAGCAATTAAAGCACAAATTATAATAGACAATCACATAACAATTAATAGACCAACATAGAAGAATATCAAAGTAAATTACTCATTAGGTTCCATTGAAATCTCAAAATATAAGCTAACTCATACTAGAATTAGATATACCATCCACAAGTTCAACACACATCATAAGATTACAAGGAGAGAGCAAGAAGAGTATAAAGATAGAGAATGCAAATTTGAGTGCTCAAGCTTCTAAGTTGAATCTTCAATGAAATCCACTTGCTTCAATCTTCTTCTCTAATTAAACCTAGGGTTCTACTCTAATCTAACCTAATCTAATCAAGAGAAGAAGAGAAGAGAGGAGAATATGTAATCTAATCTAACCTAAGGGTGGAATCCCCTTTAATCTACTTCTATGTTTCTATCTCTAAGCTCTAATATGAATGCCCCCATCCATTTCGCTTCAAACGCACTCTTTAATGAAAAAATCATGTCTGGGCGCGTTCAGGAGTGGAGCGACCGTGTTGGAAATGGCCTGGAATTGGGCGTAGGCGCTCTGGAAGCAAATGTAACTTTTTTGGTCTGGGTATTGGCGAGGGTGAGCCCATAATACAATACAAACTGACGCTATCGCGCCGCAAAAATTCTACTGCAGTGACCTCTGGTAGAACAGCCATAACTTTTGATTCTTGAGGAGTTACGGGGCCTGCTACCTGTCAAATCGAAGCTATCAAAGAGATCTACAACTTTTGTTCTTTGAGCATTGAGAAATAATGGACGAATGAAGGTCTAAATTGAGCTCCAAGTGACAGCTGTGCAATAAAAACCCAAAACTGTGAAGTTAAGTTTAATATCCGTTGGTAAAAGGGCCATAACTCTCGCCTCCGAACTCCGATTGGGATGATTCAAGATGTTCCGGAAAGCTTATAAGATGCTCTACAATATGACCTAAGTTCCAATCCAAGAACATGAAATGAACATGAAACCCTCAAACGATGTCCGGATTGCATTTCCTTTCCATTTTTGCTTCAAATGCCACCAAGAGTGTTCCCAATATGAAAACTACAAAAGAAAGCGAAAATGCATGAAAAGCACAATGATACTTTAGTTTAATCAATAAAACAAGTTAGATAATATTTGAATAAGTGGTCATAAAAACCACTTATCATCTATCAAAATGGGGCACAGCAGCCAAAAAGCCAAAACAGTGGCCGATCAAAAAATATAGCAACAATAGCTATCCAAAAAGATCCAAAATATCTATGCTCAGGTGGTTAACCTGCTCCATATCCTCCGTGGACACAAAACCGCTGTCATCAGGCAGATCTGGGCTGTACAAGGGAGGATCTACCCCTGCAAAACTGCTGGAAAATAGACCTAAAGAGGAGCTCGCTCCCAGATGCCTGATAAATAAGTGAGCTCTCTCCGACTGCTGGGTCAATCCTGTGATTTGGTCCAAATGAGTCGGCTCTCTGAGGCAAGCTATCCAGTCTGTCATCATAACAGACCCAAGCACCATGTCTGCCATATACTGGGTAGCCCGAATCAAAGCTCCAATCATGCGAGGACTTCACCAGCTGCTAAATGACTCCTGACTATAAGGGCCCTCTGATAGGGCAAAGCCATCTATGCCCTCCATAGGGATATCTGTCAGTGGCAAGATCAATGGCCAATGATGCCAAGCAGGAGGAACAATGGGATTGCGGATCTGCCCCGTAATGCTTTTGATCACACACTCTCCTAGATAGAGCTCCCAGCCTCCCTCTGTCAACAACGGGACTCTACGGGTCGACAATGCAAACTCCCAACCAGTGGGGAAGCCTCCCTCAAATCTAACAACCAAAAACTCACAGGTATACGACATCCAGGAGATAGATCCAGCCGTCAAAAGCTCTAGATGTAGGCGAGAATGGGTGAATCCCTCAGCAACATGAACCTCCGTTAAAGTGGAGTGATTGCTAACGCCGTCCTCGATGATAGGTCTCCAGACCTAAAGCAGTGGCTGCCATAGGCAAGGAAGCCTCTCATACGCCCAAAACTGGCCATATAAATATCAAAAGTCCTTAGTCACCAAGACTGACAAATATAAATGCAGAAATCAAAAAGGTACAAGAAATATGTACTTACCAGCAGAAACGAGTAGAACCCTAACCAAGCCACCGTTAAACCCTCTGAAAACATGCGCATGGCCCGGAGAAAATAGGCAAAGGTGTAGGAACCCCAATTAAAGTCACTGAGGAGCTCTACATGTCGGGTAGCACTGACCAGAGCAAAAGACACAGTCGAGGAGTTGTCCGCCACAAAACAGCCCCTAATGATCACCAGAAATAATCGCCTCAAGATGCAATCCCTAACCCTCTGATCATCAAGCAGAGGCTCAAGTAAATCCCCACTCTGGGCATCTATACTCAAGGGACCAGATCGGACCTTTCGACCCTTGATCATCATCGCAAGGACTCCCAGCAAGGACCGAACGGCAGTAGGTGTAATGTCAGCCACGACAGGCATTAGCTCACCCTCAAACTCAATGCCGGTGATGAACCTCCAGTCTATAGGGGTCATCATCACGTCACAGTCCAACAAATGAAGGGACAGAGTCTGGTGGAATCAGCGCTCAGACAAAGCCCTCATATACCCCCAGGGGCAACGGCGGGGAAGAATAGAAAAGGACTGAAACCCCCAGCCATCCACGATGTCCCTATAGTCCTGGTGCAAATTATGGTACAGGGAGTGCACGTTGAACTAGTTCCCTCGAGACTGCGTAAAGCCAGGAACCTGCATCAAAAACCAACCCATATCAAAAACCTGTGCCCCGAGAATGGAAAAAGAAAGAAAGAGAATCCATAAAGAAGAAAACTTCAAGTCACCTCATTGGTGTGAAGAAATCTCGATGGATGACGACTCAAGTCTCCCAAAAACTCTTGGGTTGGCACAACAATGCCAGGAACCTCTGTACGTGGAACCTGAGCGGGGGCAGGAGCAGCGAAATGAGCCTGCTCATCATCAATAGTGATCGGTTGCCCGTCTTGTGCTGGACGAATCACCGACTTTGCTAGTCTGCGAGGCGGCCGGGCTGGACGTGACTGACGAACATCAAAAGCTCGCCTACGTCTAACGCCTGAAACTACCCTGTTAGCACTGTTGGGTCTATCTCTATCCATCACCTGGACAAAGTCTCCAAATCACCTTAGAAAGGGTGTGGTAAGCCTAAAACATGTGGCTTATTATTTTTCAGTACTCTATGCATTTTTAAGTTCCAAAACATATATTGATCAGTTAAAAATACCCAGTAATGTCAAAACTGCATGTTTTTCAAAAGCTAAAGTCCTAAAGCATGCATGGGTCGGTCAAAAATCCCTAGTAGAGTCAAAATTATATGTTTATTAAATGCTCGGGCTTTTAAAAAATTTTGCCAGAGTCTCCTTTGTAAAATGGACTGTCAGCATGCACATAGGCATGTCTAGGTTGCCATTCAGTAGCACACCTGCCCAAAAATCAGAACAGTTTATATTTATGAAATAAAATCAAAAGTTGACTTTGAATGGTAGCCAAATTACCACAGACATTTTTAGTTGAAAATCTAGGCTCACTAGGCCTTAAAAAGGATGAGTAAACTGATCAAAAAGAGCAAAATATGACTGTCTCAGAATCTGAATTTTCTTACTTCAAAACGTACATTACAGTAAAATATGTATACATATGAAGTCAAAAAAATTTAGCAGGTCATATAGGCATACATTTTCCATACATTGCGTCTAAAAGCCCCCTACGTAGTTCACATGCTTTTAACGGTCAAAACTTGAGAAAAAAGGACGTAAAACGTTACATGTGATGCGCTGAAAGCGTAGAAACTAAAGGAATCAGAAAAAGGCTGCCCGAACTCCGTATATCTGAAAAAGAAGATCGAATTCCGTTTGAAACTCAAAATAAAACTGATTCAAATGAACTCCCGCTGCCCAATATAAAGCCACAGGTAGAAGCGGGCCCACCTACGGCAGCCGCACCTTTATCCGCGGCTACCCAGGGTGGGTCCCACTCCCTCGGGCTAGGTTCGATTTGAGTTGAAACGGAGTTTATATGAGCTGCCAAGTCAAATCTAAAGAAAAACATCTACACCAGTGAAGTGTCGGGTACAGACCAATGACAGTTCAGCCGTTGGCTCAACCCCAGCGAAGCATCGAGTACAAACCGATGACAGTTCAGCCGTTGGCTCAACCCCAGTGAAGCGTCAGGTACTGAGCGATGACAGTTCAGTCGTTGGCTTAATCCCAGCGAAGTGTCGGGTACAAATTGAGACAGTTCAGTCGTTGGCTCAACCATAGAGAAATGTCGGGTACAGACCGAGATAGTTCAGCGGTTGGCACAACCCCAGCGAAGCGTAGGGTATAGACCGAGACTGTTTAGCAGTTGGCTCAACCCCAACAAAGCTTTGGGTATAGACCGAGACAGTTCAGCTGTTGGCTCAACCCCAGCGAAGCGTCGAGTACAAACCAAGACAGTTCAGCCATTGGCTCAACCCCAGCGAAGCGTCGGGTACAAACAGAGACAGTTCAGTTGTTGGCTCAACCCCAACAAAGCGTCGGGTACAGACCGAGATAGTTCAGCCGTTGGCTCAACCTTAGCGAAGCGTTAGGTACAGACCGAGACAGTTCAGCCGTTGGCTCAACCCCAGCGAAGCGTCGGGTACAGACCGAGATAGTTCAGCTGTTGGCTCAATCCCAGTGAAGCATCGGGTATAAAACAATATAGTTCAGCCTTTGGCTCAACCCCAGCGAAGCGTCAGGTACAAATTAATGACAGTTCAGCCGTTGGCTCAACCCCAATGAAGCGTTGGGTACAGACCGAGACAGTTCAGCGGTTGGCTCAACTCCAGCAAAGCATCGGGTACAAACCGATGATAGGTCAGCCGTTGGCTCAACCCCAACGAAGCGTCGGGTACAGACCGAGACAGTTCAGTTGTTGGAACAACCCCAACAAAGCATCGGAAAGGATCCGGTGATGAAAGGAATATAATAATCCATCCTCGATGATGGAATCTGTATACACATCCTCAGAAAGAGCACCAATATGAAGTGGTGATGCAACTTACTGTGGCAAACTACCGGTGTAGATTATCGTCAAGATAGGCATCAAGAGCACTCATTCAAATAACTCGGCGGCAACAATGTCGTCCTCATCAGAGTCACCTAGGCTATCATGGATGATGTCATCCCTATCAGAAAGTGACAAAAACAGTTCGCGGTAGCCTATTATTGACATCCCCAACATAACGAGACAACATCCTAACTCTGATAACCTGTCAGTGGATGTCCTACCAGCAACCGGCTGACAATGCCGCCCCAAAGGTTATTATGAATAACGTTATCCCCAGCAAAAGCTAATGTAATCAATCAGTGATAACCCTACCCCCTCGAAGGTATTTGACACTCATGACATACCATATCGTGCATTGCCTCCATTTGCATTTGCATTTGCATTTCCCGTGTCTACTAATCTTTATCCTGTCCATTTCATTACATTGCATGAACATGATAAAGAGGGGCATCTGTAGACACTCAAAATTTCTTGTCCCTGTTACTAACACTGTAGGAGGGCAAGATTGTCTTTTCCAATCAACCCCAGGCTCAATATTAAGCCATCAAATCAACCCCGATATCAATATCAGGCATTCAACTCAATCCCGATATCAATACCGGGCTATTAAATCAACCCCGGTCTCAATACCGGGCCATCAAATTAACCCGGTCTCAATATCGAGCATTCAACTCAACCCCGGTCTCAATACCGGCCATTCAACTCAGCCCCAGTCAAAATACCGGGCAACTAAATCAACCCCGGTCTCAATACCAAGAAGTCCAGGTCAGCCCCGGTCTCAACCCGGGAGGTACAGGTTAGCCCCGGTCTCAACCCGAGAAGTATAGGTCAGCCCCGGTCTCAACCTAGGGAAGTATAGGTCAGCCCTGGTCTTAACCCGGGAGGTACAGGTCAGCCCCGATCTTAACTCGGGAAGTACATATCAGCATCGGTCTTAACCCGGGAGGTACAGTTCAATCCCGGTCTCAACTCGGGAGGTACAAGTCAACCCCGATCTCAACCCAGGAGGTACAGGTCAGTCGCGGTCTCAACCCGGGAGGTACATGTCAGCCCCGATCTCAACCTAGGAGGTACAGGTCAGCCTCGATCTTAACCGGGGAAGTCTAGGTCAGCCCCAGTCTCAACCTAGAATGTACAGGTCAGCCCCGGTCTCAACCCGGGAAGTACAAGTTATCCCCGGTCTCAACCTGAGAAGTCTAGGCCATCACCGGTCTCAACCCAAGAAGTACAGGTCATCCCCGGTCTCAACTCGGAAGGTACAGGTCAGCCCCGGTCTCAACCCAGGAAGTACAGGTAAGCCCCAGTCTCAACCCAGGTGGTTCAGGTAAGCCCCGGTCTCAACCCGGGAGGTATAAGTTAGCCCGGTCTAAACCCGGGAGGTACAGGTCTGCCCCGGTCTCAACCCAGGAGGTACAAGTCAGCCCCGATCTCAACCCAGGAGGTACAGGTCAGCCCCGATCTCAACCCGGGAGGTACACGTCAGCCCCGCTCTCAACCTAGGAGGTACAGGTCAGCCCCGGTCTCAACTCGGGAGGTACAGGTCAGCCCCGGTCTCAACCCGGGAGGTACAGGTAAGCCCCAGTCTCAACCCGGGAGGTACAGGTCAGCCCTGGTCTCAATCTGAGAAGTCCAGGTTAGCCGCAGTCTCAACCCAAAATGTACAGGTCAGCCCCGGTCTCAACCCGGAAAGTACAGGTCAGCCCCGGTCTTAACCTGGGAGGTACAGGTCAGCCTCGATCTTAACCCAAGAGGTATAGGTTGTCCGCGGTCTTAACCCGGGAAGTCAGGTCAACTTCAGGAACAAACCTGAAGCATCACAATATCTTCAGAGGAAAATATGGAGCGAACAAGTCAACCTCAGAGACAACACTGAGGATATATAGACTCAAATGAGATCCAAACCTTGGAAAGAACCCCAAGAAGTCAACCGAAGGCCATGCTGACACTAAGGGCAACCCCGAGAGGGGCAAAATGGTTATTTTACCAAATCTAAGCCGATTCGGTCAAACTCAAGCCAAATTGATGCCACCAAGGTCCAAACGAACCATAACGATGATCCCGAGTGCAAACAGCGCAAAACAGCTCAACGGACAAACTACGGGGAATCAAAAACCTGGTTATGAACCCATTTTCTTGGACCTAAAAAATATTTTATCCCGTGCCATTGTGACACTGTCGGCGAGGGCTTTTTGAAAAGGTATCGTTCGCCTCAAACGGATGCTCTGATCAAAAGTTAGAAAGTTTTGAATTGGACCACGCGTTGCCCGGAGTGCACGTACTTCGAGACAATAGAACGAGCCACGTGGGCCCCACCACAGGGAGCCCACCTCTACCTGCGATAGCAGTAGGTAGAGTGGAGGCTCCCTGTACTAATGAAATATACGAGACTTGATGTTGATCAGTCATATTCCAGAGAAGATCAATGTAAGACAGTGATAAATATCTTAAAGTACTTAACTGATACTAAGGATGTCATCATGACACATGATGGGTCTGAATTAAACTAGATGACTAAACAGACTCATGTTTTCAGACTGACTAAGACGACAACAAATCCACTTTAGGGTAAGTCGTTACCTTGAAAGGTGGTGCAGTGAATTGGAAAGGTTCCAAACAGCAAAAGATTGTTGGTTTAGTGACAAAAACAAAGTATATAACTGTAAGTGTATCTGCAAGTTGATGTTTCGGATGAAAAGTTTATTACAGAACAAGGAATAGTTCTTAAGTCTCATCTTGAATCCAAACATGTGTGGCAGCAGTTTGATTAAAGAAATCATTGAAAGAGGAGCGTGTAGACTCTCAAGACAACATTGCAGATCCATTTACTAAAGTTTTAACACAACAACAGTTTGATCGTCACTTAGAGAAGATGGGTATGAGATACCATGGCGATTGGCTTTAGTGCAAGTGGGAGATTAAAAGTAATATGCATATAAGCCAATCATGTATGATGATAAAGCATATACTTTGGAGACGATCTTATTCGTTTATTAATAAAAGTATTCAGTTATTAAAGGCATTTAATTATCTACATGATGCTATTTTTTAAATATGTAAACAACCCATAGTTTTAAGCAATGCCTTTAGAATCATGATGTTGATCATGCTAATGATATCTAAATTCTTAGAAAGCTTAAAACTAAAATAGTTCCTAATCGTTGTATTACTAAAAAGGGGATTAGTAAATCCGAATAGATTGGTACATATGTTGCTTGCTCATTGGATGAGGATGATTGATCTCATGATCATTTGTGTGGAGACACTAAATCAAGTATGTAGGTGCTTATTGGAGAATAAGTTCACTAAACGTGACTCGCTATGGAATACCTAATGGAGTTTTACTTGCCTGTCAATAGGAATTCCTAAGGTGATAGTAGTACAAGTGATCCTTGGACTTGAGATCATCATAGTATCTTGTGTGTAATGAATTATACTTTGACTTATTCCTTAAGATCCTTAGGGTATATCAAAGGGTATGCTTGGGTATAATGAGTTACATATGGAGATAATGAATGAGCAATAAATAATCTACCACTTCTAGTAAAAGAAGAGATATGTCTTATGTGATTCGTTAAATGACAACCCTGTAGTCCTTGGCCAAGGCAGAATGAAATTAGAAAGGAGTTTCTAATTTGTATTATTTGAAGTTGTGCATTTTCTAATTGAAATAAATATAATTAAATAAAATAAGACTTGACAGTAATTCTATGTATTATATTTAATTGGGACATTGTATGGTGGAAGGATTGAATTATACGGTAACTATTTACTCACAGGTTCTTTTATGATTAATGTTGAAATCTATATTATCTGAAAAGTCGTTGATAGCTAGGGAGGCTTATCCCTATTGTCCAATAAATATTATTTAAATAGATTATTAGTTTAATTTATTTATTTAAATAAGATTAGAATTGTTCTAATTGATTTATTCACAACCGATTTAATATGAAGAACCTAAAGGGTCACACCATAAAAGGAAGAATAATTATTTAAGAAGGTAATGACATAATCGTAATAATGCATTAAGTGTAATTAATTTAATCTATGGTGATAGAATAAATTAAATAGCTTAATGTTTATTATTTAATATTTTAGAAATATTAAATATAAATTAATAAGAGGAGTCTTATTAATATTATTACAATTATTATTATTTTAATTTCTAAAAGAGTTTAAAAATTAATTTAATATTAGTACTCTCATTTATTCCTAATAAAATTAGGAGGCAAATTAATTAAATAAATTTAATTAATTAATCCCAATGTGGTGGGAAGCCTAAGTTAATTAAAGGACTTTAATTAATTAAATGAAACCCCATGTCTAATAGGATTAGAAGGGTTGACCAATATCTATATAAGAGGAGTCTTATAATAGATACCAGTTGATGCAATTCCAATTGTTGGAGAGTACTCTTTTTCTATAGAGGATAGAAAACTAGGGTTTAGCCAACCACCCTCCTTCTTGATAATTCCTCTTCCTTGGTGGATCACCTTTAGAGGCCAAACACTTGGGTGGCTAACGTTGATCAAAGGAAGGAATCTAACCAGGAAATTCAAGGAGATCACGAAGAACAAGGAGTTGAACTCGTACCTGTGGAAGCTTCGTTCTACAAGGGTTAGATTCTATAACTTCTTATTTATCGTTTTAAATTAATAATTTTCATAAAGGATGATTCGGGTAATGGTTTTGTAGAAAATTTTAAACTCTGATTTTACCATGGTTCCGCTAATTTTTTTCAATTTGATTGCGCCACAATTTCGTACAAACCCAACACCCCCACTTGCACACCTTGTCATCCCATGTGCCACACATGTGCCCATGGGTTGCTCCATGGGTCGCCCCATGGATTTAACCCACTCGTTAACACATCGGTTCGATCCACGGGTTTAGTTATTAAAATTAACTCAAATAGAATATATTTACTTTGTATAAAATTCGTATTATACGTCGTATTAATCCTCGTATTCTCTTCATATTATACTCGTATAATATCTCGTGTTATACTCGTATTCATTCCGTATAATAATCATTTATTATTATACTTAATCCTAATTATCATTAGGTTTCACTTTCCTTAACACTTAGTGTTTTAAGTCCGCAAGCGAAAACTTCGCAAGCCATAAATGAAATATTATTACATATTCCATCTCGTCATAGAATCCTATCATTGCGCGTTTCTCGGAATTTCAATAATAATTTTCGAGCAGAAATGGATGAATAGTAATTTTCTTCAGAGAAAACTTTTCTCGACTAACTTAACTTTTCACTGATATATTATCATCAAATCTTTCTACAGAATGTCATTCCAACACTCCGAACTCCCAGAAAGGCTTAAGGTCTCAAACCCTAACCCTTAGGGTCTCATCTGTTAATAGTGCCTATTTCGTCTTTTTCTCAAAAATAATTTTATTCCCGAAAATCTTTTATTTTCATCTTATAAATTCACATTAATTATTTCTAGGATGTAGCCAGAATCCTAACCATTTCTGCATTCTCTAGGTCATAAAATGACCTTCGTACTCAGTTTAATAAATAAATAATCAAATTTTATTCAATAAATCAAATAAAATTCATTTACATAAACGTTCGATTTTCTCAGGCGTTAAATTCTCCCCCTTTATAAGAATTCTGTCCCCAGAATTTTGATACAAGTTAATCAAACAAATGAGGATAAGTCTTCCTCATCTTGTCTTTGAGTTCCCATGTTGCTTCTTCGGCATTGTGGTTCCTCCATAACACCTTCACCGAATGTATGACTTTGCTTCTCAAGACTTGTTCTTTCCTATCAATGACTTGAATAGGAATCTCTTCATATGTTAAGTCTTTTTCGACTTGAATTGGTTCATACTCGATTACGTGCTTGTAATCCAGCTTATAGGGATGTAATACCGACACGTGAAACACGTTATGGATATGTCCCAACTCTGGAGGTAATGCTATCGTATATGCTACCTCTCTTACCTTTCTCAAAATTTCAAAAGGTCTTATGAACCTAGGACTTAACTTTTCCTACTTCCCAAAGCGTATCTTCCCTTTCCAAGGCGACACCTTCAGGTATACATACGAACCGACTTCAAACTCTTTGTTCTTCCGATATGGATCGACATACTTTTTCTGTCTGTCTTGAGCTACTACTAGCCGCGTTCGTATCAACTTAACCACTTTCGCCGTTTGTTGCACCATCTATGGTCCTAACATTCGACGCTCTCCTACTTCATCCCAGCACAGTGGCATTCTGCACTTCCGTCCATACAACACTTCGTAAGGCGGCATGCCTATAATGGTGTGATAACTGTTGTTGTAGACGAATTCTACCAACGATAGATGATCCTCCCAACTCCCTTTGAAATCTATAACGCAAGACCTTAGCATGTCTTCTAGCGTTTGAATTGTTCTTTTTCTTTGTCCATCCGTCTGTGGATGATACGCCGTGCTCAACCTCAGCTGCATTCCCACCTGTTCTTGCAAGCTCTTCCAGATATTCGAGGAGAATCACGGGTCGTGATCTGACACAATTGAAATTGGCACTCTATGACTTGAGACAATTTCCTTGACATAAAGTTTAACTAACTGGTCTAAGGTTGTGTTTGATAAAATTGAGTGTTAAGACCTGAACAGTTTAGACATCTGAATAATATAGAGCATCTGAATAAAATTGTATCTGAATGAAAAAATGTTGTTTGATAATTACTTTTTTCAAAATGTCTGAATAACATATTTTTACTATTTTAACCCTATAACAAAAAAAGAAAAAAAAATGACAACAGTTGTTCTTCTTCCCCAGCCTCCCCCCGCCCCCGCCCCACCCCCTCCTCCCCCTCCTCCGGCCAACTTTCTCCCTCTCTACAATCCATTATTTGCTGCTGCCTGCTCAACTCTTTTACCTAATTTCAAACCCGATTATCTACAGAGTTGATTTGACTCTGTCTTCCAGTTCCAATTACAATTTCGAAAGAAAGGAAGCATTTTGATCGATCCTCTTACAATTGGTTGGGATTTGATCCCAGTGAGGCTTCTAGTTTCTGCTCGTTGGTGGATGGATCTGTTCATAAATTAGTAATGACTACTATTTCCTTTCAAGGTAAATTATCTAACATCAATGTTTCTGAGTTTGTTATTGTTGGGTTTGTACGAAATCGTGACGCAATTAAATTACAAAAATTAGAGGAAGCATGGTATATCAGAGTTTAAAAATTTCTACAAAATCATTACCCGGATCATCCTTTATGCAAATTATTAATTTAAAATGATAAATAAGAAGTTATAGAATCATACCATTGTAGAACAAAGCTTCCACAGGTAAGAGTTCAACTCCTTGTTCTTCGTGATCTCTTTGAATTTTTGGGTTAGATTCCTTCCTTTGATCAACGCTAGCCACCCAAGTGTTTGACCTCTAGAGGTGATCCACCAAGGAAGATGAATTATCAAGAAAGAGGGTGGTTGGCTTAGTTTTCTATCCTCTATAGAAAAGGAGTGCTCTCCAACAATTAGAATTGCATCAACGAATATCTATCATAAGACTCCTATTATATAGATATTTGTCAACCCTTCTAATCCTATTAGACATGGGATTTCATTTAATTAATTAAACTTCTTTAATTAATTTAGGCTTCCCACCACATTGGGAATAATTAATTAAATTCATTTAATTAATTTGTCTCCTAATCTTATTAGGAATAAATGAGAGTACTAATATTAAATTAATTACTAAGCCCCTTTAGAAATTAAAATAATAATAATTGTAATAATATTAATAAGACATCTGTTATTAATTTATATTTAATATTTCCAAAATATTAAATAATAAACATTAAGCTATTTAATTTATTCTATCATCATAGATTAAATTAATTACACTTAATGTATTATTACGATTATGTCATTACCTTCTTAAATAATTATTCTTCCTTTTATGGTATGACCCTTTAGGTTCTCCATATTAAACCGGTTGTGAATAAATCAATTAGAACAATTCTAATCTTATTTAAATAAATAAATTAAACTAATAATCTATTTAAATAAATAATATTTATTCTACAATAGGGATAAGCCTCCCTAGCGATCAACGACTTTCAAGATAATATAGACTTCAACATTAATCATAAAAGAACGTGTGAGTAAATAGTTACCGTACAATTCAATCCTTCCACCATACAATGTCCCAATTAAATATAAGACATGGATTTACTGTCAAGTCTTATTTTATTTAATTATATATATTTCGATTAGAAAATGCACAACTCCAAATAATGCAAATTAGAAACTCCTTTCTAATTTCATTCCACCTTGGCCAAGGATTCCTGGGTTGTCATTTAACGAATCACATAGGACATATCTCCTCTTTTACTAGAGGTGGTAGATTCTTTATTCATCATTCATTATCTCCATATGTAACTCATTATACCCAAGCATACCCTTTTATATACCCTAAAGGGCTTTAAGGAATAAGTCAAAGTATAATTTGTTACATACAAGATACTATGATGATCTCAAGTCCAAGGATCACTTGTACAACTACCATATTAGGAATTCCTATTGACAGGCGAGTAAAACTCCATTAGGTATTCCATAGCGAGTAACGTTCAGTGAACTTATTCTCCAATAAGCACCTACATACTTGCTTTAGTGTCACCACACAAATGACCATGAGATCAGTCATTCTCATCCAATGAGCAAGCAACATATGTACCAATCTATCCGGATTTACTAATCCCCATTATAGTAATCCCACAATTGGGAACTATTTTAGTTTTTAAGCTTTCTACGAATTTAGATCTCATTAGCATGATCTCATCATGATTCTAAAAGCATTGCTTAAAACTATGGGTTATTTACATATTATAAAAATAGCACCATATAGATAATTAAATACCTTAAATTAATATTTTATTAATAAATAAATAAGATTGTTTACAAAGTATGTGCTTTATCATCATACATGATTGACTTGTATGCACACTACTATCAATCTCCCACTTGCACTAAAGCCAATCATCATGGTATCTCATACCCATCTTCTCTAAGTGACGATCAAACTGCTGTTGTGTTAGAGCTTTAGTAAATGGATCTGCAATGTTATCTTGAGAGTCTATATACTCTTCTTTCAATGATTTCTTTAATCAAAGTGCCGCAACACATGTTTTAGATTCAAGATGAGACTTAGGAACTATTCCTAGTTCTGTAATGAACTTTTCATCCGAAACATCAACTTGCAGCTTCACTTACAGTCATATACTTTGTCTTTGTCATTAAATCAGCAACCTTTTGCTGTTTGGAACCTTTCCAATTCACTGCACCACCTTTCAAGGTAACGACTTACCCTATAGTGGATTTACTGTCGTCTTGGTCAGTCTAAAAACTTGAGTCTGTTTAGCACTCTAGATTTATTCAGACCCATCACGTGTCATGATGACATCCTTAGTGTTAGTTAAGTACTTTGGGATGTTTATCACTGTCACACAGTGATCTTCTCCAGAATCTGACTGATTAACATCAAGTCTCGTATATTTCATTGCATACATGATAGTAACTCATGTGATCTCTCTTTTACTGAGGACAATTTTAGAGAGATACACTCTATGGCTCATCATCATGAGGCACTCTTGTGGAGTTTGCCATGCTAAACGCCTTTAGAATCTAATGAATATACGTTTCGTTAGGTTAAGCCGAACATCCTTTTAAATCTATTAATACAGATTTATATCCCCAATACGGGATGTTCTACCCAAATCATTCATGGAGGAATGTTTAGACAACTTTATTTTGATTGGTTTTAGCATAGGAATTTCATTCCCTATCAGTAATATATCATCAACATATAATACATGGAATGAAACAGCGCTCCCACTAACCTTCTTGTACACACATGGTTCATCCTCGTTTTTGATAAAATCAAACTCTTTGATTGTCTCATCAAAACGAAAGTTCCATCTACGAGAATCTTGCTTCAATCCATGAATGGATTGTTGTAGCTCATATACATGATTTGCTTCAACCATTGAAACAAAAACCATCTGGCTGTATTATACATACATTCTCCTAATAATGTATATTTAAGGAAGAGCGTCTTCACGTCCATTTTGCCAGATTAAGTAAAATAAGCTGCAATGGCAAGAAAAAACCAAATGGACTTGAGCATAGCTTCCAAATCCATTTTAGATTTTATTATCATCTACCATTTCTCTAAGTCTTTATTACTCATAGCCTGTTCGTAATTTAATGGATCATCATCATTCATGATGTGTACCTTATCGTCATCCTCTATAATGAATCCATACCTCTCAGGTATCTTTGGTACTCTTCCAGATTTACGAACAGGGTGTGGTACAGTAGGTTCTTCTACTTGGTTAGGTACCTGACTTTGATCCGTGGTAATTTGTGGTTCTTGAACTTCTTCAAGATGTATCTTACTCCCACTGACCTCTTTATGGATAAACTCTTTCTCCAAGAAGGTAGCATATTTCGCAACAAACACCTTTTGATCAGTTGGATGATAGAAATAATATCCTACGATTTCTTTAGGGTATCCCACAAATCTACACTTATTGGATCTGGTCTGTAGCTTATCATTTTAAAACTTTTTGACGTAAGCTGGACAAACCCAAGTCTTAACATGCTTAAGATTTGGTTTCCTCCCCTTCCACATCTCATATGGAATCTTTGGGGTGGATTTGGTAGGTACCTTGTTAAGTAGGTATGCAGCCGTTTCTAGGGCATATCCCTAGAAGGAAATTGGAAGGTCGGTAAAACTCATCATAGATCGAACCATGTCCAACAGTGTTCGATTTCTCCTTTCAGATACTCCATTTAACTATGGTGTACCTGGAGGAGTCCATTGTGAGATTATATCATTTTCTTTGGGACAATTGAGAAACTCACCACTTAAGTATTCTCCACCTCGATCTGATCGAAGTATCTTAATACTCTTGCCCGTTTGTTTCTCTACTTCACTTTTAAACTCTTTAAACTTTTCAAATGATTCTGATTTGTATTTCATTAAATACACATATCCAAATCTGGAGTGATCATCAGTGAAAGTAATAAAATAAGAATACTCACCCCGTGCACTTGTTGTCATAGGCCCACAAACGTCTGTGTGAATCAATGCCAACAACTCTGTAACTCTTTCTCCTTTTCCACTAAAAGGAGATTTAGTCATTTTACCCATGATACAAGATTCATAAGTTGGATATGATTTATAATCGGATAGCTCTAGGAGCCCATCCTTATGCAACTTGGATAATCTTGTTTCATTGATATGACCGAGTCTACAGTGCCACATGTAGGTATAATCAATATCATCTCTTTTCCTTTTCTTAGTTTGTTCAATTTGAAATATATTTTCTTGCAAGTCAAGTATATAAAGTCCATTTCGCAAATTTCCAATACCATATAAAACATCGTCTTTATAAATGGAACAAGCATTGTTCTTTATAATAACGTCAAAACCTTCCATATCCAATACAGAAATTAAAATAATGTTTTAAATAATATTCGGAACATAATAACAGTTATTAAGATAAATGGACTTGCCCGAAGGCATTGCTAAACAATAAGTTCCTACAGCTAATGCAGCAACCTTTGCTCCATTCCCCACTCGTAGGATCACTTCTTCATTGTTCAGCTTTCTACTTCTGACCAGTCCCTGCACAGTATTACATATGTGAGAACCACAGCCGGTATCCAATACCCAAGTAGAATTATGACTTTCAGAAAAATTAATTTCAATCATAAACAAACCTTGATTGGAAGTCGAAGCTTCTCCAAGCTTCTTCTCTGCTAGAAACTTCTTGCAGTTCCTCTTCCAATGTCCCGGCTCATTGCAATGAAGGCACATTTCTTTAGCTGGTTCAGGTTTCTTTTGTTCCTTTTCTTTCCCCTTTCCCTTAGCCTTCTTGGATTTCTTCTTTTCAGAAGATACCTTGGGCCTCTTCCTTTTATTGGAAGAATCCACCATCAAGACATGGTTCTTCTTAGATGGGAAGTGACCTTCTGCAGTTTTCAGCATGTTAAGCAGCTCAGGCAAGCTGACATCTAGCTTATTCATGTGAAAATTAACCACAAACTGCGAGAAGGTCTCAGGGAGTGACTGCAAGACCAAGTCTTGACTTAGCTCCCCATCCACGACGAACCCCAGCTGTCCAAGGCGTTCAATCAAGTTGATCACCTATAGGACATGAGTCTCGACGGAAGTACCCTCGGTCATCTGAGATCGGAAGAGCTCCTTAGATATCTCATATCTAGCAGTCCTACTCTGTTCACCATACAACTCCTTGAGGTGAAGCAGCATAGCAGGAGCATCCATGTTTACGTGCTGACGCTGAAGCTCGTTATTCATGGATGCGAGCATGATGCATTGAGCCACAGATGCATCATCTTGCCACTTATTGAAAGTGGCAATCTCTTCCTCAGAGGCTGTTTCCGAAACAGATTCAGGGACAGTTGAATTTAGGACATAAGAAATCTTTTTAGCAGTGAGAATAATTTTCAGATTTCTTAGCCAGTCCTCATAATTCGGCCTGGTAAGCTTGTTTGCATCAAGTATGCTTCGTAGTGAGATTAGTGATTTAGACATTTTTAAAATTCTGCATGTGAAAGAAAACAACATTTTAGCAAACATTCATTTTATTAACTTTGCATACCAAAATAAATTTAGGTCTTTATTTTAAATTGGTATCTCCCACTATTTTCATCAAACTATATTACCCTCACTTATATAGTTCGACAACATCTAATTAAAGATTTGCTAGTGAGAATAAGGATCCCATTTCAAATGTATATAACCTTGTGGATAACACAACAAACGATATACAAATAAATAGGTAAACAACTCTTGTCAATTACATACCATGTAATTCCTTTTATTTTGCCTCTTAAATCATAATGGTCAAGTGTGTGCACATCCGAACTAAAATGATTTAAGTTAAGTCCAGCCTAGCACTTCCATAAATTCAAAAAAGAAAAATATTTGTCCTTGTGGATAGCACAACAAGACTAGATCGTTCAATTTTCTTGATAAGCATCAAATGTGATTAATTAACATCTCAATTACTCAATACTCGCCTTGTGGATAGCACAACAAGCTCATATTAAATATTTAATACTCTATCAATTAATCATGCTAGAAGGCGACGTTCGATATTCCAAATATCATTTGAACGCTTCGGACTTAATATTATTTCTTTGAGGGGTTTGTTATTATTTGTCTCATCTTGTTTAGCGCGCACACACACACACACACACACACACACACACACATATATATATATATATATATATATATATATAATACGAATCATTTTATTAAACATGCGAAGCATGTTTGCATAAAATATAATATATATAATATTTAGCATGCAATATAGAATACTATATTCTACCCGGATTGATTATGGACTTTTATTCTAGTTTGGTTCACTAGAGTCACTAAGTGAATCAAAAGGTCAAACCTAGGAGTGCAAGAATTTAAATTTAAATATAATTATTACATTTAAACCTGGGCTCCATACAAACGGGTCTTCACGCGCTCTTTGCTCCTTGGTCTCTAATTTCTGCAAGATAATTCTAACTATTTCTATTACATTAAACTATTTAATTTAAATAGAAACCTTGATCAACAGCCAAGAGGAAGTACATAGGAGGGAGATAGAATTTTACATCAAGAAAAACCCAGAGAAAACGAGGTACGCAGACCCCATTTAATAAAACTCATTCATTCAAGCATTCAACTAAAATAAAATCCAATCACATTGGTCAAATAGTCCATAATCAATCCCCATTTATTATCATACATATCACCATATATATCAATAAATAAATATTTATCTCATGAATTAAAACCATTCCATATATATATGAGTATCATTTAATGGGCAATTTTAAATTAAATGAAATCTAATTTCAAAATTAAAATAAACTCTTTATTTTTAATTATAAAATTATATATATATATATATATATATATATATAGACGCTAATTTTTACAATTTGATTGCGTCATGATTTCGTACAAACCTAACAGTGGTATCAGAGTTTAAAAATTTCTATAAAACCATTACCAGGATCATCCTTTATGCAAATTATTAATTTAAAACGATAAATAAGAAGTTATAGAATCATACCCTTGTAGAACGAAGCTTCCACAGGTACGAGTTCAACTCCTTGTTCTTCGTGATCTCCTTGAATTTTCGGGTTAGATTCCTTCCTTTGATCAACGTTAGCCACCCAAGTGTTTGACCTCTAGAGGTGATCCACCAAGGAAGATGAATTATCAAGAAGGAAGGTGGTTGGCTTAGTTTTCTATCCTCTATAGAAAAGGAGTACTCTCCAACAATTGGAATTGCATCAATTGATATCTATCATAAGACTCCTATTATATAGATATTGGTCAACCCTTCTAATCCTATTAGGCATGGGATTTCATTTAATTAATTAAACTCCTTTAATTAATTTAGGCTTCCCACCACATTGAGAATAATTAATTAAATTTATTTAATTAATTTATCTCCTAATCTTATTAGGAATAAATGAGAGTACTAATATTAAATTAATTACTAAGCCCCTTTAGAAATTAAAATAATAATAATTGTAATAATATTAATAAGACATTTCTTATTAATTTATATTTAATATTTCTAAAATATTAAATAATAAACATTAAGCTATTTAATTTATTCTATCACCATAGATTAAATTAATTACACTTAATGCATTATTACGATTATGCTATTACATTCTTAAATAATTATTCTTCCTTTTATGGTGTAACCCTTTAGGTTCTCCATATTAAACCGATTGTGAATAAATCAATTAGAACAATTCTAATCTTATTTAAATAAATAAATTAAACTAATAATCTATTTAAATAAATAATATTTATTCTACAATAGGGATAAGCCTCCCTAGCGATCAACGACTTTCCAGATAATATAGATTTCAACATTAATCATAAAAGAACCTGTGAGTAAATAGTTACCGTACAATTCAATCCTTCCACCATACAATGTCCCAATTAAATATAAGACATGGATTTACTGTCAAGTCTTATTTTATTTAATTATATGTATTTCGATTAGAAAATGCACAACTCCAAATAATGCAAATTAGAAACTCCTTTCTAATTTCATTCCACCTTGGCCAAGGATTCCTGGGTTGTCATTTAACGAATCACATAGGACATATCTCCTCTTTTACTAGAGGTGGTGGATTCTTTATTCATCATTCATTATCTCCATATGTAACTCATTATACCCAAGCATACCCTTTTATATACCCTAAAGGGCTTTAAGGAATAAGTCAAAGTATAATTTGTTACATACAAGATACTATGATGATCTCAAGTCCAAGGATCACTTTTACTACTATCACATTAGGAATTCCTATTGACAGGCGAGTAAAACTCCATTAAGTATTCCATTGCGAGTCATGTTCAGTGAACTTATTCTCCAATAAGCACCTACATACTTGCTTTAGTGTCACCACACAAATGACCATGAGATCAGTCATCCTCATCCAATGAGCAAGCAACATATGTACCAATCTATTCGAATTTACTAATCCCCATTTTAGTAATCCCACAATTGGGAACTATTTTAGTTTTTAAGCTTTCTAAGAATTTAGATCTCATTAGCATGATCTCATCATGATTCTAAAAGCATTGCTTAAAATTATGGGTTATTTACATATTATAAAAACAGCACCATGTAGATAATTAAATGCTTTAAATTAATATTTTATTAATAAATAAATAAATTGTTTACAAAGTATGTGCTTTATCATCATACATGATTGGCTTGTATGCACACTACTATCAATCTCCCACTTGCACTAAAGCCAATCGCCATGTTATCTCATACCCATCTTCTCTAAGTGACGATCAAACTGCTGTTGTGTTAGAGTTTTAGTAAATAGATCTGCAATGTTATCTTGAGAGTCTATATACTCTTCTTTCAATTATTTCTTTAATCAAAGTGCCGCAACACATGTTTTAGATTCAAGATGAGACTTAGGAACTATTCCTAGTTCTGTAATGAACTTTTCATTCGAAACATCAACTTGCAGCTTCACTTACAGTCATATACTTTGTCTTTATCACTAAATCAGCAACCTTTTGCTGTTTGGAACTTTTCCAATGTACTGCACCACCTTTCAAGGTAACGACTTACCCTATAGTGGCGGCGGCGGTGGTGGTGGCGGTGGCGCCGGTGGTGGAGGTGGCGGTGGCGCCGGTCGTGGCAGATCTGGTTGCACATTTGGTGGATAGGAAAAGAAAATAATAATATTGAGGAGGGTATTTTTGTCTAAAAAATAGTCAAGCTCATTCATACATGGCTCTTAATAATTTAGACTTGATTTTGTATCTTAACCGGTTAGAGGCATTAAGAGGTAACAAAAAAAAACAAACAGCCACCTGCCTCTTACCGAATAAGAGGCAGTCTATTAAGAGGCAATAAGAGGTAATCAAATAGCACCTAAGTTGTACTTGACTCTTATTGGTAAGAAATGAGCCGACTTTGTCAAACGATCCACTATTACCCAAATAGCGTTGTATCCTTTCTGCGTCGTTGGAAGTCCTACCACAAAGTCCATCGTGATATGCTCCCACTTTCATTCCAGAATCTCCAATGATTGTAGCAAACCATTGGGTCGTTGATGTCCGGCCTTAACTTTCTGACAAGTTAAGCACCTACTCACATACTCTGCTATCTCCCTCTTCATGTTTGTCCACCAAAAATTTGTTTGAAGGTCTTGATACATCCTGGTACTACCAGGATGGATCGAGTACCTCGAGTGATGAGCTTTATTCATTATCTCCTCTTTCAAGTCTGGCTCACATGGAACCTAAATTCGTCCTTCAAATCTTAATAACCCTTTGTTATCAAGACTATATGTATCCTCGGAACCATATGCAATATTCTTCTTTATACGTTCGTACTCATCAGTTCTGAGTTGCACTTCCTTCACTTTTTCTACGATAGTAGGTTGAACCTCCATCACAAAAAGCTTCTCCCCTTCCTCATTTGGACATCTCACTTCTAATTCCATTTTTGCCATCTCTGTTATCAACTCATCTTGAGTTGTTAACATCGACAGCTTCTCCCGACCCTTTTTACTTAAAGCGTCGGCCACCACGTTCGCCTTCCCTGGGTGATACAGGATTTCACAGTCGTAATCCTTTATCAACTCCAATCATCTTCGCTGTCTTATATTCAACTCCTTCTGGGTGAAGACATACTTCAGACTTTTATGATCTGTGTAGATCTCACATTTCTCCTCATATAGGTAATGCCTCCAAATCTTTAAGGCAAAAACCACCGCTGCAATTTCAAGGTCATGAGTAGGATAACCTTTCTCATACTCCTTTAACTGCCTAGATGCATACGCAATGACCTTGCCATAGTGCATGAGCATGCAACCCAGTCCTTTATGTGACGCATCACTATAAACTACAAAATTTCATGTCTCATCCGGTAAAGACAATATCGGTGCTTGACTTAACCTCTTCTTTAGCTCTTAAAAGCTGTCTTCACATTTCTCTGTCCACATGTACTTCACAGTCTTTGTTTCAAGGTTGTCAACGGAGTAGCTATCTTCGAGAAGTCTTGGATGAACCTCCGATAGTAACCCGCTAACCCTAGGAAGCTCCGCACCTCAGTCGGCGTTTTCAGTTGTTCCCAGTTAATAACTACTTCCACCTTCGCTGGATCAACTGAAATCCCTTCCTTATCGATGACGTGCCCCAAAAATTGCAGTCTTTTAAACCAAAATTCATACTTAGTGAATTTCGCATACCACCTCTTCTTTCTTAGTGGTTCTGATGAGTGGGTTTTATACCTACTCATCGGTATTCGTTATAGCTTGATTCTCGTTGTTTTTAAGTAATTTTCCTATCATTTTTACTTGGTTTATACTCTTGTATATAGGTAACGGAATGGATGCGAAAGTGGCATAAAAGGAGAATGGAGCTAAATTTGGGACAAATTGGGCTTGACCCAATTCGACAATTATGGCTAAGGAATCAGCTCATGCAAGCAAGTCTTCTAATGTGTCATCAACGCATGCAAGCTTTGTCACGCATTCACGAATTGGGCAGCCCACTTCCTAGCAGCTTGCATAGTAATATGATGGGCCCACGAGCAATTCACAAAATTAGCAATCAGCATGTAGACGTGGGCCAGTGAAGCAGCTCAAGAAAAAAATGCAAGCAACATGAAGCAAAGGAATTCCAACAGTTCAGACAGTAGGGAGCCCTGCTGGGGCGGGGCGTGATGCATGAAGACCCCCGCTGGGGCGGGGAGGCGGCAGTAGCTGCTTATTACTTTCCTACTTCGGGTTGGACATGGATGCAATGCATGGAGACAAGGCGCCAGCTGCTGATTCATATGATATATACAAAGGGGACTATGCTGCCAATCTCCTTTTCCAGTTCAGATTGTGGGCTAGCAATTGAAAAGGCAAGTGGGCCACGAATTATATTATATAAAGGATACTAAAACCTGATGCAAGGGAGTTTATATATTATATGAGATATTATGACTTAGGATATATATTATATTAGATATATTAGATTAGGGGGGACCGAACCTGATACAAAAAAAGAAGTTCTACGTAGGAGCTTATATATATATTAGATAGTTTAGTAGGACGGAGCACCTTAATAGTATTAGATTTAGTATAGTTTTATATATTAGATTAAATTAGATTAGTTTTAGTCTAGTTTTTCAATTAAATAAAAAAAACTCTAGTTAGAAAAGGGTTGGAGATTAAAGCATATTGGAGCTATTGAAGAGCAAGAGCAGGAGCAAGAAGGAGCATGCGATTTGTTGACTAACGACAGATTCAATTTCTCTTCTCTAATCTTATTCTTATTTTTTAATGTGTATTCAATTGTGGATTCTTAGTTTTAATTTATTAACAATGAACTAATTATTTATTTAAGATTACAATGGATCTTATTGTGTAGTTTATTTTAATATGCTTCTCTATCAATTATTATGATCTATCGTTGGGAATTGTCTATTGTGATTTGGAATAATTGCTTAATTGCCTAGCTAACAATTACCGTGATAATCCATATGAAATCGAAAGAGGACATATGGGTTTAGATCTTATCATAATAGCATATGTTTATGATTTCTGCGTAGATGAAATTCATAATTCACTTATAGGATAGGAATATCTATGCGTCATGTGTAATCTAATAGAGAACTTATGCATGAAATCCTTTTTAATTATAATTCACATAGAGATATAGTGGATTAGTTATTTAGAGTGCCTTAATTCTATCATCTGTGGATGCGAGTGAGTTTGGGTATAATGCATCGGAAGGTGGTTATACCTGCTTAAGTGTTCTTGATTAACAATTTGGAATAGTGATTATAATTGATAGGAAGTGTATTAACTTAAACGAAGCGATAAGTGAAGTTGTGATCTTAAATCTCCGTAATCTTAATTTAACTAGTAGTGATTAGTAGTAGTTTAATTATATATATTGTTAATTCGTTTGTTTAAATAAGATTGAGTTGGTTATGGGTTAGTACTTGGTGATTCTTATTAAATAATTCCTCGTGGGAACGATACTCTACTTTCACTTTATTACTTGTTGACCACGTATACTTGCGTGTTGTGCGTAACTAGATTTTACCCAACAACATCCAATACTAATCTCAAATGTTCAGCATGAGCTTCTTTCGTCTTGGAATATACTAGAATATCATCAATGAACATGACGACGAACTTGTCCAAATATTGTTTGAACACTCTGTTTATCATGTCCATGAATGCGTCTGGCACATTCGTCATCCCAAATGACATCATTAAGAACTCGTAATGGCCGTAACGAGTCCTAAATGCTGTCTTAGGTACATCCTCTGCTCTAACCTTCAACTGGTGATACCTCGTCCGCAAATCTATCTTAGAAAAATATTTTTCCCCTTTCAACTGATCAAAGAGATCATCGATCCTGGGCAATGGGTACTTATTCTTTATCGTTAGTTTGTTCAACTCTCGGTAGTCTATACAAAAGCCTCAACGATCAATCCTTTTTCTTTAGAAACAATACCGGTGCTCCCCATTGAGAAACACTCGATTGAATATACTTCTTGTTCAACAGTTCTTGCAATTGAATCATCAACTCCTTCAATTCCACTGATGCTATATGATACGGTGCCTTCGAAATTGGCGCCGTCCCTCGCACAACATCTATGACAAACTCGGTCTCCTTATCAGGTGGAAGACCTGGCAAATCACTCAAAAATACGTCCTCATATTCGTTGACTATATGTATCTGTTCCAATGTTACTCCCAATCGCTGGGTACCAACAACATGGCACAAGTAACCTTCGCATCATTTCCTTAACAAATTCTTGGCTTGCGTTATCGTTAGACAACAAGAGCGTCCTGATGATTTACTACCGTAGAACAATACCTCGGGTTTCTTAGAAATCCGCAAGTTTACACTTTTCTTTTGGCAATCTATAATTGCCCCATGGTTAACCAACCAGTCCATCCCGAGAATTACATCGAATTCTCCCAACCTTATCGATATAAGATCTACCGACAATTGGTTACCTCTAATATTTATACAACAATTCCTATTAAGTAAATCAACAGGAATTACTTCTTCGTTTGCTACCTTAATGTTCAAAGGTATTACAAGTTTTTCGGGGAGTAATCCTAATCGTTTAGCAAATTCACATTCAATAAACGAACACGTAGCACCCAAATCAAACAATACATACGCATTTATGTCGTTGACCAGGAAAATACCTGCTACGACGTTGCTTGATGCAACCTCATCCTGGAACGTTATATTAAAAGTACGGGCAGTTGGTCTACCCTGTGGTATTGCGCCACCAATCGCTAGCTTACTAGCGTTAGCTCCTTTCCCACCATCTGAACCCTTCTTCGAACAGTTCCATGTCATATGGTCCATAAATCCACACACAAAGAAAACACGATTCTTTTTTGGACTGGAACAGTTAGGCGAAATACGCCTTTCCTATCCACAGTTGTAACACACCGCCTTGCCCTTGAGGCAGACTCCCAGATGAGTCTTCCCGCAAGTCTTGCATGCCTCCATCCTCCTCTTAGGAAACTCTTGCTTTACTCTGGTATTCCCAGAGTTGAAACCCTTCCTCTTCTGGCCACTCCCGCTAGCTCCCTCAATTTTTACTGACACGTCAGTCTTACCCTTATTATTTTTCTCTTTGTGGTATAGGGTCAACGCCTCACTGCCACCCTCGGCTATAATCGCCTTCTCTAACACCGCTCCAAAGGTAATGCTTTGGAAAATCGATATCCAGTTATAGAGTCAGGGTTTTAATCCCTGCTCGAACCGTCTCGCATTCCGTAACTCCGTGTCCACTTGGTGTGGAGCAAACATCGTCAGTTCATTGAACCTGGCTGCGTATTGGGGAACTGCCATGCCCCCTTGCTTCAGTTCTAGGAACTGAATCTCCATCCTTCCCTGCATGCTCGTGGGGAAGTAGTTCTCGAAGAATAACTCCTTGAACCGTGTCCACGTAACAACTTCTGTTCCGAACCTACCCTGGTTTGCCTCCCACCAGTAGTTGGCCTCACCCTTCATCATGTAATTTGAAAAAGAAGTCTTTTGCGCCTCACCGAAATTTGCTATTATAAATGCCTTCTCAATTCTTTGACCCAAAATTGGGTTGCTATAGGATCCGTATTTCCATAGAACTCAGGCGGACCTATAATCTTAAACTCCTTGAAGGTAGTCCCGACCTACCCCAGGATTAGTGCGTACGTTATCTCTCATCCTATTGAGAGCCGTAGCTAATAAATTCACACTCTTGCATCGGGTTATTATTCACCTGCTCCTCCTCATTATGTGGTTCTTCTTCCTAGTTTCTTTGACGTCTTCTTGGCGGCATTTTCTGTTAATGTGAAAACTTTTTTATTATTTTTTATTTCTTCATTCAGTTATTATTAACAATCAATAATAACTCAATCACATTGACAAGTATTTCAATAAACTTTTATATTAAGATGCTTCTTTGTAGTATAACACTACATCGTTCGTCATTACATAGCTTCAGACATTTACAATACTATCCCACAATTACTTTCCAAAAGTTGGGATTTACAAAAGATTACCCTTGTTTATACAAAAGAGGGTTTTACGTCACTTCTAGCTACACACTATTTAGATTGCTAATTCTTCTATATATACTATTGGACTACATCTGCCTCACGACATTCTCATAATCCACATCAGCCATACTGACCACTATATCCCGGCTAATTTTATGCCGAGTCTGTCCCTCCTCTACAAGATACTCAGCAATCTGGTGTTGGTAATCCTCGTGCGAACTCCTATGGATGTAGAACATTCGACTAATTTTTTGCTTCTTGTTCAGAAGCTCCACCTTCTGTTCCTGGACCTCTAGCTTTAAGTCCCGGACTTTATCATTGGCCAGCACCCTCTCATCGTGCTCGACCTCCCAGAAGACCTCCATGTCTTCCTTGTCCTCCTCCTGGACGTCGTGAACCTCCTGCTTAAGGTCATGTACTTCTTTATTCAGTTGAACGTTCCTGTCCAACAACGCCATGAATACCTTCATGGACTCCTCGGGTGTCGTCTCTTCCACCTCTTTAGTAGGCAGCACAGTATTAATCGGAACTGTCTCCACCTCTTCCTCCGACATACCATCAAACAATGACGCAAAGTCAAAGTTATCAGAATATTCGGACTGATCTTCCTCCTTCGGATCTGTCTCCTCTAGAATCACTACCGGTACCTCTGCTATCGGCATCGATACAACCTCTACAAAGTTGACTACGTCCTCACTAACTTCATATATTTCATTATACATGTCCATAATACCTGTAATACCCGAGAATTTCCATATATTATTAAATAAATATATTAATGGAAATGAGAATTTATTTGAATATAAATGATTTTGTGTTATGAGATGAATTAATTCAATTATATATAATTGAATAATTATAATAATTGAGAAATTGGTGGAGTTTGTGATAAACTCGTTGATTACCTTGTGTGGCACAGTGACGTAATATAAGAATGATTATATTAATTTAAGCGAACAATTAATCTATATTAATTGTTAATCGAAGATATTAATTAACTGTTATAAAATACTAATGAGGATTGATTAATAATATGTGATTATTATTATTGCAAGAAACATAATAATAATGAGCAACGTGTTTATAAATATAATAAGATTTATATCAAAGTGATGATTAATCATATAAGGGTTAATTAAATTGTTATGGAGGTTAACAATTATATTGATTGATGTAGGATATGTGTATATTATTAATTAATATTCAATTTATAAGATGAGAAATTATATGTGCAAGCATGCGAATTAAATGTGTAGCATATATTAGCTGACTATGTATTATGTGAAGTGTAATATGACACTATTATATGGTAAGGCTTATTAAACCATGTGAGCTACTTGATTAATAACTTGTGTGACAATAAATATGTGGGTATACATTGTATAATATATCATGAACATATTGTAAACAATTAGTTTTAATAAAGGAGACAGTGTAATGTGTTAACATCTGATTAGATTATATCCGGTATTAACAAAATGTACATGGATTATACGTGTCAATTTACACTTACTACAGTATATGAATTATTGTGACATTTCAATTAAAGACCTAAGTGTCTAAATATGTGTGTGTATATAACCTAAGTATTAACACTAGTTTGTTTACAAATTGGAAATGCTGAGATTTTTATGCCTTGTCCCATATTAATAAGGCACAAACCTTGTACACGTAAAACACTCACGAAGCTAGCCTACTCCTACCTTCTCAAACTCAGCATTCTAGCAAATGATGATACGGGGAGTGGGCACAACAGTGTTCTTCAACCACTCTACCAACTCTTCCTTAGCTGATATACAAAGCTTCAATCTAGTGGTTCAATTTAATGGACAATTGCATTGTCTGTGTAAGGATTCTTCTATAAATAGCAGCCATGTTTCTTCGTTTTCAATTTGCTAAGAGTTTGCATAAGTGGTGAGTGAAAGCAATATACATATATCAGTAGGAGAAGTTGGATTAGCAGCAAACTATATTTGAATCCTAGCAGAGGTATAATCCCTCTTCCTTTGTTCTTCACTTTCGTTTTCTGTTTCCGAAGTTTCCTTCAAATTTTTGATTATGCCAAATTGGTTCATGATTGGTTTGTAGAACCCTTATATTATTGTTATATGAACATACATACGTGATGGAACCACTATATAGCTTTCTTGACTTTCATTTCCATTGTTGCTCTGTAATTTCTGTAAAGCATCGAATTCGTGAAATTAGTTGGAGTTCATGAAATTGGGAATCGTTTGGGCGATTGACTGTTATATAAGCATATATATGTGTTAGTAAGCTAAAAAGGTTAGTCTAATAGCATCTGGGTATGTTGAAATCGATGAAATGGGAAGTTTGGGGACGGTTTTGGCTGCAGCGAACTGAGTCTGCAATGCCGCGCCGCAACGCCGATGCACAGCGTTAGCTGCGCGCTGCAGCGCCAGAACGCGGCAGTACCAGCGTCTCCCATGCCGCAGCGCCAATCCCAGGGCATTATGCCCGCGCCGCAGCGCCACCCGAGCCGCAGCGCCAGATTGTGGCTGCTGTTGCCGCGCCGCAGCGCCGGCTTCTGTGTTCAGTTTTTTGCATTCTGCAACAAAACTGTTATATACCAATTGTTTGATTTATTTTTAAACAAGCATGGGAGCATGATTAATACATATATATAAACCTAATGAGGCAATGTAAGCATGTTTTAGTATATTAGCATGCATGGTTAACCAAACGACATATAGTTTGAAAACAAACTTAAAGTTTCATAAACGAACGTTAACATATATAAAGCATGTTAATATTCTGATTTTTCAAGGCATGTCGGTATGAGGTAGAGATGTATGAAAGACATATTAAGTTATGTATATATGGTTCATAGTATGACAAGAGCCTGTTAGACCTCACTATTGAACATATCTAACAAAAATACAAGTTTTGAAGGTTGATATTGACATGTAAAGACCATGTATACATTCTGACTTTTCGAGCATGTTTATAGGGCCTTGCAATGCATGAAAAGCATGTTAACTTGTGTATATGGGTTTCATAAGGAAGCATGAACATGATAGACCTTATTAATGAACTATACTAACAAAGTATAAGCTTTGAACGTGAACATTGGTATGTTATGACGAGAATTAGAATCTGACATTTATGGACACATGTGATAGTACTCTTAGACTCATTCATGTGTCATGCATGTATATATACCATGATTAGTTGCCGTGATTAAAGTTTAGCATAAACAAAGCATGTTTTCAAGATAATAACAATGCTAGCTACATATATGCAATACGAGTACTCATGAGCATGACTAATACAAGTTATATGAATATCTTATGTGTTTAAAAGCGACCATGTTAGACCATATGAGTTCGTGTCCTTGAATGGCTTTAAGTATTAACTTAAGAACCTATACCATGTACGATTGGATTTGGAAAAGTTATACAAGCATGAAAGTATCCTTTAAATATGAATACATGCTACGTGATATTATATGATGTTACTTGAACCCGATTTTGACGGTTAACTTAAGGAGATGCCGTAACTTGCTAAAATGAAATATATTTAGTATTGATTGTGGTCTTATGTGATATTAATAATATGCAAGCATGTTTGCTAATTGTTGAGATCTTATATAATATGAGAATGTGTTTAAACTCTAAAGAAGGAACGTTAAGGATAGAAATTATATTCTATATAACTGTGTAGCTAGGTAAAACTTACCTTATGTGTTGATCGTATATTCAAAGAGAAAATGTGAAGTTAAATTATATGACTAATGAATATCATATATATACGTAACTGTATTACTATAGGAATTCGAAAGTGTTGATTGCTTTTCGTGGATAAACTACGCTAAAGGCAAGTTCTCTTACTTACACTCTTTTAAAGTGCAAGTATCCTAACCGACGCATTTACTTTATGCAAGGAAATCTATGATTGTGAAAGTTTCCTAACTTATACTCTTTTACTATGCAAGTATCCTATCTTGTGTATTGCGAACTAGTTTCCTATTTAATCGGTTGAATTGAATTAGCATACTTGAACTCTTATTTCATTAAAGCTATTATTCATGTTGAACTTAGTATTGTTCTTGAATATTGTGAAAGTGTCTATGCCATTTGATTCGGCGGGACTTATGTTATTGAAAAGCAACCCAAACTAATTGATTGGTGCGGGATCTTGTATTTGACTGAGAAGAACAACCTTCTTTGAAGGGAATATATAAATTGTCGGAGAACCGACGTGCACACTTGAGTATGATTGATTGTTATGCATAACAAGGGTACTTTAGGCTGATCACCTGTTGTACCTGTTTTTGTTGGATTTTCAATTTATTACTGTCAATTCTAGTAGAAGTTCATAGTCCGTAGTGACTACTCAGTATTCAATTATTTGAAATCTTGAATTGACTTATTATTGAATCATATTGATATTATCCTGTCCTTAGCGACTGTTATTGAGAACTGTTGATATTCTTGTTATTCTTGAACTATCAAATCTTGCTATACCCTTTCGAGAATTGAGAATCTTATTATTCACCTTTATTGTATATTTCTTGCTGGGCAATTTGTGCTCATTCTTGCTTTCCCTAAAACATTTCAGTTAAGGCAGAGCATGACGAACCTTCGGGCATTGATAAGGGCAAGGGCAAGGCTACCAACTAGCTTATGTCTGTTATGTTTCAAATATATTAATATTGTGTGAAGATGATGTAGTAAGACTGGATTTGTTTATGTTTAAGCTTAAGTTAGATTATATAACAAGTCGTTAATTGATATTGCTATGTAATCTATTAAGTACTGTAGGTTGCGAGACTTGGGGGAATAATTATAATAAATCATTGTAAATTATTCTAGAATAGATTTTCCGCTGTGGTTGTGTGATATTTAGTTATCATTATTGCGATGTATTACCATGAGCACGTGAAGAACCGAATTCGAGAGACCAAGTGGCGGTCCTGGAATTTGGAGGCGTCACATGTTGGTATCAAAGCCGTAGTTATAAACCTTAGGAACGAGTGTCCTTAGACTATAACTTAGGCGAACTTAGAAGTTAGGAAGGAGATAAAACTCATGTAGAGTTTTCCTTGAGAGGCTTAGTCTGTTATGAAATGTAACTTCATTTTATACAATGAACTTATATTTTGTTTAACATTCTAATGGAGATGCTATTTCTTGTCTTGTGTTTGTAATTGTAGGATGACAAACACAGGAGTACCTAGTAGAGTGGCCAAGGAGGAGCCCAGGGATATACATGTAGTGTACGAGGCACCTCTAGAGGCTACACCAGTGCAGGCTGTTGCACCGTTCGAGTCCGACGACGAGGACGAGATTGAGATAGAGTCTAATCCAGAGGAGGAGCCGATGGAGGATGAGCCAGTAGAAGACTCTGATGAGGCTACTATAGAGCAACAGATGTTAGGCGAGTACGAGGAGCGTATTCTAGAGTTAGACTGCAGAGTCCAGGAGCTGGAGGCAGAGGCCCACGAGAGAGAGTCTGAGTTCCAGAAGCTGAGGGACGAGGACCACCAGAGGAAGCTGGCTATGCAAGAGTTAGAGGTGGAGATTGCCTACCGTAGGGAGGCAGGGATCCAGATGGGGACTCTATTTCACAGGTCAGTGGCTAGAAATGTAGATTTGGCAGAGAAGCTAGAAGAGGTTGAGCAGAGGGAGCTGAGTGAGAAAACTGAGAAAGAGGCACTCCGTACTCAGCTAGAGTTGGAGGTGATGGATAGGTTACATTTCGAGGAGAAGTGGGAAGCGTCCAATGAGAGAGCTGACGACCTTGAGGACGAGGTCAGGTGCAAGAAGAGAAAGATGAACAAGATGGGGTATGTGTTCCGTTCAGCTTTTGAAAGGGTGATTGATGGTGTGTACCACTACCCGGCAGAACAGGGACAGACTCTACATACCTTGAGCAGAGAGCTGGTTGCGTATATAGCACAGTTGGAGTACAAGAACGCAGTGGAGCGCGGGATGATGGGATGAGATTTCCTTAGTCAGTCTAGTGGTAGTACTAGTTGTGTCTTTATGTATTGTATATACTATGTTGTAATCCCGATCTTTTGTGTAAGATGTGAGATGATGATGTAAACCCCGAGTTAGCTTTTGTTAGAGGGGTAGTATGGCAGTAGGTTGGTATATTCCCCGTCTTTTGTGATATTAGGGGATATATGTGATAACATTTATAGCAGTATGCTAGGAAAATCATGTAATGAAATGAAATGGCATATGAATATAAATGGAGTTGATTTTAGAAACGTGTTATAAATTTATTCTTTTAGTATTAAAAGAAATACTTAAGTGATATACTTGAATAATAATAAAATGAAAAATTGTGATGCAGATAATGCCGCCCAGACGTAGATTGACTGCACCCGAAGAATCCGTTAACAATGAGAGAGAACAAGTAGACCCGATCCAGAAACTGGTAGACTTGTTAGGAGAAGCCTTAAGGGGAAGGAACAATGAACCCGTTCGCCCGAACCCTCAAACTGTGCTAGTAACAACCTTTAAAGACTTTAAGAGTGTAGGACCCCCGGAGTTCGAGGGAACTACCGACCCAATCGTCGCACAAACGTGGATCAAAGAGATCGAAAAAGCTTTCACTATAGCTAGCGTAGGCGAAGATCAGAAGACGGTGTTTGCCACGTACATGATGAGGGGAGAAGCGAACTACTGGTGGGAGGCTAATCAACAAAGAGCTGGAGAAGGGATAATAGCTTGGGATAAGTTTAAGACACTGTTCTTCGAGAATTACTTTCCGAAGAGTATGAAGAATAGGATGGAGGTGAAATTCCTAGAGTTAAAACAAGGTGAGATGACGGTGGCGCAATACGCGGCTAGGTTTAACGAACTAGCGCGATTTGCGGAGCACCAAGTTGGTGATGAAGAGAGGAAGGCTAGACGCTTTGAACAAGGGTTGAAGCCATGGCTGTTCAATAAGGTATCAGTTCTTCAAATTGATTCCTTTGCAACATTACTGGAGAAGGCAATCATTGCGGAAGGCGGCAGTGAGGCCTTAAGTCTGTATAACAAAGAAAAGAAAGGAAAGAATACTGGAGGAGAGAATCGTACGGGAGGAAGCAGTAGCGGAGGAAGCAACTTGGGAAAGAGAAAGTGGGAGAACAACAACAACAACAAAAACAACAATAATAATCAATCAGGGAATTTTCGTGGAGGTTTCAAGAAGAGGGCTGAAGGATGCCCGAAGTGTGGGAAGAATCACCAGGGCGAGTGCTGGAAGGGACGTGGCACTTGCTACAACTGCGGACAGGAAGGGCACATCTCGCCCAACTGTTTGAAACCGAAAAAGATACAAGGATGCTTTGCGTGTGGCTCGACGGAGCACCGAATTAAGGACTGCCCAAAGAAGGGAAGTGGCGGGGGTAGTAATCAGCAAGGAGGTAACAAGCTGATGATCGGTGGACCGGCACAATCCAACCGCCCAACCGCCAGAACCTTTAACATGACCGTCCAAGACGCAGTGGCTGCGAAGGATGTGGTGTCAGGTATAATCCCAATCAATGATATAAATGCTTATATATTATTTGATTCGGGTGCCACATGTTCTTTTGTATCTGAAGAATTTGCTAGTAGACTTAGTACACCCCGAGAACTTTTAGAAAATCCTTTGATCATAGAAGTTGCTAATAAGGAAGTGATCCCTGTAGAATACGTTTATCAAAATTGTCGCGCAAGTATTAGTAAACATGAACTGAGCATAGACTTGATTCCTATTAGACTGGGAGAATTTGACGTAATACTGGGAATGGATTGGTTGTATAACCATGCTGCGATAATTGACTGTCAGAACAAATGTGTGAACCTTCAGACTCCGAGTAAGTCTAAGGTAGTGTTTTATGGTAGCTCATCGCTTAAGCAATCGTGTTGCGTTACGATGATGCAGGCCAAGAAATTGTTAAGGAAAGGATGTGTAGGATATTTAGCTTACATCGTTGATACTCGGAAAAAGGGAGTAGAAATTAAGGATATATACGTAGTTAATGAATTCCAAGATGTGTTTCCGGACGATCTGCCTGGTCTTCCGCCAGACAGAGAAATCGAATTCGTAATAGACTTAGCACCGGGAACGGCACCGATTTCGAAAGCTCCATATCGTATGGCGCCAGTAGAAATGAAGGAATTGATGATACAATTACAAGAATTGTTGGATAAGGGTTACATTCGACCGAGTATTTCTCCTTGGGGAGCACCAGTACTATTCATTAAGAAGAAGGACGGATCGATGAGGCTCTGTATCGATTATCGAGAATTGAACAGAGTAATGATCAAGAACCGGTATCCGCTACCGAGGATAGACGACTTATTTGATCAACTGAAGGGAGCAAAGTGTTTCTCAAAGATCGACCTACGAACAGGATATCATCAACTGAAAGTGAGGGATGAGGACATACCAAAGACTGCGTTTCGAACCCGTTATGGACACTACGAGTTTTTGGTAATGTCATTCGGATTGACTAATGCTCCGGCATCATTTATGGACTTGATGAACCGAGTTTTCAAGCCATACTTGGATAAATTTGTAGTGGTTTTTATCGACGACATTTTGATCTACTCAAAGACAGAGGAAGAACACGCCGAACATCTGAAGATTTTTTTGGAGGCACTAAGGAAGGAGAAGATGTATGCAAAAAATTTTAAGTGCGAATTTTGGATAGAGAAGGTTCAATTCTTAGGCCACGTGGTGGATAAGAATGGAATCTCAGTAGACCCTGCAAAGGTCGAAGCAGTAAGTAATTGGGAACAACCGAGAACACCGACGGAGGTGAGAAGCTTTCTAGGGTTAGCTGGGTACTATCGAAGATTCATCTAAGATTTTTCTAAGATAGCAACCCCGTTGACCAATTTGACTAGAAAGACGGTGAAATTTGTATGGACCGACAAATGCGAAGAAAGTTTTCAAGAACTGAAAAGGAGATTGAGCGAAGCACCTGTGTTATCATTACCAGATGATGCGGGAAATTTTGTGGTGTATAGTGATGCATCGCACAAGGGGCTTGGCTGTGTGCTCATGCAACATGGCAAGGTTATTGCATATGCGTCACGACAATTGAAGGATTACGAAAAACGATACCCCACTCACGACTTAGAGTTAGCGGCAGTAGTTTTTGCGTTAAAGATATGGAGACATTATCTATACGGAGAAAAATGTGAGATATACACGGACCACAAAAGTCTGAAATATATCTTCACACAGAAGGAGTTAAACATATGGCAGAGAAGGTGGTTAGAATTAATCAAAGACTATGACTGCGATATTCTTTATCACCCGGGAAAGGCAAATGTGGTTGCCGACGCTCTGAGCAGGAAAGGAAGGGAGAAGTTGTTTAATTTGACGACTCAGGAAGAGTTGATAAGAGAGATGGAGAAATTGGAGATAGAAGTGAAAGGACCAGAAAAGTCTGGTGAGAAGTTAATTGTAATGGAAGCTTGTCCGACGTTGTTGGATAGAGTAAAGGAAGCTCAGGAAAAGGATGAAGAGTGTGAGAAAATCCGAAAGAGGATCACAGAAAATGAGGAAGAAAAATTTAGAATGGATAAAGACGGTATTTTGAGATTTGAAGGGAGAGTGTAGGTACCAGCGGTAACCGAGTTGAGGGAAGAGATTTTGAACGAGGCACACAATACGACATATTCCGTTCATCTGGGAGGCACAAAGATGTACCAAGATATAAGGCAACATTTTTGGTGGCCCAATTTGAAACGGGAAGTCACGGAGTGCGTCAGTAGATGCTTGACTTGCCAACGCGTTAAAGCAGAGCATCAGCGGCCGAGTGGTTTACTACAACCGTTAGAAGTACCAGAGTGGAAATGGGAGCATATTACCATGGACTTCGTGGTAGGACTTCCAGTTACACAGAAAGGTTATGATGCTATTTGGGTTATTGTGGATCGACTAACGAAGACCGCACACTTTCTACCAATCAAGATCCGCTACAGTTTGAACAAATTAGCAAGCCTATATGTAAAAGAAATTGTTTCATGACATGGAGTGCCGGTGTCAATTGTCTCTGATCGAGATCCGCGCTTCACGTCCAATTTTTGGAAGAGTTTGCAAAAAAGAATGGGAACGCAGTTGAGGTTGAGTACAGCTTATCATCCTCAAACAGACGGACAAAGTGAGCGAACAATACAAACGCTAGAAGACATGCTTAGGACTTGCGTGATGGATTTTAAGGGAAATTGGGACGACCACCTACCCTTAGTAGAATTCGCATATAATAATAGCTACCATGCGAGTATCGGCATGCCATCGTACGAAGCTCTTTACGGGAGAAAGTGCAGAACGCCGTTATGTTGGGACGAAGTCGGAGAACGACGAATACTCGGACCAGAGTTAGTTCAACAAACCGCAGACGTGGTGACAGTGATAAGAGCCAGACTTGTAGCAGCTCAAGATCGCTAGAAGAAATACGCAGATTTGCATCGGCAGGACCGAGACTTCAAAATCGGCAGTTTCGTATTCTTGAAGGTATCTCCATGGAAGGGAAAAATCCGTTTCGACAAGAAAGGAAAATTGAGTCCAAGATTCATAGGACCGTTCGAGATACTGAAGCGAGTGGGCGAAGTGGCATGCAAAGTTGCATTGCCACCCGAACTGGAGCACATCCACAACGTGTTTCACATTTCCGTATTGCGACCGTACAAGGCCGACTATAAGCACGTGATTTCTTACGAGCCCATTCAAGTGGAGAAGAACTTGGCGTATGGAGAAATTCCTGTCCAGATATTAGATAGGAAAGAACAAACTTTGAGAAATAAAGTTATTTCATCTGTAAAAGTACTTTGGCGTAACCACGATGTCGAGGAGGCAACGTGGGAGTTAGAAGATAGGATGATGAGGGACTATCCCCATCTATTTGTGTAACCTTGTAGCAATTCCGGGACGGAATTTTTATAAGGGGGGGAGGATGTAATACCCGAGAATTTCCATATATTATTAAATAAATATATTAATGGAAATGAGAATTTATTTGAATATAAATGATTTTGTGTTATGAGATGAATTAATTCAATTATATATAATTGAATAATTATAATAATTGAGAAATTGGTGGAGTTTGTGATAAACTCGTTGATTGCCTTGTGTGGCACAGTGACGTAATATAAGAATGATTATATTAATTTAAGCGAACAATTAATCTATATTAATTGTTAATCGAAGAATATTAATTAACTGTTATAAAATACTAATGAGGATTGATTAATAATATGTGATTATTATTATTGCAAGAAACATAATAATAATGAGCAACGTGTTTATAAATATAATAAGATTTATATCAAAGTGATGATTAATCATATAAGGGTTAATTAAATTGTTATGGAGGTTAACAATTATATTGATTGATGTAGGATATGTGTATATTATTAATTAATATTCAATTTATATGATGAGAAATTATATGTGCAAGCATGCGAATTAAATGTGTAGCATATATTAGCTGACTATGTATTATGTGAAGTGTAATATGACACTATTATATGGTAAGGCTTATTAAACCATGTGAGCTACTTGATTAATAACTTGTGTGACAATAAATATGTGGGTATACATTGTATAATATATCATGAACATATTGTAAACAATTAGTTTTAATAAAGGAGACAGTGTAATGTGTTAACATCTGATTAGATTATATCCGGTATTAACAAAATGTACATGGATTATACGTGTCAATTTACACTTACTACAGTATATGAATTATTGTGACATTTCAATTAAAGACCTAAGTGTCTAAATATGTGTGTGTATATAACCTAAGTATTAACACTAGTTTGTTTACAAATTGGAAATGCTGAGATTTTTATGCCTTGTCCCATATTAATAAGACACAAACCTTGTACACGTAAAACACTCATGAAGCTAGCCTACTCCTACCTTCTCAAACTCAGCATTCTAGCAAATCATGATACGGGGAGTGGGCACAACAGTGTTCTTCAACCACTCTACCAACTCTTCCTTAGCTGATATACAAAGCTTCAATCTAGTGGTTCAATTTAATGGACAATTGCATTGTCTGTGTAAGGATTCTTCTATAAATAGCAGCCATGTTTCTTCGTTTTCAATTTGCTGAGAGTTTGCATAAGTGGTGAGTGAAAGCAATATACATATATCAGTAGGAGAAGTTGGATTAGCAGCAAACTATATTTGAATCCTAGCAGAGGTATAATCCCTCTTCCTTTGTTCTTCATTTTCGTTTTCTGTTTCCGAAGTTTCCTTCAAATTTTTGATTATGCCAAATTGGTTCATGATTGGTTTGTAGAACCCTTATATTATTGTTATATGAACATACATACGTGATGGAACCACTATATAGCTTTCTTGACTTTCATTTCCATTGTTGCTCTGTAATTTCTGTAAAGCATCGAATTCGTGAAATTAGTTGGAGTTCATGAAATTGGGAATCGTTTGGGCGATTGACTGTTATATAAGCATATATATGTGTTAGTAAGTTAAAAAGGTTAGTCTAATAGCATCTGGGTATGTTGAAATCGATGAAATGGGAAGTTTGGGGACGGTTTTGGCTGCAGCGAACTGAGTCTGCAATGCCGCGCCGCAGCGCCGATGCACAGCGTTAGCTGCGCGCTGCAGCGCCAGAACACGGCAGTACCAGCGTCTCCCACGCCGCAGCGCCAATCCCAGGGCATTATGCCCGCGCCGCAGCGCCACCCGAGCCGCAGCGCCAGATTGGGGCTGCTGTTGCAGCGCCGCAGCGCCGGCCTTTGTGTTCAGTTTTTTGCATTCTGCAACAAAACTGTTATATATACCAATTGTTTAATTTTTGTTTAAACAAGCATGGGAGCATGATTAATACATATATATAAACCTAATGAGGCAATGTAAGCATGTTTTAGTATATTAGCATGCATAGTTAACCAAACGACATATAGTTTGAAAACAAACTTAAAGTTTCATAAACGAACGTTAACATATATAAAGCATGTTAATATTCTGATTTTTCAAGGCATGTCGGTATGAGGTAGAGATGTATGAAAGACATATTAAGTTATGTATATATGGTTCATAGTATGACAAGAGCCTGTTAGACCTCACTATTGAACATATCTAACAAAAATACAAGTTTTGAAGGTTGATATTGACATGTAAAGACCATGTATACATTCTGACTTTTCGAGCATGTTTATAGGGCCTTGAAATGCATGAAAAGCATGTTAACTTGTGTATATGGGTTTCATAAGGAAGCATGAACATGATAGACCTTATTAATGAACTATACTAACAAAGTATAAGCTTTGAACGTGAACGTTGGTATGTTATGACGAGAATTGGAATCTGACATTTATGGACACATGTGATAGTACTCTTAGACTCATTCATGTGTCATGCATGTATATATACCATGATTAGTTGCCGTGATTAAAGTTTAGCATAAACAAAGCATGTTTTCAAGATAATAACAATGCTAGCTACATATATGCAATACGAGTACTCATGAGCATGACTAATACAAGTTATATGAATATCTTATGTGTTTAAAAGCGACCATGTTAGACCATATGAGTTCGTGTCCTTGAATGGCTTTAAGTATTAACTTAAGAACCTATACCATGTACGATTGGATTTGGAAAAGTTATACAAGCATGAAAGTATCCTTTAAATATGAATACATGCTACGTGATATTATATGATGTTACTTGAACCCGATTTTGACGGTTAACTTAAGGAGATGCCGTAACTTGCTAAAATAAAATATATTTAGTATTGACTGTGGTCTTATGTGATATTAATAATATGCAAGCATGTTTGCTAATTGTTGAGATCTTATATAATATGAGAATGTGTTTAAACTCTAAAGAAGGAACGTTAAGGATAGAAATTATATTCTATATAACTGTGTAGCTAGGTAAAACTTACCTTATGTGTTGATCGTATATTCAAAGAGAAAATGTGAAGTTAAATTATATGACTAATGAATATCATATATATACGTAACTGTATTACTATAGGAATTCGAAAGTGTTGATTGCTTTTCAGTGGATAAACTACGCTAAAGGCAAGTTCTCTTACTTACACTCTTTTAAAGTGCAAGTATCCTAACCGACGCATTTACTTTATGCAAGGAAATCTATGATTGTGAAAGTTTCCTAACTTATACTCTTTTACTATGCAAGTATCCTATCTTGTGTATTGCGAACTAGTTTCCTATTTAATCGGTTGAATTGAATTAGCATACTTGAACTCTTATTTCATTAAAGCTATTATTCATGTTGAACTTAGTATTGTTCTTGAATATTGTGAAAGTGTGTCTATGCCATTTGATTCGGCGGGACTTATGTTATTGAAAAGCAACCCAAACTAATTGATTGGTGCGGGATCTTGTATTTGACTAAGAAGAACAACCTTCTTTGAAGGGAATATATAAATTATCGGAGAACCGACGTGCACACTTGAGTATGATTGATTGTTATGCATAACAAGGGTACTTTAGGCTGATCACCTGTTGTACCTGTTTTTGTTGGATTTTCAGTTTATTACTGTCAATTCTAGTAGAAGTTCATAGTCCGTAGTGACTACTCAGTATTCAATTATTTGAAATCTTGAATTGACTTATTATTAAATCATATTGATATTATCCTGTCCTTAGCGACTGTTATTGAGAACTGTTGATATTCTTGAACTATAAAATCTTACTATACCCTTTCGAGAATTGAGAATCTTATTATTCACCCTTATTGTATATTACTTGCTGGGCAATTTGTGCTCATTCTTGCTTTACCTAAAACATTTCAGTTAAGGCAGAGCATGGCGAACCTTCGGGCATTGATAAGGGCAAGGGCAAGGCTACCAACTAGCTGATGTCTGTTATGTTTCAAATATATTAATATTGTGTGAAGATGATGTAGTAAGACTGGATTTATTTATGTTTAAGCTTAAGTTAGATTATATAACAAGTCGTTAATTGATATTGCTATGTAATCTATTAAGTACTGTAGGTTGCGAGACTTGGGGGAATAATTATAATAAATCATTGTAAATTATTATAGAATAGATTTTCCGCTGTGGTTGTGTGATATTTAGTTATCATTATTGCGATGTATTACCATGAGCACGTGATGAACCGAATTCGAGAGACCAAGTGGCGGTCCTGGAATTTGGGGGCGTCACAATACCTGGTATCTACAATAAGACACAAATAACTTAATTAGTATACAATTAAAATATTAATAACATATATCACATTTAATATGTTTAAGGTTACTTTCTTCTTTAAAACTCTGGTAGAGTTTATTTACTTCTAACCTCTACTTCTCTTCTCAAGGTTATAGCCTAAGTTTTTTCCCAGTAAGTTTTATAACCTAAAGCTTTGATACCAACCTGTGACGCCCCCAAATTCGGGTACCTTTAAACCCTGGATATGGTGCTACACGATGCTACTATCTACTTATACATTCAATTGAAAGACTTCAATAATACGTATGAGTTTACTAAATATTACATTCTATTATTCCTTTCCCAAGTTCTTTGTAACCATTACATTATTCTGTGTCATAATATCAGTCATTATAATACTAATACTATGCTATTACAAGGATCACTTATTTGTCCATCTTGGACTTGCCCTTGTCTTTACCGGATCCTTCGGTCCGTTCGCTCTTAGCTGAAATCATTTAGTTTTAATCAAGAATGAGCATAAATAGCTCAGCAAGTTCAACAACATATCTTGAAACCACAAAATCAAGAATCATATCATTTGTCTACAATAAATGTACAATAGTTATGAAGTACTTAAGAATAATCAAAATAACGTTTTGATTCCTTTAAAACTATTCACAAGGACTTATAGCCTCTTCGAAATCTGTGTTGGTCAACGACCATGAACCATCATTTAGTTCTCATTCATGAAAGGAACAACCCGGCACTAAGGCCGTAAGTTCGATATAGCTTACTAGCACATCCAGGTGATCAGCCTGTAGTACTCTATGTTGATCAACACTCATACATTAAACGTGTTTACGTTTAATTGGTGGCAACCTCACGTGCCTGTCTAATTAACTACGTAAAAACATTTGTTTATTCATACTCAGGTTTACTTGAGAATCCGTACCAATCAACTGGCATATAATAACTGCATTGTAAATATTTTGGAAAGATTTGTGGAAAACCAACCAAAATATGCTAAGTCTCAGTCTAGCCGAATCAAATGGCATCGACTATTCAATAACAGTTTATGCATAAGAGATCATACATAATGACAACTTGTCCAACATAAGGTACAGACAAGAGTTTAAAAAACTTGCCTTTGCGTCTTTAAATCTTTACGTTTATTCTACTCGGTCTTTACAACTTCTACAAAGCATAAACACATCACATACCAATGAGAATTTATAGTTGATATACAATGTATAACCTATCTTCGTCTTCTTGTATAACTTGAACGAATGCTTAACCGAATTGTTAAGCTAATAACATTCGTTCAAGTTATTTAACGTTTATTACGGCTTATTAACATCCATATGTCATAAACCAACTCCTGTCGATCATCATTAAGCACAATGACGGACGAAACCCTAACCGATTCGTTATGTTAATAACATTCCCGTCGGATTCCCATTATCGGACTCTCTAAAGTTATTACATGAGTTTTAACTTCATTCGATGTCATTCATGCATCACGCACCTCTATTACATGTTATATAACCTTAAGGCACGCTCACAACTCGATTACGATTCATAGTTCACATTATCGGATTTCGAGTTTTAAATTTAAATACGTTTTTTCAACATTTAATTCATAAAACAAATCTTAAACATGTTGTTTAAGTGATTTCTCTTCATGAATATTAACCATTTAGTTGCCCCATAATTACAATGTAGAAAGCTATGTTAAGAAATCTTTACGTCAAAAATTTTTCCCTTAAGGGCGCTGTAGCCCCAGCCATAGGCTTAAAGTCAGCGCTGCGGTGATGGCTCGCAGAATTATTTTCCCTGTCCCGGCGCTGCAGCGCTAGAACACAAGGTATGGGCGGCGCTGCAGCGCCGGCCCCCAGCCTTTGATTTTTTTTTCTAAACTTGAATTTCTTGAGCTCGTAACACGATCGTTACAACTCGAAATTGACTCGTTCCAAAGCCAATAGTTCATAAATTATATTTTCTATCATTTCATCAAGTCAGAATTCATTTCTGAATCCGTCGGCGAGAATTTAGCCTATTAGTCCATTTTTGCGCGTTCGTTAAACGTTCATGAATGTTTGATGCTCAATTCCTCGTTTTAAGTTCGATTTCGTTCATTCTTACTTTCGAAAGTCTTATTTACCTAATTACACGTTATGTCATCAAAAATCATTATTTTCGAATCAAACAACGACTTTTGACTTCTATTCTGAGAAATTCACGATTTCGACGATTAACGTCTAATCGCGTAACTTTTGCCGAATTTTCGTTCTTCGATATTTTTACTTCGAACCAATAGGAATCAATCCATTGGTTGATTTTTAATGATTCTAACCATTGTAAACATCTATGTTTTTAATGGTTTTACATGCTTATTAACCAACTCTTATAACTTTGATAATTCTTCACTAAGTTCCTTAATTAATTTATATGATTTCATTATGCATGGCATATTAGTGTTCTTAATTCACCATTTAGCGAACCTTATAACTTCTTATGATTCATGCACCACCAATTCACTTCTCTATCAATTCTATTATTGAAAGACAATAGAATTATCTAAATTCTTTTATCATTATACCTTTTAGTGTTCTTGTAGATTGAATATGGAGGTTCAATGGTCTTCTTGCTCCTTTGTTTGCTTGGTTCTTAGCAAAGGCAATATGCTCGTTTCTCTTTTCTCTCTCTCAATATGCTCACAATTTTGATCAACTAACAAATGGCTAGCAAATCTCTTCTATTTATAAAAGTTGCAAGGCTTAGGGTAGTTTGGTCATTAGGACCAAACCTCCTTAAGCCTATGTCTTTCCATGTGAAGCCATGTGCTAGCATATGCACCCCACTTGCACACCTTGTCATCCCATATGCCACACATGTTCCCATGGGTCGCCCCATAGGTGTAACCCACCCGTTAACCCATCGGTTCGATCCACGGGTGCCAACCAAAGCATAAATATGTTAAACTAAACCATATGGTGCAAACCAAAGAGATAAGATAATCAATTCAAAAAACAAAGGGTTCCATTATAATCTTAGAGCTAATAATTAGTTCATAGCTCTTAAACTAAACATAAGTAGCAATATACAACATTTATAGATGACAAAACCAAAAGAAATTAGTAAGAGAAGAATAAACTCTGTCGAAGCTTTCTTCAATCTCCAAGTAATCCCATCAATTCATGTTCTGCCAAACCATGTTGATGAATGCTCTTGATGCTCCAAGGAATCCCAATCCTCTCCTTAATCTCTATTGTAATCAAAAGCTATGTACAAGCTAAAGAGAAGTTAAACTAAGCTAAGTTAAGGAGTTGAAAGGGTGAGAGAGTAGAGAGATGGAGCTATGCTAGATACATTGGATTTTAGAGAAAGAGGCTGATAATATGATATATATGCAATCCCTCTTTGCTCTAGGTCATTCCCACTTGGTTCTATCTAAAAACAGGAGGTGGCGCTGCGGCGCCAAGAATAAGCCTTAAAATGGCACTTGCAACGCTTGATCAAATCCTCGAGTCAATAAGTTGGCGCTGCGACGCCAGAAATATGAAGGAACGGGGCGCTGCGGCGCTGAGGATAGTTGAGCTGGCATAGAAACAGCGCTGTGGTGCCGGTTTTGTACTAAGAACCGGTGCTGCAGCTGTTGGGTTTGTACGAAATCGTGACGCAATCAAATTGCAAAAATTAGCGGAAGCATGATATATCAGAGTTTAAAAAAAATTTCTACAAAACCATTACCCGGATCATCCTTTATGCAAATTATTAATTTAAAACGATAAATAAGAAGTTATGGAATCATACCCTTGTAGAACGAAGCTTCCACAGGTACTAGTTCAACTCCTTGTGCTTCGTGATCTCCTTGAATTTTCGGGTTAGATTCCTTTCTTTGATCAACGTTAGCCACCCAAGTGTTTGGCCTCTAGAGGTGATCCACCAAGGAAGATGAATTATCAAAAAGGAGGGTGTTTTGCTTAACCTTACTTTTCTATCCTCTATAGAAAAGGAGTACTCTCCAACAATTGGAATTGCATCAATCTAATATCTATTATAAGACTTCTCTTATATAGACATTGGTCAACCCTTCTAATCCTATTAGACATGGGATTTCTTTTAATTAATTAAACTCCTTTAATTAATTTAGGCTTCCCATCACATGGGAATAATTAATTAAATTCATTTAATTAATTTGTCTCCTAATCTTATTAGGAATAAATGAGAGTACTAAATATTAAATTAATTACTAAACTGCCTTTAGAAATTAAAATAATAATAATTGTAATAATATTAATAAGACTCCTCTTATTAATTTATATTTAATATTTCTAAAATATTAAATAATAAACATTAAGCTATTTAATTTATTCTATCACCATAGATTAAATTAATTATACTTAATGCATTATTACGATTATGCCATTACCTTCTTAAATAATTATTCTTCCTTTTATGGTGTGACCCTTTAGGTTCTCCATATTAAACCGGTTGTGAATAAATCAATTAAAACAATTTTAATCTTATTTAAATAAATAAATTAAACTAATAATTTATTTAAATAAATAATATTTATTCTACAATAGGGATAAGCCTCCCTAGCGATCAACGACTTTTCAGATAATATAGATTTCAACATTAATAAAAAAGAACCTGTGAGTAAATAGTTACCGTACAATTCAATCCTTCCACCATACAATGTCCCAATTAAATATAAGACATGGATTTACTGTCAAGTCTTATTTTATTTAATTATATGTATTTCGATTAGAAAATGCACAACTCCAAATAATGCAAATTAGAAACTCCTTTCTAATTTCATTTCACCTTGGCCAAGGATTCCTGGGTTGTCATTTAACGAATCACATAGGACATATCTCCTCTTTTACTAGAGGTGGTAGATTCTTTATTGATCATTCATTATCTCCATATGTAACTCATTATACCCAAGCATACCCTATATATGCCTTAAAAGGTCTTAAGGAATAAGTCAAAGTATAATTTGTTACATACAAGATACTATGATGATCTCAAGTCCAAGGATTACTTATACTACTATCACATTAGGAATTCCTATTGACAGGCGAGTAAATCTCCATTAGGTATTCCATAGCGAATCACGTTCAGTGAACTTATTCTCCAATAAGCACCTACATACTTGCTTTAGTGTCTCCACACAAATGATCATGAGATCAATCATCCTCATCCAATGAGCAAGCAACATATGTACCAATCTATCCGGATTTACTAATCCCCTTTTTAGTAATCCCACGATTGGGAACTATTTAAGTTTTAAAACTTTCTAAGAATTTAGATCTCATTAGCATGATCATCATCATGATTCTAAAAGCATTGCTTAAAACTATGGGTTATTTACATATTATAAAAACAGCAACATGTAGATAATTAAATGCCTTTAATAAATGAATATTTTATTAATAAATAAATAAGATTGTTTACAAAGTACGTGCTTTATCATCATACATGATTGGCTTGTATGCACACTACTATCAGCAGCACCAGTGCTGCAAAAATGACCTTTTTGTCCTTGAAAGCTGGAAATGACCTATAAACTCCTACAAAACTTATATTAAACAAAATACTAACAAAATAATATAAAAGTAATATAAAATAATAAGAACCTGCAACTTCTTAAGTGTAAAAATATTCGATTCGCGGGTATAATTTTCACTCATCAAATACCCCCAACTTTAAGCCTTTGCTTGTCCTCAACCAAAAATATTATAACCACAATATCAAAAGTAAATATAACTGCGAATCACACTAAACTCTATATCCCATCACTACGGCCTCAAAGATAAGAATAACGATTTCAAAGCAAAAGCAACTCATAAATAAGTCTTCGATCAAACTTCTAGCTTAGACTGCTACTGATCCAAATCTATGTGTGTGTGACTACCAACTATTCTAACTATTTATCATTCATAAACGTAGACAATTGCAATAAGGAAAATGCTAACTCAATACGCTTAAGCTATATCAAGACTTCGGAACAAGACACAAATGCAAGAACAGACCACCCGGTATTAACATGAGAATGACAAGACTTGACTTGTGCAAAATTCGGCTACCTTAGGCTGAGTTACATATGTATCAAGTTTTCGATCAGTGACTCCCAAGCCAGATGGCTTTAGGGCACTAGGCGTAGAACATCCCTAAGAATATAATAACTCTAGTAACACTAGCCACGTAGCCAAACTTAAGCCAAACTAGAATTTGTTTCCATTATATTTTTAAGTAATGCAACCTCAAGCATGACCGTGCAATGTCTAATCACATTAGGCTATTCAAAGTTACCCGTGTAATGAACTTTTGATCAATGACTCCCAAGCCAGATGGCTTGAGGGCACTAGGTGTAGAACACCCCTAAGGATCTATTAACTCGAGTAACAAAAGCCACGTAATCAAACTTGGTCAACTAAGGCTATCAATTTATTCTTTTATTTTTATTTTAATTAATTTTTTATATGGTATTAGACCACGAATGTGTGACACCCCCAAATCTAGGTTTCCTAACCTCGAATTCGATGTTCACGATACTCAACAACAAACATACTTTCTAACTAATGCGAAAGAATAAACATACCTTGTTTATCATAATAGTAATAAAGTCTTACAATCATAGTCCCAAGGTTCTTTAATCCTAACTTAAAACGTACTCTTAATACTATAAAGAGTTTACATAACCAAATAGCATTAAAAATAAACTAGTACATACGCCTTCTCAAACATCTACGCTTGAACCTTCCCTTTTTCTTTGTCCCCTTTAGGACGTTTCTGCCTTAACTGAAATAAATGTCATGATATAGCATGGGTAAGCAACTAATTTACTTAGCAAGTTTATACACAAGGGAGATATATCATGATTAGAAACAAGTTTTGCTTTCAATATTCAACAACAGTATACAATTATGAAGGACCATGAATTAATAGTCAACAGTTGAATATTCGAATAATTGAATAACAGGTACTGAGTGGTTTGAAATAACCATGAACATTTGCCAAGGTTCTTAGCATTTAAATTGGACCTTTTAATAAGTTTTGGTAATCAAGGGGATCAGCCTTTCATACCCTGTGATTTATGCATAAACACTTAATAATCCGGCATTGATATCATGCTTTAATCAAATTCGTCCTTTTCTCAGCCAAGAGTTCTTACCATATCAATTTAATAAGAATAGCTTTTAAAACATATTTGATTTAACAATTTTAGACATGCTTGATCTAGCTGATACAATTAGCTTAGATCTATCTCATAAACAGTTCATGAATGAAAGAACTTTAATTTAATTCACAGTTCAATAATAATAGAATAGGAATTCAATTGCACAAAGTGCGAATCTCAATAATCAGTATAAATGTGAATAATCAACAATAATTATTCACTAACATACTTCAAAAATAATAACTCGAGTTTGAGTTAGGGAACTTGCCTCGTTTGTAGGCTACTGCTACATAATTAAATTCTATCCGCTAGGCAGTTTAATTATCTTCCTTTGAGCGACCTATAGTTAATCTTTCAATTAGCCATAGCATAACATTATATTTTGTAATAACATAGATATTACATATTACATTTAGTTCTTAGAAATATTATCATGCTTCGATAATATTACTATTAAATAACAACTATATTTAATTCACTTAATATTATTAATCTTGATAATATTTTAATTCACCTCTTAGTATTATTAGTCCACTAATAACACTTTTATTCGCTTACTAATATTATTAACATCTTACTAATATTTTAATACTTTACTAATATTATTAATTCTCTTAATAATATTTTAATCATGCATTAATATTATTACTTTAATAATACCTTACTTATTCTTTAGTATTATTAATCAATTAATAATACTTTATTCATTTACTAATATTATTAACCTTTTAATAATATTTTATTTATTTACTAATATTATTAATTATTTAATAATATTTTTTTTCTTTACTAATGTTATTACATTTTTAATAACATTTTATTTAATTTCGAATATTATTATTTACTTAATAATATTTTAATCATCAAATAATACTTTAATCTCATATTATTAATTTTTAATAATATTTTAATCTAATATTATTAATAATATTTTAATCTAATATTATTAGCTATTTAATAATATTTTAATCATTTATGCTTAAATCAAATATTATTAACCATTCAATAATATTTCAATAAATTTTTAAATCTTAATATTTTTACTTATTTAAAAATATCAAGATTCTTGTATTACAAATATCATAGTAACATTTTAATAAGTTATTAGGCAAATAAACAATTTATTTTAATTGTTTTACCCTTTATTAAATAACTTATTTAATACCCATAATGGTCATAAATAATACTTTTTATTATAAATTACCAAAAATACCCTCAAATAGTCAGAATATTATATATTAAGAGTATTCAAGCATTAAAATCATATTTTTTTATAACATCATTTAACTATTTATTTCCTTTTATTCATAACATCATCATTTTAAAGAAAAATACCAAACTGATTCCAAAAATTCTTCTTTTCTGGATTTGGACAGAGTATGACCCAATAATAATTCCCAAATGTTTTTGGAATTTTAGAAAGTGATTTACTATATTTAAAGTACTCAAAACCTCCGAATCTTGTTACATTTTTCATAAATCAAAATTTGCTTAGAAAATTCTGAAACTTTCTGGGTACACTTTCATAACATATATACACATACTATATAAATTTTAGATTTTTCCAAGGTATACATAGTGAGGAATCCGGTTAAGAATATTTAGGAGTCCTTCACGGTAAAAGCCATTACACACAAACTACACATCGAAACGTGTTCGTTCTTTTTCCTACATGTAGATAACTTCTTAAGGTACCTTCGTGATTTTTCCCAAATTTTTAAAAGATTCAGAACTGGCTGAAATAGCCTTAGGAAAAATGCGTCAGTAGGCTTTTAGGATTTTTAAAGCTTTAAGTTCTATACCTGGACTGTTTTGGGAAAACAGCCCCCAAGGCTTCAAAAATTATTGGATTTGTGTTCTACCACAAAGGTTTACTAGCTACCTCATGTATCTAGCACCTCTCTTCAACGGATCACAAATCCAAATTGTAAAACTTGGGTTACACATGATTTAGTGGAAGAAAAACTAGGGTTTCACCCCAAGGAGAACATATGCTTATTTTCTTCCTCTAAACCTTTGATCTAACACTCAAGATACTTAGTTTCATACATGATAATATGTAAAACTAGGGTATCTTGGGTATTAGTTCATAACCCCATCAAATCTTGCTATAACACCAAATAGAAGAAGAAGATGAAGATTTAGGTTATACCTTGTTGTAGTAGCAACCTTGATCTACCAAAGTAAGATATGAAATTAAGGTGCATTAATCAAGCTAGCACACTCCTCTCTTTCTCTTCAAAAATTCGAACCCCTCTCTCTCTTTTCTCTCTTTGTATTTTGCTAGCTTGGGAGAAAAATAGAAGAAGAAGAATAGGAGAAATGAAATGAATAGAAAATAAAATGTGGTGATTTAAAAATGTATCTTACAATATAGTTAGATACAACTAGGATCATAACTAATATCCCCCATATCTTTGTTGTCCTTTGGATAAAAGGCTTTGCCTTATCTCTTCCAATTAAGCCTAATCATGTCATTAAAGGTGCTAAGTAGATTTTCTACCAATGGAAAATGGACACACTTGTACTTGATGTAAGAGTTACTAATTAAGGAACTTGATTAGCATAATTTTGTTGCCTTAAAAGGTCTAAAAGGGGCGGTCACTCTTGCCCATTATCCCTTCCATTTTGCTTTTATTTTAATGCACAAATTTGATTAATCAAAAGTCTAAAATACCCTTAAACAAGTGGGCTAAGTATTGGTTTGCATTTTATTTCTTTTGGGCTTCTCATTTAATTTTTTTGGGCTATGTAATAAACATAGTTTAACAATTTTAATATATATTACCCTAATTGTTTATTTAGGGTTTCTATTTCCAATCTTATGGAATTTAATTACTTACACATATCTCTTTAACTTGTAACCTAATTAGGTTTACTATAATTAGGTTTAAAATTATTAATCACTTGCAATAATAAAATTATCCACTTAAGTTAGTATAAATATTAAATACTAACCATTCATTATTACCATAACCCTTAGGTTATTTAATTATCTCACCTAATGTATAATTAGGTTATGAAGCTTTCCTTTTTAATGAAATCTATAAATATATATATCCATAACTATAGTATATATATTTATTTAGTCATACACCATTTCACATATGTTATCACATATGTTATCACTATATAGCACAAAGTATAAATATCAATAATGTATATACATATAAAGTGACTTGAAATTCCTGGTTATTACAGAATGTACCCGAACTTGCATAAGAATCTAAATCTTTATATCATCGACTCACTTAAGTTCGTAAGAGCTAACGAAAAAAATTTCGATAAAAATTACCAATAAAGTCTATAAGAAGCATAACTAGCTATAATAGTTGGCACGTGATCGATAGCTAGACATGATCAACAGCAGTCTTAAATAAAAATTAATCTAAGAATCTCATTCATACTTGCTTGATCATTTTGACAAAGCCATAACACGCATATCATTGGCCACAATAAAAAATTTAACTATAAATAACCCATTAATCATATAAACAGTTCAAGATAGGGTTAAAAGCCATAGCATGGCTCAACTAGGTAGGCCTAAATAAATATATAAACCCTTGCAAAATAACAGCTCAAAACAGGGTCTAATACTAACATGGCACAAAAAGATAGAAAAAACAGCCATTCATACTAATAAAACTGTAACATGGATAGAAATAAGCAATAAACATTCATGAATGATCCATGCATCCAAAAACATCGAAAATTGATATTCCATGACTGCAAGTTATACATACTTGCAGCCTAAAATACTACAAAACAGTAAACATAGAGTACTAATGGCATCGTAATACAAGATAACTATAATAAGCAAACACAGGTAGAAGGAAGATAGCCCTCGCCACGTGGACTCGACTCTGCACTGTCCCACACACTGTATCGTGAAATGGTGGCGTGGTCAATGACTGCCATTGGTAGCTGCATGACCTCATCCTTACGTCACTGCACCTTTGCCCGCTTGCACAATCTGGTAATAAGTGATGGATGTGGAAGTTCCCCAGATGTGGTGCCTTTGATTGCCTTCAGAATGGACTCTTGGATGCAGGTGCCGATATCGATGTCAAGTCCGGTGACAATAGCAAATAGGAGGACTGTTCGCTCCTTGGTGACATCTGTGTGGTGGCGTGGAGGCATGATACTGGCACAGATAAAATTGTATCATGCCTTTCCACAGCAGCTGAGCGCGCTCTGAGGGAAATTAGTCTTCTCCCCAGTGGACTGTGTGTCCTCCATGTAGTGCCAGGCTTGCAAAGCCGCCTAATGATGTCATCCAAATTATATGCGTTAATCCCATCCTTCAGATAGTGGTTTCGATCCCTGTTCTCCAAGTAGCGGTTAGGCATGTCAAAAACGGTATTAAGGGTCACTCTGTCATAAGCCACTGCCTGGCCTCTAACATGAACTACTGCTGGGCCCTTAGCACTGGCGTTGGTATAGAACTCGCGGACTATATTGAAGTTTACTGCCCCTGGCTGCTCGGTGAAATGCAACCATTTCCGCTCGAGTATCATAGTCATCAGTTGCACACCTTTCTTATTGTTCTACCTCAAGCCCCGCTCAAGCACTAATCTCTTCTTGGCGAATGTTTGGTCGTAATGTGCCGCCGCCTCTTCACTGACGAACTTGGCTTGGTCCCATTGTTGTGCCGACGACGAAGATCTGCCAATATTAAGTCTCTGTCTCTTAGGAGGCATTTTTAGAATTCAAGTAGTACTATCACAGGTCACTTGAACCAAAGCTATGCCAATTTACTGCTTGACTCGAAGCTAAAGCGAATGCAAAAGTTCATTCCGATGTCAGAACAGTGCCTTATGCCAATTAGCTAATCCAATGCAAAAGTCTGCCCCTATATTAGTTAAGACGAGTGTTAATTGCAAACCCCAGCAAAAACCAAACCAATTATGTCAATGAATTGCTAATCCAGTGCAAAAGTGAACCCCTAACAATAGATAAGCAAATCCCAACAATTTCCAATTCAAACAGAGACGAAACGACCCCAAATCTTCACCTTGACAATTCGTCGAACAGGTTGCATATGTCGCCCTAACCCTAGTCTGAAAGTCCTTCACTTATTTGTTGTAATAACCAAGGATTTCTGTGTGCATTGTAAATAAATATATTAAATAATCTGTAATATATTATGGAGGATTAAGTGATTATGTGAATAATATGCTATAGTATTTTAAGGAAGTCTCACTAATAAGTTAAATAAGTTAGTGAACTAACCTAAGTATTTTAATAATCCAAAAAATGAAATTTAGGTGTTAAACCCTAATTACATACTCAATAAACTTGGATACGACAAGTCTAATTGGGTTATGTAACTGACTTAATATTATTAATGAATAATAATATGAAAATATCAATAATAATGAGTGTTAGTACAAGAGATAATAATTAAAGAAGAGTAAGTAAATTAAACAAGCCTAATTATTTATTTAAGTATGGGACTTGTATATAAATTAATTTAAGGGCAATTAAATTATTAAATTGGCTCAATATATCATTTATAAGATAATTTAATAGTGGCCCAATTTAATTAATTAGAAAAACCCAAGTTTATGTTTATTAGTAAGCTAAAATAATAAAAGTGCAAGCCCAATTTGCATTTAATAAAAGCCCAAATTTTAGCCCATATGTGTTGGGCATTTTAGTTATTAATGACGTAGATAATAAGACAAATATAGAAGAGAAAGAAGGCCAAAGTGGCCGGGTAGATAAGAGAGGAACAAGGGGAGAATAATGTAATGATAATGATAACTTTATTAGGTAAGCTCACTTTTGAGGTGTTGCTTTAATAGTGGACTAACACATTTAATGTTGCTTGCAATTAACCTATTCCATAATGAGAGAGAGAGAGAGAGAGAGAGAGAGAGAAAAGCAAGATATGGAATGATATGTATCTAATTATTTTGATTTTTCTAGCAAACTTGGTTAATTTATTTTTGTGTTCCTTTTATTTTCTAAAGAAAGATATAGAGAGAGAAAAAAAAAGAAAAAGAAAAGAGGAAGAGGTATTCAGTGGAAGAAGAAGAAGAAGAAGAAGTGGAGAGGGAGCTTGAATCCATATGCATCCAAGGTTCATCACATATTACGGGTGGAGAAGAAAGGAAGCTAGAAAAACAAGGTATTAACTATTTTCTAAGCTTTCCTTCTTTTTTTTTATGGATTTGATAGAGAAAAGGGTTCATGATTTGAAAGTATAGAACCCTTTAAGTTATTTATTTTCCATAGTTTTATCTATGGATCTAACTTGTACAAGTATTAGAAAGTGGATCAAAAGGAGAGAATGAAACTAGGTTTCTAGAAATCTAAAAAATCCTAGCTTTCTCTCCCTTTGAATAAATGGTATGTTAAATCTACACCTTCTTTTCATTATCCGTCGAAGAGAAAAGCTAGATATATGTGTTGACTATTTAACTCAAGTGGTAGAACAGGAAAATCACGTGTTTAGCAGTCGTGGTATGCGTTTTGGTCAAAACAAAAGCTCTCTGATTAGTCTGCCACGAGGGCAGTTTCGTCAACTTTATTTGCTTTAAAAATTCGAGAAAACTTTGGAAAGGTAATATAAGAGGTTAGGTAGCTCCTGTAAAAGTTTGAGAGGTTTTTGCAATACGGTTTAAGAGTTATGCATTTTACGGCCGAGGACTACTTTTAAACCTCCAACCAAATAACTCTCTGTGTATTGATCCAAAAATTATGAAATATATACTGGATGTACATATATATAACAGGAGCCTACTCTGAAAATTTTAGAATATTTGGAGTTAATTTCGATTTATGAAAAATCTGGCAATATTTGGCCATTATGGACTATTTAAATATAGTAAATGAATTTTAAAAATTCCCAGAAAAATATATTTTTATGAAGGGATTATATGTAGCTACTGTCCAGAAAAGAAATAGTTTTGGAGTTGTTTTTCTATTGTTCATATAAATGATGTTATATGATTAAATAAATTTAATTAAATATATGATGTCAAATATGTAAAAAATTTGGTTTCATGACTTGAGGTCCTTAAGCATGGTTGATGCAGATTTGTGGTGAGGATTTCGGTCAGTGGTGAAGAGTGGTTATGTGTATGGTGTTTTAGAAGATTTAAATAAATTAATTAGTGAAAGAAAAAGTAATTAAATAAATTGTTTATTAATTGATTAAATGATTTAAAGTATTTTTGCATGACTAATAATATTGGATTAAAATATTATTAGTAATATTAGACCTAAATGTTATTAAAAGTTAATAACATTAGTTTAAAATATTATTATTTAATTAATAATATTAAACGGGAGATTAAAATTGAGAAATTACTTTATTTTAATTATAAGTCGTTGAAATTGGTATGCAATAGATTATATTATGATGGTAGTAGATTGAAATGAGAAGTCAGGGTACTGAAATGGATTCACGGTTGCTGAAATGATTTCGGTTTACTGAGTTTGATTTTGGTCTGCTAAAATTATGATTTCAGGATGCTGAAATATATTTTGGTTTACTGAAATGATATTTCAGTTTACTGACATGTTATCAAGTTTACTAAGATAACATATAAAGGAAAAACTTATAATTATAAGTTATGACATGATTAAAAGATTATCAAAGTATAACAGTAACACTAAGACTTTAGTGTAATGTCTAATACGTAACTATATGTTTAAATGTTAGACACTTTAATATAAAATGATAAGATTATAAGTGAGTTATGCTATGACTAATCGAAAGATCAATTCTAGGTCTTTTCTCTAAAGAAGTTAAAGTAAATTGCATAGCAGTAGACTACGATTGAGGCAAGTTCTCTAACTCAAACTTGAGTTATATTTTCAAAGCATGTTAGTGAATAGTTATTGATGATTATTCACATCGATATTAATTGTTGATATTCGCACTTTGTGCAATTGAATTCCTGTTCAATTATTATTGAATTGTGAATTAGTTAAAGTTCTTTTATTCATGAACTATTTATGATATAGATCTATGCTAGTTGTATCAGCTAGATCAAGCATATTTAAATTTGTTAAATCAAATATATTTTTAAAGCGGTGCCTAACCAATTAAAACGGTAAGGACTCTTGACTGAGAAAAAGAACAGTGTTACTAAAGCATTATTGGAAAACAATTGTTGCCAGTATATTGAGTGATTATGCATATTCACCAGGGTAGGAAAGGCTGATCCCCTTGACTACCAAACTTTACTAAAAGGACCAGTTTAAATACTGACAACCTTAGTATATGTTCACGGTTATTTAAAACCGCTCAACATCTGTTATTCATTTATTCGAATATACAGTTATAAAGATGTAATTCATGTTCTTTCGCAATCGATTTATCTTGTTGAACATTGAAAGCTAAATACTTTTCTAATCATGATATATCTCTTTCATAATTAAACTTGCTAAGCAAATTAGTTGCTTATTCTTGCTATATCATGACAATTATTTCAGCTAAGCCCGAGAGTTCGAGTAAGAAGGACAAGGGCAAGGGAAAGGTCCAAGAATAGTTAACATAAATGCTTATGTATCATGAGATATTATGCTTGATGTATTTGTAAACCTTTTATGTTACTATATGTAACTTATATAAGTTATGTTTAAGTTAAGGTAATAGACCTTGGGATATGTTTGTAAGACTTTAATGTAATGAACAATATATATTTATTACTCCGCAATAGTTTATAGAATGCATATGATGATGATGTACCGTGGGCACTGAATCCGAGGTTAGAGAACCCGGATTTGGGGGCATCATAGGTTGGTATCAAAGCTGTAGGTTATAAATATTAGGATGCGAAACCTAGGTTATAACCTTAGAAGAAAACTTGTATAGAGTATGCTAAGAGGTGGATTGTGGAGATTCATCTAGTATAGATTGTACATAATAAAATATTGTTTCATTTTATCAATGAATATATTTTATTGTGATATTGATGTTGTGTTTGTTTGGTTATAGGATGCCTGAGGAAGGGCAAGACAGCCATACAGTCGAACAGGAGCCGATAGATCCGATAGAGGATCAAGAGGATAATGATGGGAATGACGAGAATATGATGGAGGACCTGTTCGAAGAGAACATGGCGCTGGAGAATAGAGTGACACAGTTAGAGCAGGAGAATGTTACTCATTAATTTACTAAAACTCAGTACAAGGAATTGGCATATCAAGCTCAGACCGAGCTTGCTGAGATGAAGATACAGTTGCAGGTGCAGACCACCTTGGCTACACAGATGGTTGCCATGAATGCTAAGCTAAGAGAGAGACTAGAACAAGAGGAGATAAAGCTGGGGGTGTTAAGAGTTGAGCATGAGGCCATTCTATTTGAGTTCAATCTAGAAATTGCCGATAAGATTACGATTGAGCAAGCGTGGATTAGAGCATCCAAAATGGTAGACCAGCTTGAGGAGAAGCTGGAGGCTAGTGAGGTTCGAGTGGATACTTTGGGACGATCCCTGGATGCCGCTTACATGGGTTAGCGGGCAGGAGTGAGGAGATCCTTAGAGATAGGCGAGTCGAGTCGATCGGTTAGACGTCGACTTATGGATGGACTCATTCCACCAAAGCAAGAGCATACAGGCACGCCCCTGTTGGTCGTTTTACCGATCATTATATTCGTGCAAGTATACACGGTCAACAAGTAATAAAGTGTTAGTACAGATATCGTTCCCACGAGGAATTAACAGATAAAAGGTCTCCAAACCACTAGCCTATAATCATCTCAGTCTTATTTAAATGGATGGTAAAGAGAATGAAATAAAACTAAGTTGAACTAGGCAAGAATTAAAACATGTAATAACTAATCCTAGGGTAATTTTAGATAATGAAGACATAGGATTACAAATTCCCCCAACACTTCGTTCAAATCTCTTAACTCTCTCACTTAGAATAATAAGCACCTAGAATTGACAACCGAGAAATCACGATTACATAATAGCCTTTTTCGATGGACAACTATGAATCTTCCTAATGCGGCGTGTAGGTATATGTCTATCCTACACACTATCAAGCAACTAATATCCAAAATAATTAACAAGACACATGTCACAGGAAATCTCGTTAACTACTCCATCAATTACCAACTTTCGCATAGGAAGTCATTAAGATTAGATTCTCAAATGGTTACATACGGCATTTAGGTATATTTCTATCCTAAACACTAACAAATTATCAACTCTTTAGGACAATGAATGAGACACACGTCACATAATCTCATAGATTACCCGCAAGAATCTCTAACTTTCGCATGATATCATAACTAGGTCTAAACCTAAAATCTATTTGTCAATTTTATATAGGTTCACAATAAATCAATCTAAACGCACAAGTTATGATAACCAAGTCGCAATAATAGCAAAGAGAGAGAGAGAGAGAGCAATCAATACAACTATGTGTTGGGTTCCATTGAAATCCCAAAATATAAACTAAGTCATAAATACTTGAATATATTATCCACAAGGTTTATAAACATCATCCAAATATACAACAATACAAGGAGAATTAAGAGATGGAAATTGCAAATCTTGAGTCTTTCTCCAAGTGTGGATCTTTGTTGTTTATCCCTTGCTTCAATCTTCAAGTCCAAAAGAAACCCTAGAATCTAACTAAACTAATTTAACCTAATCTACTCTCTAATCTACTCCTAATCTAGATTAAATAAGAAATAAAAAGAGAAGGAAAATGGAAAACTAGGGCATGAACTCCCTAGTGGAGATGCCGAGCAAATGAGGGCAAAAGCCCTAATATAAGCCTTCTCCTGATATGCTAAGTCAAAAGTCAAACTTGGTCAAGCTGGGAGTCGGCGCGGCCGTGCTGCATTCGGCTTTGGTCTTGGCTTGGCCGCGCGAGCATAAAAACTGGGACTCTGGTCTGGGTGTTGGCGCGGGCGCTGCGGGCACACGGGCTGGCTGCCTTAACACGGCGCGGCCGCGCGTGCCATGAAATTATGCTGGTGCATTTTTTTGTTGCTGCACTTGGCTTCCGCTCCGCTTCCTTGCACTTCTACACTTTTAGCCTCGCAACATTTTCATCTATCATGCTATCATGCCTTTAACGCTCAATTTGGTCTCGGAGAGTTCCTAAACATAAACGGTGCAAACAAAGGAAAAATATATTAAGCGCACAGGATTACTTGAGTTTAAGCAACAGAATGAGCCGGTTATTATCTGAATAAGTGGTCATAAAACCGCTTATCAAATACCCCCAAACTTAAATGTTGCTTGCCCTCAAGCAACCAAAACAAAACTAAACAACATATACAATGCAGTATCTACAATGTATGCAACCTACGCTATCATGAATGCGAATCCAAGCTTCAGTTAGTATCGAACTTTCTAAGCAATGCCTCAGAAAACCACAAGATAGTCAAACAGAAAAGCTACCCAAGACAAGATTATAACGCATATTCTTGCAAATCCAAAACTGTCAGAACTGATGTATTGTGCGTTGTGTGCCTAGCAACCATTCGATATGCATTCAGACAAATAATTCACATACTATGCTTCTTAGGGAAAAAATAAGCTTTAACTTAAGAAAAATAATAAATCATATAAGTTCTAACTAAGACCATGCATTACTAGAGTTAAGAGTCAACAGGGGGTTTTCATTAAGCTTTTATTACTCACGAGGGCGTATTCGCACTTTCCCGTGTACACAATCGACTGTGCCATGCCTAGTCCTCTTAGGCTTTTCAATGATATTCATGTAAGCGAGCTTTCGACCAACGACTCCCAAACCAGAAGGCCTTAGGGCGGTGGGAGTAGAGACACCCCGAGGACTTACTTACTTGAATATCAAAGGCCATAGAACTCGACGTAGCCGAAGTGTTTATTCTATTTTTTTCCTTTTTTAATGCATTTTCTTTTGTTTTCTTTTTCTTTTTATTTTCCTGCAAGGGAGTGCGTTTTACGCTCCATCTCCCCGCATAAATCATGCATGTCCCCTGTTTCCCCCAAACTTAAGCTTTTAACAATCTAGTTATTATTATATATGAACTGAAACTCTTTTATTAAAACATAGTTTTTCCACCAGAAGACAAGTATGTAAACATTTAAACTTAGCATATCATGGTGTTTACTCTATCGTGCTCACTGGCTACACAGTATCTGACAGGTAAGGATTTACATATATGACAATGAAATCAAGCTTAAGTCTCCAATCAGTTCAACAATCAAGTGATTTCGGTTTCTTCATAGGCCACATACATAACTCACCAACTGAAACTGGATTCACGCAAAATGTCCTAACACATAATGCAAAACAGAATGCAAAAATTTTAAAATTTTGACAAATTTTAACACTACATGCACTAAATGAACTGACACAACATGAAATGAACTAACTACATGCAAAAACAAAACCAATACCCCCAAACTTAAAATGTTCAATGTCCTCATTGAAGGTAAAGGTAAAAAGAAAGGAACTCCCCTATTCGGCTTTGTCATCGTCTCTCCATCCTATCAATATGCTCATGAACAGTGTGGGAGGACTCAGATTGCATCATAGTCGATGCCATCTCCCCAGTGCTCAAAATTGCTTCCCATGGATGTAGACTCCCTCCTACTACTCTTGGATGCCATATGAAATGTGAATAGATTATGCAATCCAATACTGAACTCAACTAACCCAATCGATTCAGAAATCTTGCTATGCTATCGAACTCCCACACACTGTCTCAATTGATCAGGTTGAGAAGATGGGAGTGATGAGTGGGTTGGTTGATTGTGATTAGGAGATAGAAGGTTATGTTTTCAATTGAAATTAGGGCTTGGGATGGGGGAGATTTGTGGCAAGCTCGTCTGATAATGCAATGGAAGTATGGGCTAAAAATTATTTAAGCCAGGCATAGTCAGTGTGTGGCGCGGTCGCGCGCCCCAACAAGCTTAATCAGGCGCTGCCGCGCGGCTTGCCAGATTTGGTTTTCTGCAGCATTTGGCATGGGCTGATGATGGCCCCTTGAGCTTTGCTTCTTGCGGCTTGGATTGACCCTGAGAAAGACATATAACCTTTATTAAGCCCTCATACACTATCAAAAGTATATTAACTATTTACATCAAGAGAATTAAACAAGGAAAGATATATGCATTTAAATTCCCAAAAATTCTCTAAGTGCGTATAAGCAATGCAAGTGCATCAAAAATATGCTATAAGCTTTTTAATCCCAAAAATTATACGCATTCATGCCTAAAACAAAAAATGTAGGCAATGAATTCCTAATTGCTAAAGTATGCAAAAACTTTAAACTAAATATTAACTAATAAGAATTAAACGAGGGGGAGGGAAATGTGATAGAAAGCATGTGAATGGAGAATTAAGCATAGAGATAGAAAGAGGGATGATGGGAAGTAGGTAATGGAGAATTAAACAAAGAGAGAGAAATGATGGGGTGCCTCCCATCTAGCGCTTGATTTATAGTCCTCTAGCTGGACTGTGTCTGACCATTGCTATCCGACTCCCTGATGATACTGGAGAACCCCTCCATCCATCAGAATAGCTGTGTAACTTTGGCGACTCCCCAGTAGGAGCGGATGCAGATTTAAACTACCTAGCATTGGATAAGTAAAAGAATTCCTCATCCTGAAGGCTGGGGAGCTAGGCAAGGGTTCCGTTGTGTAGGTGAAATGATCGGGGCATGGGGGTATAGACCACACAACGGACTCTTCTTCTATTCTCTTCTCTTCTGACCACCATGGTGTCGAGACTGCGGAATCTCTCGTGTCATCGAGATCCGTCTCTATAATGTGGCTACCAAGGGGGCAAGGATGTGCAAACTTGACTGGAGTCTCAAACATCGGTGGAGAAGGCTCTTGGGGGATTATCACTATTGGTTTATACTGTTCCACATCCCCTATTATCTCCTCTTGTTCCATTGCCATCGGCTCGTCCAGTTGTAATTGCACTTAAGATTCTCTATCAGTTTCTGCACCCATGTCATCGCTACCACGTAGTCTGGGGATCATAACTTACGGCTTCAGTCATTGGAGGTACAGGATCATGCATTGTTGTCTCTTGTTCAAATACCTCGTCTTTCCTTAAAGCCGTGCTAATCTTCTCTACCCAAATATGAAGATCCTTAATCTATTGCTCTTGCTCAATCAAGGTCTCCTCTGTCGATGCTATGGAATTCCCCCATATAATTTTCAATCCTTCCTTTTCTGTTTCAGCCTCGGGCTCCATGTACTGATGCTCATTGGTAGGAGTGTTGTGGATTAGGGCCATCTAATTTTGGAAGTTCTGGCTTGATTGCTCTTGGCTCCTAAGCCTCTCCTCTTGGCTTTCTAAGCTCCTATACATGAATTCCATTGGTGATTGTTCTCCTTGTAAACATGGGGATTGATATGGGGGTTCTGGTGCATATGTTGTACTTGGCTCATATTGTTCTTGATAGCTCACAGTATGGTTTTGCATCCCTTGTTCATCCTCTATCATCAAGGCCTTGCTAATCTGCTCTGCCCAGTTCTTAATACTCTAGAATGACTTCTGTTGCTCATTCAAGATGTCCTTTAGTGATTCTATTCCACTTCCTTCCTCCAAGATTGCGTTTTCTGTATCACCCTTAAAATTGTGTTGAGGCTCGTAAACTGGAGTCTGGAAGGTGCATTCTGAGGCGTATGCGGGATTTGGATCCCAGTGTTGGTCTTGATAGTAGTTTACTGAAGGGTCTGGGTGATACCCCCAATCTTGCTGATAGTCGGGATAGGGTTCACTGTAGGAGTACTCACCCCCATACTGCTCCTGTCCATAACTGATAGGTTCCTGATGGCTCATGTAGCTTCCAGCACCATACTCATGAGAAATAACTGGCTCTCGACTCTGTTGGGCTGTAACAGTATCCAGCTTCCTCGAGAGCTCCTCTAGCTGTGCTGAAAGTGTTGCGATCGGGTTGACGCCATCATTTCCCATTTCCCTTGATTGCTCTTGCCTTGTACCATTCCATGGATAGAAATTTAAGTCCATTGTACCTGAGAAGAGGATAAATGAAGAGAATTAAACAAAATAAAAAAAATGTTTAAATTAAGACTAATTTGATTGAAACTAATGTTGGCAAACAGTTATCAAATAATTCCCCGGCAACGGCGCCAAAAACTTGTTGGTCATTTTACCGATCAATATATTCGTGCAAGTATACACGGTCAACAAGTAATAAAGTGTAAGTACAGATATCGTTCCCACGAGAAATTAACAGATAAAAGGTCGCCAAACCACTAGCCATAATCATCTCAGTCTTATTTAAACGGATGGTAAAGAGAATGAATTAAAACTAAGTTGAACTAGGCAAGAATTAAAACATGCAATAACTAATCCTAGGGTAATTTCAGATAATGAAGACATGGGATTACAAATTCCCCCAACACTTCGTTCGAATATCTTAACTCTCTCACTTAGAATAATAAGCACCTAGAATTGACAACCGAGAAATCACGATTACATAATAGCCTCTTTCGATGGACAACTATGAATCTTCCTAATGCGGCGTGTAGGTATATGTCTATCCTACACACTATTAAGCAACTAATATCCAGAACAATTAATAAGACACATGTAACGGGAAATCTCGTTAACTACTCCACCAATTACCAACTTTCGCATAGGAAGTCATTAAGATTAGATTCTCAAATGGTTACATACGGCATTTAGGTATATTTCTATCCTAAACACTAACAAATTATCAACTCTTTAGGACAATGAATGAGACACACGTCACATAATCTCATAGATTACCCGCAAGAATCTCTAACTTTCGCATGATATCATAACTAGGTCTAAACCTAAAATTCATTTGTCAATTTCATATAGGTTCACAATAAATCAATCTAAACGCATAAGTTATGATAACCAATTCGCAATAATAGCAAAGAGAGAAAGAGCAATCAATACAACTATGTGTTGGGTTCCATTGAAATCCCAAAATATAAACTAAGTCATAAATACTTGAATATATTATCCACAAGGTTTATAAACATCATCCAAATATACATGAATACAAGGAGAATTAAGAGATGGAAATTGCAAATCTTGAGTCTTTCTCCAAGTGTGGATCTTTGTTGTTTATCCCTTGCTTCAATCTTCAAGTCCAAAAGAAACCCTAGAATCTAACTAAACTAATTTAACCTAATCTACTCTCTAATCTACTCCTAATCTAGATTAAATAGAAAATGAAAAGAGAAGGAAAATGGAAAACTAGGGCATGAACTCCCTAGTGGAGATGCCGAGCAAATGAGGGCAAAAGCCCTAATATAAGCCTTCTCCTGATATGCTAAGTCAAAAGTCAAACTTGGTCAAGCTGGGAGTCGGCGCGGCCGTGCTGTATTCGGCTTTGGTCTTGGCTTGGCCGCGCGAGCATAAAAACTGGGACTCTAGGTCTGGGGGTTGGCGCAGGCGCGCGGGCTGGCTGCCTTAACACGGCGCGGCCGAGCGTGCCATGAAATTCTGCTAGTGCATTTCTTTATTGCTGCACTTGGCTTCCGCTCCGCTTCCTTGCACTTCTGCACTTTTAGCCTCGCAACATCTTCATCTATCATGCTATCATGCCTTTAACGCTCAATTTGCTCTCGAAGAGTTCCTAAACATAAACGGTGCAAACAAAGGAAAAACATATTAAACGCATAGGATTACTTGAGTTTAAGCAACAAAATGAGTTGGTTATTATCTGAATAAGTGGTCATAAAACAGCTTATCAGCCCCCTCCTGACGCGCAGTGATAGTTTAGTAGTTTTCTATTGTATATAGATGTAGTAGAACCCCTTTTATTTATTAGGGTTTTATGCTTGATGTAAACCTCAGACTGTGTGAGGTAGTATGTTTGTTTGTTGTATCCCCATTTATGTGTATAGGGGAGTATGCCTTTTGATAGATCCCATCATTAGATGTTTAGGATGGGATAGTTAGCATTTATAGAAATATTCCAAGCATGTAACTGTGAGACACTAAGAATTGGGATATGAATATAAATGCGGTATTATGACTAAATGTTAGATTAAGTAGATAAATTTTGAGAATGAAGATAGTAAGTTATCTCTGTGATAATTGAAAGTTTTATTTCAGCAAGCTGAAAAGGGTATTTTAGCAAGCTGAAAAGGGTATTTCAGCAAGCTGAAAAGGGTATTTCAGCAAGTTGAATATGATGATAAAGTGATTATTAAAGTTTAAATTACATGTTATATTTTAAATACTTATAACATATAATGAAACTCGAAGTGATAATGTAAGATTTTGTTAAAACCAGATAATGCCGCCAAGACGCCAGAATCGTAACTAGAGGGAGGAGCGATCTGTAAATAATGAAAAAGATCAAGTTGACCCAATGTAGAACTTTGCAAATATAATAGCTCGAGCTATACGAACTCGTACACCTGCAACGAGGAATCAAGCTAATAATAGATTGGCAAATTTTAAAGATTTTAAGGCTGTAGGACCGCCAGAATTCAGCGGAACCACGGACCCCATAGCAGCTCAAACATGGGTGAAAGAGATGGAAAAGGCCTTTATCATTGCTAGGGTAGCCGAAGAGCAAAAGACTGCTTTTGCTACCTATTTGATGAAAGGTGAGGCTAATTACTGGTGGGAGACGAACCAAGCTAGAGCCGGAACGGAAGTAGTTGCATGGACAAGATTTAAAGAGTTGTTCTTAGAAAGCTATTTCTCAGAAGCCATGCAAGCTAGAATGGAAGTGTAGTTTCTTGAATTGAAGCAAGAAAATATGACAGTTGCCGAATATGCAGCAAAATTCAATGAGCTAGCCAGATTTGCACCTCATCAGGTGGATACAGAACTACGAAAAGTGCGTAGGTTTGAAAATGGGCTGAAGCCGTGGATACACAGTAAAGTTGCATTGCTACAAATTGCTACGTTTTCAGTACTATTAGAAAAAGCCATCATTGCCGAAGGTAGTAGTGAGGCAGTTTCTAGATTTAATCGAGAGAAGAATAAGAAGAAGATTGAAGGTGGACATCAGGGTGCCAGCAGTGGTGGCAGTAACAGTAAGAAATGCAAGTGGAACAGTGGCAACGAATTGGGAACTCAACAAGGGAGTACACCACAGAAGAAGCCAACATGTGTAAAGTGCGAAAAGAATCACTCTAGGGAGTGTATGAAGGGAAATAATGTTTATTATAATTGCGACCAAGAAGGACATATCTCACCGAATTGTCCTAAACCAAAGAAGGGAGGTTACTTTTCTTGTGGGGGAATGGGGCATCGATTTAAAGATTGTCCATTCAAGAAGAATACTGATGGAGGAAGTGGAAACAAGAGCAGTACCACAAAGTTAACTATTGGAGGGCCAACACAGCAGAGCAAGCCGACAGCCTGAACGTTGGACATGACTGTGTAAGATGCAGTTGCATCAAAGGAGGTGGTGTCAGGTATAATTCCGATCAATAATATAAGTGCATATGTATTATTCGATTCAGGAGCTACCTGTTCATTTGTGTCTGATGAATTTGCTAGAAGATTAAACTTTCCTTGTGAAAAGTTAAAGAACCCAATGAATGTAGAAGTTGCAAACAAAGAAGTGATCCCTGTAGAGTTTATCCATAACAACTGTGGTGTGGAAATAAGGGGACATAAGTTAAGCGTGAATTTGATTCCGATACGCTTAGGAGAATTTGATGTCATCTTAGGGATGGATTGGTTGTTTAACCATGAGGCAGTTATAGATTGACAGAAGAAGAGTATACGCCTTAAGACACCAAATAAGTCTAAGGTGGTATTTTATGGTAGCAAGTCGCCAAGACAAACGAGTTATCTAACGATGATGCAGGCCAGGAAGATGTTACGAAAAGGACGTGAAGGTTATTTTGCTCATGTAGTGGATACACGGGTTGTAAATTCGGACATGGGACAGATACCCATAGTAAATGAGTTTGGGGATGTCTTTCCAGAAGAACTTTCGGGACTTCTGCCAGACAGAGAGATAGAGTTTGTGATTGATTTATTACCGGGGACAGCGTTGATATCGAAAGCACCGTATCGAATGGCTTCGATAGAAATGAAAGAGTTAATGATCCAGCTACAAGAATTATTGGACAAGAAGTACATCCAACCAAGTGTATCTCCGTGGGGAGCACCGATGTTGTTTGTGAAGAAGAAGGATGATTCGATGAGGTTGTGTATGGATTATAGAGAGTTGAATAAGGTGATAATCAAGAACAAATATTCGTTACCAAGAATAGACAATCTGTTTGATCAACTTAAAGGAGCGAGATATTTTTCTAAGATTGACTTAAGGACTGGTTACCATCAGTTGAAAGTAAGGACGGAGGATGTACCAAAGACAACATTTAGAACTCGTTACGGCCATTATGAGTTCCTAGTGATATCGTTTGGACTGACGAATGCACTAACTGCTTTTATGGACTTGATGAACAGAGTATTTAAACCGTACTTGGATAAATTTGTGGTTATGTTCATTGACGATATTTTGGTGTATTCGAAGACTGAAGAGGAGCATGCCGAACATCTATGAATTGTATTGGAAACATTAAGAGAAGAGAAGTTATATGAAAATTTTCAAAGTGCGAGTTCTGGTTGAAGAGGGTTCAATTTTTGGGACATATCATCGATAGTGAAGGAATTTCTGTTGATCCAGCAAAAGTAGAAGCGGTGAAAAATTGGGGACAACCGAAGACACCGATAGAGATTAGAAGTTTCTTGGGATTGGCAGGTTATTACCGAAGGTTTATTCAGGATTTCTCGAAGATAGCGACACCGTTGACTAATCTGACGAGGAAGACCGTTAAGTACGTGTGGACAGAGAAGTGAGAACAGAGTTTTCAGGAACTAAAGAAAAGATTGAGTGAAGCACTTGTGTTATCTTTACCAAATAGTACGGGAGGTTTACAGTGTATAGTGATGCGTCACACAATGGACTACGTTGCGTGTTAATGCAGAATGGTAAAGTCATTGCGTACGCGTCATGACAATTAAAGGACTATGAGAAGGGATACCCTGCCCATGACCTGGAATTGGCTGCGGTAGTGTTTGCCCTTAAGATTTGGAGACATTATCTCTACGGAGAAAAGTGTGAGATATACACAGACCACAAAAGTCTGAAGTATATCTTTACACAAAAGAAGTTAAATATGAGGCAAAGGAGATGGTTAGAATTGATCAAGGATAATGATTGTGATATTCTATATCATCCAGGAAAGGCCAATGTAGTGGCAGATGCTTTAAGCAGGAAGAGCCGAGAAAAGTTGTTCGTATTAACAGACCAAGAAGAATTAGTAAGAGAAATGGAGAAAATGTAGTTGGAGGTGAAAAATCTGAAGGATTCGGATAAAGTGATAGTAATGGAAGCAAGTCCGACTTTATTAGACAAGGTGAAAGAAACACAAGAGAATGATGAAGAATGCGGTAACATCAAGAAGCGGTTGGCTGAAGGTGAAGAGCTGAAGTATAAGATCGACGGCACTGGATTGCTGAGATTTGAAGGAAGAATTTTGGTACCTGCAGTACCAGAGTTAAGAGAAGAGATTCTACAAGAAGCACACAATACGAGATACTCAATATACCCAGGAAGCACGAAGATGTATCAAGATTTGGGTCAACATTATTGGTGGCCAAACATGAAGAGAGAGGTTGCTGAATGTGTCAGCCGATGTTTAACTTGTCAAAGAGTCAAGGTAGAGCATCAATGTAATACCCGAGGATTTTCATATATTATTAAATAAATATATTAATGGAAATGAGAATTTATTTGAATATAAATGATTTTGTGTTATGAGATGAATTAATTCAATTATATATAATTGAATAATTATTGAGAAATTGGTGGAGTTTGTGATAAACTCGTTGATTGCCTTGTGTGGCACAGTGACATAATATAAGAATGATTATATTAATTTAAGCGAACAATTAATCTATATTAATTGTTAATCAAAGAATATTAATTAACTTTTATAAAATACTAATGAGGATTGATTAATAATATGTGATTATTATTATTGCAAGAAACATAATAAAAATGAGCAACGTGTTTATAAATACAATAAGATTTATATCAAAGTGATAATTAATCATATAAGGGTTAATTAAATTGTTATGGAGGTTAACAATTATATTGATTGATGTAGGATATGTGTATATTATTAATTAATATTCAATTTATAAGATGAGAAATTATACGTGCAAGCATGCGAATTAAATGTATAGTAACTATATGTTATAATATGTGTGGGTGACAAATGATGTGTGGATATACATTAAAATAATGTATCATGGATCTATTATAAATAATTGTTGAGTAATACAATTTAATAATATATGATATAATGTAATGTGGTAGTATCCGATTGTATTATATCGGTAAGATAAAATGTACATAGATTATATGTATTCAAATTGCATTTATTACATTATGGGGAGAACATTGTAATTATAACCTAAGAGTACATATAATATATAACATAAGTATATGGTGTATATATATATACAAGTGTAGCATATAGTCCATTTGTAAGAATGCTGAGGTTTGTTTGGCTTGTCCCTAAATGATAGTCACTATCTCTTCACACGTGAACACTCATGAAGCTAGCCTACTCTCTTCTCTCAAACTCAGCATTCTAGCCATCATGAAGGGAGTGGGCAGAATAGTGGAAATCACCAACTATTTACCAACTCCTTCTTATCTAGCATGCAATCCTTCAATCCGTTGTTTTGATTTGGAAGGAAAAGGCTTTGTCTGGTCATGAATTTCTCTATAAATAAGCTCTCCTCCTTCTTCAGTTCTTTTGCTGAGCATTTTGGCTAAGTGAGACTAGAGAGCATATATATATATATATATCAGTGTTATTGAGATAGCAGCAAGCTTAAATCATTTACAGAGGTATAATTCCTCTTCCCGTGTTTTTCATTTCCGTTTTCTGTTTCCGAAGTTTCCTTGAAATTCTTGATTATGCTAAATTGGTTCATGATTGGGTTGTAGAACCCTTATATTGTTGTTATATGAACATACACACATGATAGAACCACTGAATAGTCTTTCATTTCCATTGTTCCTCTTTAATTTCTGTGAATACATGAAATTCGTAAATTAGTTAGAGTTCATGAAATTGGGAATTGATAATTGCTATTGACTGTTATATAAGCATATATGTATGTGTTAGTAAGTTAAACAAGTCTAATAGCATTTGGGTATGTTGAAATCGATGAAATGGGAGGTTTTTGGTCGGATCTCGCTGCAGTCTGAACTGCAGAAAACTGCCTCGACGCCGCAGCGCCGCAGCGCCACACGCGCCGCAGCCCGCGCCGCAGCGCCGCACGCAGCGCCACTCGCGCCGCAGCGCCAGTAGTGAGCTGCTGTGCCGCGCCGCAGCGCCAGCCTCTGTGTTCAGTTTTCTGCATTCTGCAACAAAACTGTTATGTACCAATTGTTTGATTTTTGTTTAAACAAGCATGGGAGCATGATTAATACATATATATAAACCTAATGAGGCAATGTAAGCATGTTTTAGTATATTAGCATGCATGGTTAACCAAACGACACATAGTTTGGAAACGAATTTAAAGTTTCATAAACAACGTTAACATATATAAAGCATGTTTACATACTGACCTTGCAAGCACGTTAGTACCACCTAGAGACACATGAAGTGCATGTTAGCTTATCTATATTGGTTCCGTAATAAAATGTGAACATGTGAACCTAACTAGTGCTCATTCCTAACAAAAATGTAAGTTTGGAAGGTGGATATGATCATGTAAATGCTATATAATCATTTTGATGTTATGAGCATGTTTAGATAACTTTGAAATATATAAATGAAGCCTTAACTTACATATATAGGTTTCATAAGGAAGTATGAACATGATAGACCTTATTAATGAACTATACTAACAAAGTATAAGCTTTGAACGTGAACGTTGGTATGTTATGACGAGAATTAGAATTTGACATTTATGGACACATGTGATAGTACTCTTAGACTCATTCATGTGTCATGCATATATATATATACCATGATTAGTTGCCATGATTAAAGTTTAGCATGAACAAAGCATGTTTTCAAGATAATAACAATGCTAGCTACATATATGCAATACGAGTACTCATGAGCATGACTAATACAAGTTATATGAATATCTTATGTGTTTAAAAGCGACCATGTTAGACCATATGAGTTCGTGTCCTTGAATGGCTTTAGGTATTAACTTAAGAACCTATACCATGTACGATTGGATTTGGAAAAGTTATACAAGCATGAAAGTATCCTTTAAATATGAATACATGCTACGTGATATTATATGATGTTACTTGAACCCGATTTTGACGGTTAACTTAAGGAGATGCCGTAACTTGCTAAAATGAAATATATTTAGTATTGATTGTGGTCTTATGTGATATTAATAATATGCAAGCATGTTTGCAAATTGTTGAGATCTTATATAATATGAGAATGCGTTTAAACTCTAAAGAAGGAACGTTAAGGATAGAAATTATATTCTATATAATTGTGTAGCTAGGTAAAACTTAGCTTATGTGTTGATCGTATATTCAAAGAGAAAATGTGAAGTTAAATTATATGACTAATGAATATCATATATATACGTAACTGTATTACGATAGGAATTCGAAAGTGTTGATTTTCTTTTCGTGGATAAACTACGCTAAAGGCAAGTTCTCTTACTTACACTCTTTTAAAGTGCAAGTATCCTAGCCGACGCATTTACCTTATGCAAGGAAATCTATGATTGTGAAAGTTTCCTAACTTATGCTCTTTTACTATGCAAGTATCCTATCTTGTGTATTGCGAACTAGTTTCCTATTTACTCGGTTGAATCGAATTAGCATACTTGAACTCTTATTTCATTAAAGCTATTATTCATGTTGAACTTAGTATTGTTCTTGAATATTGTGAAAGTGTCTATGTCATTTGATTCGGCTGGACTTATGTTATTGAAAAGCAACCCAAACTAATTGATTGGTGCGGGATCTGGTATTTGACTGAGAAGAACAACCTTCTTTGAAGGGAATATATAATTGTCGGAGAACCGACGTGCACACTTGAGTATGGTTGATTGTTATGCATAACAAGGGTACTTTAGGCTGATCACCTGTTGTACCTGTTTTTGTTGGATTTTCAGTTTATTACTGTCAATTCTAGTAGAAGTTCATAGTCCGTAGTGACTACTCAGTATTCAATTATTTGAAATCTTGAATTGACTTATTATTGAATCATATTGATATTATCCTGTCCTTAGCGACTGATATTGAGAACTGTTGATATTCTTGTTATTCTTGAACTATCAAATCTTGTTATACCCTTTCGAGAATTGAGAATCTTATTACTCACCCTTATTGTATATTACTTGCTGGGCAATTTGTGCTCATTCTTGCTTTCCCTAAAACATTTCAGTTAAGGCAGAGCATGGTGAACCTTCGGGCGTTGATAAGGGCAAGGGCAAAGCTACCAACTAGCTTATGTCTGTTATGTTTTAAATATATTAATATTGTATGAAGATGATGTAGTAAGACTGGATTTGATTATGTTTAAGCTTAAGTTAGATTATGTAATAAGTCGTTAACTGATATTATTATGAAATCTATTAAGTACTGTAGGTTGCGAGACTTGGGGGAATAATTATAATAAATCATTGTAAATTATTCTAGAATAGATTTTCCGCTGTGATCGTATGATATTTAATTATTATTATTGTGATGTATTACCATGAGCACGTGATGAACCGAATTCGAGAGACCAAGTGGCGGTCCTGGAATTTGGGGGCGTCACAATCAACGACCAAGTGGACTATTACATCCGTTGGAAATTCTGGAATGGAAGTGGGAGCACGTCACGATGGATTTTGTGGTAGGACTTCCAGCGACACAAAAAGGTTATGACGCCATATGGGTGATTGTTGATCGTCTTACAAAGTCAGCACACTTTTTTGCCGATCAAGATCAGGTATACTTTGGACCAGTTAGCCAAATTATATATCAAAGAAATAATTTCAAGACATGGAGTGTCAGTATCAATTGTGTCTGATAGAGATCCAGCGCTTCACGTCAAACTTTTGGAGGAGTCTACAAGAAAGAATGGGGACACAGCTAAGGTTAAGCACCGCATATCATCCATAGACAGACGGGCAAAGCGAGAGAACGATTCAAATGCTAGAAGACATGCTGAGAGCCTGTGTGATGGATTTCAAAGGAAGCTGGGAAGATCATCTTCCATTGGTGGAGTTTGCGTATAACAATAGTTATCATGCAAGCATTGTAATGCCGCCGTATGAAGCCCTGTATAGAAGAAAATGCAGAACGCCCTTATGTTGGGATGAGGTATGTGAACGAAGACTGTTAGGGCCAGAATTGGTGCAGTAGACCGTGGAGATCATCAAAGTGATAAGAGCTCGACTGGTAGCAGCTCAGGATCAACAAAAGAAGTACGCAGATCTTCATCGCAAGAAAAGAGACTTTGAAATGGGAAGCTATGCATTTCTGAAGGTATCTCCCTGGAAGGAGAAGATAAGATTTGGGAAGAAAGGTAAACTGAGTCCAAGATTTATTGGATCGTTTGAGATATTGAAGAAGATAGGGAAAGTGGCGTACGCGGTAGCTCTACCTCTTGAACTGGAACATATTCACAATGTGTTTCATATGTCAGTATTGCGTCCGTACAAGCCAGATTACAAGCATGTAATATCCTACGAGCCGATTCAAGTTGAGAAGGACTTATCGTACGAGGAGGTTCCTATAGAAATTTGGATAGAAAAGAGCAAAAATTGAGAAATAAGGTTATACATTCTGTCAAAGTCCTATGGAGAAACCACAATGCTGAGAAAGCTACATGGGAGCTTGAGGAAAAGATGAGGAAGAATTATCCGAATCTTTTTTAGTAACCTTAATAGAATTCCGGGGACGGAATTCTTATAAGGAGCGGAGAATGTAATAACCAAGGATTTCTGTGTGCATTGTAAATAAATATATTAAATAATCTGTAATATATTATGGAGGATTAAGTGATTATGTGAATAATATGCTATAGTATTTTAAGAAAGTCTCACTAATAAGTTAAATAAGTTAGTGAACTAACCTAAGTATTTTAATAATCCAGAAAATGAAATTTAGGTGTTAAACTCTAATTACATACTCAATAAACTTGGATACGACAAGTCTAATTGGGTTATGTAAGTGACTTAATATTATTAATGAATAATAATACTAAAATATCAATAATAATGAGTGTTAGTACAAGAGATAATAATTAAAGAAGAGTAAGTAAATTAAATAAGCCCAATTATTTATTAAGTATGAGACTTGTAGATAAATTAATTTAAGGGCAATTAAATTATTAAATTGGCTCAATATATCATTTATAAGATAATTTAAGAGTGACCCAATTTAATTAATTAGAAAAGCCCAAGTTTATGTTTGTTAGTAAGCTAAAATAATAAAAGTGCAAGCCCAATTTGCATTTAATAAAAGCCCAAATTTTAGCCCATGTGTGTTGGGCATTTTAGTTATTAATGAGGTAGATAATAAGACAAATATAGAAGAGAAAGAAGGCCAAAGTGGCCGGGTAGATAAGAGATGAACAAGGGGAGAATAATGTAATGATAATGATAACTTTATTAGGTAAGCTCACTTTTGAGGTGTTGCTTTAATAGTGGACCAACACATTTAATGTTGCTTGCAAGTAACCTATTCCATAGTGAGAGAGAGAGAGAGAGAGAGAGAGAGAGAGAGAGAGAGAGAGAGAGAGAAAGGCAAGATGAAATGATATGTATTTAATTATTTTGATTTTGCTAGCAAACTTGGTTAATTTATTTGTGTGTTCCTTTTATTTTCTAAAGAAAGAAATCGAGAGAGAAAACAAAAGAAAAAGAGAAAAGAGGAAGAGGTATTCGGTAGAAGAAGAAGAAGAAGAGGAGAGGGAGTTTGAATCCATATGCGTCCAAGGTTCATCACATATTACGAGTGGAGAAGGAAGGGAGCTAGGAAAACAAGGTATTAACTATTTTCTAAGCTTTCCTTTTATTTTCTTTTTATGGATTTGATAGAGAAAAGGGTTCATGATTTGGAAGTATAGAACCCTTTAAGTTATGTGTTTTCCATAGTTTTATATATGGAGCTAACTTGTACAAGTATTAGAAAGTGGATCAAAAGGAGAGAATGAAAGTAGGTTTCTAGAAATCTAGAAAACCCTAGCTTTCTCTCCCTTTGAATAAATGGTATGTTCAATCTACACCTTCTTTTCATGATTCGTCAAAGAGGGGAGCTAGATATATGTGTTGACTAGTTAACCCAAGTGGTAGAACATGAAAATCATGTGTGTAGCAGTCGTGGTATGCGTTTTGGTCAAAACAGTCTCACATAGTGGACAAAAAGCTTTGAAAAGCTCTCCGATTAGTTTGCCATGAGGGCAGTTTTGTCCATTTCATGTGCTTTAAAAGTTTGAGAAAAATTTGGAGAGGTAATATCAGAGGTTAGGTAGCTCCTGTAAAAATTTGAGAATTTTTGGCTATACGGTTTGAGAGTTATGCATTTTACGGCCGATGACTACTTTTAAAACTCTAACCAAATAACTCTCTGTGTATTAATCCAAAAATTATGAACATTTTACTGGAAGTACATATATATAACAGGAGCCTATCCTGAAAATGTCAGAATATTTGGAGTTAATTTCGATTTATGAAAAATCTGGCAATATTTGGCCATTATGGACTATTTAAATATAGTAAATGAATTTTAAAAATTCTCAAAACAATATATTTTCATGAGGGGATTATATGTAGCTACTGTACAGAAAAGAAATGGTTTTGGAGTTGTTTTGCTATTTTTCATATAAATGATGTTATATGATTAAATGAATTTAATTAAATATATGATGTCAAAAATGTAAAAAATTTATTTTCATGACTTGAGATCCTTAAGCATGATTGATGCAGATTTGTAGTGAGGAGTGGTTATGTGTATGGTGTTTTAGAAGATTTAAATAAATTAATTAGTGAAAGAAAAAGTAATTAAATAAATTATTTATTAATTGATTAAATGATTTAAAATATTTTTACATGACTAATAATATTGGATTGAAATATTATTAGTAATATTAGATCTAAATGTTTATAAAAGTTAATAACATTAGTTTAAAATATTATTATTTAATTAATAATATTAAACGGGAGATTAAAATTGAGAAATTATTTTATTTTAATTATAAGTCGTTGAAATTGGTATGCAATAGATTATATTATGATGGTAGTAGATTGAAATGAGAAGTCAGGGTACTGAAATGGATTCAGGGTTGCTGAAATGATTTTGGTTTACTGAGTTTGATTGTAGTTTGCTGAAATTATGATTTCAGGATGCTGAAATATTTTTTGGTTTACTACAATGGTATTTCAGTTTACTGACATGTTATCTAGTTTACTAAGATAACATATAAAGGGAAAACTTATAATTATAAGTTATGACATGATTAAAAGATTATCAAAGTATAACAGTAACACTAAGACTTTAGTGTAATGTCTAATACGTAACTATATGTTTAAATGTTAGACACTTTAATATAAAATGATAAGATTATAAGTGAGTTATGCTATGACTAATCGAAAGATCAATTCTAGGTCTTTTCCCTAAAGAAGTTAAAGTAAATTCCATAGCAGTAGACTACGATTGAGGCAAGTTCTCTAACTCAAACTTGAGTTATATTTTCAAAGCATTTTAGTGAATAGTTATTGATGATTATTCACATCGATATTAATTGTTGATATTCGCAGTTTGTGCAATTGAATTCCTGTTCTATTGTTATTGAATTGTGAATTAGTTAAAGTTCTTTTATTCATGAGCTGTTTATGATATGGATCTATGCTAGTTGTATCAGCTAGATCAAGCATGTTTAAATTTGGTAAATCAAATATATTTTTAAAGCGGTGCCTAACCAATTGAAATGGTAAGGACTCTTGACTGAGAAAAAGAACAGTGTTACTAAAGCATTATTGGAAAATAATTGTTGCTTGTATATTGAGTGATTATACATATTCACCGAGTAGGAAAGGCTAATCCCCTTGACTACCAAACTTTACTAAAAGGACCAGTTTAAATACTGACAACCTTAGTATATGTTCACGGTTATTTAAAACCGCTCAGCATCTGTTGTTCAGTTATTCGAATATACAGTTATAAAGATGTAATTCATGTTCTTTCACAATCGATTTATCTTGTTGAATATTGAAAGCTAAATACTTTTCTAATCATGATATATCTCTTTCATAATTAAACTTGCTAGGCAAATTAGTTGCTTATTCTTGCTATATCATGATAATTATTTCAGCTAAGCCCGAGAGTTCGAGTAAGAAGGACAAAGGCAAGGGAAAGGTTCAAGAATAGTATGCTTTTGTATCATGAGATATTATGCTTGATGTATTTGTAAACCTTTTATATTACTATATGTAACTTATATAAGGTATGTTTAAGTTAAGGTAATAGACCTTGGGATATGTTTGTAAGACTTTAATGTAATGAACAATATATGTTTATTATTCCGCAATAGTTTATAGAATACTTATGATGATGATGTACCGTGGGCATTGAATCCGAGGTTAGAGAACCCGGATTTGGGGGCGTCACATTTGTCCTCTATCCCAATTTCCCTCAATGGAAATTAATCAACCAATACAGCATATTATCACAGCCCAACAGAAATCATAAGAAAAACCAAACTCAAAGAAGCACAGTATACTTTGAGAAGACATAAATCCCAAATTACCTTTAACTGCAGAACCCTAGGTTAGACAATTCTCTAGTGAGCAATCTTTGAATTTAAAAATGAATGGATGGGAGTATTAGATTTGGGGGGGCTAGGGTTGATGGCTTGGATTCGTTTTTAGATTTAAGGTCTTATTGCTGCAACTGGTGTCGAGAGAGGGGAGCAAATGGCCAAACTGTCGAGTCTTTGGCTATTTTTAAAAACCAAATTTCACTACCGGCACTACGGTGCCTGTTATTCTTCGTCAATGGGTGCTGCAGCGCTGCTTAGAGAGTAAGTTTGAGATGTACTGGCACTGCGGTGCTGACTTTTCTTTGTAGAGTGGCGCTGCAACGTTGGCCAGCCAGAGAATTGAATTGATGCCTGGCGCTGCAGCGCTGTGTTTTCTTCTTTGTTTGCGCTGCAGCGCTTGGCATACAGAGAATTGGGAAGCTCTTGGAGCTGCAGCACCGGTTGATGGGCTTTATGGGGTGCTGCAGCGCCGACTGTGTAGTCAGGGCTTTAAGGTAGGCGCTGCAGCACCATTTCAAGAGCAAACTGCAGCGCTGGACCTGCACCTTGGAATTTTTTTAGCATTATTAGCACAACAAAACAGTTCCTTTCGGCGAAAATATGAACATGCCACAATCTTGCTTACTAAAAACTAACATCACTAAACTCAATTAATACCAAACTAATAGTATTATCAAATCAAGATACTAGAAATGGCGTAAAACACCAACTTGGACACCAAACCAAACGAAGACTCAATTGTATCCTAACGTTTAACCAAGACCAGAATCGACTAACGGCAACCAATGACTTTAAACAATGAATATCCATAGGATACCAAGATGTCCAAGAACAATGGAAAACAAAAGCCTCAAATAGAGAAAACTAAAATACTGTAGAAATGTATAACACAATAAAGATATGAGTTATGACCAGTTGAAATCATCATGCAAATATTTCAGGTACTGTACTACTATAAAATTTGTTAAGTATACTCCTACAACTAGCACATTTACATACCACGATACTAACAAAAATGTGGAGATAGACTACGATATTACTAAATTACTATAAATAGATGAAATATACTATTAACATAACATAAAGAAAGAGGTTAGAAGAGTGATACTGAGATGGGGTAGCCTCCCCACCGAGCGCTTGTTTTACAGTTGGCGGCCCAACTCTACGCAGTTACTTGGATACCTCTTCGGATGATAGTAGGTTTCACCGTAGTCAGCTTGATCCTGACAGTAGGCATTCTGAGTAGATTGACACTCAAGATTATCAGAGAATCTTGAGAGATTTGCGATTTGCTCTTGCAATTGCTCAAGTATTTCTTTTGAACTCGGTTGTGTCGTCCTCTCACAAGACCATTGATAGTTACGCTCATCCATATTTGAAAGAACTAAAAAAATAAAACAAAGCTAAAACAGATTAAATACAAATATACACGGTCAAATTAAGACAAAATTATTTAAAATCAATATTGGACAATATTAGAATAAATATTTCCACGACAATAGCGCCAAAAACTTGTTGGCAGATTTCGCAATCAATAAAACACGCGCAAGTATACGCGGTCTAACAAGTAATATAATGATAAGAGAGTTGTCGAACCCATGAGGAACTATTTCTAATATTCACCAAGTATCGACTTTGTATCGCTTATGTCTTATTCGAACAGTTAAATAAAAGATGTGTAAATAATATAGTTACATCTAATTATCAAAGCAAGTAAATGGATAATGATTGGTATCTAAGACGCTACAAGCTAAGATCATAAGTTCACCCCGCACTAGCATTTTGTCAAACACTTGGTGTGCTATGTTTCATCAAACATCCTAACTTTCTCTCTTTGGTCTAAGTGGTCACGACGGATTGTCGATCGAGAACTCATAAGTGCTCATACGCCTCTTTCGAGGTATGTGTGACGCCCCCAAACCCAGGTCCTCTTACCTCGGATTCGCTGCTCACGTTCCATCATCATCATAAGCATTCTGAGACTATTGCGGAATAATAAACATACATTGTTCATTAATATAAAGTCTTCATCATAAATCCCAAGGTCTCAACCTTAACATAAAACTTACCCTTAATATTACAAAAGGTTTATATCAATATTAAAACTAAATACTTTCTTAGTTCACAATCAAACTACTCCTGAGACTTGCCTTTTCCTTTGTCTCTCTTAGACGATCCTGGCTTAGCTGAAATAAATGTCATGATATAGCAAGAGTAAGCAACAAATTTGCTTAGCAAGTATAAACACAAGAAGATATATCATGATAGAAGTGAATTTATCGCTCAATGTTCAACAATAGAATATGATGGTAGAAGAACAAGAATTTACTTTCTTCTTATTCGAACAATTGAATAATAGGTTCGGAGTGGTCCACCATGACCATGAACCATAGATACAAATATGTTCGGAGTGGTCCACCATGATTATGAACCATAGATACTGAGTGGTCCTCCTGACCATGAACATCTACAAAGGGTGTCAGTATTCAAACTGGTCCTTTACGGTTTGGTAGTCAAGGGGATCAGCCTTTCGTACCGGTGAAATATGCATAAACACTTAACAGCAACTGTTGTATCCTTGTTTCCAATATGATGCATCAATAACATTCTTTTCTCAGTCAAGAGTCCTTATTAAATCAATTGAATAGGCACATCTCTTTAAAATAAATTTTAAACATGCTTGATCTAGCTGACACAACTAGCATAGATCCATCTCATAGCAATGTTAAACATACTTGATCTAGCTGACACAACTAGCATAGATCCATCTCATAAACAAATTTTAAACATGCTTGACCTAGCTGACACAACTAGCATAGATCCATCTCATAAGCAATATTAAACATAATTGATCTAGCCGACACAACTAGCATAGATCCATATCATAAATAGTTCAACATATAGTAGAACATGAATTCAATTTGCACCAAGTGCGATTCACAATAATTCATCAGGATGTGGAAAAATCAACAATATTTATCCACTAGCATACTTGAACAATAACTCGAGTTTGAGTTAGGGAACTTGCCTGTTCAACGAGCTACAACTTTCTAGCTTTAATTAACAATCTTTGAATGACCTATCATTGATAAGGTAGATCTGTCAATTAATACTGCGTATATTTCATCAATACGCTAACTCGTATTATTATCTCAGCCAATAATACATTCACCGAGTACATGCATCTAATGTAATATCATTAATCCTATAAGATATTTAATTGATCTTAGGTTAATGATTTAATAATTAATAAGGCTTTCTTTAAGGGATAAACACTTATTAGATCTTTAAATAATTTATTTCAATTGTTTAATTAAGGAGTTATTTGATTTCGTTCAATTGTTAACTCCCTCTTCCTTCGATTACCATTTAATATTAGTTAAATAGTAATTAACTATTTACCTTTAGTTATTACTTACAAATAACCAATTATAACTCCTCATTATTTAATGTTAATTAAATAATGGACAATTAAATTATTATTTGTCTTTAAATAATAATTAATAATTCCCTCATCTTTGAATAAATAATATTTGATTTATGCACTTCATTCTTTTTTAATTATTCCTTATTATATTAAAAGGATAATTAATTAACATTCATCTTTATTTATTATTCAAATAATAAATAATTAATTCTATAAACTTTCATGTCAAAGTAAGTAAGTAATTACTTAATCCTACTTAATTATACTTTAATTATTATTTAATATTAATTAAATAATAATTAATTAATTGATTAACTCAATTTATTATTTAAGCTTAGTTAAATAATAAGTAGTTATCTTACTAACACTAACCCATTTTAATTATTACTTAACATCATTTAAATAATAATTAAATAATTAATTATATTTTATTTTATATGTAATTAACTTAATAGCCCATTAGTGGCCTTAAAGTTATTTATTACAATATCTTGCTTTTATTTCGTTCCATAATGATACTCAAATTTTCGTCCAAAATTTCTAGATTTGGGGTCCTTTACGGAAACGCCCGTAGAACTGAAGTCTACAACTCGGATTTTGGTTCCGTCGGAGGCGTTGAATTTGTATCTTCCCGAACTCTAATTTTCATTCATCAAAAATCAGATTTTGTTTTGTTTAGGTACCGGAAATCAGTGCCAAAGTGACTGATTAGCAGGAAAAATTCGCAACAGTTTAGTCGTTTTCCAGATTTGAGGTCCTTTACGGAAACGCTCATATCTCGAGATCGACATCTCGGATTTGGGTCCATTTACTATCATTGGATTCGTATTTTCTCGAAATATGTTTTTCAAATATCAAACACAAAATTTGAGTTTATTTTAGTTACCGAAAATAGTCCACAAGTGACTAATCAGTAACATATTCTCAACAGTTGGGTAGTTTGAAATTTATTTCATAACTTGCTCATTTTAAAATATATTTGAGTGATTCCAAAGGGATTTTCATGCATCTAGCATACCAAGAAAGAAAACCTCAAATATAACTTGTAGATTTCAACATGCACATGATAAAGCATACTAGTTAAACAAAAATTCCTTCAACAATTCATTTAACTAACCCTTTTCCAAAACTCTCCATATGAACTTATATAAATCCACAAGCCTCATTTGTTAAACCCATGATCTAACACTCTAATCATGAAATTAACCATATTCAACATGCATCATAAGAATCTATCATAAAATCACCTAGTGCATGCATGCATGTGCCTTTTTCTACTCATTTGGTACAAATCTCCCTTTTTGATCTTACATTCAACTTAAAAAATGTTTTGATCATCAAATAAAACATTTATATACCAATAGATGAAGAGTTTACCAAAGATCAAACTTAAGACTTTTGTTTCGTCAAAAACCCACCAAATAAGAAATCAAACTTTTAAAATAAAGAGAATCAATACCTAGTTTTTCTTGTTATCTTTCTTATCTTGCCAAAATAGCTTACAAACTTGGCATGCATGAAGCACAAGATCCTCTCTTCTTCTTCCTCTTGGCCGAAAATCTCTCCCTCTTTTCTCTCTATGTTTCCTTTTTTTCTCTAGCTAAAGGGGCTTTGAAGTGTAAGTGTGCAAATGAAGTGTAGTTAGGGGGAATGTGTATAATTGAAATTGTAAGCATGCATCCCACTCACTTCCAACTTAATCATTACTTGCAAGCTTAGTCACTAAACATATGTGTTGGGCATGCTAAGAGAATGACACTTGTCATGGGTGTTGGGCTCAAAGATTATATACAAGATATTGTCCAAGTTTTGTTAAAATTTGAATTTTTCTCCCCCTTTTGCCCCCATGTGGCCGGCCATACCCCTATTTACCCATTATAGATTTTTTTTGTGTGTGTTATATATATAATATAATGATTAATTGTCTTTTCTTCCATGGATTAAAGGTTGGGCCTTTTTAATTAATGTTTGGGCTTGCAATTAATTAGTTTGGGCTATTAGTAGTCAAGTTTATTTTTATATTACTTGGGCTACTATTATAATTCCACAAGTTGGGCTAAGTTAATTCATTTAACTAAGGCCATTAAATTATATCTTCCAATGAAATTAGTGGGCTTGATTTAATCATTCAATTGGGCTAGTCCACTAGTAACACTTACTACTTGGACTATAACATATACCCATAAATCAAGAATACCACTTTACTTTCATAACCCAATTAGACTTGCCACCTACGAGTAAATTGAATATTCAATTTGATTTCATCATCTTAATCAACTTCCTTGATTAATATCATTCTTAGGCTAGTCCACTACTTTAATTATTTCATAAGAGGGACTTCCTATAAAATTCTCATAACACACGTGTTATTTAAATTTAATCACTCAATCTATATGCCGCAAGGTTTTCAATATCATTTATAATTGATATATCTATTTACAAAGTGACTAGAAATTCTTGGTTATTACAGTATGTATAAACCTATCCTCTCTAGATCCACCGGAACGGGAATAAAACAGAAAAGAATATCCAAGCTAGGTAATAATCCTACACATTCCTATATGAATTAACTATAACAAGGAATTAAAGCATAAGTTTTCAATTAGGTCACACATGTTATATAAGTATATTCCTATCTTACACACAAATTATGCAATCCATTGGTACAGATAAATCATAATCACATGCCAACATATCAAGGTATACATCTACAATCCATTTCCTAATTTCTTATAGATTATCCACAATCATCACTAATTCCTTAGCAAGAATCATTATGCATAAATATGTTAAACCAAACCATATGGTGCCAACCAAAGAGATAAGATAATCAATTCAAATAACAAAGAGGTCCATTATAATCTTAGAGCTAATAATTAGGTTATAACTCTTAAACTAGACATAAGTAGCAATATGAAACATTTATAGATTACAAAACCAAAAGAAATCAGTAAGAAAAGAATAAACTCTGTTGAAGCTTTCTTTAATCTTCAAGTAATCCCATCAATTCATGCTCTCCAAACCATGTTGATGAATGCTCTTGATGCTCCAAGGAATCCCAATCCTCTCCTTAATCTATGTTGTAATCAAAAGCTTTGTATAAGCTAAAGAGAAGTTAAACTAAGCTAAGCTAAGGAGTTGAAAGGGTGAGAGAGTAGAGAGATGGAGCTATGCAAGATATGCTGGATTCTAGAGAAAGAGGCTGATAATATGATATATATGCAATCCCTCTTTCCTCTAGGTTATTCCCACTTGGTTCTGTCTGAAACAAGGAGGTGGCGTTGCGGCGCCAAGAATAAGCCTTGAAACGGCGCTGTAGCGCCTGGTCAAGGGCTCAGGTCAATCAGTTGGAGCTGCGGCGCCAAAAATGTGAAGGAACGGGGCGCTGCAGCGCTGAGGATAGTTGAGCTGGCATAGAAGCAGCACTGCAGAGCCGATTTTGTACTAAGAATCGGCGCTGCAGCGCCAGTGCTGCAAAAATAACATTTTTGCCCTGAAAGCTGGAAATGACTAGTAAACTCCTGCAAAATATATATTAAACAAAATATTAACAACATAATATAAAAGCAATATAAAATAATATGGACCTGCAACTTCTTAAGTATAAAAGTATTCGATTCGCGGGGTATAATTTCCACTCATCATAGACCCCAAAGAAGAACTAGAAGATTACTATCCTGTTCATTCCAATGGTGGGTATCATCTTGCCATATAATTATCTCCATTATTTTAAATAGAGGATTATATTCCAACCATACTCCAAGATTATATAGGTAGTGCTCATAGATATAATCTGCAAGTGGATGTGCACAACCATACCTTATGATAACACTAATTTGTATGTTGTTAGACATCTTGTATGATAGTGGCAACACACTTTTTCAACTGTGATTCATATCCCAACCTTAGATAGAACCTCATAATGGCACCTATCAATTTTTCGTCCTATCTTATAATTTGATGAGAATAACCACTAACTCGAAACATTATGGTTACTAACTTGGATCATTACTTCACTCTCCGGCTAGTCCCAGCTTCACTCTCATTTTATGAGAAGAACAATGGAACCAAAAGGAAAAGGGTTAGCTCAACTAGCCTAATAAAGAGTATCATGACTAAGATAATAAAGAATGAATTATCCTTAGTCTTCAACAGTGAAAATCTGACAGAATATAATAGATAACAAGTTTTAGATCAACCACTTGCAGCGGAACGAACAATCCATTAGAAGAGTTAAATAGACCATAATGTCTATTATCTTCTCCATGTTAAAAGTCCACCAAAAATATTTTATCCCCTGTAACATCAATCAACAGTTCCTGCCCACAATCATATAAATAGTTCATGATCATAATTATGTTGATAAATTCCTCTTTGCACCTAGGACGAAGATAATTTTTATCACATGTCTTTACCTGTAACACCAAAGATTATGGTTATATTAATTCACAATTCATGTTCATAATCATGTAAATCATCTGTTTCTCCTTACCACAAAGGCTTAATAAAACTTTCACTCAATGTCCTTGCCACAAAGGCTAAAGACACTTAATAATCATATCGTCTTTACACTCTACACCAAAGACCTTCAAACGTAACAACAATGGTCATGATCATACCAATCAATTTTCTATCTTTGCAGTACGGACCAAAGATATTCAACTGTAATATCAATGGCCATAATCATGCCAAACAATAGTCCATCTTTGCACTACGGGCCAAAGACATACAACTATAAAACCAATGGTCATGCCAATCAGCAGTCCATCTTTGCACTACGTGTGACACCCCCAAATCTGGGTACTTCATTTTCACACGATTTGGTGTTCACTTTCTAAATAGAACATACATCTACCCATAATAAGGAATGTAAAATAAATTACAACCTTGAATAAATAATAAAATCTTCCTTAAAAAGGAATTGCAACCTTATCCAAAATCATCCCAGGGTTTATCTTACCTTAACATAAATAATAATGTGAAAACAAAAACATAACATAAAGTTTTATTACAATCAACATCAAAAGATAACAAGTCTTCACTTGTTCATCTTGCCTTTCCCTTTACTCGTTGACGGTACGTCAACGTTCTCGGCTTTAACTGCAAGGGATTATTAAATATGCAAGAGTGAGCAAACAAAAGCTCACTTGGAATACAACAATAATATGACATAACTGAATAACTTTAAAAGATTTGAATAGCTTTACTTTCGTCAACAATAAAGAATTGAATAATAATATTTTTCATCAATATTTAGAATTTCGAATATTAAAATCATATGAGGGTCATAAGACCTTGAACTTTGTCCTAGGTTATAAATATTATATTTAAAACCTTTAACAGTCATTTAGACTATGGACTCTCAACTCGTACATAGGGGGATCAGCCCTTCGTACCATGTATTGTGCACAAACATCTTAACGCTTTTGCATAGTAACCTCCCTTAATAAATAGGGTTGTTCATCACAGTATTTGAATACAAGTCCGCACCAAAGAAAGTTTGGTTTGGAAAAGCTTAAAAGGAAATTTGGAGTTCAACTCTCATCAACTAAGGAGCAGTTGAATCGACTCACAATAATCAAGAATAATTCAATAATAACGAATTATGAAATAACTTATGCTTTAGAATTTAAACTTAAAGCATACGAAAGATAAGATAGACCTTGCTTGAACAATTAAGTCAAGGTCACTTTAATTAAATCATGAACTTTAATTAAGTACTTGTCCATTGCAGAAATAAAAGGACAATCTTAATACAATGAATATTTGAATTTAAAGAACTTGTATATAATTAATGAGTTCAGGGATAGAAAACTTGCCTCAAGCGCAAGCTACAATTACTATCACGTTCTTTAACAAATCCTACACATATATATTTAACCACAATAATCTAAATTAGTTAACACGTTACTAATTCACATAATTAGTTAACCCATCTAAGTTAACTCATTCTTGTTTAATCAATTAATTACACATAATTAATCACACCACACAGTCATATTACATGCTCACATAATTAAATCAAATAATAATTATGTACTTCGTATTAATTATATCATAATTAAATGAATCATAATTTAAACATTTACTTTAATTATAATAACTCAAATTATAATCACATTTTAATTAAACTATAATTAAACAAATTATAATTTATAATTAATCAACTATATCATGCATAATTAAACAATTTACAATTCATAATTATCAAATAATAATTTAAGGTTCACAACCTTCTTTCTTTTCTATTTGGAAATCGTCAATATTCATATCAATAATATGTTATTCCAACTTGATACACATGATCATTATAGTTGAAACAATTCAACTTGGGCTTTAAAAAAAAAACTTTGAACAAGCAACTAAAGTGCACTGCCTCTGCTCAGGTCCTAGCGCAGCTGCGCTACCTTAAGCCTTGGTACCGGCGCAGCTGCGCTGGTGCTCGATTTCGAAAAACTCAGCAGGCGCAGCTACGCTATTTCTGTCCTTTGTTACCGGCACAGCTGCTCCATAACGTGGACAGAAACAGTGCAGTCGGCACTCTGCTTCACTACTTTTCCCCAACACGCCAACAATCGGCAATTCATAGCAACTCAAACAAAATAAGGCATACACATGCAACAATACATATGTATAACATGATTATAATCACAGAAATCATCTAAGCAATAAGAATTAAAGGTTTTAGATATTCAATTTTGCTATTTTCATAAAACTCATACTTTTAACAAAATAATTCATCATAAATTCAATTCTCCATCGATTCCATTTATAATACATGCATTGTTTTCATTATTGAAGATAGTATCATACAAAATTCTAAATTTACAATTTAACACATAAGTAACTCCTAAATTTTCATTCTCAAACTCAACCAAAACATGAAAATTTTACAAGAACAAAAATTCTCCATTTAAAACATGTTTTTACAACAATTTGATTTCTGAAAATTGTTTACAGCATACAATTCAATTATAAACAATTTATGCATACCTTAAACATATGAAATCATATTTACATAACTTTCATGAAAACTTATTTTGGAGAGAATGAAATACAAAGAACATATAAACTGAACTCTAAAAATACAAGGTTAGAGATTATAGATTATACCCTTTTTAGTTCTAGAGGAAGAAGATAAGTATGGTGACTTCTTTTGATTTAGCAAAGTTCCCTCTTCTTTCTTTCTTTCTTTCTTCCTTTTCTTCTTTGACTTCTCTGCATTCTTTTCTCTCTTCTCTAACATTGATATTCTTCTAACACTGATATAATACTAACGTAAAACTATATACGTCTACTAATAGATATAGGATATAAATATAATATATAACTGATAATTAACTCACCTAATAACTACATCAGTTATAACGTTTTGAAAATCAAAAGCCACTAGGGCTTGTTTGGCAAAATCACTTAATTTACAAAAAAAGCTTTTTGATAGTTAGGGCCCTATTTGGCAAAAACCTTTTAAAATAAAAGTAAGGGCCTCGTTTGGTAAAACAAATTTAAAAACTCCTTTCTTTACTTTAATAAATCCTTTTACACATAGTTTAAATGTTATCCTTTAATTAATTAAATATTTAACATTCTTATTTAATTAATTAAAAGCTAACATCAATTAATCACATAAAATGCTACATAACAAATTATAATTACCCGCTAAGTATAATTTCATATAACAATTATCACATAACTTCATCTAATTTAATTATCTCAATTAAATTAGAACTATACTATAAAATCAATATACATCAATTAAATAAAATATTAAATATCCATTTAATTAATATATAATACTTAATTAAATTGCTCCATAAAATCACATAATTTATTTATTAACTCAATAAATAAATCACATAAAATATTTATTTAATTCAATAAATATTTAAAATTAATATATAAATTCTCATTCGTTACACTACGGGTCAAAGACATACAACTGTAAAATCAATTGTCATGATTATACCAATCAACATTTCATCTTTGCCACAAAGGCCAAAGATATTCATCAATCAACAGTTCATCTTTGCACTACGGGCCAAAGATAACTTTAACCACAATTTAAGTCTGAGGATTATGATAATGATATAAGAAATAAATCAAGTGAGATCAAGGACAAATATTAGAAATTTATAATTCAATTTATCCAAAGTTTAATAATGTCCAAATTGTCAATATGAAGATAAAAACATGGATTCAACTTCAAAAATAAGTTTCATAAAAGATAATTTGGACAAAAAAATGAAACTAAATTTCGTCATGAATAGTACCCCAGATGAATAGTACTCTGGTATGAATAGTACTCCAGTATGAATAGTATTCTGATATGAATAAAAGATAATTTGGATAGAAAAAGAAACTAATTTTATAGTGAATAGTACCCCAATATGAATAGTAACTCGAATGAATAGTACCCGACATGAAAAAATTAAAATTTTAATAAGAAAGTTCAGACCAATATTACAGTGAAATGATAATAGATGAAGCGCAAACCTTAAGGAATTTCTAATTATTTCAGGAATTATAGAAGCAATACTTACTATAGTAAGTTTAGATTTAGGAATATGAAATGAAATAATATATGAATCTGCAAATGGATTTTCACCCAACATGCGGTAATCCGCGTAGACAGATCATTTCCACAACTTAATAAAGAATGAATACGAAGGGTTATTCACTAGGCATGCGATAATCCGCGTAGTTAGGTTATTCCCACAGCTTAATAAAGAATGAATATGAAGGGTTATTCTCCAGGAATGCGGTAATCCGCGTGGATAGGTTATTCCCACAGATTAATAAGGAATAGAATGACAAACCTTACGAGTATTGAAAGAAAATAACATCCTTTACGAATACAAAAGAAATAATACCCTTTACCTTAGTAGGAGATTAGATACTGTAATAGTGTAGTAGCAGAATACTCGTCTTCTTTCTCCCTTATTCTCTCTCTATAGTTTCTCTCTCTATAGTTTTGTGAATTGGTGAGAAAGAATAAAGAAATGAGCTTCTGTTTATAGGAGAATGGACTAAATAGTAACTAATTCATGGACAGTCCAGATTGATTTACTATTAAAACTTTAATCCGACGGTCCATATTAATTTACTATTAAAGCTTCAACCGACGGTCCATATTAATTTACTATTAAAGCTTCAACCGACGGTCCATAAAATTAGCACGTCTCTCCATGGAATAATAAACCAAACTTACAACAAACATCTCATGACAAACCCCTCTATTTATATAAAAAATTGAATAAATATTTACCACAATTCACTTATCAACACATTTTTACTCTTTCAACAATTATTCATAATTAATATTATAATTCACAATATTGACAACCAGATCGTTCTCAGGAAAGAGGGAGCTTTCCGATAAGGATTTCTCCTTATTGGCGCGCAATTAAATAACTTAACCCCTTTTCTCGATAAAACTTTCTAGACATTGTTAATAGTGCAAATAATAATATGAATAACTGTGTTGTGTCAATTATTGATTTAATAATTTAAAATATTATGCAGATAATATTGTGATAATAATTGAATTAATAATATGAGATACTATGCAACAACTATTGTGGCAATTATTGAATGCTGAGTGACTTCTAACGTAAGCATCAATAATCAGAGATACTGTGCAATACCGCGTTCCACTGTGGAATAATGCGTATTACTGTACTTTTATCACCGATTATTTCAACAGTTTAACAGTAAAAGTTTTGCCGTTATTTTTATAAAAAGTTTATTTCTGTCGCTTTCTATATCCGACAGTTATTCTATTATGGGGTCCACCAATGATTGAGCCGTCGTACGAATATTTCCCACCAAAAAGAATATTTCCCTACCAAATAAATATTCCCCGACACAACGAATATTTTATGACAACTTGCTTACTTTATAAAATTTGCACATATCACTCTTAACTTTAACCTTTTATCAATTTAACCATTTACTGAATAGAATAATAATTATAAGAAAAATGAAATACTTTTATTTCATAAAATCTGAGGTCTTACACAAGTAATATTTAATTCAAGCCCGAAGTTAGGCCCGAAATTGAATAAAACCTAAGTCCGAATCAAGAACCGAACTCGTGGATCGAACGGGTGGGTAAAAGGGTTGGGGCAACCCATGAGGGCCCCACCAACCCCACATGGGCTGACCATTGGGTGACCAAGCTTCCTAAGGAAGCTTGGTGAAAAGGTATGGAGGGGGGAATAGTAAGGAGGTTAGGCCCTTTTGACCAAAATACCCTTGCTTTGCAATTCTATAAAAGAGAAGCCTTAGCTTCATTATTTGGTTACCAAATTTTCAACCAACACTTATATTGAGAGAGAAAAGAGAGCTTACCAAGTAATCAAGGAGAAAAGAAGCTAGATAATTGATCAAACTATTAAGAACGCGAAGAACGCAAAGGAAAAAACTCGTAAACCCTAATCTTTATCTTCTCTATTCGAATTTTAATAGAGAAGTGATAATTAGTGGAGCATGTCTCATTCGGAGTAATAAGGATGACTATTAGTAGATTAAAATGTTAATAAGGCATGAACAAGTGAAATCATATTCGAATGATTAAGCACTAAATGAAGAACGCATAAAATTTAGAGCTTGTTATTAATGGACAAATTGAAAACCATCGTGTATAGGTTAGGTGCAAATTGCTTGGTTAGGACATAGATGATTAACCAATGGATTGATTCCATTTGGAATGTCGTAAAAATCTTGTATAACGAAGTTATGGCAAAATTTACAGTAAAAGACGTTAATCGTCGAAATCGTAGTTAACTAGGATTTCTGGACGATAGTGAAATATTGATAATGAACCTAGAAACCTAGGGTTTTGTTATTATATTGAAGAACTATGAATTTAGAAGTCGTAGACTCAAGAACGGATGAATTCGAACGTAAAACGAATAAGAAACGAATGAACGAGCGAAGAACGCTCAAGAACGAATAACGAATAAGTAATGAAATTTGAACCAATGAAATGGTAGTTAACAGATTCAGAAACTTATTCTGTCAAGGGGAAATCAAAGTACGTAAGATAAGTAAGAAAATGGCTTTTGAACGAGCCTATTTTGAGTTATACCGATCGAGTTACGAGCTCGGGAAGTAAGTTTGAAAATGTTCAAAAATTGAAATTTTTTTCGAAGGTTCAGGGGAGGCGCCGTAGCACCGCCCAAGCCTTATTTTCCAGTGCCGTATCGCTTGCCCGGAGGGCTTTCCACTGCCAAGGAGTGCCGCAGCGCGGACTTTAAGCCTTAGAGTGGCCCCGCAACGCCCTTATATAAAATTTTTTAGACACGAGCTTTTGTTAATCCAACTTTTTGTGTGGTAATTGAGGGGCAAGTATATACTTAATATACATAAAGAGAAACATCTTAAACAATATGTATAACCATGAGTTTAGGAATTAAAAGTGATTAAACGTAGAACGTGAAATGCAAAAGCGTTAATCGTGTATCGTATTCGAGTTTAACGCACATCTTAATGTTATATGTTATGTAATAGATTGATATAGTATGAAGATGAGGAAATGTAAGGGTAAAACTTATGTAATCGCTATACGGGGTCCTATATCGGTAATCCGGGGAAACTGTATTCGAACTAAACAACCTATTAAGGTTATGGTTATCATTATACTTAAACGATGAACAATGAATGATGGTTTATGACATTAGATGTTATTAAGCTGTAATGAATGTTAGATAACTTAACGAATGTTATTAGTGAAATAAATTCGATTAAACTGTAGAAGAGAAAGAAGTTGGTCTAATTAATGTGTGTAGATTGTTTGGTAGCTAATTGGTGTGCTATGTGAATATATCATGTAGAACCTATAAAGACCAATAAAAGTGAGATTAACGTAGAAGTTTCTTGAAGGCAAGTTCTTCTAACTCTTGTTTAACCTTCGTGTTAGCCAAGTTTTGTGATTCATGTTATGTGATGCATGAATTGTTTACGAAAGAGTCGATGCCAATTTAACTCGGCTAGATGAATTCTTAATAGTTGATTGATTTAATTCAAGTCTTTCAAAATATTGTTGTTAATGCTATCCTATGCCAATTGCTTTGGTACAGATTCAAAGGTAAGCCTGAGTATGAATAAACAAACGTATTTTACGTCATACATCGACAGGCACACGAGGTTGCCAAAACTTGAACGTAAACACGTTTAATAGAGTAGTGTTGATCAACATAGAGTACTATAGGCTGATCACCTAGAAGTGCTCGTAAGTTATATCGGATGTACGGTCTTAGTGTCGGGATGTCCTTTTTATGAATGAAAAAGAATGAGAATGTCCGTGTTCTTGGACCAACTCAGAATTTTTAAGTGACTCTATATCCTTTAGAATTATTTTAAAGAGATGAAAAGTGCTATTTTGATTATTTATAGTGCTTTATAACTATTTGTTCAGTTATAGAAGATAAATCAAATGATTCTTGATTTTGTGGTTGCATTATATATTGTTAGACTTGTTGAGCTAGTTATGCTCATTTCTTGCTTGAATTATATGTTTGCAGCTAAGATTGAACAGACCGAAGGATCCGGTAAAGATAAGGGCAAAGCCAAAATGGATAAATAGTTATCTTGTAATAGAATAGTATAATTTTGTATGAATTATATTATGACAAAAAATGATGTAATAGTTATCAGAACCTGGGAAGGATTTATTATTATTGTAATAAGAATTTTGTCAATATGTTCATATTGATGCAGTTTTCAATGGAATGAATGTGTAGTTAGTAGCACCGTGTAGCACCATATCCGTGGGATAAAAGTACCCGGATTCGGGGGCGTCACAGCAACTATTTCTAAAGCTCATGAAAGGGAAGATTTTGATGGTGATGAAAATAAAGATGAAGATGTAGCCTTGCTTGCAATAAGGCTAAGAAAGTTCATGCACAAGAGTAACAACTGGAGACAAAAGAACCACTACAACAAAGGTAATAGTAGCAGATAACAAGAAAAAGATGTGACACCCCCAAATCCGGGTACTTCATTTCCACAGAATTTGGCGTTCACTGTCCACATATAACATATCTACCTACCCATAATAAAAGAAACTCATGAAATAAATAGAAATCCTCCCCTTAAGGGGTTACAACATCCGAATAAATAAATCCTAGGTCATCTAACCTTAATATATCGAGTGCGGAACATAAAGAAACAAATAAATCTTAATATCACAACATAAGTCTTAAAACAAATCATTTATAAATAAATAACAAGTCTTCATCACTTGTTAGCTTTGTCCTTTCCCTTACTTGTGGATGGCTCTCGTCAGTTCTTTCAATCATAGCTGCAACTGTTATTATGCAAGAGTGAGCAACGATTGCCCATAAGTATAACAATATAACAGTAATAATAACATGCGAGAAATGAAAGAGTTCTGAATAGTAGAAAGCTTGGATTTTGAATCAAGAAATGAATATAAGAATCAAAAGTACATCTGAGGGTCATAAGACCAAGAACTATGTTCCAGGTTGTCAAGTATTTCTACTTTAAACCATTAACAGTCATAAGACTATATGGACCTTACTTCTCGTACTTAGGGGGATCAGCCCTTAGTACCATGTATGTACACATCATCTCAACGCTAACGCGTAAATAATCCCCTATAAAGGGTTGTTCATATTAGTCTGACATCAGAGTCCACACCAAAGGAAGTTTGGTTTGGATAAGCTCAATAACAGTTCTAGAATTTAGAACACTCATCAACTATGGACTAGTCGAATCAATAAGGGATCGCTAGTCTTTCAAGGTTCAACAATAAAGTGATACTTAAATGAAATAAGGAATCTCAAAGTTATACAATTGAGTAAACATTGTATAACCGAATTATAACTTCAAAAGAATTAAGATATCTCATATGGAATTATAACTTGAATAAACAAGAGTAGGAACATGCTCAATAAAAGGGATAGGATTTATAACTTGCGTAAATATAATCAAGATGGAATAAGAAAACTTACTTAACGATAATGAATCAAGGATAGAAAACTTGCTCAATTAAAGGTTTGAGTTTAGAAACTTGCATCGTGCACAAGTTACAATTATAAATCACGTTCCTCAATTAAACCTAAATATCATTACATTCACAATACCAATTAATTCTAAGCCTGATTAAACTCATCGAATCACAAACGTCAGTTCTTGAACACGTTATTAGACTTTCTGAATAACGAGTTTACATCATGTATTTAACTTATCAATTAATCACGAAACACATCATTGACGAGTTAATAATTTATTTTAACATCTCAATATATTATTAACATGTTATTATGTTCATTACATAACATTTTAAATTGTATTTCTAAACTTGCACACTTAAATAAAATTTTTCGGTCAAAAACTAATAACCGACGTGGCAACACTCGTTGTAGCCTTTCTCACGGCGCGGCAGAGCCGCATGGCGCAACAGTGCTACAAGTAAGCCTTCAAACGGCGCGACAGCGCTCTAACTATGCCTTGGAACGGCACGACAGCGCTACTACGCAGACAGAGTTGCTGCAGTTCACGAAGAACACATAATAAAGCCAAAAGTAGGCCAAAACTTTGCTCAAACAATAATTTTAATGTTACCCATAAGTTATAAACTTAACAGAGACATTTTATAACATCCTTAGCATGATTTTAACAACTTAAATTACATAAAAAACTAAATTAGAACACATAAATTTCAATATTTTTTATAGTTCCGTTAGTTTTCATGAAATCCTTCATTACAGATTCGTTATAACACCGAATCTGTCCGTTTAAATTTCGTTCTCTTCGTTTTTACATGCATAATCATAATCAATCGTCAATTTTTAGTTTGACATTCAATTAAAGCATGAAATTTTGTACATATAGGCCATATTCATATGTTCATACTCTGTAACTCATAAAACTCCAATTAAAACATGATTACATGAATTAATTACTCTAAAACAGTTTATAATTGATACAAATCATGTTATAAACATCTATTAACATATACACAATCATATATCCAATAATCATCAACAAAATGTAGTTACAGAGAACTCAGAATATATGTTAATGAAGAAAACTAAGAACGTAAAATTAAAACTTAAGATAAGGAATTACCCTTGATTTCTTGTTTAGATGATGATAGAAACCATAATTCTCCAACTTTTCTTTCTTCAATTCTCAATTCTCTCTCTGTATTTTCTTTGATATGTATAATACTAATATAAAGAACACTGATATAGTTTTACGTAAAGAGTAACTAGTTGGAACAAGGGAAGCGGTTATGTGACACCCCTAAATTCTCTACCTTTCTTGTAGCAGATTTTTGTGCTCACTTAAGTATTCCATAAGATAATAATTCATATCAATCCAAGATTCACAGTATTCTACAACGAATAATAGTTCTCGTCAAAACATTTACTATGTTGGGATACCCTCACTTAGATGAATAGGTTTATAATCTCACGATTATTTATTTCATATCAATAATTCCTATCTATCTGACATTCGCAGTATTAATGTGACACCCCCAAAATAGGTTCAATACCAACCCATTCTGAGTCGCCAAATACATGGTACAGAGTTCAAATACAATCTTTATAACGTACGGTCGTGCAAAATACGACCACACAAACTATGAGCTTCAATACAAATCGTATATAATACGAAATATAAACACTCAAATTCATTCCTTATTCATTACAATTATTATCCCACTATTTTATAGAATAGTGAGGACTTCTACAGATCTAACTCTGATCCTCACACTGTTCCCCGACTAGTCCCCGCAACATTCTCATTCCCTGAAGAAGACAATGGAAGAAAAGGGTGAGCTCAACTAGCCTAGTAAAGAATATTATGACTAAGATAATAAAAAATAAATTATCGTTAGCCTTCAATAAATCAGATAAAATATTATGGACAACAAGTTTTAGATCAATATTCGCAGTGAAAATAACAATTCATTAGAAGAGTTAAGTAGAGAATGAAGTCTACTATCTTCTATGATTTAAAAGTCCATCATCAATATTTTATCCCTGTAACCTCAATAAATATACATCTTGAATCAAATATTCATCTTTGCACTACGGGCCAAAGATATTCATTTGTATTACCAGTTGGTCATGTTCATCTCAACACCTGTCCATCTTTGCACTACGGGCCAAAGATATTCATCAGGTAATCATTCATCTTTACTCTACAGGCCAAAGATATTCAGTTATATCACCATTTAAAATTGAGGATGATGAAAAATAATATAAATAACGAATTTAGTGAGATAAAGGACAAAGATTAGGGATTCGTAATTTAGTTTATTCAAGTTCAAGAATAGTCCATAATAATCAATTGTGGAGCAAAATTCAAGAATGAAGTTCAAAACTTGGATACAATCAAAGATAGTAACCATAATAGACAACTTGGACAAATAAAAGAAAATTTAATTTTTTTGTGAATAGTGCCGTATACGTGAATAGTGTCATATACGTGAATAGTGTCGTATACGTGAATAGTAACCCCGACATAAAAAGATAAAAATTTTATAATAAAATTTATACCAACATTCCAATGAAATGATACTAGATGAAACGCAAAATTCGAAGAATTTCTGATCATTTCAGGAATTATAGAAGCAATACTTACCGTAGTAAGTTTTAATTTGGGTATATGAAATGAAATATTATCGCTTTCATAATATGAAATATGAAAGAAAATAATATTCTTTATGAATATTGAAAGAAAGTAACATCATTTACGAGAAAAATAATATTCCTTACAACTGTTGAACAAAAATAATATTCCTACGAATATTGAACGAAAATAATATTTCTTACAAATATTTGAACTAAAATAATATTCCTTACGAATATTGCACGAAAATAAAATTCCTTACGAATACGAAAAATAATATCGTAAGCGAATATGAAATAAATAATATCTCTTACCTTAAAAGGAGAGTATTTCTGACTGGTATGGCAGGGATATTCTCGAAGAAAACTTGCACTGTTTTCTACACTCAAAGCTTCCTTAAACTCTAAAGAAATACGCTCAATATTATAGAAGAAAAATTCTCTGATTCTGGTGTGATTTTCATTTCTAAACTAAGCATCCTATTTATAGGAGAATGGATGGGTACTATTTGAAATTTTTCACTGGTGAACAGGAAGAAAATTTTCACGGTTTCGTCTGATTTTTCTAAAATTCACTATGCAGCACTATGCAGCCACTATGCATAATAAAATAAAATATATTCTATTTTTCATAAAAAAATAAAACTTATAATATATATATATATATATATATATATATATATATATATAACCTTTGTCTTACGGTAAAGAAAAACACACACACACACACATTTCCTCACACACACACACACACACACACATATATATATATATATATATATATTATAACTTTTCACCGATTATTTTGAAAAATGAGTAAATGGGGGTCCAAAATAATACGCTAAACTTACAACAAATACTGATAAAAATACCTCAGCACTAATTCCTTCTTTTATATCCACTAAAATAAATATTTATAAATCAATAATTAATTATTCCCAAATAATATTATAGAGCTACAAAATTGACAACCAGGTCGTTCCCAGAAAAGAGGGGGCCTTCCGATAAAGATTTCTCCTTACTGGTGCGCAATTAAATAACCCCTCCTAGACAGAACTTCCTTAAACATTGCCAATAATGCTATCTAATAATATTATTCAAATAATATGAATTATTGATTTGATAATTTGAAAGACTGTGCAATGACAATTATTGAATCAATAAAATATTATGTAATTATCAATGTAACAATTATTGAATCAATAATATAAAATATTGAACAGTAATTACTGTAATAATTATTGAGTAGTGACTTCTTACGTAAGAATCAATAATTAGAATTACTGTGCAACACTGCGCATTATTGTATTTTAACCACCGGGTATTTCAACAGTTTTAACGGTAACAACCACGCTGTTATTTTTAGAAAAACTTATTCTTGTAGTTTTCTTCCGATAATTTTCCTTTATGGGGCCCACAAATGATTGCGCCGTCGTACGAATATTCCTCGACCGAATGAATATTCCCCGACACAATGAATATTTTATGACCACTTGCTTACTTTCTAAAACTTGCACAAATCACTCCATAACTTACCACAGTCATCAAATCAACCCCTTACTATTTTAAAATAATATATAGAGAAAATTCAATTTTATACATAAAAGTTGGGGTCTTACAACCTCCCTTCCTTATGAAATTTCGTCCTCGAAATTGACGTACGTACCTGGTATGTCGAAAAGGTGAGGATACCTCGTTTTCATTTTCGATTTTAACTCCCAAGTCATTTCTTCGATTCCAACTGTGACTCTCATGGTGCTTCAATCATCGTACCTCACAATGGTACCTATCAGTTTTCCACCGCACAAAAACAGCGTCCCCTACGGAGAGTTTGGCTTCGGTGCATCCCACACAAGACGTCACCAGCGAGAGGCTTGGGGCTCTTCACGCCTTATGGCTCTTGATGCTTCGCCTTGACACGTTTACACGTTAAACACCTCGAGATAAACTCTGCGATCTCACTCTTCATATTGCTCCACCAGAATGTATGTCGAAGATCACGATACATTTTGGTACTTTCAGGATGGATTGCGAACGGTGTGTTGTGTGCCTCTATCATGATTCTATACTTCAAATCAGGATCGTTAGGAACACAAATTCTGGAGTTGACTTGAAGTATTCATTCTTCATCAATTCTCGCCTTTGGAATAGCACCTTCTTCTTCATCTTCATCAGCTCCGGGTCTGTAGCTTGAGCAACTTTAACTTTATCAATTAAAGATGGTTCTAAGCGTATACTTGACATCATCACGTGGGTCCCTAGAGTCTTTAACTCTATTTCCATCCTTTGTACGTCATACAAAATGGGGCTTCGTGTTGACAGCATCGCATTCATTCCCGCATACGATCTTTTACTCAATGCGTTAGCTACCACGTTTGCTTTTCCATGATGATATTGAATGGTACGATCGTAATCTTTCAACAACTCCAACCAACGTCGTTGTCGCATATCGAGTTCGTTCTAAGTAAAGAAATATTTAAGGCTTTTGGAATATATTAGGATGTCATCAATAATGACAACCATGAAATGATCCAAATATTTCTTAAATATTCGGTTCATCATGTCCATGAACGCAGCATGGACATTGGGCAATTCAAAAAATATAACTAGAAATTCATAATACGCGTATCGAGTTCTAAAGGCAGTCTTTGGAATGTCATCAGTTCTAATCTCTAATTGATGATATCAAGAACGAAGATCGAACTTCGAGAAGAATTGTGCGCCTTGCAACTGGTCGAACAGGTCATCAATGCGAGGTAACAGATACCTATTCTTGATAGTGACATGGTTCAACTCCCGATAGTCAATACAAAGTCGCATACTCCCGGCTTTCTTCTTTATAAATAAAATAGGAGCACCCCAAGGAGATGTACTAGGACAAATAAAATTGATGTCTAACAACTCTTGTAGTTGGACCTTTAAATCCTGAATTTCAATAGGAGCCATTCGATATGGGGTTTTAGAAATGGGTTTTGTACCGGGTTCAAGGTCAATAAAGAATTTAACTTCACGTTCTGGGGGTAGACCGGGAAGTTCTTCGGAAAATACATCAGGAAACTCATTAACAACAGAAATATCATTTAAACCTGACGTATTCTGGTTTATATCAGTGACATGGGCTAAAAAAGCTCAACATCCGTTTTCAATAAACGAATAACTTTATGACTTGAAATGACATTGATTTATTTTAGGGGTTTGGTTGTTTGAATTCGCACAACAGGTTGGTTAGGAATATGAAAACTAACAACCCTACGAAAATAATCAATTTTGGCATGATAAGTGGTTAACCAGTCAATTTCAAAAATCACGTTAAATGCAAGTATTTTCAAAGATATAAGATCAACAGGTAGGGTGAGGGTACCAATTTGAATCAAGCAAGATTTGTAAACCGTAGATGTAACGAAAGTTTCTCCCAACAGAATGGGTAGAACCGGTATCTAATAAGGTATAGACTTCGCAAAAATTTATGATTAACTATCCCGTGATAAATTCATTCGGGTTCCTAGCGTTTTGGACAGTCACGACAAACGCTCTTCCAGGAACCACCGACTTTGATTTGTCTGGGACAGTCTTTGGTGTCACTATCCCAGCTGGTCTTGACTTTGCTATAAAGCGCATTCCACCCTCAACTGCTTCGTCACACTCCTGATCCATGATTTGAATCATTACTCTTTGATCCATATCAAATTGGGGTTACCCGCTATGCACATAGTAATTCCAAACTCGATGTTGGATTCTTCCAATTGCTATCAAAAAAGTGAAATTCATATCGTCTATTTTGGCCTTCTTGGATCGGACGTCTCTTTCTAAAATATCAACGCGTCGTGCGTCTTTTACCCATTCATCTTCAATTCTCACTCGTTCCGTTGCTTCTTCTTTCAGCTGATCATTGACATTTGCATTTTCAGATTCCAGCTCTAATATCATATGCTCTGCCAGAGAGAGCTTATGTTGAAGCCTCGCATATCGAGTAGAAAAATCTTGAATTTCTTTATCCCTTTCTTGAATTATTGTATCCCTTTGTTCCACAGCTGTCTGTCATTCTTCACCCTGCTCTTCTAACTCATGAATACAATTTTGCAGTTCTACATTTCGATTATAAAATTATCCTAATAAATCCTCCTCCTCAGGTTCCTCTTCTTCCTCACTCTCAGCTGTTACCTCTGCTACTAGCTCGGGTGTAACTATTAATTCTTCACTCACCACATGGATATTTCTAATTTTTTTTCTCCCGACATAACAATATCATGGTTGGTGATTAGCGGTGCCTCAACGGTCTCATTCACTCCATTGTTTAGATTTTCAGCTGCCATTCTCAAATACTGCCACAAAATAAGGGTTAATTAAACAAATTAACATATCACATATTAACCCTATGCTCCTACTGACCAATTAAATACCAGATAAGCTTAGGTAGGACACACTAGTGAAGGATTTACTTGTTAGAGTTTATGCCCTAGAGGCTAATTCTTTGATGTAATTGCTTAAACATTTTTGATATTATATTTGATTGAATAAATGAATTATTTTATTATGGTTTTATTTACTGCGTTATATAAATGTTAACATAATAAAAGTCCTTAGAATAGTGATACAAATTATATGGCTTCAAGTATGTGACTTGAACATGAGATCATATAGTTATAATTAGTATCATTACTCTTAAATGTCCCTAGTCGAGTGTCATTGTTAATGGGACAACAATGATACATTGAGACTAGTATGTGGATTGACTGATGGCCAAATCTCATTGGTCATAAATATATGAGATATTGAGTCAATGCATAGGTACATGTTAGAGAACAATGTACTGGGCAGACCCACCATGAGAATTCTACGTGGAGCATTATGCAAAGTGTCATAAGCAATTCTCATAGTGACAATGATGTAATGATCCTCCGACCTGAAATCACTATATTACTACACGAGAATTTATGTACTTTGATATCATCAAAGGCCACCTTTAATAGGTGGACGATAAAGGTGATTATTGGGTATATCATGAATCGTGTGAGGAATATGAGTGATCTAGATGGAATTTAACCCTCCTATATATTAGGGGTGATATCCATAGGCCTCTTGATTGAGTAGGACTATGAAATGCATGGCCATGCTCAAATAGTGATTTGTTTCATATAGTCTATTCATCGATCAAGAAAACTCAGATTAAATTATGAAGAGGATGACACATTCCATGCCTCGAGTTTAATCTAGGATGTCAAGGTTAATAGGATTAAATTACATTGAAACATTGGTCACGAAAAGGTTGTATCGAATCACCGATCTTATTATTATTTGGGTAGCAGTGATGCATTACTAGATGCCGCTCACTGTTTATAATTTTATAATATGATTTTAAAATTATTGCCAACATAATAATAACCTATAGGGTCACACACTTAGAACGTAATTAAAAGGGAATTAATTTAAATTGTATGGATTTAAATATATCAATATGATTGATAGTATTTAAATTATGAATTTAAATTAATAGGATAATTTGTATATATATATATATGTATATTAATTAAGTAAGACTTAATTAAGATATAATATATATATATATAAATTCGGATTTTATATTTCTAATTGGATTAGGTTTTGGTTAATTCCTTTAACTACTATATATATGATATATCAGCCGTCTAAGGTATTATTCGATATCAAAACCCTAGCCGCTCTTAGAGAGAGACTAGAGAGAAAAATTTCGAAAACTCCAGATCCTTGGCGGCTAGTACCGCAGCTTTCCTTGCTGCAGATCGTGTGACGATTCGCGGGACGTTCGTGTGGATACCATAGAGGCGCAGTTCCGTTGGATTGCGTTGAGAATTCGAAGCAGTTCCAGAATCTCCATCGTCTCCTTTCAGGCTTGAATAATCAGTAAAACATATCTTAACCTCTGAATTAATATGTTTTCGCATGGATCCTGTTTTAGGGTTTCGAAAATTTTTAATTTCCGCTGCGTTTATGTGCCGAAAACCCTACAGTGGTATCAGAGCTACTTGCGAAACGATTAATTCAGATTACGTGTTTTAATTGTATTCGTTATATATGATATATGATGATGCATGTTTACCGATCTGAAATTGAATATATGATATTCTGCATGTATGCGTATTCTGGAAATCTGTAATATATATGCATGTATATGATGTTCTGATAATTGTATCCTAGAAGGTGGAATAACAATTCAACTTCTGTTCTAATTGGATTAGAAACATGAAGATTCGATTTAATATGATTAATCGAAACTGGACATATATGATATGTTCTGGGTGTATTGTTAGTATGAGTGTGTTAGCGGATTGTATATGATTCTGGAATTGTTTCAGAGATTTGTATGAAAAAATTCTACAATACAGATTGTAGTTCAAAAAAAAATTCCCAGGGCGCTGCCCACGGCCCCGCTCGCTGACCGGGCAGCGAGACCACCCGCCGGCTGATCGATCAGCCGGACCACCGCCAGGGGGGGAGCCCCCCCTTGGACCCCCCCGTCGTAGTGCACGATGGTCGTGACCCCAATATTTTGTATATAGTTTTCTTTAATTATATAAATTGTGTCATGTGCTTATTGTGATATGCATGGTGCACAGTTATGGCCCTTTTGACCCATAGGTTAGTGGTTTTGGTTTTGAAATACGGCTTGCATGTCGTGCCTTTCTATAAATTCTGATGTAATATTCTCTTCTCATCTAAATCCCCTCGAATGTAACTCGAGGTTTCTTTATGTCATGTAATGTACAATTGTAACCTATCAAGATGACAAGATGATGATGGAGAGGAGACACATGCATGAGGAAGGTCCAAGGAAGCTACTTTTTTGAAGACCTTTTACCACCTTAGACTGACCTTCAATCTTTTCATTAGCTTGAAAAGATTGGCATAGGGTTGGGGCCATAACTGTGACACATTTAATTTTGCACTTTATTTATGCTTGTATACGATATGATATGATAAATAATGTGCATGTTTAATAAGATTAAAATTGGTGAGATCTAAATTAATTATTAAAATCCCTCATAAAATTATTAAGTCTAAATCAGATGCCTTCTAATGAATAACACTCATCAAGACCTTGACCGATGGATGTAGGTTTGCCAAAGTAAAGTACCCCATTTATCTTGGTAAGATGCGATAGGATAATTGTGATATCCAAACTGTTAAAATCATTGGGCCAGACTTAACTAAGTTATCACAATAGGATTGTGGACTTAGAGGCATAAAGTTTGGTAGGTACCATTAGATGGACTAGAAACAAATGTTGTTCACCAAACTATCTAAGAGTTATATATGATATAATTGACAAAGGGTTGTCTACCTAAATAATTATGTTTTGAGAGAATAGCCAAAGATAACTTAAGGCATAATGAAATATGGATCTTAGCTCACTAGAAAGATTTAATTGAAAAATGCTTTCCGAATTAATGGTGAGGGCTATTAATTTGAATAAAATAGTGGGAGGTATATTTTGAATGTACTATTATCAATTACATAATATCAAAATTCTGCAATTTGACTTATTATTTTTGTACTTATAAATTGTAGATATCAATGGCAAACAACAACACAAATAGTCTTTCACTACGATCAGTCCTTGAGAAGGAAAAGCTGAGTGGAGTTAATTTCCTAGACTGGCATAGGAACTTGAGGATTGTCCTCAAACAGGAGCGCAAGCTATATATCCTTGATGGGCCCATTCCTGCAGCACCAGCTAACACTGCACCACGTGTAGAGCATAATGCTTACAAGAAGCATCAAGATGATGCTCTGGACGTGAGTTGTCTCATGCTAGCAACTATGAACTCTGAGCTTCAGAAGCAACATGAGTTAATGGATGCTTATGAGATGATCGAGCATCTCAAGAAATTGTTCGAAGGGTATGCTCGACAGAAGAGGTATGATACAAGCAAGGCGTTATATCACTGCAAGATGGGTGAACGTGATCCAGTTGGTCCACATGTGCTGAAAATGATTGGGTATATTGAGTACCTTGGTAGGTTGGGTTTTCCGATTACTCCGGAAGCCCAAACTGATCTTGTTTTGCAATCTTTGAACAGCAGCTACTCTCAATTTGTTATGAATTACCTCATGAATGAAATTGAGAAACCACTTACTGAGTTGTTGAGCATGTTAAGAACTGCCGAGAACAACATGAAAAAGGCAGGACCCGCTCCCATAATGATGGTGCAAAAGGGGAATGCTAAGGGAATGGGGAAAGGCAAGAAGAAGATAGGATATAAATCTGCCAAACCCAATCCCAAAACCAAACAGGCTTTAAAACCTAAAGGTGGGGTGGCTAAAGAAGGTGATTGTCACTTCTGTGGAAAATCTGGACACTGGAAGAGGAATTGTCATGCTTATTTGGAAGAACTGAAGAAAAAGAAAGGAAGTATGACTTCTGATTCAGGTATATATGTTATAGAAGTCAATTTGTCCACTTCTACATCATGGGTATTGGATACTGGATGTGGCTCTCACATTTGTGTTAATGTGCAGGAACTCCGAAGGAGTAGGACTTTGGCGAAAGGCGAGGTTGACCTACGAGTTGGGAATGGAGCAAAAGTTGCTGCACTAGCCGTAGGAACTTATCATTTATTTTTGCCCACTGGGCTAGTATTAGAATTAGAGGATTGTTATTATGTGCCTGCTATGAGCAAAAACATTATTTCTGTTTCTTGTTTGGACAAGAAAGGTTTTTCATTCTTAATAAAGAACAACAGTTGTTCATTTTACTTAAATGAAATATGTTATGGTGTTGCACAATTGTTTAATGGTCTTTATATTCTTAATTTATAAATGCCTATCTATAACATAAATACAAAACGATTTAAATCAAATGATTCAAATCCGACATATCTTTGGCACTGTCGTTTAGGCCATATAAATGAGAAACGCCTATCCAAACTCCATAAAGATGGGTTTTTGGATTCATTTGATTTTGAATCATATGAGACATGCGAGTCTTGTTTATTAGGCAAGATGACTAAAGCCCCTTTCACTGGACACAGTGAACGGGCTAGCGATGTATTGGGACTTATACATAGTGATGTATGCGAACCCATGAGTTCGTTAGCAAGAGGTGGGTTTTATTACTTCATTACATTTACTGACGACTTCAGTAGATATGGATATGTGTATCTTATGAGACACAAATCCGAATCCTTTGAAAAGTTCAAGGAATTCAAGAATGAAGTTCAAAACCAATTTGGCAAAAGCATAAAAGCCCTTCGATCCGATCGAGGAGGTGAATACTTAAGCCAAGACTTTGATGACCTTCTAAAGGAGTGTGGTATTATATCACAGCTCACTCCACCTGGAACACCACAATGGAATGGTGTATCTGAGAGGAGGAATCGCACCTTGTTGGACATGGTACGATCGATGATGAGTCATGCAGATCTTCCAATAAGCTTCTGGGGTCATGCCCTAGAGACAGCTGCATTCACACTTAACTGTGTTCCTACAAAGACGGTTCATAAGACACCATATGAGATGTGGACTGGGAAACGTCCTAGTATATCGTTCATGAAGATTTGGGGTTGCGAGGCGTTTGTAAAACGTCTGGCTTCTGACAAGCTCGGACCCAAATCTGACAAATGTAATTTTGTGGGATACCCAAAGGAAACAAAAGGGTATTATTTCTACAAACCTTCTGAGAACAAAGTATTTGTTGCTCGAACTGGTATTTTTCTAGAAAGAGAATTTGTCTCTAAAGGAAACAGTGGGAGGAAAGTAGAACTCGAAGAAGTTCGAGAACCACAAAATATCATTGAACCTGAGTTGGAACATGAGCAGGAACCACAAGATATTGTGGAAAGTGAACCTGCTCAAATTACACGAGGCATTCGTAGATCTGGTAGGACACGCCAAGAGCCCGAGAGATATTATGGATTTCTTGTGACTCAAAACGGCGATGTGATGCTCATAGATCATGATGAAACTGCTTCCTACCAAGAAGCTATGAATGGACCAGATTCTGAGAGATGGCTTGAAGCCATGAAATCTGAGATGGACTCCATGTATACTAACCAAGTATGGACTTTGGTTGATCCACCCGAAGGGGTAAAACCAATCGGGTGCAAGTGGCTTTTCAAGAAGAAAACTGACATGGATGGTAATGTACAAACCTATAAAGGTCGACTGGTAGCAAAAGGTTTCAAACAAGTTCAAGGTGTTGACTATGATGAAACCTTCTCTCCAGTGGCAATGGTTAAATCCATCAGGATCTTACTTGCTATTGCAGCCTTTTATGAATACGAAATCTGGCAGATGGATGTCAAAACTGCTTTCCTTAACGAAAATCTCCTTGAGGATGTGTATATGACACAACCTGAGGGTTTTGCCAATCCAAAGGATGCTGGAAAGGTATGTAAGCTACAGCGATCCATTTATGGATTGAAGCAAGCCTCTCGGAGTTGGAATCTTCGATTTGATGAAGCAGTCAAAGAGTTTGGCTTCATAAAAAATGAAGATGAACCTTGTGTATATAAGAAGGTTAGTGGGAGTCACATTGTATTCCTGGTATTATATGTTGACGACATATTAATTATTGGGAATGACATTCCTTCCTTACAGGCTGTAAAAACATGGTTAGGAAAATGTTTCTCCATGAAAGATTTGGGCGATGCAACCTACATTTTAGGTATTAAGATCTATCGAGATAGATTGAGAAAAATGTTCGGCCTAAGTCAAAGTACATATATTGATAAAGTGCTGAAACGGTTCAGCATGCAAGAGGCAAAAAGAGGACACTTACCCATGTCTCATGGTGTTAAGATCTCTAAGGCCCAATGTCCTAAATCACATGATGATGAGGAGCGTATGAGAAAGATCCCTTATGCTTCGGCAATTGGATCTATCATGTATGCAATGATATGTACTCGTCCGGATGTCTCGTATGCTTTGAGCATGACGAGCAGATACCAGTCGAATCCAGGTGAAGGTCACTGGACAGCAGTCAAGAATATCCTCAAGTACCTGAAAAGGACTAAGGATTCATTCTTGGTATATAGAGGTGAAGACGAACTGACAGTAAAGGGTTACACAGATGCTAGTTTCCAGACTGACACAGATGACTATAAGTCTCAGTCAGGTTTTGTGTTTTGCCTTAATGGTGGTGCTGTTAGCTGGAAAAGTTCGAAGCAAGAGACAGTAGCCGATTCTACAACAGAGGCTGAGTATATTGCTGCTTCTAGTGCGGCCAAGGAGGCTGTATGGATTAAAAAGTTCGTCACTGAACTTGGTGTTGTTCCAACCATTGTTGATCCGGTTGATCTATACTGTGATAATAATGGAGCCATTGCACAGGCTAAGGAACCCAGATCTCACCAACGATCCAAGCATATACTTAGGCGGTACCATCTCATCCGTGAAATCATTGATAGAGGAGATGTACATATAAGTAAAGTGCCAACAGATGATAATGTTGCAGATCCACTGACCAAAGCTTTGTCGCAGCATAAGTACGAAAGTCACACTAGTTCCATGGGTATTAGATACATGAGTGATTGGCTCTAGTGCAAGTGGGAGACTGTTAGAGTTTATGCCCTAGAGGCTAATTCTTTGATGTAATTGCTTAAACATTTTTGATATTATATTTGATTGAATAAATGAATTATTTTATTATGGTTTTATTTACTGCGTTATATAAATGTTAACATAATAAAAGTCCTTAGAATAGTGATACAAATTATATGGCTTCAAGTATGTGACTTGAACATGAGATCATATAGTTATAATTAGAATCATTACTCTTAAATGTCCCTAGTCGAGTGTCATTGTTAATGGGACAACAATGATACATTGAGACTAGTATGTGGATTGACTGATGGCTAAATCTCATTGGTCATAAATATATGAGATATTGAGTCAATGCATAGGTACATGTTAGAGAACAATGTACTGGGCAGACCCACCATGAGAATTCTACGTGGAGCATTATGCAAAGTGTCATAAGAAATTCTCATAGTAACAATGATGTAATGATCCTCCAACCTGAAATCACTATATTACTACACGAGAATTTATGTACTTTGATATCATCAAAGGCCACCTTTAATAGGTGAACGATAAAGGTGATTATTGGGTATATCATGAATCGTGTGAGGAATATGAGTGATCTAGATGGAATTTAACCCTCCTATATATTAGGGGTGATATCCATAGGCCTCTTGATTGAGTAGGACTATGAAATGCATGGCCATGCTCAAATAGTGATTTGTTTCATATAGTCTATTCATCGATCAAGAAAACTCAGATTAAATTATGAAGAGGATGACACATTCCATGCCTCGAGTTTAATCTAGGATGTCAAGGTTAATAGGATTAAATTACATTGAAACATTGGTCACGAAAAGGTTGTATCGAATCATCGATCTTATTATTATTTGGGTAGCAGTGATGCAATACTAGATGCCGCTCACTGTTTATAATTTTATAATATGATTTTAAAATTATTGCCAACATAATAATAACCTATAGGGTCACACACTTAGAATGTAATTAAAAGGGAATTAATTTAAATTGTATGGATTTAAATATATCAATATGATTGATAGTATTTAAATTATGAATTTAAATTAATAGGATAATTTGTATATATATATATATGTATATTAATTAAGTAAGACTTAATTAAGATATAATATATATATATATATATATATATAAATTCGGATTTTATATTTCTAATTGGATTAGGTTTTGGTTAATTCCTTTAACTGCTATATATATGATATATCAGCCGTCTAAGGTATTATTCGATATCAAAACCCTAGCCGCTCTTAGAGAGAGACTAGAGAGAAAAATTTTGAAAAATCCAGATCCTTGGCGGCTAGTACCGCAACTTTCCTTGCTGCAGATCGTGTGACGATTCGCGGGACGTTCGTGTGGATACCATAGAGGCGCAGTTCCGTTGGATTGCGTTGAGAATTCGAAGCAGTTCCAGAATCTCCATCGTCTCCTTTCAGGCTTGAATAATCGGTAAAACATATCTTAACCTCTGAATTAATATGTTTTCGCATGGATCCTGTTTTAGGGTTTCGAAAATTTTTAATTTCCGCTGCGTTTATGTGCCGAAAACCCTACATTACTCGTCTCTCCCCTTTTAGTTTTATTCTCCGATTTTCGCTAGAGATCATATCCCTAAGCTCTGATACCAACTGTCATGCCCCCAAAATAGGTTCAATACCAACCCATTCTGAGTCGCCAAATACATGGAACAGAATTCAAATATAATCTTTATAACGTACGGTCGTACAAAATACGACCACACAAACTATGAGCTTCAATACAAATCATACATAATACGAAATATAAACACTCAAATTCATTCATTATTCATTACAATTATTATCCCACTATTTTATAGAATAGTGAGGACTTCTACAGATCTAACTCTGATCCTCACACTATTCTCCGACTAGTCCCCGCAACATTCTCATTCCTTGAAAAGGACAATAGATGAAAAGGGTGATCTCAACTAGCCCAGTAAAGAATATTATGACTAAGATAATGAAAAACAAATTATCGTTAGCCTTCAATAAATCAGATAAAATATTATGGACAATAAGTTTTAGATCAATATTCGCAGCAGAAATAACAATTCATTAGAAGAGTTAAGTAGAGAATGAAGTCTACTATCTTCTATGATTTAAAAGTCCATCATCAATATTTTATTCCTGTAACATCAATCAATATACATCTTGAATCAAATATTCATCTTTGCACTACGGGCCAAAGATATTCATTTGTATCACCAGTTGGTCATGTTCATCTCAACACCTATCCATCTTTGCACTATGGGCCAAAGATATTCATCAGATAATCATTCATCTTTGCTCTACAGGCCAAAGATATTAAGTTATATCACCATTTAAAACTGAGGATGATGAAAAATAATATAAATAACGAATCTAGTGAGATAAAGGGCAAAGATTAGGGATTCATAATTTATTTTATTCAAGTTCAAGAATAGTCCATAATAATCAATTGTGGAGCAAAATTCAAGAATGAAGTTCAAAACTTGGATACAATCAAAGATAGTAACCATAATAGACAACTTGGACAAATAATTTTTTTTTTAATTTTTCTGTAAATAGTGCCGTATACGTGAATAGTGCCATATACGTAAATAGTGTCGTATACGTGAATAGTAACCCCGACATAAAAAGGTAAAAATTTTATAATAAAATTCATAACAACATTCCAATGAAATGATACTAGATGAAACGCAAAATTCGAAGAATTTCTGATCATTTCAGGAATTATAGAAGCAATACTTACCGTAGTAAGTTTTAATTTGAGTATATGAAATGAAATATTATCGCTTTCATAATATGAAATATGAAAGAAAATAATATTCTTTACGAATATTGAAAGAAAGTAACATCATTTACGAGAAAAATAATATCCCTTACAATTGTTGAACGAAAATAATATTCCTACGAATATTGAACGAAAATAATATTTCTTACGAATATTTGAACTAAAATAATATTCCTTACGAATATTGAACGAAAATAAAATTCCTTACAAATACGAAAAATAATATCGTAAGTGAATATGAAATAAATAATACCTCTTACCTTAAAAGGAGAGTATTTCTGACTGGTATGGCAGGGATATTCTCGAAGAAAACTTGCACTGTTTTCTATACTCAAAGCTTCCATAAACTCTAAAAAAATACGCTCAATATTATAGAAGAAGAATTCTCTGTTTCTGGTGTGATTTTCATTTCTAAACTAAGCATCCTATTTATAGGAGAATGGCTGGGCACTATTTAAAATTTTTCACGTGTGAACAGGAAGAAAATTTTCACGGTTTCGTCTGATTTTTTTGAAATTCACTATGCAGCACTATGCAAATACTATGTAGCCATTATGCATAATAAAATATAATATATTCTATTTTTCATAAAAAAACAAAACTTATAATATATATATATATATATATATATATATATATATAAATAACCTTTGCCGTGAAAACACACACACACGCACATTTCCTCACACATACGTACACACATAATCACACACATTTATATATATATATATATATATATATATATATATACTTTATAACTTTTCACCTATTATTTTGAAAAATGAGTAAGTGGGAGTCCAAAATAATACGCCAAACTTACAACAAATACTGATAAAAATACCTCAGCACTAATTTTTTCTTTTATATCCACAAAAATAAATATTTATAAATCAGTAATTAATTATTCTCAAATAATATTACAGAGCTACAAAATTGACAACCAGGTTGTTCCTAAGAAAGAGGGGGCCTTTGTAAGACCCCAACTTTTATGAATAAAAATTTAATTTTTTTTATATATTATTTCGAAATAGTAAGGTGTTGATTTGATAAATATGAAAGTTATGGGTGAAATGTGCAAATATTTTAAAATGAGCAAGTGGTTATAAAATATTCTGGTTGTCGGGGAATATTCGTTTGGTCGTGGAATATTCTTGTTGTCGGAGAATATTCGTACGACGGCGCAGCTATTTGTGGGCCCCACAACGGAATAACTGTCGGATATAGAAAGCGACAGAAATAATTTTTTTACAAAATAACGGAGTAGTTGTTACCGTAAGTACTGTTGAAATACCCGGTGGTTAAAATACAGTGATACGCGGTGTTGCACAGTAGCACACGGTATTGCACAGTATTTCGAATTATTGAGTCTTACGTGAGAAGGCACTTACTCAATTATTGTTACAGTAACTACTGTTCAATATTTTATATTATTGATTCAATAATTGTATAATATTTTATTGACTCAATAATTGTTACATTGATATTTTATTGACTCAATAATTGCTACGTGGCTATTTTATATGATTGATTCAATAATGGCTACAGTTGATAGTTTGTATTATTGATTCAATAATTGTCACTGCACAGTATTTCACATTATCAACTCAAGAATTCATATTATTTGAATAATATTATTAGATAGCATTATTGACAATGTCTAAGGAAGTTCTGTCTAGGAAGGGTTATTTAATTGCGCGCCAGTAAAGAGAAGTCCTTATCGGAAGGCCCCCTCTTTCCTGGGAACGACCTGGTTGTCAATATTATAGTTCTATAATATTATTTATGAATAATTAATTATTGATTTATATGAGAAAAAAATATTTATTTTGTAGATATAAAAGAAGGAATTAGCGCTGATGAGTTTTTATCAATATTTTAGGTGTTTATAATCATTTGTTTATAGATTTCGGATAATTTATGTTTGGAAAAACTTCCTTCTACAAAGTTGTAGAGAATTAAATTTCCTATAGAAAGACATAGAATTTGTATTTTTCTGACAAAGGGGCTATTTATTATGAATTATTGAAGTTTCAGAAAATAAATATATTTTTTTATGGGTGGGCCCCACTTTTGTTGAAAAATTTTGATGTTTTGAAGAGCAGTCGGCGGCTGGAGATTTTTAAAAAAAATAATATTATTTTATTAATTTAGTCTACTTTGGCATCCTAAGCTTTTCTTATAAATAGGGTGCTTAGGTTATAATTAAAAATCACACCACAATCAGAAGTTTTCTCTCTCTATAATATCGAGCGTATTTTTGTGAGTATTTAGATACTTTGAGTATTACTATTCAGTGCAAGTTTCCTTCGATATTATATCCGATATTCCAGCCAGAAGTACTATTCTTTTAAGGTAAGGGATGTTATTTTCTTTCGTAAATGATGTTATTCTTTTCAATATCATTATACCAAAATATTGTCATGGATTTTATTATGAAATTCTTACTTTTTTCGTCGGGGTTACTATTCACGTATACGACACTATTCACAGAAAAACTAAATTTTCTTCTATTTGTCCAAATTGTCTGTTATGATTATTATCTTTGATTGTATCCAAGTTTTGAGCTCTATTCTTGAATTTTGCTCCACAAAGTATTATTATGGAATATTCTTGAACTTTGATAAACTAAAATACGAATCCTTAATCTTATCTTTTATTTCACTGGATTAGTTATTTATATGGTTTTTCATCATCCTCAGTCCTAAGTGGTGATATAACTGAATATCTTTGGCCTGTAGAGCAAAGATGAATGATTACCTGATGAATATCTTTGGCCGTAGTGCAAAGATGACAGGTGTTGAGATGAACATGACCACTGATGATACAAATGAATATCTTTGGCCTGTAGTGCAAAGATGAATATTTGATTCGAGATGTATATTGATTGATGTTACAGGGATAAAATATTGATGATGAATGGTTATTTTCGCTGCGAATATTGATCTAAAACTTGTTGTCAATAATATTTTATCTGAATTGTTGAAGACTAACGATAATTTATTTTCCATTATCTTAGTCATAATATTCTTTACTGAGCTTGTTGAGCTCACCCTTTTCATCTGTTGTCCTCTTCAGAAAATGAGAATGTCGCAGGGACTAGTCGGGGGACAGAGTGATGGTCCGAGTTAGAGCAGTAGTAGTCCTCACTATTTCTGATAAATAGTGTGATAATAATTGTAACGAGTACTTAGTTTGAATATTAATATTTTCTACATATTTGTATTGACACTCACAGTTGTTTGATCGTATTTTGCACGACCGTATGATATAAAGTTTGTATTTGAATTTTGTACCATGTATTTGGCGACTCAGAATGGGTTGGGTTGACTGGACCTATTCCGGGGGCGTCACAGCCTTTCGAGAAGAATTTTTACTTACTGGCGCGCAATTAAATAACCCCTCCTAGACAGAACTTTCTTAGACATTGCCAATAATGCTATCTAATAATATTATTCAAATAATATAAATTTTTTATTTGATAATTTGAAAGACTGTGCAATGACAATTATTGAATCAATAAAATATTATGCAATTATCAATGTAGCAATTATTGAATCAATAATATAAAATATTGAACAATAATTATTGTAACAATTATTGAGTAGTGACTTCTTACGTAAGAATCAATAATTAGAATTACTATGCAATACCGTGTGCTACTGTGCAACACCGCGCATTACTGTATTTTAACCACCGGGTATTTCAACAGTTTTAACGGTAACAACCACGCCGTTATTTTTAGAAAAACTTATTCTTGTCATTTTCTTCATCCGACAATTTTCCGTTATGGGGCCCACAAATGATTGCGCCGTCGTATGAATATTCTTCGACAAAAAGAATATTCTCCGACCAAATGAATATTCTCCGACACAATGAATATTTTATGACTACTTGCTTACTTTTTAAAACTTGCACAAATCACTCCATAACTTACCACAATTATCAAATCAACCCCTTACTATTTCAAAATAAAATATAGAGGAAATTCAATTTTATACATAAAAGTTGGGGTCTTACAATTAATGTTAGGGTCGTTCTAGGAATATGAGGGGTGCGACCAACCTCAGTGCATCGGAGAACCACAATATCTTTCAATACTTCCAAATCAGATATATAGTTCATATAGATAATGTACTTCTTCCTATGTTCTAGATGTATAGTTCATATATATCAAACAACATTGGTTTTTTCACAATTTATGCTTTGATATCAAATCAAACACATTTTACGCAAACAACAGCTCATATGGTTTGGTTATGCTTGAACAATAAGTCTTAACCCTCTTCAAATCACAGATATCACGAATAATATTTATAATAAGTTCGTATATCAATATATAAGACATATATTTAATATTAAAATTAAATGAAGTTAGAAAACATACCTTTATCAAGATCAGCTACTTAAGCATATTTGAAAGTATACACACCAACTATATAGGTTTATAACTGTCATTAGAAACAATAACAACTAACAACTAGTCCAACTATTAGTGTCTGGGTTGATTTTGGTGTCCGTTCGGTATTTTATTGCTTTATCGAATAGTCATCGAATTAGTTTTTCAATAAGCTTTATTAAAAAGTTTCAATACCTTATTAGATATTTTAGTTATTATTTATAATAATTTCCAAACACTCAAAATAATTTTTAAATAATTTAATATTACTTATAATGATTTTTAAATCATTAATATCATTTTTAAATATTTAATAATTATTTATAATGATTTTTAAATCATCAATATTATTTTCAAATAATTTATTTTTATTGATAATGATTTTTAAATCATTGATATTATTAAATAATTTATTATTATTTAATATGATTTTTAAATTATTATTATTATTTTTAAATAATTAATAACCACTTAAAATAATTTTTTAATCACCACTAATATTTTTAAATAATTTATTTTTTTATTAATTATTTTTAAATCATTAATATTATTTTTAAATAATTTATTAATATTTAAAATGATTTTTAAACCATTAATATTAAATATTAATAAAATTTTATGTCAAAATATTAAAAATTATTTATTATGACTTAAAATGAATTTTTAGAATTTTTTATTAATTATTTCTATTTATTTTAATTATTTTAATTAATTTTTATTAAAACCGTCGCTATAGGTGTTCTTGGCCAACTCAAGAACAGGCCGAACAACGCCTAGTTCCTTCGTTTGACTCAATGCCACTTCCGATCTGTTTGGTTTCTGGGAAAGAGAGTCTATCAATATTATAGTACTGATGTAGGACTATAAGTACATACTAAGTTAGGGGTCTAACTACAACAAATATGGGAGTTATTGATGGTCAAACCACCCATCCGAAGTTGTTCTTGCATTTTTGGGCTGCCCAGAAATGGAAGTCAATGCCAGTTAACATTCTTGTAAGCCTTATATCGTGCATCCTGTTTGTAGTTTAGGTGTCATCATGGTCGGGTATTGTAGAGTAACTAGCAGGGTACAACTACGTAGCACTAATAGGGTCTAAATATCATCAACAAGAAAGATCTGTGTCCCTAAACTTCTTGTCAGACCTCTGCCTTGCGATTCTGGGTTACCCAGAAATCACCAGCTTAACGACCAACCTAGTTTGACCTCCTATATCTTTCGGTTGGTTACTCTTCAAACATTCACAGTGCTCTAGTGGTGTAGAGGTCATGTCAGGCTACAACCTGACTAACACTTATCATACAAAAAGACTGACAGGCGAGAGATCAAAGTTAGTCAAACGGTTGTCAGACCGTGTTCATCAGTTTTCTGGGTTGCCCAGAAAACGCCCGGTCATGCTCGGTCAACGAGGTTTGACCGCTTATATCTTTTGATTTGGTGATTCTATTATCAAACTACCACTTCTAGACTACTAACAACATTACAAACTACAAATACAAACCTTTAAAACATCTAAACCATAAACAGAGAACAATCTACAAGCCCTGACATTCACTGTCAGACTGCTTTTCTATACTTTGGCAGTTTTGCTTAAATCATCATTTTCGTGCATTTAGAAGTTATAGATTCATGTTTAAACAACCCAGATCACTAAATAACTTACTAATTAACATTCTTAAACACTAACAACAACAATCAAATTTTCAGAATTCAAAATTTAAGTTAGGGTTAGGTTTTTACCCTTTTTGAACACTTTTTGATTATCTCCCTTCTGAATCGGCTATGGACTGGCTGAGGAGTGTTTCTGAGTTAGTTGGTGGTGTTTATTAAGTGTAATTTTCGTAGCTTTTGTTTTCCTTACTTAGCCTTGTATGGAAAAATTAAAGTGGGGTGAAAACTTAACTTTTCTTCCTAAATTTACAACTAAGTCTATGCCATTAATGAAGATAGGTTGTGTTGGCAAGGCTAGAATGATATAGCAACATGGGGCAATCTTTTGCTTGTGAAGCAAAAGATTTGCTCTTATCTTCTTTAAAAAGAGAGTTTTAAGGGTACTTTAGTTATTTTCCACATACTAAGGGTAGTTTGGTCATTTCATAATTAAATCTAGGGGTATTTTAGTCATTTCATATTTAAATCTAGAAATTTAAAAACAAACTTTAACCATTAGGGTTTGTTAATCTAGAATTAGGGTTTATAAACATAATTAGGGTTTTACTTTCAGGGTTAGGGTTTCCTTCCCTAATTACGGTTTTCAATTGATATTTTTCAATTTTATTCTATAATTAACCCTATATAAAGTTAATATGTATAGCTATATATATTCACAATCCTCTATAACATTATCAATGTATTTAATTTATAACTCACATTTATAATAAGAATTAGGGTTAGGGTTTCTCATTTAAATAAAATCTTTAATTAGAGTTTCCTTATAAAATTTTTCTATAATTATATCTTATATGTTGATATATATATATATATATATATATTTATATATATATAACTTTAATAATGTTAAATATATATTACACAAGATATAAAACCTACTTATGTTTATTATTATTAATAATTTTTTTATATATTAATATTCTTGTTAAAAATTTGGAATATTACAATCACCCCCCTTATAAAAAAAATTTCCCTAAATTTGAAGTACATGTTATGAAATAAAATATATAGAAAATATTCTCATATTTCATTCCCCAGCTCTCATGTAGCCTCTTCAATATTATGATTCTTTCAGATTACTTTAACCGATGATATAACCTTATTTCTCAACATCCGTTCCTTCCGACCAACTACTTGTACCGGAATTTCTATATAATATAAGTCTTTCTCTATTGGTACAGGTTTATAGTTTATAACGTGTTTATAATCAAATTTACATCGACGTAGCACAAACATGTACAAGAACCTATGATTATATTTTAATTTAAGGGTAATATTACCTCATCATCCATTCTTCTTAATCGCTTAACATAGTGCAAAAATTTGCGGACACGATTTTCCTTTTCTTTTCCAAAACATATTTGTATTTCCAAGATAACACTTCTAAAAATACCTTATTCTTATACCCTTTACTCTCATTGTTTTCTATTGTGTCTAAAATATTTGAAATCTTTTACATATAATCTCATTACTAATGTGTTATATATTTTATATTGTCCAAAGCTTCGTTCATATGCTAGCATGATAACTATGGTATGCAATTTCTAAAAAGGCTTTTATTTTCTTTGAAGTCTGAATTACAAGTTCTTAATATATTCTTTAAGGTCTGAACGGTTCTCTTACTTTGTCTATATGCTTATGGGTGGTATACTGTACTTACTCTTCACTAAGTCCCTAAATGTATTTAATAACTCACCTCCTAGAGTTTGAAATAAACCGTATATCTCGAATCTAACACTATAGAAACAAAACTACCTACCTCATGAGAGTGGTGATAGTTATCTACTTCCATAAGCTCCTAATTTCTGTTATATAGTTTCAAAAGTTCCTTGAGAACTGGTTTCATCATTTTTGCAACAATACCTAGACACCTTATTGCACTAGAGGCCTTCACAACCCTTGGATCTGGCGTCCTTTCCACGAATTTCAATTTTTCCTATTAATGGCGTCTTTTCCACGATCTGGCGTCCTTGGATCGTACTATGTAATACTTTCTTTTTATTTTAGTGTCCTAGCTCTATCTACTCTAAATTCAATATTCATTTTATAAGTTATCTTATTTTATACTTTGAACACTCTTGAACCACCTCCTGTATTTCTTTGACTCTATTTAATAAGGTTGAACTATCATCCCTAGATAGAGTTAGTTGAAACTTTTATCTAAATCTCAAATTTATTAAAAAAAATTATTAGTACCTCGTTGTTTTATTATTTCTTCTAACTTTTCTAAGAAATTTCTCTGTTTAGATAACTGTTATACCCTAGAGTTGATTTTAGTGAACAATCCCCGTTACACACTACTTTTGTATTTTACAATTTTATTTATTTCTAATTGCAGTTAATCATTAACTTATGATTAACCAATTTATCCCTAAATTCCATTAAATTCTATTAACTGAAACTTTATATCATTTAATTACAAATATTTTATATGGTTTTTAATCAACAACTATTTCTTTATGAAAATTTTATATTGACATTTTCACCTAACATCTTTTTATATTTTTAGAAAAACCACTAGATGTGAATGAATAATTCGTACTAGAGTCAAATATTTCATGAATATTTAAAATATCGATTTGGGATAATACCTGTTACTACGTCTTGTGCAACATCATCCCTCATCATCAGGTTAAAAGGTTCTAACTCTTCCGGAAGACTCTGACCAACCTCTCCGGCTACTGCTGGTTTGAAGTTTTGGTTTCCCCCTTTATTTGGATTCCTGGGTTTTGGACAGAACTTAGCAATGTGTCCCTCCACCCCACAGTTAAAACATGTGATTCTATTCTTATTGCCATTCCTCTTTTGTGGACACCCTTTTGAGTAATATCCATATCTCCCACAAGTAAATTACTTGGTCCCACTAAAATAACATACCCCTCCGTGCTTTTTCTTACAAATATGACAACCTTCATTCCTCTGACTAGCTTTGTTAGAAAAAGTGGCATTCCACTTCCTTTTGTTATTTCTCTCCGCTTGACATCCCCTAATCCCTTCATTTTCTAGTTTACCAGTCCCTTTAAATTCAGGTGGTCCGGCTAACTTAAAGTCTACGGTAATCCTTAGGGTATTGGGTTCGATTGGTGGTGGGTTCTCTGGCCTTCCCTGTAAAACTCCTTGTAACATGTTTACCAACTGTTGGGTTGGGTTTACCTCTATTTGTTCCGCATTAATTTCTGCTTGCGATCTTCCGTATGATGCTATTTATCTATCAATCACAAATAACCAAGTATAAAAACTAATACAACAATTAATTCAAGTAAATAAACAAAATTTGTACGTCACATACTTTCCTAACTTTTCTGAAAACGTATTGGGAAAACTTTAAAATTCGTAAGGTACAGTTCACCTCTTAGCAGCTGCTATTTATCTTATATATCTCTTTATTACTGTTAGAAAATTAGGATCTACTATTATATCTTCCTTAACTTATATCAAAGTTTAGAATTTACACATTATGCACAGAGATATATTCATATATATACATATAGATTCATTCATAAGGTATTATCATATCTTTCTTACCATTACTAAATTACTAATAATCAACCTTCATTTTGTATCATTCTACTTCTTTACCCTGTCTTTTCAGTATAACAATACCTTCCGCCTTTACTACATACATCTGTATGCATCTTTTCGCTGTTCTTTTATTCACTCTCTGGACCTCCAAGTTCACTGTTATTCCATATTTTCTTTCTTCTCCTTATTCTGAGTTTTACATAGTTATTCAAATCTCATCTTCTCACCCTGCTTCCTAAACACGTCATGCTCCTCTGCTTAATATCATCCTAAATGGGATATAAGTTTCTCTCTTCACTTAGTTCCACTCCAGTACTTTTCATGAGCACTCCCTACGTCTATCATTGGTTTATCTTCTACAGCTTCCAACATTATCCTATAAACTACTTCAATTAGCACTTCTCATATCCTACCCTCTGGATCATTTTCTATTGGCCCAACTGATTCTGGTTCAGATATCAGCTGCTCGGAACGACCGGTTCCTCACTCACTTATGTGAATATCCTGAACTTTTAATTTTTTTTCTATCAATTATATAAACTAGACTAGTACCTATTATACATTGTATACACATAGCAAGCAATAGTTTTCTTTAAGTTAGTTTTTATCTTATTTTACGATGAATTTCCTTAATTCATATCCTATAAACTCTTTTTGAGTTTATATTTTCACTAACTTTTCTGCCACTCCTATTCCTCCAAGGTTATAGCCTAAGGTATGGGACCTAAGGTTTATAACCCACAACTCTGATACCAAATTGTGACTCCCCCAAATTCTCTACATTCCTTGTAGTAGATTTTGGTGCTCACGTAAATATTCCATAAGATAATAATTCCTATCAATCCAAGATTCACAGTATTCCACAACGAATAATAGTTCTCGTCAAAACATTTACTATGTTGGGATACCCTCACTTAGATGAATAGGTTTATAATCTCACGAATATTTCTTTTATATCAATAATTCCTATCTATCTGACATTCGCAGTATTAATGTTACGGTCGTTCTTGGAATCTAAGGGGTGCGACCAACCTCAGTGCATCAGAGAACCACAATATCTTTCAATACTTCCAAATCAGATGTATAGTTCATATAGATACTGTACTTCTTCCTATGTTCTAGAAAGGTAAAAACTAAGCAGTTGACAAAAGGTAATAATATATTACATAATCTTAAATTGGCTTACAGTAAATCCCAACTTACTATTACATTAGAGTCTCTAAAGATATAACCAAAAACTTATATTAACCGAGTTGTTCCATCCACCTGATTGAACTCTGGAACTTTGGATAGGTCAGCTAAAGCTGCAAAGAAAAAGAATAATTGCAAGGATGAGCTACAAAAAGCTCAGCAAGTTTTAAACAAGTTGTATATTATACTTACACTGAATCTTAATTGAATGAACATATAGTTCAGAGATTTTCAAGGTATATATACTGAGGTTTGATCTGCCAAACCCCACACATTACGAGTTACTATCAGCCATATAGACTTAGCCACCCGAGTTGATTTTTTAATCACACTTATTACGAGTTACTGTCAATCACATAGACTTAGCTAGCCTGGTTAATCTATTCAACCACACTTCTAACGAGGTACTGTCAGTCATATAGACTTAGCAACCTGAGTTGATCTGTTCAACCACACTACTCCTAACAGTCACAAAGACTTATAAGAGTTTTGTTTGGATATCTCATAGGTGATCAGCTTAATCATATTCTAGGAGTATGCATATCATCCTACCAATTTAGTAAGGTCAGTGTTATAACTGCATGTAATTGAAATCCAAGGTCAGTATTATAACTACCAATAAATGTAAACCAAGGTCAGTGCTATGACTACCAATAATTATAAACCAGGTTCAGTACTATGACTGCCAATAATTTTCGGACAACAGTATCAGTATATATATATATATACCAAACAACATTGGTTTTTCCATAATTTATGCTTTGATATCAAATCAAACACATTTTACACAAACAACAGCTCATATGGTTTGGTTATGCGTGAACAATAAGTCATAACCCTCTTCAAATCACAGATATCATGAATAATGTTTATAATAAGTTCGTATATTAATATATAAGACTTACATTTAATATTAAAGATAAATAAAGTTAGAAAACTTGCCTTTATCAAGATCAGCTACTTAAGCTTATTTGAAAGTATACACGCCACCTATATAGGTTTATAACAGTCATTAGAAACAATAATAACTAACAACTAGTCCAACTATTAGTGTCTGGGTTAATTTTGGTGTCCGTTCGATATTTTATTGCTTTATCGAATAGTCATAGAATTAGTTTTTCAATAAGCTTTATTAAAAAGTTTCAATACCTTATTAGATATTTTAGTTATATTTATAATAATTTCCAAACACTCAAAATAATTTTAAATGATTTAATATTACATATAATGATTTTTAAATCATTAATATCATTTTTAAATATTTAATAACTATTTATAATGATTTTTAAATCATCAATATTATTTTCAAATAATTTATTTTTATTGATAATGATTTTTAAATCATTGATATCATTAAATAATTTATAATTATTTAAAATGATTTTTAAATTATTAATATTATTTTCAAATAATTAATAACCACTTAAAATGATTTTTAAATCACCACTAATATTTTTAAATAATTTATTTTTTTATTAATTATTTTTAAATCATTAATATCATTTTTAAATAATTTATTATTACTTAAAATGATTTTTAAACCATTAACATTATTTTTAAATAATTTATTTAATATCCTTATTAAATACTTTCATTATTATTAATGTTTAAATAAATTAAATATTAATAAAATTTTATGTCAAAATATTAAAAATTATTTATTATGACTTAAAATGAATTTTTCAGAATTTTTTATTAATTTTTTAGTAATTATTTCTATTTTTTTTTCCTATTTTTTTAATTAATATTTATTAAAACCGTCGCTATAGGTGTTCTTGGCCAACTCAAGAACAGGCCGGTCAACGCCTAGTTCCTTCGTTTGACTCGATGCCACTTCCGATCTGTTTGGTTTCTGGGAAAGAGAGTCTATCAATATTGTAGTACTGATGTAGGACTACAAGTACGTACTATGTTAGGGGTCTAACTACAACAAATGTGGGAGTTATTGATGGTCAAACCACCCATCCGAAGCTGTTCTTGCATTTCTGGGCTGCTTAGAAATGGAAGTCAATGTCGGTTAACGTTCTTGCAAGCCTTATATCGTGCATCCTGTTTGTAGTTTAGGTGTTATAATTGTCGGGTATTGTAGAGTAACTAGCAGGGTACAACTACGTAGCACTAATAGGGTCTAAATATCATCAACAAGAAAGATCTGTGTCCCTAAACTTCTTGTCAGACCTCTGTTTTGCGATTCTAGGTTACCCAAAAATCGCCAGCTTAACGACCAGCCTAGTTTGACCTCCTATATTTTTCGGTTGGTCACTCTTCAAGGCTTCACAGTGCTCTAGTGGTGTAGAGGTCATGTCAGGCTACAACCTGACTAACATTTATCATACAAAAAGGCTGACAGGCGAGAGATCAAAGCTAGTCAAACGGTTGTCAGACCGTGTTCATCAGTTTTTTGGGCTACCCAGAAAACGCCCGGTCATGCTCGGTCAACGAGGTTTGACCGCTTATATCTTTTAATCTGGTGATTCGATTATCAAACTACCACTTCTAGACTACTAACAACATTACAAACTACAAATACAAACCTTTAAAACATCTAAACCATAAACAGAGAACAATCTACAAGCCATGACATTCACTGTCAGACTACGTTTCTATACTTTGGTAGTTTTGCTTAAATCATCATTTTCGTGCATTTAGATGTTATAGATTTATGTTTAAACAACCCAGATCACTAAATAACTTACTAATTAACATTCTTAAACACTAACAACAACAATCAAATTTTTAGAATTCAAAATTTAAGTTAGGGTTAGGTTTTTACCCTTTTTGAACACTTTTTGATTATCTCCCTTCTGAATCGGCTATGGACTGGCTGAGGAGTGTTTCTGAGTTAGTTGGTGGTGTTTATTAAGTGTAATTTTCGTAGCTTTTGTTTTCCTTACTTAGCTTTGTATGGAAAAATTAAAGTGGGGTGAAAACTTAACTTTTCTTCCTAAATTTACAACTAAGTCTATGCCATTAATGAAGATAGGTTGTGTTGGCAAGGCTAGAATGATATAGCAACATGGGACAATCTTTTGCTTGTGAAGCAAAAGATTTGCTCTTATCTTCTTTAAAAAGAGAGTTTTAAGGGTACTTTAGTTATTTTCCACATACTAAGGGTAGTTTGGTCATTTCATAATTAAATCTAGGGGTATTTTAGTCATTTCATATTTAAATCTAGAAATTTAAAAACAAACTTTAACCATTAGGGTTTGTTAATCTAGAATTAGGGTTTATAAACATAATTAGGGTTTTACTTTCAGGGTTAGGGTTTCCTAATCCCTAATTAGGGTTTTCAATTGATATTTTTTAATTTTATTCTATAATTAACCCTATATAAAGTTAGTATGCATAGCTATATATATTCACAATCCTCTATAAAAGTATCAATGTATTTAATTTATAACTCACATTTATAATAAGAATTAGAGTTAGGGTTTCTCATTTAAATAAAATCTTTAATTAGGGTTTCCTTATAATTTTTTTTATAATTATACCTTATATGTTGATATATATATATATATATATATATATATATATATATATATATATATCTTTAATAAAGTTAAATATACATTACACAAGATATAAAACCTACTTATGTTTATTATTATAAATAATTTTTTTTATATATTAATATTCTTGTTAAAAATTTAGAATATTACAGGTTAAGCGCATCAGACCTTAACTACTCCCATGTTCTTAAGGCTATGTTTGTTTTGTCACAATTTAACTCATTTCCCATTATTCTAATTAAATATTTATTATATAGTTTATTCGTCACACTTTAATTAATCAAATAATATTATTTAAATTCAATTAAATAAAAGGTAATATTACACATTAAATCACATTATCACATAATTAAAATTCTCATTTATTAATTATGACAAATTATTAAATCTCTAATTAATCATTAAATTAATTAGGATAACATTATAATTATTAAATAATTCATTTAATTAAATAATCTCAATTAAATTCATACTTTGAACTATAAAATTCTCCACATTAATTTAATCAATGTAACACATATAATTAAATTAATCTATCACAATCCATCAAATATTTATTTAACTCAATCAATACATCATCAAAAATATTTATTTAATTCAATAAATATTTAGAATAAATTACAAAATTCTCGTTTGTTACATCTTTCCCTCCTTAAAAGGATTATGTCCTCAGAATCACGATTCAATTAAATTCGTCCCATTACATTCTCCCCCTTACAAAGATTTTGTCCCCAGAATCGCTTACACATAGATTAAGCAAATAAATGTGGGTAAATTTTCATCATGTGTTCTTCGAGTTCCCACGTAGCTTCTTCAGCGTTGTGGTTCCTCCAAATTACCTTTATAGAAGGTATCACTTTGTTTTTTAGAACTTGCTCTTTCCTGTCAACAATCTAAATATGAACTTCTTCATAGGATAAGCCTTTTTCAAATTGTAGGGGTTCATATTCTATAACATGCTTGTAATCGGGATTATATGGTCGTAATACTGAAACATGAAAAATATTGTGGATGTGCTCTAACGTCGGAGGTAAGGCTACCACATACGCGACTTCTCCAATTCTTCGCACCACCTCAAAGGGTCCAATGAAACTCGGGCTCAATTTTCCTTTCTTGTCGAATCTGATCTTTCCCTTCCAGGGAGAGACTTTCAAGAAAACAAAGTTATCTGATTCAAATTTTATGTTCTTGTAGTGTGGATAGGCTTATTTTTTTTGCCTATCCTGAGCAGCTACCAATCTTGTCCGGATCACCTTGACGATCTCGGCTATCTGTTGTACTAGTTCTGGTCCTAGCAATTGTCTTTCGCGAAATTCATCCCAGTATAATGGAGTTCTGCACTTTCTTCTGTACAACGCTTCGTAAGGTGGCATGCTAATACTTGCGTGCTAACTATTGTTGTAAGCGAATTCCACTAACGCTAGGTGATCGTCCCAATTTCCTTTGAAGTCCATGATGCATGCTCTTAACATGTCTTCCAATGTCTGGATTGTTCTTTCACTTTGGCCGTCGGTCTGAGGGTGATATGTCGTACTCATTCTTAATTGTTTCCCCATGCATTCCTGTAGTCGCTTCTAGAAGTTTGACGTGAAGCGCGGACCTCGATCGAAAATAATCGATACTGGAACTCCGTGCCTTGAAACAATCTCCTTCACATACATCTTTGCTAACTGGTCTAAGTTGAATTTGATCTTGATCGCTAAGAAGTGTGCTGATTTCGTTAGTCGATCCACGATAACCCATACTGCGTCGAAACCTTTCTGAGTTGTCCGAAGACCTACTACAAAATCTATTGTGATATGCTCCCATTTCCATTCTGGAATTTGTAACGGTTGTAGCAATCCACTCGGCCTCTGATGTTCTGCTTTTACTTTCTAACATGTCAGACACTTGGCCACACAATCGGCAACGTCTCGTTTCATATTCGGCCACCAGAAATGCTGTCGGAGATCCTGGTACATCTTCGTACTCCCTGGGTGAATCGAATACTGTGAATTATAAGCTTCGCTCAAAATTTCCTCTTTAATTTTTGACACTGGCGGTACCCAAATTCTGCTCTCAAATCTTAACAGTCATTTATTGTCCACCTTGAATTTCAGTTCATTCCTTTCAGATATCCTCTTCCTGATCTTCTCACATTCCTCATCCTGAAGTTGTGCTTCCTTAACCTTATCCAGTAAAATGGTACCAGTTCTTAGCTGCAACAGTATCTCGTCAAACTCCATTAGATATCTTACCTCCAATTCCAGTTTCTCCATTGCTGAAATTAGCTCTCCTGGGTAGTTAACAGCATCAATTTCTCTCGACCCTTTCTACTTAAGGCGTCGGCAACCACATTCGCTTTACCCGGATGGTATAAGATCTCACAGTCATAATCCTTTATTAATTCCAACCAACTCATCTGGCGCATATTAAAATCCTTCTATGTAAAAATATAATTCAGACTCTTATGGTCTGTATATATTTCACACTTCTCCACATAGAGATAATGTCTCCAGATCTTCAAAGAAAATACTACTGCGGCCAATTCCAAATCATGGGTCGGATACCCCTTCTCATTCCTTCAGCTATCGTGACGGATACACAATGACCTTGTCGTTCTGCATGAGCACATAACCTAGTCCTTTATGCAACAAATCACTATACACCACGAAATTTCTTGTGCTATCTGGAAGAGATAATACAGGTGCTGTACTCAGTCTCTTCTTTAGCTCCTGGAAACTTTCCTCACACTTCTCCGTCCAAACGAATTTCACCGATTTCCTAGTCAAAATTATCAGCGGAGTTGCGATTTTGGAAAAGTCTTGAATGAACCTTCTGTAATATTCTGCTAATCCAAGAAAACTTTTCACTTTAGACGGTGTCTTCGGCTGATCCCAATTCATCACAGCTTTAACCTTGGTTGGATCTATCAAAATTTAATCTTTGTCGATCACATGTCCAAGAAATTGCACCCGCTCTATCCAGAATTCGCATTTCAAAAACTTTGCATACAACTTCTCTCTTCTTAATGCCTCCAATGTCAACTTCAGATGCTCAACATACTCCTCCTTGGTCTTAGAATACACCAGGATATCGTTGATGAACACCACCATGAATTTATCCAAAAACGGCTTGAACACCCTGTTCATTAGGTCCATAAATGCTGCAGAAGCATTCGTTAGACCAAATGACATCACCAGAAACTCGTAGTGACCATATCGAGTCCTGAACGCTGTCTTCGAAACATCCTCTTTTCTCACCTTCAATTAATGGTAACCACTTCTCAAGTTTATATTCGAGAAGTATCTAGCTCCCTTCAACTGGTCAAACAAGTCGTCGATCCTAGGTAATGGATACTTATTCTTATATGTGACCTTGTTTAACTCTCTATAATCAATGCAGAGTCGCATCGTTTTATCCTTCTTCTTTATGAACAACACCGGCGCTCCCTACTGCGATACACTCAGCTGATTATACTTTTTGTCCAATAGCTATTGCAGCTACACCATTAATTTCTTCATTTCCACCGGAGCCATACGGTACGAGGCCTTCGATATTGGAGTAGTTCCTGGCGTCAAATAGATCACGAATTCCACTTCCCTATCTAGCGGAAGTCTTGGCAAATCGTCTGGAAATACGCCCACAAAATCTCTCACGATAGGTATTTCCTCTAACTTCGGACTCTCTTTGAGACTATCGACTATGTAGGCTAAGTACCCTACACAACCTTATCTCAGCAACTTCTTGGCCTGCATCATTGTAAGACAACTCTCTTGTCTAAGGGACTTGCTGCCATGAAATACAACCTTTGACAAGGTCATGAGGTTAATACTCTTCTTTTGGCAATCAATTATTGCCCCATAATTGAATAACCAATCCATTCCCTAAAATAACATCGAATTTCCTAAGTCTAATCGGGATAAGATCTACGTTCATCACATTTCCCTTAATATCCACCCTACAGTTCTTGTGTACGAACCTAACAGGAATCACTTCCTTATTCGCAATTTGTATGTTCATAGGGTATTCTAATTTGTCCTTAGGCAATTCTAAATTCTTAGCAAAGTCATCGGATATAAATGAGTAAGTAGCACCCGAATTAAATAATACATATGCATTAACATTATTGATTGGAATGATACCTGACACCACGTCACGTGATTGCACAGCATCCTGTACGGTCATGTTGAAAGTCCTGGCAGTAGGTCGGTTGGTTGGCGTCGATCCCGTAATAGTCAGAGCGTTGCCACCACTAGTTCCTCTACTTCCACTTGCTCATGCCCCGCCTGATACCTTCTTAGGACAGTCCCTTTCCAGATGGTTCTTTGACCCACATGTGAAACAGGCGCCCTTCTTAGGGTTAGGGTAGTTTGGTGCTGTGTGGCCTTCCTGACCATAATTGTAGTAGACCTTCCTTCCCCTTTATGCAGACCCCCAGGTGATTCTTCCCGCAGGTCAGAAAAGCCTCCACTCTTTGCTTCTAGCTCCCTTGCTGATTCCTAGTCGATGTGCTGTCACTCCACCTTCTTTTCTGATTGTTACCACCCCCAGTATTGCTTCCACTAGCCCTATTACTCTCACCTTCATTCTTTTTCTTCTTAAGCTCTTGGTTGTACATGGTCAGAGCATCGCTTCCACCTTCTGTGATGATTGCCTTCTCCAATACTCTCATAAAAGTTTTCAACTAGAACATTGACACTTTGCTGTACAATCAGGGCTTCAGTCCTTGTTCAAACCTTCTTTCCTTTCTCTCATCGGTATTCACTTGATATGTGGCGAACCTAGCCAACTCATTAAACTTCGCAGCATAATCCGGCACAGACATGTTACCTTGTTTTAGCTCCAGAAACTGAACCTCCATCTGGTTCTGTGAGCTTATCGGGAAGTACATTTCGAAGAACATCTCTTTAAACCTTTCCCATGTTATCACGTCCTTTCCTCCCCGAACCTTATTTGCCTGCCACCAATAGCTGGCCTCTGCTTTTAGCATGAATGTTACTAAAGCCGTCTTCTGATCCTCGTTAACCCTAGCGACGTCGAATACCTTCTCCATCTCCATAACCTACGTTTGAGCTTCGATTGAGTTCATGGATCCCTTGAACTCTGGCGATCCCACCGCTTTGAAATCCTTAAACGAAGTGTTCTGTGGAGCTTGATGCTGATTGGCAAGTTCTCCAGTTAAGAGATTGACCAACTGCTGGACAGGATTAGCGTTGGCATTGGTGTCATTGTTATTGGTTGACCCTTCCTGGGCTGGTTGACGAGTTAGGCATCTTCTTGGCGGCATATTTATGTTAAAATATACGCTTATTAGATCTTTATTTAATTCCTTAAATATTTAAGACTTAGCTTAAACATTTTAAAAATCACTTAACACATATCATCTCAAATAATTTCTGATATTTTATTCAATCAAAAGTTTTAAACAAAACAAGATAGCATCATTGCTATTTACATCAACTATCCCGAGATAAAGAATCTTAAGGATTTAAATCATCATCATATTCCGTTGTTTATAATCAAATCAAAATTTACATTATTAACTATCATAGAAATATTCACATAATCAATATTGTTCCTATCACGGCCTACTAAGGCGTCGAACAGCTTCTCTGCGCTCATCTTCCATAATACGGAACATCGTCCTACGGTCCAGCATGTACCAAGGTAAGTCCTCGAACTGTACTGGATAATAGAACACCCGATCATGGGCCCTATCAATCGCTGTCTGGAATGTATTGTCCGTCTCCTCAATCTTAGCCTTCTTTGCCCGATCGTCATCCTCGGCAAGATCTGCTCGTCGTGAAGCCTTCATCCAAGCGTCCTCTGCTCTAGCACGCTTTGCTAACTCCTCTCGTAAGTCACTCTTCAGCTTCTCTATCTCAGCTGACTTCTCCTATTTTGGCCCTCGACATGGACCAATTTCCACTCCACGTCTCCAAGACGTATATCCAGACTCTCGATCTCGCCATCTTTTCGCTCGATAGTAGTCCGTTGTGCAACTGTTTGCTCCTTCAGCTCCCGAACAGTATCCTCTAACTCTATGTTACGGTCATACATCTTGTCGTACATCTCGGTACTGATAGAGTTTGATGAAAACTCATCAAGGTCCTCATCCTCCTCCTCAGCCTCAGCCTTAACCTCTATCTCTTCAGAGTCCTCCTCTGAATCAAACACTGGCTCATGCTCCTGACCAACAACAATGATCAATGGAGATGGCTCTCTACGAACCAACTGCTCCTAAACTGTATGAATGTCTCAGGGCTCCTCCTTTCTAGCCACTCGGGGCTCAACTGTAATAATCCAAAACTTAAGCAGAATTATTAATATTAAAAAAAAATTATAATAATAAATGAATATTATTATGTTCATGGTTTGTATAATGTGTCTTAAGCCTTATTATAGTTATATATATAAATATATATTAACATATAGGAAATAATTATGAAAAAACATATATGGAAAGTTCTTATAGTAAACCCTAATTTAAAGATTTTATCTAAATAAGAAACCCTAACCCTAATTAAAAAATCCTAATTTTGATGATAAACCCTAAATTCTAAATTAACAAACCTTAATGGTTCAATTTTATTTTCAAATTTCTAGAGAGAATATGAAATGACTAATTTACCCTTGGATTTAAGTAGAAAATTATCAAAATACCCTTAGTGTTTGTTAAATGACTAAAATACCCTAAATTTTCTTTTTTTGAAAGAGATAAAACCAAATCTCTAACTTAATCAAGCAAAAGATTGCCCATATGCTGAGAATAGCTTCCATTAGACCCTAGCTTGACAACATAACACAATACAATTAATAAGCTAGGCTTAGTTGTCAATTAGAGAGGAGAAACTTAAGTTTTGCTCTCACTTTAAGTTTCCAAATAAAGCTAAGTGTTAGTTTTTCAAACCCACGAGATTTACACTTTATACACTTCATATTATAGCAAGCTTAGATAAGAATCATAAAGAGGATTTTCAAGGATTGCTTCAAAATAGGTATAAACCCTAAACCATGTTAGATCTTTAAGGTTAACTTAGATTTTATATTTTTATGTTTAAGTATGTTAAGTAATATGTTAATAAGTGATCTGGGTTGCTAAAACATGAATCTATAACATCTAAATGCACAAAAAATAAAGATTTGAGAAAACTATCAAAAACCCTAAAAACCAAGTCTGACAGTCAAATGTCAGGCCTCGTAGATCATGATCTGTTAGTTATTTGAGCTGTTAGGTGTATTAGGGTTATACTATGTCATGATGTTAGTGTTCTAGAAGTGGAATCATGACCATAACATGTGTAGATCGCAAGTTATTCATGGTCAAAACCCGTTAACCAGTCATGGAAAGTTTTTTGAAAAACCCAAAAAACCAAGAACATGGTCTGACAAGATGTTTAGGACCTTAGATCTTCCAACTGTGATATTGTCAGAACCCCTAAGTGTAACACTCTTGTAGACTGACATATGTACTACATGTCCATGACAACCGATTACCAATTATATCAACAAGGTGCAAGATATTAGCGGTCAAAAGTGGTTGACCAAACTGGAAACCCAGTTTTCTGGGAAACCCAGAAAACTCAAGAACACGACCTGACAGTCGTTTGACCAGCCTTGATCTCGCGACTGACAGTCTTTTTGGACATTAGGTTATGTTTAGGTTATACTCTGACATTAGGACAACACCACTAGAGCAGTCTAAAGCCTTAGAAAGTAACGTATTGAAAGCTATTGAAGGTCAAACTGCATTGACCGTTAAGCTAGCGTTTCTGGGTAACCCAGAAACACAAGACAGCGCTCTGACAGGATTTTTGGAGGTTTAGATCTTGTTGGTTAATGATATCTAGATTCTCTAAGTGCTACAACCTTGTACCCTGCTAGTTAGTGTACAACACCCGACCACTAGAACACCTAAACCACAAACACACTGTAAGATATTAAGCCTGAAACATCGTTGACCGGCATTGACTTTCTATTTCTGGGCAACCCAGAAATGGAAAACTGCTTTGGGTGGGTGGTTTGACCGTCTATGTGAACCTGTAGAGATGTTGTTAAGTAGTGAAATGAACATAGATATGTACTCCTACATTAGTACTACAATTTCATTGAAATTTCTTGTCCAGAAACCAAGCAGGCTGACAGCGAGATCGAGTTAAACAGAGCCCCTGGCTGTTGACCATCCTGTTCTTGAATTGGCCAAGAACACCTATAGCGACGGATGAAAAATTAAAATTAATTAAAATAAATAGAAATAATTACTAAATAATTAATAAAAAATTCTGAAAATTCATTTTTAATTATAATAAATAATTTTTAATATTTTGACATAAAATTTTATTAATATTTAATTTATTTAAATATTAATGATAATAAAAGTATTTAATAATAAATTATTAAAAAATAAAATTAATGATTTAAAAATCATTTTAAATAATAATAAATTATTTAAAAATAATATAAATGATTTAAAAATCATTATTAATAAAAATAAATTATTTATAAATAATATTGATGATTTTAAAATCATTTAAAATGGTTATAAAATATTTAAAAATGATATTAATAATCTAAAAATCATTTTAAATGATATTAAATTATTTAAAAATTATTTTGAGCATTTTGAAATTATTATAAATAATAACTAAAATATCTAACAAGATATTAAAACTTTTAAATAAATTTATTGAAAAACTAATTCGATAGCTATTCAATGAAGCTATAAAATACCGAACGGACTCCAAAATCAACCCAGACACTAATAGTTTAATTAAAAATTAATTGTTATCATTCCTAATGACTGTTATAACATATATAGGTTGCGAGTATACTTTCAAATAGCTTAAGTAGCCGATCCTTGATAAAGGCAAGTTTTTTCGCACTATATGCTAACTTTTTATTTTTACACAAGTTTTTCTAACTTAATTTAATTTCAATATTCAATGTAAGTCTTGTATATTGACATACGAACTTGTTATACACATTATTCATGATATTTGTGCTTTGAAGAAGGTTATGATTTATTGTTCAAGCATAACCAAACTATATGAATTGTTATTTGTGCAAAATGTATTTGATTTGATATCAAAACATAAAAGGTGAAAAAACCAATATTATTTGGTACAGAATTATATACTGATACTATTCAGGCCGGCAGTTATAACACTGACCGGGGGTTATATTTACAAGCAGTTATAGCACTGACCTTGTTGGATTGGTAGGGTGATATACATACTCCTAAGATATGATTAGGCTGATCACTTATGAGATATCCAAACAGAGATCCTATAAGTCTTTGTGACTGTTAGGAGTGTGGTGTGGTTGAACGAATCAACCCGGGTTGCTAAGTATTTATGACTGATAGAAACTCGTAATGGATGGACTCAGTATATATATATATATATATATATATATGTTGAAAATCTCTGAACTATATGTTCATTCAATTCAGATTCAGTGTGAGTATAATATACAACTTGTTTAAAATTTGCTGAGCTTTCTATAGCTCATCCTTGCAATTATTATTTTCCTTTGCATCTTTAGCTGACCTATCCAAAGTTCCAGGGTTCAATCATATGGATGGAAAAACGCGATTAATGTAAATTTGTTTATATCCTTGGAAACTCTACTCTGATGTAATAATAAGTAGGGATTTATTGTAAGTCAATTTAAGAATATATAATGTATTATCATCTTTAACAATTGCTTAGTTTTTACCTTTCTAGAACATAAGAAGAAGTGCAGTATCTATATGAACTATACATCTGAATTGGGAGTATTGAAAGAAATTTTGCTTCTCTGATACACTGAGGTCGGTCGCACCCCTCAAATTCCAAGAACGACCCTAACATTAATACTACGAATGTCAGATAGATAGGAATTATTGATATGAAAGAAATATACGTGAGATTATAAACCTATTCATCCAAGTGAGGGTATCCCAACACAGTAAATGTTCTGATGAGAACTACTGTTTGTTGTGGAATACTGTGAAGCTTGGATTAATAGGAATTATTATCGTATGGAATATTTACGTGAGCACCAAGTCTGCTACAGGGAATGTAGAGAATTTGGGGGCGTCACAATTTGGTATCAGAGCTATAGGTTATAAACCTTAGGTAGGGTTACCTTAGGCTATAACCTTAGAGGACTAAGAGTAGTAAAAAAGTTAGTGAAAATATAAACTCAGAAAGAGTTTATGGGATATGAATTGAGGAAATTCATCGTGAAATAAGATAAAAACTAACTTAAAGAAAACTATTATTTGCTATGTGTATATAATGTATAATAAGACACTAGACAAGTTTATATAATTGATAGAAAATAAAAAAATTAAGGATATTCACATAAGTGAGTGAGGAACTGGTCGTTCTGTTTGAGCTGGTATCTGAACCAAAATTAGTTGGGTTGATAGGGAATGATCCAGAGGGTAGGATACAGAAAGTGCCTGTCGACGTTGGTTTAAAAAATTCGCGGGTCGGGTCATAACCTGGATCTTTTAATCTCTTTTCCTAAGTTCTCTCTACCCTCACTCTTTTTATTTAGGAAAAAAGTTTTGAAGAGTTTTTTAGGAAAAAGGCCAACATGTATCATGTTGACGATTTGAACGTTTTATAGAGTCGCCAGTTGGTAGATTTAAAATGGTTGTACTAATTCTATCGAGTTTTTTTTGAAAGAGGCCCAATTGGTGGACACTGTCGAAACTTGATCTTTGAAAAATAAAGTTTTGAGCTCGGGGGCTTGGTTAAGTGTGGAAAAGGTATTAGGCACCCCATGACTCCCGTGTAAATACGATACCGCATCTTTTCAATATTTCCCTTTAAAATTGGAATGCGTAAGTGAATGCTATTTGAAAATTAGGCCTATTGATTTGATTGATTGAAAGTAGTGCTTTGCTTCGTTGAACTTATATACGAAGAGTTTGATTTGATTTGAAAATCAGTCTTTGATTTGATTTGCAAAAGCATTTAATTTTGATTTTTTTTGAAAAGCTTTTCTTTTGATTAATTTGAAAATGATGTTTTGAAAGCTGGTTTATTAAACCCTTACGCTGCCATAGTAAATCCCGGTCCGCACTGCCAAAGCGTCTCATTCCAACTAGATAGCGATCTAAGGGATGCGAGGTTGCTTTTGAAGCTGAAACTAGAAAGAAATAAAGATTTATGAAAATCTCCGCCATTCTAGCTTTCCGGTTCAGTCTGGAGGTTTTGAACTGTTTGAAAATTAGAATTGGCGAGATTTAAATAAATCTAGTCCGCATGCAGATATATCAGTGTCAATTCATATAAGATGAATATTTACAGCAGCAGTTGAATAGAAAGCGAGTAAAACAATATATATATATATATATATATGTATTAAAAAGCTGTAAAGGGCGATGGGTTTTCACGCCGGTGTCAGGACTGGAATTGAAATATATATATATATATATATATATATATATATATATATATATATATTGACAGAAACGTAGTTAACCAAGACTGGGAAGAGGACCAGTGATGGTAAAGGCTGCTTATATATGCATAAATATATATAAAAGCAGTAACAAAGCCACAGAATGATCCAGGCTGAACTAGAATGTAAATATACAGAAAAGTAGTTAACCAGTGACTAGGAAGATCACCCAGTATGGCGAAGTGTACACAAAACAGTATAAAGGCCACGAAATAGTCGAGGCCAGACGGGAATGTAAATTGCAGAAAAGTAATCAATCAGTGACTTGGGAGATCACCCAGTATGGCGAAATGTGCAAAAAAAAATTGGTATAAAGGGCGATGGATTTTCACGCCGGTGGCAGGACTTAATTGAAATATATATATATATATATATATATATATATATATATATATATATATATATTGACAGAAATGTAGTCAACCAAGACTGATACGTGGACCAGTGATGGTGAAAATCGCTCATATATGCGTAAATATATATAAAAGTGGTAAACTACCTCGGATTTGACATCCGGGCTTGACAGAATTAAAATGTTAGTATATATATATAGTTAAATATATACAAAAAGGGCCAAACCCAGAATAGGAGGATAATCCAGTCTGGCGAAGTTGCCAGAACGTGTGTACTAGTGCATTGAAGCTGCTGGAGCAGACGGATCGTCAATTCGAGTTGTAGAAATGCTAAAAAATCAGTTTATGTACAAAAATGTACCAAATTTTGACGAAAACGGCCACGGAACTAAGTTCCGGGGATTTTTAGAAAATGAAACTTAACGTGCAAGTGTATAAAAGTATGAAGAAGTAATATTCACTTTCTGATCGTGAAAATACTTATAATAGACTGCTACACAGGCTTTTTGCCAAATCGTAGGCTCTATAAGTCCAAATCTACCAGTTATTTTCGGATATGTGGTAGTATATGGGTATATCTACGTGTTAGAGTGAAAATATTTGGGTTTGGAAGAGGTGTAAAAGTCAAAAATTTAACTGCCAAAGCTTCGTTTCGTTTCTCGATTCTTGAAAATGAGGGGGGGGGGGGTGGCCTCATATTTATAGACGAGGGAGCCTCCACTCTACTTGCTGCTGTCATAGGTAGAGGTGAGGCTCCTCTGGTGGGGCCCGTGGTGCCGGGTTCTATCGTCTCGAAGTACGTGAACTCCGGACAATGCATAGTCGAAGTTGAAACTTTCTAACTTTTGATCGGAGCGTCCGTTTGAGGCGTGCGATACCTTTTCGAAAAGCCCTTACCGAGAGTCTTGGAATGACATAGGATAAAATGTTTTCCGAGTCCTAGAAGACGGGTTCATAACTAGGTCTTTGATTCCCCGCAGTTTGTCAGTTGAGTTGTCTTGCGTCGTTTGCACTCGGGATGGCGCTATGGTTCATTATGACTTTGATGGCATCAATTCGACTTGAGTTTGACTGAATCGACTGAAAGTTGATAAAATGACTATTTTTCCCCTCCCGGGGTGGTCCTTGGTGGATCTGGCTTTCCAGGGTTATCTCTGGGGCTGAACTGCACTTCCCGGATTGATACCGGGGCTGATCTTTACTTCCCGGGCTAAGATCGGGAATGATTTGACACATTCTAGGTCGATGTCAAGGTTTAATTGTACCTCCCAGGTTGATGTCGGGGATGATTGACGGCCCAATATTGAGATCGAGATTGATCGGTATCTCCCGGGTTGCTGCTGGGGCTGATTTGTACCTCTCAGGTTGCTGCCGAGGCTGATTTGAAGGCCCGATATTGAGATCGGGGTTTGAACTGATGGTCCGAATGGAGATCGGAGTTGGATTGACCGTCCGATTGGAGATCGAATCTGGATTGAAGGTTTGATTGGAGATCGGAGCTGGATAGACGGTCCGATTGGAGATCAGAGCTGGATAGACGGTCCGATTAGAGATCAAAGCTGGATAGACGGTCCGATTGGAGATCGGAGCTGGATAAATGGTCTAATTAGAGATCAGAGCTGGATAGACGGTCCGATTGGAGATCGGAGCTGGATTGAAGGTCCGATTAGAGATTGGAGCTGGATAGACGGTTCGATTGGAGATCGGAGCTGGATTGACGGTCCAATTAGAGATCGAAGCTGGATAGACGGTTCGATTGGAGATCGGAGATGGAGTACCGACATTGGGGATGGGATTTGGGTTAAAGGTCCGATTGGAGATCGGAGCTGGATAGATGGTCTGATCAGAAATCAGAGCTGGATAGATGGTCCGATTGGAGATCGGAGTTGGATAAAAGGTCCGATTTGAGATCGGAGCTGGATTGACGGTCCAATTAGATATCAGAGCTGGATTGACGGTCCGATTGGAGATCAGAGCTGGATTGACGGTCCGATTGGAGATCAGATCTGGATTGATGGTCCGATTGGAGATCGGAGCTAGATTGACAGTCTGATTGGAGATCGAAGCTGGATTGAAGTTCCGATTGGAGATCGGAGCTAGATTAACCGACATTGGGGATCAGACTTAGGTTTACTGATATTGGGGATCGAATTTAAGTTTACCGATATTGGGGATCGAATTTGGATCTGAAGCTTGGTATCGGTACCAGGATTGGCTTGATTGACAATTTTGCCCTTCCGCAGTATTTGTATTGGGTTAAGGAAAATTTCGAGTGTCTACAGATGCCCTTCTTTATCATGTCCATGCAATGTAATGGAATGGACATGATAAAGATTAGTAGACACTAGAAATAAGACAAATGCCAGAGTCGCAACGAAGGCTGGGTGTCTTTGAATGGAACGGGGCGCCTCTTGGCTTCTTACGTCATCTATCTATTGGGGATGATGTTTTCATGGACAGCCCTTGATGTTATTGATAGGTTACTGCGAACTATTCTTGTCATTTTCTGTTGGGGATGATGTTATTCACGGTAGCCTGTTTAACTTTGACGGGGATGAGGTTGTCGAAGATGAGCTATCACAGATTGTTCTCGTCTTGGTCTGCTGGGGGTAACGTTCTCTGCGATAGTTTCGTAGATTCTGATGAGGGTGATATGATTGATACTACCTCAATGATCCCTTTGAGGATGTGTATAACAGATTCCATCATTGGTGATGGATTATTATAATTTCTCCTGTCACCGGATCCATTTCGATGCTTGGCTGGGGTTGAGCCGACAGTTGAAGCGTCATTAGGGTTGAGCCAATGGCTGTACTGGAATTTGGTCTATACCCAAACTTCATGAGAATGAAACCAACGGTTGAATTATCATGGGCCAGTGCCCTACTGCATCGCTGGGGTTGTGCCAACGACTGAATTATCATCGGTCAGTGCCCGACACTTCGCTGGGGTTTTGCCAACTGTTGAACTGGACTTCGATAAGTACCCAAACTTCGCTGGAATGGATCCAACGGTTGATCTGGACTTCGATCAGTGCCCTACGCTTCGTTGGGGTTATGCCAACTGCTGAATTGTCATCGGTCAGTGCCCGACGCTTCGCTGGGGTTGTGCCAACGGTTGAACTGGACTTTGGTCAGTACCCGAACTTGTCTAGAATGGAACCAACGGTTGATCTGGACTTCGGTCTGTACCCGAACTTCTAAAGTGGCAGTTTTTGGCAGTTTTGCGCAGTTTTTCTACAGTTTGCTTTGTTGATCCCTGGACATGGCTTAGGGATGAATATCAACGGTCTCCATGGGGTTTCCCTTTCTGTCAGATTCCCGCTGCTTAAACGCAGGTTCTCAGGACAAACCGCTCAATCTCGTTAGCAATTTTTCTTCAGATTTGACTCGGCAGCACATAAGAACTCCATTTTGACCCAAACTGGACTGAGCCCAAGGGAGTGGGACCCACCCTGGGCTGTCGCAGGTGGAGGTGCAATAGCCGTCGATGGGCCCGCTTCCACCTGGGCTATTTAATGGGTTGTGGGATTTTTATTTTTCAAGTTTTAGTTTTGAGTTCCAAACGGATTTCGATCTTCTTTTTCAGATCTACGGAGCTTGGACAATCGTTTTCTGAATCCGTCAGTTCCTACGAGATCAGCGTAGCGCAGGTAATGTTTTACATCCTTTTTTTCGCAAGTTTTGACTGTTAAAAGCATGCGAACCACTCAGGGGCCTTTCAGACGCAATATATGAAAAATGTATGCCTATATGACCTGCTAAAATTTTTTTGACTACATATGTATGCATATCTTACTGTAATGCACGTTTGAATGTAAGAAAATTCAGGTTCTGAGACAGTGATATTTTGCACTTTTTGACCAGTTTAGTCATCCTTTTTGAGGCCTAGTGCGCCTGGATTTTCAACTAAAAATGTCCATGGTAATTTGGCTACCATGTGAGATTGACTTTTAATTTTTCTTCATAAATATGAGCTGTTTCTATTTTTGGGTAGGTGTGCTACTGAATGGCCACCTAGACATGCCTATGTGTACGTGGATAATCCATTTTACAAAGGAGACTCTGGCAAAAAATTTTCAAAATTTTAGGCATTGAAAAACATGCATTTTGACTCTACTGGGGATTTTTGACTGACCCATGCAGGTTTTTAGCTTCTAGGTTTTGAAAACATACAGTTTTAACTTACTAGGTATTTTTGACTGACCCATGTATGTCTTAAGACCTAGAGATATATGCTGGACTGATTGAAAATGATAAGCCACATATTTTAGGCTTATCTCACCATTTTTGAGGTGATTCGGAGTATTGGTGTATGCGATGGATGGCGAAAGAACCGGCAGTTCTAGCAGGGTATCCTCAGGTATCAGACGGAGGAGGGTTTCTGATATTCCCCAGCCTCATCCAGTTCCAATGCCTCATAGATTGGTGGAGACGGTGATTCATTCAGCACAAGACGAGCAGCCACTTGATATTGACGATGAGAAGGCTCCTTTTATTGCTCCACTTCCCGCTCAGGCTCCACGTGCGGAGGTCCCTAGCATCGTTGTGCAGACGCAGGAATTGCTGGGCGACTTGAGTTGCTATCCATCGGGATACCTTCACGCTAACGAGGTGACTTAAAGTTTTTCTATTCTTGGATTCTTTTTCTTCCTTTTTGCCATTCTCGGGGCACAGATTTTTTATATGAGTTGGTTTTTGATGCAGGTTCCCGGCTTTACGCAACCTCGAGGGAACTGGTTCTGTGTGCACTCCCTGTATCATACTTTGCACGAGGATTATAGGGAGATCGTAGATGGCTGGGGCTTTCAGGCCTTTTTCTCGATCCTTCCCCGCCGTTACCCATGGGGGTATATGAGGGCTTTGTCTGAGCGCTGGTTCCACCAAACTCAATCTCTTCATCTGCTAGATTACGAGGTGATGATGACTCTTATGGATTGGAGATTTATCACCGGCATTAAGTTTGAGGGCGAGCCAGTGCCTGTTGTGGCTGACATTATGCCCACTATCGCTCGGTCCCTGCTGGGGGTCCCTATAACGGTATTTAAGGGTCAGACCGTCCTATCTGGTCCCTTGAGTATAGATGCCCAAGATGGGACTTTATAGGAGCCCCCGCTTGATGATCAGAGGGCTAGAGATCGCATTCTGAGGCGATTATTTTTGTCGATCATCAGGGGTTGTTTTATAGTGGACAAATCATCTACTGTGTCCTTCGCCTTGATTAGCGCCACTTTATATGTAAAGCACCTCAGTGACTATGATTGGGGCTCCTATACCTTTGCCTATTTTCTCCGTGGCATGCGCATGCTTTCGAAGGGTGTGACAGAGGCTTGGCTAGGATTTTACCCATTTTTGTTGGTGAGTACATATTTCTGTACCTTTTCGATTTTAGCATTCATTTTTGTTAGTCTTGATCACTGAAGACTTTTGATATTTGCATGATCAGCTTTGGGCATTTGAGAGGCTTCCTTACCTACGACCCGCTTCTGCCCTAGGTCTGGAGACCTATCCTCGGGGATGGAGATGACATCACTCCACTTTGACGAAGGTCCCTATTGTTGAGGGATTCACTCACGCCCATTTGCAGTTGGAGCTTTTGACGGTGGGTTCGATCACCTGGACGCCGTATACCTCTGAGTTTTTGACCTTCGAATTTGAGGGAGGCATCCCTACAGGTTGGGAGTTTGTTTTGTCTACCCGCAGAGTCCCGTTGTTGACGATGGGAGGCTGGGAGCTCTAGCTTGGAGAGCGTGCCATTAGGAGCATTATGGGGGGGATCCGTATTTCCATTGCTCCTCCTGCTTAGCATCATTGGCCATTGACCGTTCCATTGACAGATATCCCTATGGAGGGCATAGATGGCTTCACCTTATCAGAGGGCCAGTACATCCAGGAGACCTTTAGCAGTTGGTGGAGTCCTCACACTATTGGAGCTCAGACTCGTGCCACCCAGTTCACGGCAGACATGGTGCCAGGGTCCATGATGATGACGGACTGGATAGCTTGCCTTAGAGAGCCTACTCATGTAGACCAGATAGCATATCTGACCAGGGAGTTGGAGCAGGCCCGTTTATTTATCAGGCACCTTGGCCGAGATATATCAGAGGCATCTTCTTTTGACCTGTCCAGCTCTGGAATAGGCCCCTCTTTAGGTCCATTTAGCAATAGCTATGCAGGGGTAGATCCTCCCTTATACTACCCAGACATGCCTGATAGCAGCGGTTTTGTATCCATTGAGGAGATGGAGCAGGTCGATCGCTTTGACACTGATGTCTTTGACTTCCTCTGATAGCTATTGGAGCTATATTTTTGGTCAGCCACTGTTTTGGCTATTTGGCGATTATGCCATCATTTTGATAGACCGCTGTATTAGTTGGGTGGTGGTGCTTATTTCCCTGTATTTTCCTTTCTTCTTTGTATTATCAGACATGGATGATGTCCTGCAGTAGATAGTTTATTGTAGATATTCATGATCTTCTCTATCTATCGCATCATGTTTATATTTGTCATCATACATATATTATGTCATGTGTATGCATTCAGATAGTTGCGACTTGATTTAACCTCTGGATGGTCTTGTGGTACGTTACAAAAGATGACGTCGTCTGCGGTCAGCCGTATTGAGCATTCACCACCGTCTGAGGTGGCCACATCATTGAGGTCATGGTATGAGAGCCTGCCCTACCCAGTCAGAGGGACAGTGGACCACATGCTGGGGCATTCGTTAGCCCTCGCAGATTTTTGGGTGCCATTTGGATTTATTGATGGCATTTTACCCTTCTGGATACCTGAGAGACAGGTGTTCCACTTCGAATGGCATGAGTTAACGCCGACTCTTGAGGAGTACGAGTGATTTACTGGGTTGGCTCTGGATTTACCGTGTGCTCGTATGACTATTAGTGATATGAGGAGACCATTTACCCATACGTCCGGTCTCCGTCAGAGTGTGATTAGGGACGAGATTGTATCTGGACACGTGGTCTCGATTGATTTCCTGATCAATCAATTTGGCGAGCTCGATAGCTATGATCGTCATGTCAGAGATTTTATTATTTCAGCAAAGGTATGGCATCTAGCCAGAGTAGAAATTCTGTTGATGTGTATTGTGGCATACGTCTATATATCGCTTCGATTGGATCATTTGGACGTGGGATTAGTAGTTGTGGTTCGAGCCCTTAGACAAGGTAGCACCATCGTCCCGATGATATTGGCTGAGATATTTAGATCTGCCACACATTGTAGTACCCATCCAGAGGGGTTTTTTAGGGGCGGCTCAGTCTTGCTGTATATATGGCTGATGTCCCATATATGATCGATTGGATTCTTCCAGCCTCGGGGTTTTTGCTTCACTCATGAGACATCCACAGTTTACTCTTTTCAGCCTGCGAAGTGCATTGATGCAGAGTCATGGTTGGCATTTCTGTTGGATATTGAGCATCCGTTTTCAATCTTGCCATGCTCAGAGCTAGCATCCCCATATAGCTTTAGCACCCATGCTTCTGGCCTGCATTATTTGCCCTTGGCGGGATAGAGGGGAGTGACTACCTATCATCCTTTGGCAGTCATGTGTCAGTTTGATCAGCTACAGAGTTTGTACCACTTTGAGGGGCTACTGATCAGAGGATGTCGGCTTCGTCTATGTCATCCGCCGACTTGGTTAGAGCATATGAGTGTTGGACTCATCGAGAGAGGGCTGATTTCTATGGTAGCCATCCGGGTCGTTCTCTAGAGTATTCTGCATGGTTGGAGGCAGAGACAGCAGTTGCAGCAGCAGAGCCTCATTTATCTCCGATTGTGGACTCCGACGAGGTGGAGCCTATAGAGGATCTGGATTCTCCTTTTGCAGATGAGCTATTTACGGGTTTGACAGCAGCCCTAGTGAGTGATCCACCGGTTATTCCTGCAGAGACAGATCCGACTTTGGCAGACTCACTATTCAGGATGACCTTTGAGCGAGATTCAGCTAGAGCGCAGATGTTAGCCTCCTTATCTAGCAGAGGTTTAGCTTTTTCTTAGAGAGATGGGCTCAGGGCCGCTCTAGATGCTGGATTAATTGAGCGGGAGGAGCTTCGATCTGGCAGAGATGCAGCTGTTGTAGAGCGAGACGAGATTCGCTCATCTAGAGACGCAACATATGTTCAGATCAAGGAGACTTTGATTGCTCGAGATGCAGCTTTTGTGGAGAGGGATGAGGCTATAGCTTTTCATGATTTTCACATTGCTGATAGTACTTCTCTTCGATCTTACACTTATGGTTTGGTCACCGATAAGAGTACATACATTGATGACCACAGTGCCACCTTGCAGATGACTGTGGAGGTATTGAGTCGTATGGAGGCTGAGTGGATGGCACTTACAACTGCTCCCCCATCTTCAGAGAGAGATGCCATGCTAGCATTGCTGACCCTCTTATCCTTGGGTCCATAGACTAGCTTTATTTTTCCTACACAGACTAGATCAACCATTTTAGTCATGTACAGGGCACTATGTATATATTAAACAGTGTTATATATCAGAGAAATATAGTTTTAATTCACTTCCTTGATTGGATATGTACTGTCATTGCTGAGTGATTACCACTTCTTTCATGACTCGCAGTTGTTGATGTATCTTGAGCTTCTCCTTGATAGACTGACAGTTGATATGTCAGGGAGTATCTCAGATGGGCCTGTTGACCAGGGTAGCTTGATAGAATTTGGCTTCTATTTGTCTTTGGTGTCTTGGAACTGGTCTTTTATTTGTTTTTTATTTTTCTTGGAAGTCAAACTGCGCCGTAGATGGCTGCCTACGTACTCCCGGGTTGACGGAGATCAGGTCATTCGTAGTTCAAGTTGTTTGGTTGGAGAGAGGTTTAAAAAGTATTTATCTTGGGTTTTTGAGTTTAGTTTGATGAGTTTTTGAGTTATTTTTTATTTGGTTTGACCGCACCAAAAATGGCTGCCAACGTACTCCCGGGTGTAGGGAGATCAGGTCAATCATAGTTCCGGATGTTTGCTGGAATGGTTTGATTTTTGGATTTTTGGATTTTTCTTAGTTTGACCGCACCAGAAATGGCTGTCTACGTACTCCCTGGTGTAGGGAGATCAGGTCATTCGTAGTTCCGGCTATTTGCCGGAATGGTATGATTTTTGGATTTTTCTTAGTTTGACCGCACCAGAAATGGCTGCCTACGTACTCCCGGGTATAAGGAGATCAGGTCATTCGTAGTTCTAGCTTTTTAGTGAAAAATTGAACCTGATTTGATTCGTAGGACCCGTATACGGGTATGCATGTGTCTCAGACGTAGTACCTTTTTAAGGTGTCTGAATTAATGAGTTGGGGAAATTCATTCCCGTCCATTTCTTATAGTCTGACAGCTCCCCCTATCAAGACCTCCTTGACAATGAAAGGGCCTTCCCAATTAGGGGCGAACTTTCCTTTGGCTTCATCCTGATTGGCTAGGACTTTCTTTAGCACCAAGTCGTTTTCTTTGAATTGCCGGATTTAGACCTTTCTGTTGTAGGATCTGGCGACCCTTTGCTGGTATAATTGTCCAGTGGAAAATGGCTGTAGCCCTTTTTTCATCTATCAGGGGCAGTTGATGATACCGGTCTTGCAGCCATTGATCCTCGTCTATCTGAGCATCGATCAATACTCGCAAGGATTCCATCTCTACCTATATGGGAAGGACTGCCTCCATGCCATAGACCAACGAATAGGGGGTAGCCCTAGTAGAGGTGCGCATTGACGTCCTATATGCTAACAGGGTGAGAGGCATCAGGTCAGGCCATTCTTTGTGATTGGCAGACATTTTCTGCATGATTTTCTTGATGTTTTTTTTGGCCGCTTCGACAGCACCGTTCATCTTGGGCCGATAGATGACGGAATTGAGATGCTTGATGTGGAACTTATTACACAATTCTTTCATCATTTGATTGTTCAGGTTCTTGACGTTGTCTGATATGATTACCTTCGGTTGTCCATATTGACAGACAACATTATTTCTGATGAAACTAATGATAACCTCTTTTGTGACTTTGGGAAAGGAGGCTGCTTTAACCCATTTGGTGAAGTAATCGATCGTGGTGAAAGTGAATCGATGACCATTGCTGGCTTTTGGTTCCACTGGACCTATCACATCCATTCCCCACATGGAGAAAGGCCATGGTGAACTCATGTTGTGCAGCTCATTTGGAGGAGCGTGGATGACATTTCCATTTATTTGGCATTGAAAACATCTCTTAATGTGATCGTCGCAGTCAGCCTTAAGAGAGAACCAATAATGGCATGTTCTAATTATCTTCTTGGCCAGCAAATGATTGCTCATGTGTGGACCACAGACTCCACCGTGGATTTCATCCATAAGTCTTTAGGCTTGCTCTTTGTAGAGGCTTCTCAACAGGCCTATTCTAGCATCCCTTTTGTAAAGTGCATCTTCGCTCAAATAGAACTTCATGGCCATTTTGTGAATTCTCTTTCGCTTTGATTGACTTTCCCCAGTGGGCGTGGATTTATCACGGAGATATTCCTTGATGTCTTGATACCAAGGCTGCTTGACAAGAGGTATTTCATCTGATACTTCTCCAATGTAATTCCCATTCTGAATTGTGAACTTGATGTTGGGAAATCCACTCTTATCAGATAAGCGGATCAATGAAGCCATCGTTGCCAATGCATCAGCGAAGTCATTCCGACCCCGAGGAATATGAACGAAGGTTATGTCTTAGAATTCCTGGGATATTTTGAGGACCTGCCGATGATAGGGCAGCAAATGCAGTTCTTTGGTGAGATACGCGCCGGTGGTTTGTCTGATGACCAGCTCGAAATCTCCAAAGACGAGTAGGTTTTTGATAGACATCGATTGGGCTAATTTCAATCCCATTATACAGCCTTCATACTCGGCCGTGTTGTTGGTGTTGCCAAATTGAAGTTTGGTAGCCACAGGATACTGCTTTCCTGCACTAGAGATGAGGACTGCCCTAGCTCTGGCAGCTTCCATGTTTACCGCTCCATCGAAATACATTTTCCATGGTTAGACTGTATTCTCTGACTGGAGTTGTTAAATTATCATGATCCCATCATCTGGGAAATATGGCTCCAGGGGCTCGAACCCTCCTGAAGGTGCTTCAGCTAATTGATCTGCAATGCCTTGACCTTTGATTGACTTCTGAGTCACGTGGACAATGTCAAATTGCTGTAGGATCAACTGTCATTTGGACAGTCGGTAATTAAGCATTGGTTTGTTGAATACGTATTTGAGTGGATCCATGCGGGATATGAGATAGGTCATATGACCATGCAAATAATGTTGCAACCTCATGGCGGCCCATGCTAACGTACAACATGTCTTTTCGATCAGGGTGTACTTCTGTTCACCACTACTGAATCTTTTGATGATGTAGTAGATAGCTCTTTCTTTACTACTATCATCCTTCTGTCCTAACATGTAGCCCATTGCGTTGTTATTGACGAACAGGTACATGAATAAGGTAATTCCATCCCTTGGGGGTACCAAAATAGGTGCTTCAGTCAGCTGCTTCTTGATGGCAAGGAAGGCTTGTTGACAGTCCTTATTCCATTTGGCGGAGGAATTCTTCCTTAACAGCTTGAAAATAGGTTCACAGGTTACTGTGACCTGTGAAATGAATCGGCTTATGAAGTTGATCCTTCCTAGGAATCCCCTTATCTCCTTCTCTGTACGAGGTACGGGCATTTCAGTAATGGCTTTGATCTTGGTAGGGTCGAGTTCGATGCCCTGATTGCTCACCAAGAATACTAGCAGTTTGCCTGCTTTGACGCCAAAAGCACATTTGGCGGGATTGAACTTGAGGTTATACTTACGTAACCTGTTGAACAGCTTCCTGAGATGGTCGATGTGATCATCCTCCCTCTGGGATTTGATGATGATGTCGTCCACATAAACTTTGATCTCTTTGTGCATCATGTCATGAAAGAGGGCCATCATGGCTCGCTGATACGTGGCTCCAGCATTGATAAGGCCGAAGGATAGTCATCTATAGCAGAAGGTTCCCCAGGGAGTAATAAAAGCTATTTTCTCCCGGTCCTCTTCAGCAACCATGATTTGATGATAACCAGCAAAGCAATCCACGAAGGAATACATGCCATACTGCGCAGTATTGTCAATTAGGATGTGGATGAAAGGTACCAGGAAATTGTCCTTGAGGCAGGCTTTGTTCAAATCCCGGTAATCCACGCAGACTCGTACCTTCCTTCCGGGTTTAGGAACAGGAACTATGTTTGACAGCCATTCTGGGTATGTTAATACCATGATGATTCCGGCTTTGAATTGTTTAACAATTTCTTCTTTGACTTTCAGACTCCATTCAGGTTTTAATTGCTTGAGCTTTTGCTTGACTGGTTTGAATCCATCTTTGATGGGCATTCGATGGATGACAATATCAGTGGATAAGCTAATCATGTCTTCATATGACCATGCAAATACATCCTTGTACTGTCTTAGGAGTTTGATCAGGTCGGGTTTTTGATTAGGTGTGAGGTCTGAACCTATTTGGATTTCTTTGATGTTTTCGGAGGTTCTTATATTGATGGTGGTGGTTTGTTAGAGGGTTGGTTTGGGTTTGTCTTCGACCCATTCTTTAATCTCCTCAGGCACCTCATAGTCATCTTCCTTCTCTTGATCAGTATCCATCAAGTCGAAGTTCAGTTCTACATCAAAGTCGTAGTCATTTTGACAGGTTGGCATTTCATCAGCAGAGACACACACATCTAATGCTTGGTCCTGAAAACAAAAATGCTTTCTTTAATATGTACAACTGCTTAAACATACAGAGCATTTGTAAAGCATGACAAAAGTTACTGCTATAGCTGTGCAAGCAAAAGTAAGCAGTAAATGAAAGCATGATTAAGGGCAAATTGACTCTCTACCCCTTTACCCTTTTCGACCGAGGCAAGGGACACTGCTCCAGTTGTCCAAGGTCAGATCCTCATGAACCGGGAGGATCAGGGATTTGTGATTATCTGTCTCGTCTTGGATGATGACTAAGACATCCTTTATACTAGGGCCAGAGATCTTCTTTGAACTGCTCCCTTTTCCCTTCTTGATGCGAGGAATTTGATCTTGATCCTCATCGTCGCTGTCTGGGAGTTTGTCATTCATGCCCTCGCAGTTGATAATGACCCTCATATTAGCAAATGGGTCTCGTCCTTCGTACAAGATCTTTTCTTTTCCCTTTTCGCTGTCTGCCTCAGGCTTGAGGGCTTTTCTTTCATTGACAGGTATGATTGGAGGGAATAGCATGGCTGATACCACAGCCAGGATTTTCCTCATAGGTTTCACCCATCCGGCATTTGTGAGGTTGGGCAGTAGAATTGTGGAGGAATGAGCCTTGGGATGTTTATGTGGGTTCCGACAGCTTGACCCAGATGAATATCCCAATCCTGCTCTCCCAGTCTGACTTGGGATTTGGACTGGCATTTTGATACCTTGCTTATGCTTGCCCAACCCTTCTCTAGGTTGGAAGCCCGAAGATACCATTTCTTGCCCTACTGACATTACTTCGGTGGAGACTTTAGGTTTTAGGGGTGGTGCCTCTAGGTAGATACTGAGTATCGCTCACCTCTAGAGCTTGAAAATTGATAGGTTCAATCCCTGCATCCAGGCTAATCACTGGCATATCCCCATGTATGTAGGTAGGGTATTTTGGTTCAGCATTCATTGTGATAAGGCTGCCATTGATAATGTACTTGAGTTATTGATGGAGGGTGGATGGCACTACCCCTGCCATGTGGATTTAGGGTCTACCCAGTAACAAGTTATATCCGGTGACGATGTTGAGCACCTGGAAAGATACATAGAAAGTGTGTGGACCAATCTCTAGAGGAAGCTTTATTTCCCCCATAGCTTGTCGGCGAGATCCATCGAAGGCCCGGATGACCATATGACTAGTTTTGATTCAGTTCGGATTGATCTTCATCCTTTCTAAAGTTTCGTATGGACAGATGTTGAGGGATGATCCTCCATCGATGAGCACACCTCTGATCACATATCTGGAGGACATTACAGCTATATGCAGGGACTTGTGGTGGCTCGTTCCCTTTGCTGGGATATCATCGTTAGTGAAAGATATCACATTACTGTTGAAGATGTGCTCTATCATGTGACAGAATTTCTCGGTGTCCACTGTATATGGCAAATGAGCTTCTTCTAGTACTTTCACTAGAATGTTGCAGTGATCCTCTGAGGATAGGACCAAGTCGAGGATGGACATTTGTTTAGGTGTGTCCTCCAAGCTTTGCACTATTTTGATTTCATTGTGTCCCATTTTGTTGAGGAACTCTTTGATTTTCTCTTCAACCACCTTCTCTTTTTCTTTGATTACCCGCTGAGGTAGGTATAAGGGATTGTCCTTTGGCACAACGGTAACATTGTTTGAAGTGGAGCCTTCATTGTCCCCGTAGTTCCATGGGACACACTTCAGACTGATGATTGGATACTGAGGTCTGAAGGGCAAGATTAGAGGCTGAGGTGCAGCCACCTTCACAGGATCTGGTAGTTCTTGAATCCCTTTCCCAGGCAGTACTAAGGGCTTGTGAGTCGACTCCCCATCGCAGGATATGACAGCTACTGTGTTCTGGTTCCATATAGTGGAGATCCAGAGAAGGTCATTGTCTGGGAGATCGAGGATTTGATTTCCCCTTATCAGGTCCCCATTCTCAATCATGTCTTAAATCATGTTACGAAGTGCCCAGCAATCTTCAGTATCATGGCCGGGTGAATTTGAATTGTATTGACATATTTGGTCAAGTTTGAATTTTCTGGCTCGAGGATTCAATGGAGGTAACATGTCTGCAACCATTCCTTCGTTGATTAGCATTTAAAGGATTTCTTCCATTGATTGATTTAGGTTGGTGAAGTTCCTTTGGAATAGGAATTTCCTATCTGCTCGGAGATTCTCTTCTTCGACCACTTTGTTGGCCCAAAGATCATTCTTATTAGACTGGTATTGACTTCTCGGGGAAATGATCTCTGGTGTGGAAGGACGATTGACAATGGACTGGTTGATTTGTTTTACCATATTCCTGGTGAGCTGATGCTGGTAAACGATCTGTTCTGCTAACTGTTCGATCTGGTCCTTGATAGACTTGATCTCCTGCTCTATCAGGAACTGCTTTTCAAAAACTTCCCAACTATCTAGGCTGGTGTTGTTGGATTGAATTGATTCTCCCACATAATGGAGGTAATTGGATCCTTCTCCATTTATGGCGCTGATCATGTTGACATTCTCTCCTGCACATGGGGTTGCTCAGGCTTTGGGACCACAATCTCTCCACTGTCAATCAAGTCTTGTATTTTATGCTTGAGAGACCAACAGTCTTGGGTGTCATAGCCTGGAGATCCAGAGTGATAAGCACACTTCTTACTTGAGTTAAAATTCCGACCATTAGTGTTGGTTGGTGGAAGGAGCTAGACAATCTTCTTCTGGGCTGTCAGAAGTTTGAATATGTTCTCGAGTGAATCCCCTAGAGGGGTGAAAGTTCTTCGATGCCTAACCTCCATATTTTTCTGGAGTGGAGGGTTTGAAGGCTGTGCTGGATTTTGAAAAGGGGTATAATTCCTCCTTTGAATGGGCATACTGTTTGACTCGCCCCTTGGATTTTATCCTTGTAAGACTAAGGACACTTCCTCGTCTTTCTTTTTGTGCACCCTCCAGGGATTACTCCCGTAATTTTCGGACTGGATATTCTCAGCGACAGCTTCGAGGGCGGTTAGATCTTTTATCTTCCCGGATTTGAGCCTCAATTCGTCCATTTCGCCATATTTGATCATTTTAGAGAATGGTTTTCCTAGGCCTGCTAGGACCCTTTCTTAATAAGTCACTTCTTGGATGTCGATGAAGGTCATGACTATTTCAGATTCAGTCATGGCTGGGATGACTTGTGCTGCGACCCGTCTCCATCGCTGGGCATATTCTCTAAATGATTCAGTGTTATTCTTCTTGATCTTGGTAATTTGGTATCTGTCTGGAGCCAGCTGAGATTGGAAGCTATATTGACCGAGGAAAGCATGGGCCAGTTCTTCCCAACTGTGGATTTTGGAGTTGTTCAGAAGGGCGTACCATGCTCTCGCCTCTCCGGTTAGACTTTTCTGAAATAGCTGCATTCGAAGCTTCTCGTCCTCTACATAGGATCCGAGTTCTCTAATAAATACTTTCGAGTGTGTGTAAGGATCTCCCGTTCCATCATACTTCTCGAAGTCAGGAGTCTTAAATTTTTAGGGATAACGAGCCCTGGGGAATATACAGAGGTTAGAGTAATTGACACTACTGAATGCCCCAATCCCTTTGATTGATCGGAGAGCTTCCTCCATTTGTTGTACTTTCTTCATAATGTCACCAGTTTCCTGTTCTTTGACTAGGGGGTGATTTCATGGGTTTTGTTGGTCGTGTCCTGGTTTTGTGGTCCAGGAATCTGAGTTTCGGCCTTTTCAGTCTCTTGACAGCCAGCACTACCACCAGATGCTCCTGGTTTTGTGTGAGCTTGAGATTGCTTCCCTCTAAAGGCCTTGCTTTGTTCTCGTAATGAAAACCGTCTAACTCGGTTATCTAATTTTTCAGTCCTTCGAACTCTTCCCTGGATACCTGGGTGGATTCTGTTTGAGCACTGGAAGCCATGCCCTTGGATGGACTCGGTGCTTTGGATTTAGACCTAGTAACAGGACCAATGTTTACCTAAAATAAAACGTAGGTGTGTCAATTTCCTGATGTAGGTAAGGACAGGATGCATGATGTGTTTTATAGATTTGATCCTGCAAAATCTAGGTTAGTTGTTTTGATGGCAGGATGACATGGTATTTTGACATGGAAAGTAAATCTTTCATTATGATATTTACATTGTGCTCCTCGGTAATTGGAGACTGAACATGGAATTGAAAGAGGAAGGCTTGAAGAAACTTCCCTTCAAATTTGGTTAATCAGAGGCTGACCTAACTTAGGTTACTCTTCCGGCTTTTGTTTCGGCAGTGAAGGTTCCCAGATCATCGCAATCTACTAGAGGGGAAATTAATCAAATCGTTCAACTGGAGCGAATCTGGGTGGTGCATTTTCATGAGCCCCAGAGACTTAGCCGTCCCCAGAGACATTACTTATCACCGACCGGGTTTTCCTCCTTGTGAGAGGGACACACAACATACATTCACATACATTGTGCCTTACCGTAGTGCATATGATGACATGGGTGAGAAGCATTAAAAAGCAGGAAGGCATTCATTCACATTCATTCAATGTAAAGATGCAACATTCACTCATTCATTGACTATGGAGACGCAGAATTTCACGCATTCAATAGTTTTGAAAGGGAAATGTTTGAAAAGATTTGAAAGCGGCCTAAGCCCTCTACTGTCCCCAACAGAGTCTCCACCTGTCAACGTTGGTTTAAAAAATCCGCGGGTCGGGTCACAACCCGGATCTTTTAATCTCTTTTCCTAAGTTATCTCTACCCTCACTCTTTTTATTTAGGAAAAAGGTTTTGAAGGGTTTTTTAGGAGAAAGGCTAACATGTATCATGTTGACGATTTGAATGTTTTAACAGAGTCGCCAGTTGGTAGATTTGAAATGGTTGTACCAACTCAACTGAGTTTTGTTTGAAAGAGGCCCAATTGCTGGACACTGTCGAAACGTAATCTTTGAAAACAAAGTTTTGAGCTCGGGGGCTTGATTAATTGTGTGGAATGTGTTAGGCACCCCACGACTCTCGTGTAAACACGGTACCGCATCTTTTCAATATTTTCCTTTAAAACTGGAATGCGTGAGTGAATGCTTTTTGAAAATTGGGCCTATTGATTTGATTGATTGAAAATAGCGCTTTGCTTTGTTGAACTTATATACGAAGGGTTTGATTTGATTTGAAAATCAGTCTTTGATTTGATTTGCAAAAGCATTTAATTTTGATTTTTCTTTGAAAATCTTTTCTTTTGATTGATTTGAAAATGATGTTTTGAAAGCTGGTTTATCAAACCCTTACGCTGCCATAGGAATTGAAGCCTGTTGATTCTTCGAATTTTATCTTTATAGCCTTAAGGCTGCATGTGAATGGTGATTTTTCAGATTGCGAAGCATCCTCTACCACATAATATACAAGTGTCGGTGTCCTCATGGGTATGAAAACCATCGGAGGGACGCTGACATGACAATCAATATTTTTTCATTATCTTGAGACCTTAAATCCTGATAACCGTTTTAAGGTCTGTTTACATAAACATTTCTACAGAAAAACTGGCTGGGTACATTTGTAAATCGGAGTTTGTCCATCTTGGGAATCAGATTCTGATCGTTTTGATCGTGAATCCCACGATTCCTAGGCTCACATATGAGTAGCCAAAACCTGCATAGTTTAAATTTGTACAGAAATAGATAAATATCCCAAAATTTCCAGAACCGAGGATTCATTTAGTAAATCCAGGTCCGCACGGCCAAAGCGTCTCGTTCCCACTAGATAGCGATCTAAGGGACGCGAGGTTGCTTTTGAAGCTGAAACCAGAAAGAAAGCTAAATTTAAGAAAATCTCCGCCATTCTAGCTTCCCGGTTCAGTCTGGAGGTTTTGAACAATTTGAAAACTAGAATTGGTGAGATTTAAATAAATCTAGTCTGCTTGCAGATATATCAGTGTCAATTCATATAAGATGAATATTTACAACAGCAGTTGAATAGAAAGCGAGTAAAGCAATATATATATATATATATATATATATAAAGCTATAAAGGGCGATGGATTTTCACGCCGGTGCTCGGACTGGAATTGAAATATATATATATATATATATATATATATATATATATATATATATATATTGACAGAAACATAGTCAACTAAGACTGGGAAGAGAACCAGTGATGGTGAATGCTACTTATATATGCATAAATATATATAAAAGCAGTAAAAAGGCCACATAATGATCCAGGCTGAACTGGAATGTAAATATACAGAAAAGAAGTCAACCAGTGACTGGTAAGATCACCCAGTATGGCGAAGGGTGTAAAAAATAGTATAAAGGCCACGTAACAGTCCAGGCCAGACCAGAATGTAAATTGCAGAAGAGTAGTCAACAGTGACTGGGGAGATCACCCAGTATGGCGAAATGTGCAAAACAAAATAGTATAAAAGGCGATGGGTTTTCACGCCGGTGCTCGAACTGAATTGAAATATATATATATATATATATATATATATATATATATATATATATATATATATATATATATATATTGACAGAAATGTAGTCAACCAAGACTGATACGAGGACCAGTGATGGTGAAAATCGCTCATATATGCATAAATATATATAAAAGCGGTAAACTACCTCGGATTTGACATTCGAACATGACAGAATTTAAATGTTAGTATATATACAGTTAAATATATACAAAAAAAGGCCAAACCCGGACTGGGAGGATAGCCCAGTCCGGCGAAGTTGCCAGAACGTGTGTGCTAGTGCATTGAAGCTGCTGGAGCTGACGGATCGTCAATCCGAGTTGTAGAAATGCTAGAAAATCAGTTTATGTACAAAAATGTACCAAATTTTGACGAAAATGGCCACAGAACTAAGTTCCAGGCATTTTTAGAAAACGAAACTAAACGTGTAAGTGTATAAAAGTACGAAGAAGTAAAATTCACTTTCTGATCATGAAAATACTTACAATATACTGGTACACGGGCTTTTTGCCAAATTATAGGCTCTACACGACCAAATCTATCGGTTATTTTTTGATATCTGGTAGTATATGGGTATACCTACGTGTTAGAGTGAAAATATTTGGGTTTGGAAGAGGTGTAAAAGTCAAAAAATTGAACTGCCAGAGCTTGGTTGTGTTTCTCGATTCTTGAAAATCAGGGGGTGGCCTCATATTTATAGACGAGGGAGCCTCCACTCTACCTGCTACTACCGCAGGTAGAGGTGCGGCTCCCCTGGTGGGGCCCGCGGTGCTGGGTTCCGTCGTCTCGAAGTACATGCACTCCGGACAACTCGCAGTCGAAGTCGAAACTTTCTAACTTTTGATCGGAGCGTCCATTTGAGGCGTGCGATACCTATTCGGAAAGCCCTCGCCGAGAGTGTTGCAATGACATGGGATAAAATGTTTTTTGGGTCCTAGAAGACGGGTTGCTAAATAGGTCTTTGATTCCCTGCAGTTTGTTCGTTGTGTTGTCTTGCGTCGTTTGCAGTCGGGATCGTCATTATGGTTCAGTCTGACTTTGATGGCATCAATTCAGCTTGAATTTGACCGAATCGACTGAAAGTTGATAAAATGATCGTTTTACCCCTCCCGGGGTGGTCCTTGGTGGATCTGGCTTTCCAAGGTTATCTCTGGGGCTGAACTGCACTTCCCGGATTGATACCGGGGCTGAGCTTTACTTCCTGGGCTGAGATCGGGGATGATTTTACACGTTCTAGGTCGATATCAAGGTTGAACTGTACCTCCCGGGTTGATGCCAGGGATGATTGACGGCCCGATATTGAGATCGGGATTGATCGGTATCTCCCGGGTTGCTGTCAGGGCTGATTTGTACCTCTCGGGTTGATGTCGAGGCTGATTTGAAGTCCCGATATTGAGATCGGGGTTTGAAATGATGGTCCGATTGGAGATCGGTTCTGGATTCAAGGTCTGATTGGAGATTAGAGCTGGATAGACTATCCAATTAGAGATCGGAGCTGGATAGACGGTCCGATTGGAAATCAGAGCTGCATATACTGTCCGATTGGAGATCGGAGTTGGATAGAAGGTCCGATTAGAGATTAGAGCTGGATTGACGGTCCGATTGGAGATCGAAGCTGGATAGATAGTCCGATTGGAGATTGGAGCTGGATAGTCGGTCTGATTAGAGATCAGAGCTGGATAGACGATCCGATTGTAGATCGAAGCTGGATTGACGGTCCGATTGGAGATCGGAGCTGGATTGACTGTCCGATTTGAGATCGAAGCTGGATAGAAGGTCTGATTAGAGATCGGAGCTGGAGTACCGACATTAGGGATGAAATTTGGATTGAAGGTCCGATTGGAGATCGGAGCTGGATAGACGGTCCGATTAGAAACTGGAGCTGGATAGACGGTCTGATTGGAGATCGGAGTTGGATAAACGGTCCGATTAGAGATCGAAGCTGGGTTGACGGTCTGATTGGTGATCGGAGCTGGATTGACTGTCCGATTAGAGATCGGAGCTGGATTTGGCGGTCCGATGGGAGATCGGATTTGGATTTGGCGGTCCGATTGGAGATCGGAGCTGGATTGACGGTCCGATTAGAGATCGGAGCTGGATTGAAGGTCCCATTGGAGATCGGAGCTGGATTGACCAACATTGGGGATCGGATTTAGGTTTAACGATATTGGGGATCTGATTTAAGTTTACTAATATTGGGGATCGGATTTAAGTTTTTCGATATTGGGGATCGAATTTGGATAGAAATCCTGGTATCGGTACCGGGATTGGCTTGATTGACGGTTTTGTCCTCCCGTAGTATTCGTATTGGGGTAAGGAAAATTTCGTGTGTCTACAGTACCAATGGATGTAGCTTATGATATAGTATTTGAAGTTGTAAAAGACAAACCTGTAGTAGACTTAGAGAGTGCTCATGAAGAATACCGGAGTGTAACTAAGTGAAGAGGGAGACTTATATTCCATTTAGGATTATATTAAGTAGAAGAGTAGGACATGTTTAGGGAACTGGTTGAGAAGATGTGAGTCGAGTGGCAATGTAAAACTCAAAGTGATGAGGGAAAAAGAAGTATGGAATAACGGTGACCTAGGAGGCTCATGAAGTAAATAAAGGAAGATAGAATAACTGTGGAAAGATGCATGCAGATGAATGTAGGAAAGGCAAAAGGTATTGCTATAATGAAAAGACAGGTTAAAGAAGTAGAAAAATACAAGATGAAGGTTGAGTATTAAGAATTTAGTAATGGTAAGAAGGTTATGATAATATCTTATTAATGAATCTATATATACATATATGAATATACATCTGTGTGTAGTATATAAGTTTCAAACTTTGGTATAAGTTAAGGAATAATAATAAATCCTAACTTTCTAACTGTAATAAAAGGATATGAATAGCAGTAACTATAAGATAAATGATAATCTATAAGTTTATAGTATTATCAATGTATTTTTCAGGGAAGCCAGTGATAATATATAAACACTAGTCAAGTATGTGACATACAAACTCTATTCGTTTAACAGAGTTATTTGTTATTGTTAGGTAAATGGCATCACACGGGAGATCACAAGCAGAAATTAATGCGGAATAAATAGAAGCAAACCCAACCCAACAATTGGTAAACATGTTGCTAGGAGCTTTCAGGGGAGGCCAGAGAACCCACCACCAATCGAACCCAATACTCTAAGGATTACCTTAGACTTTAAGTTAACCGGACCACCAGAGTTTAAAAGGACTGATAAACCAGATAATGAAGCCTTAAGGGAATGTCAAAAGAAGAGGAATAACAAAAGGAAGGGGAAGGCCATTTTTCCTAATAATTCTGGAAAAGGAGGCGATAATTTCAGCAACAAAGTCAACAAGGGAGGAAATAACAAAACTAGTTAGAGAAATGAAGGTTGTTGTATTTGTAGGAAAAAGCACGGAGGGGTATGTTATTTTAGGGCGACTAAGTGTTTTACTTGTTGGAGAGATGGACATTACTCAAACCGGTGTCCACAAAAGAGGAATAGTAATAAGAATAGAATCACATGTTTTAACTGTGGGGTGGAGGGACACATTGCTAAGTTCTGTCGAAAACCCAGAAATCCAAACAAAGGGGGAACCCAAAACTTCAAACCAGCAGTAGCCGGAGAGGTTGGTCAGAATCGTCCGGAAGAGTTAGAACCTTTAACATGATGATGAGGGATGCTGTTGCACAAGACGTAGTAACAGGTATTATTCCAAATCGATATTTTAAATACTGATCAGATATTTGACTTTGGTACGAATTATTCGTTCACACCTATTGGTTTTTCTAAAAACATGGAAAGATGTCATGTGAAGACATAAATATAAAAACTTTTCACAAAGAAATAGTTTTTGTTAAAACCATATAAAAGTTTTTATAATGTTTAAATGATATAAAGTTTCAGTTAAGAGAGTTTAATGGAATTTAGGGATAAATTGGTTAATCATAGGTTAATGATTGACTACAATTGGAAATGAACAAGATACAAAAGTAGTGTGCAACGAGGATTGTTCACTAAAAACAACTCTGGGGTATAACAATTAATTAAACAGAGAAATTTTTAGAAAAGCAAGTAGTGTCTATTGTCGAGGTGAAGGGATAGAAAAGATTTTGACTTAAAAATCTTATACTATTTCATTAATAATTAATATCATTAGAGACGTTTTAAAAGTTGAAAGAATCAAGAAAAGTTAGAAGTAATAATAAAACAACGAGGTACTGATAAAAGACTTTAATAAATTTGAGATTTAGATAAGAATTCCAACTAACTCTACCTAGAGGTTATAGTTTGACATTATTAAACAGAGTCAAAGAAATACAGGAGGTAGATAAAAAATTGTCCAAAGTATTACATGGTACGGAATCAATATCAATCGAAAAAATTCAAATTCATGGAAAGGGCGCCAGACCCAAGGGTTGCGAAGGCCTTTAGTGCAATAAGGGGCCTAGGTATTGTTGCAGAAATAGTGAAGCCAGTTCTCGAGGAACTTTTGAAACTATATAATAGAAACTAAGAGTTTATTGAAGTAAATAACTATCACCACTCTCGTGAAGTGCTATGGTTAAAACACCAAGAAAGTCACAATTTATTATTAGAATTAAAGAAGAAGAAGGCATAATATCGAAGATATAAAAGAAGATAAGTCAAAGAATTTCTAAAGTTAGAGAGGGATAAAATTGGAATTAAGATTTGAAGGAGGAATTTAAGTTTCAACAATATTGAAGCTAAAAAGGTTATAGTAAATTTTTTAGAAATTCTAGAATAATAAACTAGAATATAGTATTTCAAATTTGTGATATAATTTTTTTTTGAATAATAATATAATAATGGTTTAATAATGCTGGTTTAATTTTTTACCAGTTAAAATAAAATATAGGTGGTGTGCCATAATATTAACATAGAGAGGTGAGTAAATACCTTGGATGGTCAAATATGAAATAATAATTAATGGAATAGGTATGTAAATGTCTTAGGCTTAGAATTAGAAGTCAAAAGGCGGAGATTTTATTATTAATAATACTAATCTCTGAATAATGATATGAACACAAGATCATGAAATTAGTAATAAATTCTACTGTCACATAGAAAGGTCGCAATGTTATTAGTAGTCTCACCAAAACAATTTCATCTTTAACTTATTAATATAATTGTTAGTTTAGATTAATTAGCCAAGTTGTACCCAAGCAAAATAAATTCTAAGTAGGTAGTTTTATTTATATAGTGTTAGATTCGAAATCTACGGTTTCTTTCAAACTATAGGAGGTGAGTTATTAAATACATGTTGATAAGAAAAGGAAAATCGTGTCCGCGATTTGTTAAACCATGTTAGCTATTAAGAGAAATGGATGATGAGGTAATATTACCTCATAAATTAAAATATAGTCATAGTTATTGCATGTGTTTGTGCTACTTCTTTATAAACCTGTTTATAAACACGTTATAAGCTATGAACATGTACAGATAGAGAAATACTTATCTTATATAGAAATCCCGATACAAGTAATTGGTCGGAAGGAACGAGTGTTGATAAATAAAGTTATATCATCAGTTAAAGTGATCTAGAAGAATCGTGATATATAAAAAGTTACATGGGAGCTGTGAGGTGAAATGCGAGAATATTTTCTATATGGTTTTCATAATTTCGGGACGAAATTCGTATAAGAGGGATGTGTCTTAACACTTATTATAGTTATATATACAAATATATATTAACATATAGGAAATAATTATGGAAAAACATATATGGAAAGTTTTTATAGTAAACCCTAATTTAAAGATTTTATCTAAATAAGAAACCCTAACTAGAAAACCCTAATTTTGACCCTAAATTCTAAATTAACAAACCTTAATGGTTCAATTTTATTTTCAAATTTCTAGAGAGAATATGAAATGACTAATTTACCCTTGGATTTAAGTATAAAATTATCAAAATTCCCTTAATGTTTGTTAAATGACTAAAATACCCTAAATTTTCTCTTTTTGAAAGAGATAAAACCAAATCTCTAACTCAATCAAGCAAAAGATTGCCCACATGCTGAGAATAGCTTCCACTAGACCCTAGCTTGACAACATAACACTATACAATTAATAAGCTAGGCTAAGTTGTCAATTAGAGAGGAGAAACTTAAGTTTTGCTCTCACTTTAAGTTTCCAAATAAAGCTAAGTGTTCGTTTTTCAAACCCACGAGATTTACACTTCATATTATAGCTGTCAATCAACTCATAGCAAGCTTAGATAAGAATCATAAAGAGGATTTTCAAGGATTGCTTCAAAAGAGGTATAAACCCTAAACCATCTTAGATCTTTAAGGTTAACTTAGATTTTATGTTTAAGTATGTTAAGTAATATGTTAATAAGTAATCTGCGTTGCTAAAACATAGATTTATAGCATCTAAATGCGCAAAAATAAAGATTTGAGAAAACTGTCAAAAACCCTAAACACCAAGTCTGACAGTCAAATGTCAGGCCTCGTAGATCATGATCTGTTAGTTGTTTAAGCTGTTAGGTGTATTAGGGTTATACTATGTCATGATGTTAGTGTTCTAGAAGTGGAATCATGGCCATAACATGTGTAGATTGCAAGTTATTCACGGTCAAAACCCGTTGACCAGTCATGGAAAGTTTTTTGGAAAACCCAGAAAACCAAGAATAGGGTCTGACAAGATGTTTAGGACCTTAGATCTTCCAACTGTGATATTGTCAGGACCCCTAAGTGTGACACTTTTGTAAACTGATATATGGACTAGATGTCCATGACAACCGATTACCAATTATATCAACAAGGTGCAAGATATTAGCGGTCAAAAGTGGTTGACCAAACTGGAAACCCAGTTTTCTGGGAAGCCCAGAAAACTCAAGAACACGACCTGACAGCCGTTTGACCGGCCTTGATCTCGCGACTGAGCGTCTTTTTGGACATTAGGTTGTGTTTAGGTTATATTCTGATATGAGGACAACACCACCAGAGCAGTCTAAAGCCTTAGAAAGTGAAGTATCGAAAGCTATTGAAGGTCAAATTGCATTGACCGTTAAGCTAGCATTCTGGGTAGCCCAGAAACACAAGACAACGCTCTGACAGGATTTTTGGAGGTTTAGATCTTGCTGGTTTATGATATATAGATCCTCTAACCGCTACAACCTTGTACCCTGCTAGTTAGTGTACAACACCCGACCACTAGAACACCTAAACCACAAACACACTGCAAGATATTAAGCTTGAAACATCGTTGACCGGCATTGACTTTCTATTTCTAGGCAACCCAGAAATGGAAAACTGCTTCGGGTGGGTGGTTTGGCCGTCCATGTGAACCTGTAGACATGTTGTTAGGTAGTGAAATGAATATAGATGTGTACTCCTACATTAGTACTACAACTTCATCGAAATTCCTTGCCCAGAAACTAAGCAGGCTGACAGCGAGATCGAGTCAAACGGTGCCCCTAGCCGTTGACCATCCTGTTCTTGAATTGGCCAAGAACACCTATAGCGACAGATGGAAAATTAAAATTAGTTAAAATAAATAGAAATAATTAATAAAAATTCTAAAAATTCATTTTTAATTATAATAAATAATTTTTAATATTTTGACATAAAATTTTATTAATATTTAATTTATTTAAATATTAAAAATAATAAATTATTTAAAAATAATATTAATGATTTAAAAATCATTTTAAATAATAATAAATTATTTAAAAATGATATAAATGATTTAAAAATCATTATTAATAAAAACAATTATTTAAAAGTAATATTGATGATTTAAAAATCATTTTAAATGATTATAAAATATTTAAAAATGATATTAATAATCTAAAAATCATTTTAAATGATATTAAATCATTTAAAAATTATTTTGAGCATTTGAAAATTATTATAAATATTAACTAAAATATCTAAACAAGATATTAAAACTTTTAAATAAAGTTATTGAAAAACTAATTCGATAGCTATTCAATGAAGCTATAAAATACCGAACGGACTCTAAAATCAATCAAGACAATAATTATTTAATTAAAAATTAATTGTTATCATTCCTAATGACTGTTATAACATATATAGGTTGCGAGTATACTTTCAAATAGCTTAAGTAGCCGATCTTGATAAATGCAAGTTTTTCCGCACTATGCGCAAACTTTCTATTTTTATGCAAGTTTTTCAAACTTTATTTAATTTCAATATTAAATGTAAGTCTTGTATATTGACATACGAACTTGTTATACACACTATTCGTGATATTTGTGCTTTGAAGAAGGTTATGACTTATTGTTCAAGCATAACCAAACTATATGAACTATTATTTGTGTAAAATATATTTGATTTGATATCAAAATATAAAAGGTGGAAAAACCAATATTGTTTGGTACAAATTTATATACTAATACTATTCGGACCGGTAGTTATAACACTGACCGAAGGTTATATTTACAGGCAATTATAACACTGACCTTTTTGGATTAGTAGGATGATATGCATACTCCTAGGATATGATTAGGCTGATCACTTATGAGATATCCGAACAAAGCTCCTATAAGTCTTTGTGACTATTAGGAGTGTAGTGTGGTTGATCGAATCAACCCGGGTTGCAAGTCTTTATGACTGACAAAAACTCGTAATGGATGGACTTAGTATATATATATATATATATATGTTGAAAATCTCTGAACTATATGTTCATTCAATTCAGATTCAGTGTGAGTATAATATACAACTTGTTTAAAACTTGCTGAGCTTTCTGTAGCTCATCCTTGCAATTATTCTTTTCCTTTGCAGCTTTAGCTGACCTATCCAAAGTTCTAGAGTTCAATCATATGGATGGAAAAACTCGATTAATGTAAATTTATTTATATCCTTGGAAACTCTACTCTGATGTAATAGTAAGTTGGGATTTATTGTAAGCCAATTTAAGAATATATAATGTATTATCATCTTTAACAATTGCTTAGTTTTTACCTTTCTAGAACATAGGAAGAAGTATAGTATCTATATGAATTATACATCTGAATTGGGAGTATTGAAAGAAATTGTGGTTCTCTGATGTACTGAGGTCGGTCGCACCCCTCAGATTCCAAGAACGACCTTAACATTAATACTACGAATGTCAGATAGATAGGAATTATTGATATAAAAAAAATATCCGTGAGATTATAAACCTATTCATCCAAGTGAGGGTATCCCAACACAGTAAATGTTATAACGAAAACTATTGTTCGTTGTGAAATACTGTGAATCTTGGATTGATAGGATTTATTATCTTATGGAATATTTACGTGAGCACCAAGTCTGCTACAGGGAATGTAGAGAATTTGGGAACGTCACATCAACCTCCCTAGGCTGGCTGGATCCTCCAACATCCAACATCCTGACAATCAAAATTTTTAGTTTTTAGTTACTACGTGATGCTAATCGATACTCGCGAGCACATAAGTATATCACATAAGCACATAAAGTCTTTTATTATCTTTCTTAGAACTCGATAAGAGTTTATCATCACTATGTTATCTATCTCTTAAAAAGGCTACTACCCTAAGATTTTTCCCCACCTAAGGTTCATAACCTACAACTCTTATACTAACTTGTGACACCCCCAAGTTCGGGTACTTCATTTCCACAGGATTTGGTGTTCACTGTCCAAATATAACATATCTACCTACCCATAATAAAAGTAACTCATTAAATAAAAATAAATCCTCCCCCTAAGGGGTTACAACATCTGAATAAATAAATTCCAGGTCATCTAACCTTAATACATCGAGTGCGGAACATAAAGAAACAAATAAGTCTTAACATCACAACATAAGTCTTAAAACAAATCATTCATAAATAAATAACAAGTCTTCATCACTTGTTAGCTTTGCCATTTCCTTTACTTGTGGATGGCTTATCAGTTCTTTCAATCTTAGCTGCAATGTTATTATGCAAGAGTGAGCAACGATTGCTCACAAGTATAACAATATAACAGTAATAATAATATGCGAGAAATTAAAGAGTTTTGAATAGTAGAACGCTCGACTTTTGAATTAAGAAATGAATACAAGAATCAAAAGTACATCTGAGGGTCATAAAACCAAGAACTATGTCCCAGGTGTAGACACTCGAAATTTTGCTTTCTTTGTACTAACCTTGCAGAAAGGCAAAAGCGTAGTTTTACTTCGGAGACAACCCCGAGGTAGGGCAAAAGAATCAGGTCATCCCGTAGACAACCCCGCGAATGATTCAAAGGACCAATGACGTTCGAACATGTCGTGAACCGAACGAGGATTGCCAAGCTGAGACAGTGTCTGCCGAAAACCAACTCAGCAAACCTCAAAATGCGTGTCATCAAAGATAAACCAGCTAACTGCCGTCAGGAACTAGAAGATACCTCTCAGGTACCCGCATTATCTTCCCGGACCTCGACTCAGCCAGACTCGATTCTATCTTGCCGCATTCCGCACATACTTTCTGAAAGTTTGGTTTGCGTAGGTCAACTTCCTCTAAATCGGGACCAAAGGAATGCACTTCGAGACGGCAGGTCCGGCTGGCTCGGGCAGGTTAAAACACCCACTTTGAGCTCATTTGAGAAAGAGAGAGATATAGTTTTAGAGAGAGAAAACATTTCTAGAGAGAACCCCTCGGGTTGAACTTGTATACACCAACTTGGAGCTATTTCATCTTGTTTAGCATCTACTTGGAGCCCCGGGAGTGTTCTACGTTGACCTCGGGAGTTAAAACGCTTGTTCACACGTCCCCTAAGGTGAAAAAAAATGCACTTTCTAGCTACGTTCTTTGTAAATGTTGTTCAATATACTAGATTGATGATATATATTGTTTAAATCTAGTTAAACTTGTTTTTTTCTAAGCATATTGTGTAATAGTTGATAGATATTACCTTTCTATTGATTATATTCTGCCTATTGCGTTGTAAATCAACTACGGAGGCTAGATCTACCTAGATCTAAGCCGAATCTAGCCTTTGAGTGGTTATTAAGCATGAAGCTTTAACCTGTGTGCTAGATCAGTTTAGATCCATGGTAGATCTACTTATTTATTGCTTTTAAAAGGTCCCGGTTACCTTGTGTATCCCTAGATTTGTATCTAGAGGCGAAAGGGGTCCGAAATGGCTTGAAATTGTGATTTCAACCAATGAAATCATTTAATATCAAAGCCTAGGACATTGTATATATGTATTATCGCATAAATAATGTGAGCCTAGGAATCCCGGTGTTGAGAAGCCCGATTGGATCCCGACTTGATTCCCATGATGGACCGATTTTTATGGCGTAATGTTTAAATAACGCAAATATCATTGTATATGTAATATTTGGATCTTGAAGACGAGCTCGAGGGGTTAGTCCCGAGAAGTCAAATTTAAGATCTTGTGATAGTGAAAATTTTAATTGTGGGTGCTCGGTTTCATCGAGACGGCTTACATGCCCGATGATGATCCGACCCTTTAGACGCTTTATACATGCATATCATCAAAAAGATTTCTGATAAAACCACAAAGAGCTTTCAATAATAATAAAGCGGGTCGGGAATTGACATTAGATCATAAATGGAAGTATCAAAGGACCTCGATTCCTATTTGACGAAGGATTTGAAAACTTTTTTTTCAAAACATCATTGATATATATTGTGTTCTAAAAATGAACTTTTATATAAATCAAATCCTTTGTGCATAGGGTTAAAGAGGTACAACACTACTTTCGTTATAAGTACATATACTAAAAAATCAATAATAGAAGTATCATAGATCCTTGATTACTATTCGGGAAGGATTTGAAAACCTTGTATTTTCTCCCAAAATATCATATAAAATGTTTATTTTGTCTAAAAATGAACTTTTGCTAAATCAAACTCTTCGTACATAGGTGCAAAAGAGGAACGCTGCTACTTCCAAATAACACACAATGAGGCTTAGAATAAAACTTTTTCAAATAAAATACACACATACTCACACACACACACACACTTTATGCACAGAAAATCAATAAGATGCGGTACCGTGTTTTCACGGAAGTCGGGGGATGCCTAACACCTTCCCCCGCTTAACCTATCCCCCGTATTCCACGAATCTCGGGTTTCAGACATATCTTTCGGAGTCACGCATTGTACCATATTGCAAAAACTATTAAAACTCGGATGAGTTAGAACATCCATTTAAATCATACCAACTGACGACTCTGTCTCATTGGGTCCAATTATGAAATAATAAATTCAATCTTTTTCAAAGTCGTCGACACATATGTCAGTACCGCTTTCCTAAAACCTCACCCTTTAATAAAATCAATAGACATAACAAATGAAAAAGGGTAAAAATAAACAAACAAAAACTTAGGAAAGACGAACACTTCCATTCCTTTGCGTTCGAAAAGAAGCGATAAACGCGATAATATAAATAAAAGAAGGAATTTTTCCCGGCGTCGACAGCTGGCGACTCCGCTGGGATCAAAGAGGGCTTAAGTCATGTTCAATCCTTTGATTTTCATTCTTCATGCGCATCTTGTGTGAATGATCTATGTGTGTGATGACTATCTCAATCTTTAAGCATATTTTGTATTAGTGCCTCACACAATATATTAGTGCTTCGCACAATGTCATCATAATTGCATACGGTGAGGATGTGAATGTATGTTGTGTGGTACCTCCATTAGGAGGCAATCCCTTCGGTTGTTTATTACTAGAATCCTCTGTGACACCCCCAAATCTGGGTTCTTCGTTTTCACATTATTTGATGTTCACTTTCTAAATATAACATACATCTACCCAAAATAATTTCAAAATAAATTACAACCTTGATTTAAATAATAAAATCTTCCTTATAAAAAGGATTACAACTTTTCAAAATAAATCCCAGGGTTTACTCTAACCTTGACATAATATTAACTGCGGAAAATAAAAACATAACATAAAGTCTAATTACAATTTCATTCAAAATAAATTAAACAAGCCTTCACTTGTTTAGCTTTCCTTTGCCTTTACTCGTTGACGGGACATCAACATTTTCAACCTTAGCTGCAATGGTTATTTAATGCAAGAGTGAGCAAACAACAGCTCACTGGAATTCACAATAATAAACACATGAAAGAATATCTTTAAAAAGATTTGAATAAATTTACTTACTTCAACAATAAAGAATTGAATAATAATTCTTTAATCACAATTATAATTCAAATAAAATTCATCTGAGGGTCGTAAGACCTTAAACTATGTCCTAGGTTATAATATTTCTATTTAAAACCTTTAACAGACATTAAGACTATGGACCTTAACTCGTACTTAGGGGGATCAACCCTTCGTACCATGTATTGTGCACAAACATCTTAACGCTTCTGCGTAGTAACCTCCCCTAGTAAATAGGGTTGTTCAACTCAGTAATTGAATACAAGTCCGCATCAAAGGAAGTTTGGTTTGGATAAGCTTAAAAGGGTAATTTAGAATTCAACATTCATCAACTAAGGAATAGTTGAATCGACTTACAATAATCAAGAATAATTCATGAATAAAAGAATTATGAATTAACATAAACTTTAGAATTAAACTTAAAGCATTTTAAAAGAATAGATAGACCTTGCTTGAACAATAAGTTAAGATCACATTAAATCATGAACTTAAATTAAATACTTGTCCATTGCAGAATAAAAAGGACAATCTCAAACAATGAATATATGAACTTAAAGAACTTGTATAAAATTTAACGAGTTCAGAGATAAAAGACTTGCATAAAAATTAATACAAGATCAGGGTTTAGAAAACTTGCCTCAAGCGCAAGCTACTAATAAAATCACGTTCTAACAATTCCTACACATATATATTTAATCACAATAACCTAAATTAGTTAACATGTAACTAATTCACATAATTAGTTAACCCCTCTAGGTTAACCCATTCTAGTTTAATTAAATAATTTAATAATTAACTATCACATAGTTAATTATACCACACAAGCATGTTCACATAATTAAATCAATTAATAATTATGTATTTTATATTAATTATAATTAAATGAATTATAATTTAAACATTTAATCTAATTATAATTACTCAAATTATAATCACATCTTATTTAATTAAATTATAAATAAATTATAATTTATAATTAATTAACTACATCATGCATTTACTAAATTATAATTATACAAATTATAATTTATAATTAATCATGCAAATATTGAATTATAATACACAAGATTATAATCTATAATTAATCATGCATTTATTATAATTACATAAATTATAATTTAAAAATTATCATTCACTTGATTAAAATTAATCAACTATAATCATTATAATTTAACAAAATTATAATTTAAACTAAACCTTTACTCTAATTATAATTATTCAAAGTTATAATCATAAATTATATTTCATTAATATAATTTATTAATATTCATTTAGCATTTTAATATAGGTTTAATCATGCTATAAAAGTTATTACATAAAATTAGCTTTACAAAATACAAAAGAAAACAAGTTTCCTTTTTCCCTGCCACCCCCCCGCCGGGGCGGGGGTTTTCCTTTTGATAGGCTCACCAGTGCGGGCCCCTTCCAGCGAACGCAGACAAGTTCGCGAACTGTACAGAGAAAAAACCAATTTGGTTTATTTCTCCACACCAAATTCTAATTCCAGTTCATGCAATTCATATCAATTCATAGAAAACATAAACTTAGAGCTTCTACAATGATTCTAACATACATAAACATGCTCTTAGACACAAAATCATCTTAAACAACAAGAATTCATGATTTAAAAACTCCAATTTTGATATTTTCCAAAAACTCAAAGTTTTCACAAATAATTCACTGTAAATAAAATTCTCTACCAATTCAATTCACAACACATGCAATATTTTCATAATTGAAGATAACATCATAATAAATTCTAATTAGGCATACTAACAACCAATTAAATCATAACTTTTATTCTAAAACTCAACCAATTACATGAACTTCATATGAACACATCTTTTCCATTAAAACATGCTTTATACAACGAATTGAATTCTGAAAATCCTTGATCATGACATACAATTCATATAATAACCATTATAAACACAAGATATATATATATATATATATATATATACACATCATATTTATATAACTTTCTTGCTAAATTATAAATAAAGAGAACTCAAAATCATGAAGATCATAAAACATATAAACAAAATAATAAGGGAATTGAGATTACCCTTTGCTTTGCTGATTGAAGAAAATATGAAGATGATTTCTCCTAAGTTCTTCCTTGTTTTCTCTTCTTTCCTTCTCTTCTTCTCTAACCTTTCTCTGTTCTCTTTCTTTTTCTCTGACTGACTAACTCTAACACTAACCAACGTATATTGCTATATTATAACTGATATATAATATCATATACGTATACTTATAATATATATATAACTGTTAACCACTTAATATATATCATAATTACATATTATTACATAGGTTACAATTATTAGAATTTGAAAAGCCATAAGGCTTGTTTGGCAAAAACTCCTTATTTACAAAAACTAACTTTTTGAGCTTAAGGCCTTGTTTGGTAAAACCTTTTAAAATCATTTTCTTTATTTTAATAAATCCTTTTAACACATACTTTAAATGTTACACTTTAATTAATTAAATATTACTCATCTAATTTAATCAATTAAAATCCAACATCAATTAATCACATAATAATTTGCCACATAATTATAATTACTCGCTAATTATAATTCATGTAACACTTCATCACACAATTCATCTAATTTAATTATCTCAATTAAATTAGAACTATACTATAAATTAATATACATCAATTAAATAAATTATTAAATATTTATTTAATTAATATATAACACTTAATTAAATCACTCCACAAAATCACATAATTTATTTATTCCACTAAATAAATAATTCACATAAAATATTTATTTAACTCAATAAATATTTAAAATTATTATATAAAATCTCAATCGTTACATCCTCTTGGTGTTTCCATTATGAGGATCAGGAAAGGCACCACTCAGATCCACTCCAATTGAAAAATGGTTGTTTTCATCAAGTAAAATGTGAAGATTTGGGAACCAATTTCAAATAGCCCGTGAGAGTAACCCTAAGATAGGTCAACCTCTGATAAACCAAACGCGTGGTGTGCCTCTTCATGCCCTATTTAATCTTCCGCGTATATAAATGGCAATCATCTTGAACTGTCATTTGTACATCCTTCTTATCCTGTCATCAAGTAGACTAACCCTTTGTTTCGCAGGAAAAGATTAAAAAACCATTAAATTGATGCATATCATGGCATGCATCTCTGTCCACTAATACCCAGTCTAAACTAGATATCAGTTTTGTGCATATTAGTCCTAAAACTCGATTTCGAGCCAAGAAGGCCCGTTCACCACCGGTCAAGATGGCTGAAGGAAGCTCAACTGAACCCATCCCTGTATCTCGAGATGATTTCAAGGAGTTTAAGAAATAGATAGCCGAGACGACGACCCTGTTAAGAGAACAGTGCAAAGTATATCAGGAACCTAAACATAAGAGTCATATTGAACCCTCTGCGCAAGGAGATATGAAAATATCAGAAAAGAACGGTGAAACCCAGATGTCCACACCTATCTCTCCCATCGATGTTGAAATATCCGAGAAGACAAAGAAACTAGAGATATCATGAGGAAGGTTAGACAGATGGAGGACGCCATCCGATATATGAAAGGGATATGATCCCATAGGAGCGTGAATTATTCTGATCTGTGTATTTTCCCAAAAGCGAGATACCTGAATAAGTTTTAAATCCCAGAGTTCAAGAAATACAATGGAATGGGGGATCCCTATACTCATGTAAAAGTCTACATAGGTGAACTGGGAACCTACGCTGAGGATGAAAACCTTAGGATGCAACTATTCCAGAAAAGCCTTATCGGTAAAGCTCGAACTTGGTATGCTTGAATAGATAATTCCAAAGTCTGAGGTTGAGAAGATTTGGCCCATGCGTTCCTCAACCAGTATAATTTCCAATCCCATATGGCACCTGATAGCTACCAGGTTACCAAAGTTAAGAAACTGAGTAATGAGTCGTTCAGAGAATATGCACAGCAGTGGAGGAGAATGGCGGCCCAAGTTAACCTACCAATGGATGAAAGTGAGATGGTGACAACTTTCATTGACATACAAGAAGCCCTTTTCTATGAGAGAGTCCTCGCCGGGTTAGTAAAATCCTTCTCCAAAATGATCAAACATGGAGAAATGGCAGAAATAGGTTTGAAGTCTGGAAAAATTAAGGATCTCACTGCCTTGGAAGCCGTAGCCGAGCACATACAATTGGGAAACTATGCGAGCGCCCCCAAAAGAGTATCGAAAAGGAAAGAAGAAGATGTCTCTTTGATATGATAAGGACAAGCTACCAACAAGAGCCCTCATCCGCCCATCCAGAAGCAGAACTCTCATCCTGTGAATTCCTGAAATCCTATAGCATTGAAGGTTAGGGAGAACAAGCGAAGAAGGATATTCACTCCTTTAGGGGACTCTTTGGAGAATATATTGGCGCTGTTGATAGCCCAGAAGATCGCTGAGCTAGCTCCACCTTCTGATCCAAATGGAAGACAATTTGATCCCAGCAAAAAATGCATTTACCATTCCAACTCACCAGGGCATGATACTCAGGAATGTTGGACTTTAAAACACAAGATTAAGAATTTGATTGACAAGGAGGAGATTATAGTTAAAGTTCCAGAGAAGCCGAATGTCAACAACAACCCTTTGCCTCAGCATAATGCGGAAGGAATCAACATGATCGGTGCATGAGGCAGGGAAAACCGCAAGTACCTGAGGAAGCTGGGGGAAACACCCTCTGCGAAGGACCCTGTAATATGGGGTTACCCCGAAGAAAAGTATGGGGTGGAGAAACACTTGGCCTCGATTAAGGCGCGAGTTGATCAGTTGGCAGATTTGGTCGTATACCAACTTTAGTTGACCCGACAGCTAATAGACCAAGTCCTACCGAGGCCAACCGATACTATATCTATCCAAGATGTCCCAACCTCAAGAAGGGATCAAATTCGCTGTCAAGAGCAGAACAAATGGACAGAAAAGATGGCCATAGGAAGCTAGACTTCAGAGCCGACGAGAATTTACAGCCAAACGGAAATTCGCCCCCTTGGGGCAGTCAAGGGAGGAAATTTTGTGCACCTTGATCGAGGAAGAAAAGATCACAAAATTTCTACCACCCCCATATCCGCGATCAAAGTGTTTCGATCCTTCTAGATCCTGCCTCTATCATTCAAATGCCCCTGGACATGCCACGGAGGAATTTTGGGCCCTGTGACACTTAATTTAGAATCTAATCAAAATAGGAGAGCTAGAATTAATGAATAAAGCTAAGATCTTCTCTGAGGAAGAGATAATCTACCCTCGAGGGGCAAGGAATTTGGAGGGAATGGCAGCTGTTATCTTTTGCATAGAAGGAGCGTCTGGCAGATCCATAACCATAAAAGGATTATCTGGCCAGGGAAACAAGACTACTCTCGAGATACCAGCACCGAAACCACTGATGCTGGCTTCTTGGTCGCAACTTTCAAATTTTAGCCTAAAGAAGGTACCATGGAATTATGGAAAAGGCATAAAATTGACACCTGATTGTACAACTATCATACCTAAGGAGAATCTACTTTACCTCCCGGGGCATTTTTTGAAATCGGCAACCAAGATATTGGGGAAGGTATCCACGAGAAAGATCATAGAATTCCTCTTTAAGATGGGGCACAGGCGAAGCAAGGACGGTGAAGCAGTTGGAAGCGGAACCACATCAAATCTCCATTCTGAATTTGGTATTGGCTTCTGACGACCATCGTCAAATTGTAACCAAGTATTGGAGGAGCACACCTGCCCAAAACCATTGATACTAAGAAATTCCAGCACCTGATCAGCCATGTATTGGATAGTAATGTGATATCATTCACCGATGACGATATACCGACCGAGGGAACTGGCCATCGCAGACCATTGCATATCGCTGTCGTATCATCTGGATACATGGTAGGAGGCGTACTAATCGATGGCGGAACATCTTTGAACATCTATCCACATGATACTCTGGATAGGATGAAGATCAACTCGAATCAAATTCGGGAAAGCCATGTAGTGGTACGAGCATTTGACGGATCAAGAAGAGATACAGTTGGGGAAATTGAACTTCCTGTGGAGATTGTCTCGTTCACCTTCAATATACCTTTCCAAATCCTAAAAATCATTATCGAATATAATCTGTTGCTGGGACGACCATGGATCCACATGGCAGGGGCTGTTCCTTCAACTCTTCATCAACAATTAAAGTACATCGTCAACGACAATCTAGTCACTACCAGTGTAGAACCTTATTATCCTATCCATAATCTGAGAGATATGCCCCTGATCAGCGTAAATGAGGGTATTGAGCCCGCCAGTTTTCAAGCCTTTGAAATAAGCAATCCACGATACCACTCTGTGGGTGTGCCAGTACTAACTCCCTGGATATCTCCAGAAGTGATGGCAGTTGGCCAAGAGATGCTTTCGAGAGGACATCGACTTGGCCAAGGATTGGGGAAAAATGGCCAGGGAATCAAGAACCCGATCCACATACCCACGCAGTTGGGAAGGGCTGGATTAGGATACTATGGTGGATCCAAACATCGCAATCCTCACAAACACATGCCAGTTTACTATCTGATTCATCTCAAGCTAGACCTCAGCGAAGTCGAATTTAAAGAGCCATTGAAGAAGGTCCCCATTATTATCTCAAACCTCCTGATCCCTAAAGTTAATCAGAACGGTTGTAAGGAGATTGGTGATGAAGAGACTATTAAGGATGCTGCCCGGATGGCCAAAGATAATAATTTTCTGGATGAGATTCAGTTACAATTTGTGAGCAGCTTTTGCCTTCCTAAAAATGACCGGAAGAAGTCCAATGGGGTAGACCTGTCGAATGATCAACCCATCCTCCTGTTCCTTAATTGGTGAAGTGTGAACATCCCGAAGGAGTATCCAGGGACTGGTTCCAAATCAAATACGGTCATCCTGGAAGACGCCGACAACTCTAGCAACACGTCTATCTCAGCTATCCCCCAGGATATAACTACCAGTAATTGGACGGTCACCCCTCAGATCGTCCAAAAAAGGTAAAACCAGAAAGTGATCCGTTGACAGGGAGCTTTACCTTTATATATGTATGTCATCTATGAACACCACTGCGAATTTATCTAGGAATGGCTTAAACACCCTATTAATTAAGTCCATAAATGCTGCTGGTGCATTCGTTAGACCAAATGACATCACAAAGAACTCGTAATGCCCATATACGAGTTCTAAAAGCCATCTTCGGTATATCTTCTCTTCTCACCTTCAACTGATGATACCCACTTCTCAAATCTATCTTTGAGAAGTATCTAGCACCTTTCAGTTGATCAAACAAGTCATCGATCCTAGGTAAAGGATACCTATTCTTGATCATAACTTTGTTCAACTCCCTATAATCAATGCATAGCTGCATCGATTCATCCTTCTTCTTGACGGACATTACCGGCGCTCCCCACGGTGATATGCTCGACTGAATATACTTCTTGTCCAAAAATTTTTAGTTGAACCATCAACTCCTTTATCTCGACTGGAGCCATTCTGTACGGGGCTTTCGAAATCGGAGCAGTCCCCGGTGCCAAGTCGATCACGAACTCTATCTCTTTATCTGGCAAAAGTCCTGGAAAATCACTCAAAAATATGTCCACAAACTCCCTAACCACTGATATCTCTTCTACCTTCGGATTCTCCTTACAAGTATCCACTATGTAGGCTACTTACCCTACACAGCCTTGCTTCAATAACTTCTTGGCTTGCAAAATCGTCAGACAACTTGCTTGTCTAGGAGATTTGCTATCATAAAATACTACCTTTGACGGATTCATAAGGCTTACAGACTTCTTCTGGCAATCGATTACCGCTCCATGGTTGAACAACTAATCAATACCCAGTATGACATCAAACTCCCCAAGTTTAATCAGAATCAAATCTGCCCTCAATTCACCTTAATGTTCAACCTACAGTTCTTGTATACGAACCAAATAGGAATAACCTCCCTATTCGCAATATCTATGCTCAAGGGGTAAGCTAATTCCTCTTTAGGTAAGTCTAAGGTCTTAGAAAATTAATCAGATATAAATGAACAAGTAGCACCCGAATCAAATAATACATATGCATTAATACTATTAACCGGAATAATACCTGACACCATATTTTTTGACTACACAGCATCCTGCACCATCATATTGAATGTTCTGGCAGTGGGTTGGATCACCTGCAGTGGTCCAGCGATAGTCAAAGTGCTGTCGCTGCCATTTCCTTCATTTCCCGTTGACTCCAGCTGGCTTACTCGGGCAACTTCGGGCCATGTGATCCTTAGATCCATATATGTAGCAAGCTCCCTTCTTCGGGTTAAGATAATTTGGCGCAATGTGGCCTTCCTGACCATAGTTGAAGCATACTTGCTTCCCCCCACAGACACACTCCAGTGTGATTCTTTTCGCATATAGCACATGCTTCAATTCTTTTCTTCTACTGGCTTGCCTGTTGACTCCCAGCAGATGTGTTGTTGTTCCATTTCCTTTTCTGGTTGTTAGTACCGCTACCACCAGTCTTGATTTCTGTCTTATTCTTTTTCTTCTTCTGATCTTGATTATACTTGGTCAAGGCATCGCCCCCACCTTCTGCGATGATCTCCTTTTCCAACACAGCTGCAAACGTGTTCAGCTGGAACATGGAGACCTTACTGTAGAGCCAGGGCTTCAATTCCTGCTCGAATCTTCTCACTTTTCTCACATCAGTACTGACCTGGTACGTTACAAACCTTGCCAGCTCATTGAACATCGCAGCATACTCTGGCACTGTCATCGCTCCCTACTTCAGCTCCAGAAATTGAACCTCCATCTGGTTCTACGAGCTTTCTTTGAATTGGTCCCACGCTATAACACCCTCTCCTTCTCTAGTCTTGTTGGCCTGCCACCCGAAACTAGCCTCTGACTTCAACATGAATGTTACGAAAGCCGTCTTTTAGTCATCACTAACTCTAGCCACATCGAAGACCTTCTCCATTTCCATCACACACGTCTGGGCCTTTATCGGAATTCACCGATCCTTGGAATTTTGGCGGTCCTACTGCTTTTAATTCCTTAAATACAGTATTCTGAACTTGCGGCTAATTCGCAAGAGCTACCGTCAGTAGGTTCACTAATTGCTGAACAGAATTGGCGTTCGTCCTATCATCGTTGTTATTGTTGTTAGTCGAACCCTCTAGGTTTTGACGTGTAGGTCTTCTTCTTGGAGGCATCTTTCTGTTAAGACATACTCTTATTAGATCTCTTACTCATCTCTTAAATATCCAAGTTCAAACTTAAACATCTAGAATAAATCAATTCACACTTGAACACATAGTACGTCAATAAACTTTGTTATTTTATTCATTCATAGTTTAAAAACATAGAATAGGCAACATCTCTTCTATTTACATCATCTTTCCTGAACTGAAACAAGTTGTAGGATTACATCATTATCTTATCCCATTATTATCTCAAAGTTTGGAATTTACATTTATTTATAATATAAAGAAACACATAGTTTATTACTCTACTATCTAGGTATGTTAAGTCGTCGCACAGCCTCTCCACGTTCTTCTTCCATCACCTGGAACACTGTTCTACGATTCACCATATACCACGGTAAATCTTTGAACTGAGCTGGGTAATAAAAGACACGATCCTGGGCCCTATCTATAGCCGTATGAAAAGCATAGTCTGTTTCTCCTAGCTTGGCCTTCTTCACTTGAACCTCATCTTCAGCTCAATTTGCCCGCTGAGTAGTCTTCAAGCAAGAATCCTCAGCTCTGGCACGCTTCGCTGACTCCTCTTTGATGTCGTTCTTTATTTTCGCTAGTTCAGCCAGTGCATCATCTCTTTCTCTATTCGCGTGGACTAGATCCCACTTCGTGTTTCCAAGCTCATCATCCAGTTCTTGAATTGTCTCCTCTCTCTGCTGTATGGTAGTCCGACTCTCGTCTTCCAGTTCCTCAAGCTCTCCTACTCGACCATGTAGCTCAACGCTGCGGTCGTAAACCTCCTCGTACATCACAGCGTTAACAGAGTTAGGTGGAAATTCCTCTTCAAGATCCTCCTCCTCCTCTGACTCATCCTCGTCATCTTGGTCAAAGACTGGCTCATGCTCCTGACCAACTACGGTGATCAATGGAGATGGCTCTCTCTGAACCAACTGCTCCCAGACAATGTGAGGCATCTGGGGTAACTCCTCCCTAGCCTGACTGGACTCTCTAACATTCATCATCCTGATAATAAAATTTTAAAGTTTAATTATTACGTGCCATCGATCAAAACTCTTTGCGTACATAAACGTAAACACATAGCACATAAGGTAGTTTATTATCTTATCTATCATCACTATCTTTTTGTTTTCCTATAAGGCTACTTCATAAGGTTCCCCACCTAAGGTTCATAACCTAAACACTGCTTTGATACCAACTTGTGACACCCCCAAATTCGGGTACTTCATTTTCACGGAATTCGGTGTTCACTATCTAAATAAAACATAACTATTACCCATAAATAAGGAATGCAAAAAAAATTACAACCTTAATAAATAAAAAATATCTTCCTTATAAAAGGATTACAACTTATTCAAAACGTTCCCAGGGTTGTCTAACCTTAACATCGTCAATGCGAAAAATTATACATCATAACATAATAAAAATCTTATTACACATCATATCATAATATAAACAAGTATTCACTTGTTCATCTTGCTCTTGCCTTTGCTAGTTGACGGTTCGTCAACTATCTCAACTTCAGTTGCAAGGGTTATATAATGCAAGAGTGAGCAAACAAGAACTCACTGGAAATAACAATCAATAGTGATTAAATAAACTGAATAATTTCAACTGAATTTAATAATATTTCTATCATCGATAACCAAGAATGGAGTATAGACTTTGAATTCATCTGAGGGTCATAAGACCTTGAACTATGTCCTAGGTTATAAAAATTTATATTTAAAACTTTTAACATTCGTTAGACTATATGGGCTCTTAACTTGTACTTAGGGGGATCAGCCCTTTGTACCATGTATTGTGCACAAACATCTTAACGCTTTCGCATGGTATTCCCTTATTAAATAGGGTTGTTCATCTCAGTATTTGATAACAAGTCCGCACCAAAGAAAGTTTTGTTTGGATAAGCTTAAAGGGAAATTTTGAGTTCAACTATCATCAACTAAGGGGTAGTTGAATCAACTTACAATAATTTAGAATTCGATAATAAAAGAATTAGGAATTCACTATAAGTCATAATAATAGACATCATATTTAACAATCATGCTTTAGAAATAAACTTAAAGTATTTGAAAGACAATATGGACCTTGCTTGAACAATTAAGTCAAGGTCATATCAATTCAATAATGAACTTTAATAAGATACTTGTTCAGTATAGAATTTATAGAGAATACAATAATTTGCACAAATATAACAAGAAAGGATAAAACAACTTGCCTTGTGCGCAAGCTACAGTTATAATCACGTTTCACAATTATCCTACATATTATATTACATTTATAATATCAATTAGTTTCGTAACCACTACATTTAACCGTTGAACTTCTCACTTAAGTTCAACTTAACAATGTGGTTTGTAAACTTAACTTGCTAACTAACCACTTAACGTGAGTCTAAAATCACAACATGCATAACACACGTGTGTAACCTTTTAAACCATCATAATCATACCCTATGATAACAATATTTAAATCCAGACATAACATGTTAATATGAGACTTCAAATTGTCTTATACATGTCAACAATATTTTATCTTATTGTTTTATACACTTAATATGTCATCACATTAAGTCATCTTATCATGTAATGCATAAAAACTACAAAGAACACAAACATATTTTTCGGACAGCCTGTACATCCTCTAGGGCGGGTGTTTTTCCCTTATAGGATCTGCTGGGGCGGGTTCCCCTGTTGATGGAAATCCTAGTTCGCGAACATTGCAGGGAAAAAGCCAATTTGGCTTATTTCCTCGCACCAAATTTCGATTTTAACTAACACAATGCATATAAAACTTTATAAAAACATAATCTTAAACTTCTAACATGTTTTTAATATACATAAACATCAGAACATATAATCAAAACACTTAATTTCATGATTTTGGAGGAAAACACCATTATTAAGCGATTTTGAAGGAAATTGATACTATGAGTTTGTTTTTAAACCAAAGCATGTAATTTAAATCATATTAACTTCATTTCTTAACATATTATCATAATCTATGATCAATTTACATAACATATCACAATCAAACATAAATTTTGATAATTAAAGAATTATTTTTTAAAATAAGTTCAGTGTAAATCGCTATGAACATGATTTCTTCATGTTCATCATATTTACATGAAATTAATCACTTAAACTTGCAACAAAACATATATAAGCATTTTATAACATAATCTGCATGAAGAATTCATGTTTACATAGATTTCACAAAGAAACTATTTTACAGAGAACTAAAACATGCTTAATAATGAAGAACATAACTTAATAAGTTAGAATAAAGTTAGATTATACCCTTTGTTGTTTTAGGAGAAGAAGATGGTGATTTTCTATTGAATTCACAAGTTTTATCTTCCTCTTTCTTTCTTCTTCTCTCTTTTCTCTCTAAACCACTCTGTTCTTTCTCTTCTCTGACTAACTCTGTTTGCTAACTTACGTATAAGATAAACTGACATATACATATAATATAAAACATAATAATAAAACATGTAACTGACATAATATTTAATCCTCTAATAAATACATATCAGTTATATTATTTTTGAAAATCAAAAGCCATAAGGCTTTGTTTGGCAAAAACCCTTTAAATTTAAAAACAGATTTTTAGTAGTTAAGGCCCTTTTTGGTAAAACAAGATTAAAATATATTTAAGGGTCTTGTTTGGTAAAACTCTTTAAAAACCCTTTTAATTTATTTTAATAAATTTTTTAACACATAGTTTCCAATGTCACACTTTATTTAATTAAATCTCACAATCCCAATTTAGTTAAATTAAAGCTAACATCAATTAACTAAATAAAATTGCCACATAACTTAAATTATCACACAATTATAATTACTCGCTAATCATAATCTCATATAATAAATACCACATAATAATCATTTTATTTAATTATCTCAATTAAATTAGAACTACACCACAAATGACTTACACATCGATTTAATTAACATTTTACACTTAATTAAATTACTTCATAACATAATCACATAAATTATTTATTTAACTTAACAAATAAATTAATTAAAATATTTACTTAATTCAATAAATATTTAAAACTAATATACAAAATTCTCGTTTGTTACATAACTTGATGCCATCTACGTCCCCGAGGATAAGTGTCCAAGCCTAGGACAGAGATAAGGCGAAGGCAGGGAAGCCTCTCGTAAGCCCAGAACTGTTAATGCGAAGAACCCGACATTAATCATGGGAAAAGATGAACCAATCAATAGTCAAACAAATGAAATTCAATCAAAAGGACTCACCAGGAGAAACGTATAGAATCCGACCCAGGCATCGGTGACTCCCTCAGATCGCAGTCGCATCCCGTGAAGAAAGAGAGCGAATGTAAAAGATCCCCAATCATAGTCCCCAATTCAGTCTATGTCTCGAACTGCCCCTACCAAGCTAAAGGGAGCAGTGGAGGCGTTGTTCGCAATGAAACAACCCCTCATCATGGTCAGGAATAGACGCCGCAAGATGCGATCCCTATCCGTCAAATCTATAGGTAATGGCTGTAGAGTGCCTCGAGTAGCATGACGCACAGGCATCCCGATCGAATACTACGGGCCTTAAAGGCCCGCTCCCGAGAAGAAAACCCTAAAAGGGTACGCACCGCGGTCGAAGTGATACCCGTCTCCAAGGGCACTCTGTCCCCAGTAAGCTCTAGGCCTGTGATATACCTCTGATCCATGGGTGTCATCACAACCTCACAGTCTAGCAGATGGAGGGACTGACTCTGATGAAACCATCGCTTTGATAAAGCTTGCAAATAGCCCCAGGGGCAGCGACGGGGAACAATGGTGAAGAAAGCCTCAAATCCCTAAGAATCCACTACCGCCCGATACTCTAGATGTAGCGAATGATACAAAGAGTATATGCTGAACCAGTTACCTCTGGGCTGGGTAAACTCTGGAACCTACATGACCTTAAGGTTAAGAAAATCGGTTGTTGACAAAGAAGAGAAATGAATACAAATTAATGTAAAGATCATGTACCTCGTTCGCCTGCAAGTGAATAGAGGGATGGCGACTAAGATCCGTACCTAGCAAATTAGGGATCGCTACCTAAATGCCCGAAAGAAATTGTGGCACAACATTGGACTGAGGCGGAACCTCAGGCTCAAGGATATCCTCCTCGTCTAAATGAGGGTGGTCATCACTAGGAGGACGCATAATGGTCTCCGTCAATCGCTAAACTCGTCTACTAATCTATGGAATAGGAACATCAGAGGGAGGTCTCCGTCGGCGAACTCCAACTGAAACCCGCTAGGATGAAGAACGGCTAGGTCATGCAGAATCCATATCTGAACAATGAGTTTGTAGGAATCAAAACAAAGTCAGGTATTTTCTGCCCTTTTTAAATTTTGAATTTAATCCCTAAAATATAATTTAGGACATCACATCATGCATGTCCTACACGTGCCATTATATGTGTACATCATTTTTAACTCACATCCTAGCATATCTATACATATATCTAGGACCCTAACGTCTGACTCATGAAAATTTTTTGCCAGTCTCCCCTACAAAATGGACTATCCACATGCCCGAAGCATCCATTAAATCACCCTATGAGGGTATACCATCACAACTAAGCAATTAAATAGCAATTTAAACTGTTGTTCTAACACATAGCTATAATGCATGTCTATATTAACTAATAAATGATAATATATCACATCCATACGGCCCATAAGATGATACGTAAGCATACATTGCATTATAAACATGTCCATCAAGCTATCTATAAATACATGTTAGATATAATGCGTTTAAGGAAAGAAATACAATTTTTCATTAATGAAAACACAGAAAAATGGAGTCTATACGTTACCCATAGTACGTAGAAGAGATATACGGTGATGGATCGCTCCGAATCAAGTCGAAATAGCGTAGATCTGATGAAAGGCTCGAATTTTTCAGAGAGAATACAAGAAAACACAAGTCAAATGAATTAAAATCCCAAGGGTATAAGCCCGATCACGGGCAGCCTCAAACATGTATGCTCTAACTGCATGCATATATGCGGCTGCCATAGAGGGGTCTCGCGGCTTCCCGATTGGTAAAGTGAAGTCTGAAACGTGTTATTTTGGGTTCAGAATGGTCACATTATTTAAAATGGTACCTTTAAAAACCCTTCGAAAAATTAGAAATTCGTTAAAGATAAGAAATCCCAACATTGAAAGCTAGAAGACTAGAAAGTCAGTTAAAATCAATACTATAACTTAGAATCCATCGGCAACGAACCAGTGAAGGCGTCTGCTCGACCCCCGATGATGTAATCCACCGGCAACGAACCAGTGAAGGCATTGGCTCGACCCCTGACGATGTAATCCACCGAAAACAAACTAGTGAAGGCTTTAGCTCGACCCCCGACGATGTAATCCACCGACAACGAACCAGTGAAGGCGTCGGCTCTACCCCCAATGATGTAATCCACTGACAACGAACCAGTGAAGGCATCGGCTTGACCCCCGATGATGTAATCCATTGGCAATGAACCAGTGAAGGTATCGGCATAACCCCGATGTGTAATCCAATGGCAATGAACCAGTGAAGGCATCGGCATAAACCCGATGGTGTAATCCGTTGGCAATGAACCAGTAAAGGCGTTGGCTCGATCGCTGACGATGTAATCCATTGGCAACAAACCAGTGAAGGTGTCAACTCGACCCCCGACGATGTAATCCACCAGAAATGAACCAGTGAAGGTATCATCTTAACCCCGATGATGTAACCCGTTGGCTACAACCTAATGAAGGCATTGGCTTAACCCTGATGATGTAATCCGTTGGCAACAAACCAGTGAAGGCATCGACACAACCCCGATGATGAAATCCATTGACTACAACCCAATGCAAGTCAGTTTAACCTCGATAAAGTAATTCGTTAGCTATAACTCAGGGAGGGCGTCAGCTTAACCTCGGCGACGTAATCCTTATGACTTTATCATAACCTCATATATTATTACATGTTTTATACATGACATTGCATCATTAGATATACCTTGTCATGCATTCTCCGTGTCTAGTAATCTTTGTCGTGTTCATTCCATTACATTGCATAAACATAATAAAGAAAGGCATCTGTAGACACTCAAAATTTTGCTTTCTTTGTACTAACCTTGCAGAAAGGCAAAAGCGTAATTTTACTTTGGAGACAACCCCGAGGTACGACAAAAGAATTAGTTCATCTTGAAGACAACCCTGTGAATAATTCAAAGGACCAATGACGTTCCGAACATATCGCGAACCGAACGAGGATCTCCAAGCTGAGACAGACTCCGTCGGAAACTAACTCAGCAAACCTCAAAATGCGTGCCATCGAAGATACCTCTCAGCTACCCGTGTTATCTTCCCAGACCCTGACTCAGTGAGACTCGATTCTATTCCGCCGCATTTCGCACAGACTTTCTGAAAGTTCGATCTGCGCAGGTCAACTTCCTCCAAACCGGGACCAAGGGAATGCACTTCAAGATGGTGGGCCCTACCTGGCCCAGCCGCATCCATACATGAGGCTAGCTGCATGTATGTTTGCGGCTGGCTCGGGCAGGTTAAAACACCCACTTTGAGCTTATTTGAGAAAGAGAGAGATATAGTTTTAGAGATAGAAAACATTTCTAAAGAGAGAGCCCCTCGGGTTGAACTTGTATACACCAACTTGGAGCTATTTCATCTTGTTTAGCATCTACTTGGAGCCCCGAGAGTGTTCTACGTTGACCCCGGTAGTTAAAACATTTGTTCACACGTCCCCCAAGGTAAAAAAACACACTTTCTAGCTACGTTCTTCGTAAATGTTGTTTAATATACTAGATTGATGATATATATTGTTTAAATCTAGTTAAACTTGTTGTTTTCTAAGTATATTGTGTAATAGTTAATAGATATTACCTTTCTATCGGTTATCTTGTTCCTATTGCAGTTGTAAATCAAGTACAGAGGCTAGATCTACCTAGATCTAAATCGAATCTAGCCTTTGAGTGGTTATTAAGCATGAAGCTTTAACCCGTGTGCTAGATCGATTTTGATCCATGGTAGATCTACGTATTTATTGCTTTTAAAAGGTCCCGGTTACCCCGTGTATCCCTAGATTTGTATCTAGAGGCGAAAGGGGTCCGAAATGGCTTGAAACGGTTATTTCAACCTATGAAATCATCTACTATCAAAGCATAGGGAATTGTATATATGTATTCCTGCATAAATAATGTGAGCTTAGGAATCTTGGTGTCGAGATCCCCGATTGGATCCCGACTTGATTCCCACGATGGTCCAATTTTTATGATGTAATGTTTAAATAGCGCAAATATCATTGTATATGTAATATTTGGATCTTGAAGACGAGCTCGAGGGGTTAGTCCCAAAAAGTTGTATTTAAGATCCCGTGATAGTGAAAACTTTAATTGTGGGTGCTCGATTTCATTGAGATGGCTTACATGCCAGATGATGATCCGACCCTTTGGACGCTTTTTACATGCATATCATCAAAAAGATTTCCGATAAAACCACAAAGAGCTTTCAATAATAATAAAGCGGGTCGGGAATAGACATTAGATCATAAATGGAAGTATCAAAGGACCTCGATTCCTATTTGACGAAGGATTTGAAAACTTTGTTTTCAAAATATCATTGATATATATTGTGTTCTAAAAATGAACTTTTATATAAATCAAATCCTTTGTGCATAGGGTTAAAGAGGTATAACACTACTTTCGTAATAAGTACATATACTAAAAAATCAATAATGGAAGTATCACAGATCCTTGATTATTATTTGGGCGAAGGATTTGAAAACCTTGTGTTCTTCCAAAATATCATATAAAATGTATATTTTGTCTAAAAATGAACTTTTGCTACATCAAAATCTTAGTACATAGGTGCAAAAGAGGAACGACACTACTTCCAAATAACTCACAATGAGGCTTAGAATAAAATTTTCAAATAAAACACACACATACTCACACACACACACACACACACTTTATACACATAAAATCAATAAGATGCGGTACCGTGTTTTCACGGGAGTCGGGGGGTGCCTAACACCTTACCCCCCGCTTAACCTAGCCCCTGAATTCCACGAATCTTTAATTTCAGACCAATCTTTCGGAGTCACGCATTGGACCATATTGCGAAAACTACTAAAACTCGGATGAGTTGGTACATCCATTTAAATCATACCAACTGGCAATTCTGTCTCATTCGGTCCAATCATGAAATAATAAATTCAATCTTTTTCAAAGTCGTTGACACTTATATCGGTACTGCTTTTCTAAAACCTCACCCTTTAATAAAATCCATAGACATAGTGTGACGCCCCCAAATTCGGACAGCCACTTGGTCACTTTAATTCGGTTCGTCACGTTCTCATGGCAATACGATAATAACTAAAATCACACAATTACAACGAAAAATCAAATCTAGAATAATTTACAATGATTTATTATAATTATTCCCCCAAGTTTCGCAACCTACAGTACTTAATAGATTATATAATAATATCAATTAACGACTTATTACATAATCTAACTTAAGCTTAAACATAGTCAAATCCAGTCTTACTACATCATCTTACTACAATATTAAAATATTTAAAACATAAAAGAGATAAGCTAGTTGGTAGCCTTTCCCTTGCCCTTATCAACGCCCAAAGGTTCGCCCTGCTCGGCCTTAACTGAAATGTTTTTAGGGAAAGCAAGAATGAGCAACAAGTTTGCTCAGCAAGTAATATAACAACAAGGGTGAGTAATATAATTCTCGAATCTTTAAAAAGATATGGCAAGGTGTGATAGTTCAAGGATAACAAGAATATCAACAGTTCTCAATAACAGTCGCTAAGGACAGAATAATATCAATATGATTCGATACTAAATCAATTTAAGATTTCAAGATAACTGAATACTGAGCAGTCACTAAGGACCATGAACATCTACTAGAATTTAACAGTAATATACTAAAAATCTAATAAACACAAGTACAACAGGTGATCAGCCTAAAGTACCCTATATTATGCATAACATTTAATCATACTCAAGTACGAGCGTCGGTCTCCCGACAAATAAATTTTCCCTTGAAAGAAGGTTGTTCAACTCAGTTATCACAAGAATTCTACACCATTCAATTTGTTTGGACAACTTTCTAATCGTGTTATAAGTCTAGCCGAATCAATTGGCATAGACGACTCTTTAAATGAATAAGTGAACAATTATAAGTTCAATACTCGAATCAAAGTTTAAGAATAAATAACTTTATTTTATTTATGAAGCATTATGTCATAAGATAAGAATCATGCTTTCAATTATTTACGTATATAACCAATAATAGTACAAGCTTCCAGTAATGCTCAATAAAGAGTAGGGTTCAAGTACTTGCACTTTAAAAGAGTATAAGTTAGAGAACTTGCCTTATGCGTAGTCTATCCACGATAAGTAATTCAACACTTTCAAACCCCTATCGTAATATAATTATGTATATATACGATATCCATTAGTCATATAGTTTAACATCGTACTTTCCCTTATATATACGATCAACACATAAGTTAAGCCTTGACCTAGCTACACAGTTATACCATAAATAGTATCATATTAATATAACTTTTATCCTTAACGTTATTCTTTTTGAGTTTAAACATATTCTTATATCATTAATATCACATAAGACTACAATCAATACTAAATATATTTTATTTTAGTAAGTTATGGCATTTCTATAAGTTAACCGTCAAAATCGGATTCAAGTATCAACATATGATATCACATAGCATGTATTCATATTAAAGGATACTTTCATGCTCGTTCAACCTTTTCACATTTAATTTACATGATATAGGTTCTAGATCTATATTTTGAACAAATTAAGGCTTTACAACATCATGAAATCATGTAAGCTATCATGCTTGTTATTTTAAGCATTCGAGGTGATCACGTAGTTTGTTTTAGGCATGCTCACAAGTATCTTTACCACATACATATTACTAGCATCGCTATCAGTTTTGAAATCATGCTTCATTTTGTGTTTATTTAGTTTTTATGGCACTTAGCATGGTATGTACACATGTATATATATATGACACATTAGTGAGGTTTGAAAGAACTATCGAACATGTCCACAATTTTCAGAATCTAAACCTCGATATAACATGTTAAGATTTACGTTCAAAATTCGTATTTTCATTCGTAAAGCTCACTAATAAGGTTCGCATGTTCACATTACATTACAAAACCTATATACATAAGTTAATATGTCCGACATGCATTTCAAGGCCATATAAACATGCCCAAAAAATCAGAATACATATATGATCTTTACATGTCAAAGTTCGCTTTTAAAAACTTATATTTCGTTAAGAATGTTTGCAAGTGAGGTTTAACATGCTTTTGTCATACTATGAACCATATATACGTAAGACCACATGTCTTTTATGCATTTCTAAACCATTCTAACATGCTTGAAAAATCAGTATGTCGACATTGTTCGTATAAGTCAAATTCATTTACAAAACTTTACGTTTACATCGGAAATTACAATCGTTCGTGAATCATGCAAGTAATCATAGTAGAACATGTTCATATTAGGTCTACATATCCCTCTATACAAGTTATTCATGCTAATATGCCTTGCCTAAGTCATAACATCCGAGTACGCTTAACAGATTAATAGAACTCAAACAAAACTAGAATAGGCTGTCGGCGCAGCTGCGCTGTGCCTGTGTATAAACCTTGCAGTTCATGCCAGTGATCTTCTTGCTTTGGCAGGACTTAGACCAAAACTCAAAATTCCTTCACCAATTCGACTATAATCAACCATATAAGAGTCTAAACATGTATATTAGTCCATATAACAACTAAACGACCACTTCCCAATCCACTTACAATCTAGTATGGCATAACCAAGAATTTGAATATTTTCATAAAATAAGAATCAAGAAATATCAGAATTGCAGAAATAGAAAATGAAGAACAGAAAGCAATCTTATAACTTTGTTTTGTAATTAGTTAATTGGACTTGCTGCTTAATTCAGAATACTCACACTGATATATGTATATGCTCTCCCTCTCAACACTTAGAAAAATCTCAGCAAAGAAGAATGGAGAAGAAGAGGCTATCTATATAGCAAAACCAATACACAGATATTGAAATTGTATTCCAAATCAAACTAACGGATTATAGGATTGCATGAAGGTTATCAAATGGTAGGTAATTAGTGGTTGGATTCCATCATTATAACTATTCCCCATTGCATGATGATTATCTAAATTGCTGATTTTGAGATGGTAGGGAGTAGCATAGCCTTGAGTATTTCACGTGTGAGAGAGAATGAGAGGTGACCCTTATTATGGGACAAGAGAATGCAGCTTATTCATTGGTTAACATGGGTATTTACAATACTTATGTTTATACATAGTATCTACACTTAGGTTATAGTTTAATGTCACGATGTGATTCAACTAAATGTTATTTCAACGTAGTAAATGTAATTTGTACATATATAATCCATGTACATTTTATCATACCGGTATAATGTACTCAGATGTTATCACATTACATTATCTCCTTTATTATTAAATTCTATTAATCAATAATTGTTTACAATCTATCTATGATAGATTATTCTATTGTATACACACTCACATTGTCACATAGGTATTAATCATTTAGCTCACATAGTTTAATTGATCTTAATACATGGTCCCTATATATAGTATAGTCACATAAATGTTGCACCACACTATATAATATAGTTGTATTCCATATACTTTATATTATTAATTATTGCATGCTTGTACATAACAATCAATATAATCTTATTATATTAATAACTTACTTATTTGCTTTATTATTCATAATGTCAAATAAATAAATTATTCATCTTATCGATTAATTAACAATAACATTAATTAATCCATTCCTCGTCGATTAATGAAATTATTAATTTCCACAATAATTGCTCATTTATCACGCACAGTATATAAATATAAATCTTATTATATTTATAGACATGTTGCTCATTATTATTATTATATTTCTTGCAATAATAATAATCACATATTATTAATTAATCACTATTAATATTCTATAACAATTAATTGATATTCTACGATAGCAATTAACAATTAATATAGATTAATTGTTCACTTAATAATTCATTCGTTAATTAATATCATCATTAATATTTCCCATCACTGTGCCATACAAGGCTTTCAACGAGTTTATCGCAAACTCCATATATTCTGCAATTTATTCAATTATTCTATTTAATATAATTGAGTTAACACACAAATCATTTATATTCAAATAAATATTCATTTTCCATTAATATATTCATTTAATAATATATGAAAATTCTCGGGTATTACATCCTCCCCCCTTATAAAAATTTCGTCCTTGGAATTGCTACAAGGTTACACAAATAGATAGGGAAAGTCCCTCATCATCCTATCTTCTAACTTCCACGTAGCCTCCTCGACATCGTGGTTACGCCAAAGTACTTTTACAGATGAAATAATTTTATTTCTTAATGTTTGCTCTTTCTTATCTAATATCTGGACAAGAATTTCTTCATACGCCAAGTTCTTCTCCACTTGAATGGGCTCATAAGAAATCACGTGCTTGTAGTCGGCCTTGTACGGTCGCAACACGGAAATGTGGAACACGTTGTGGATGTGCTCTAACTCGGGTGGTAATGCAACTTTGTATGCCACTTCGCCCACTCGCTTCAGTATCTCGAACGGTCCTATAAATCTTGGTCTCAACTTTCCTTTCTTGCCAAAACGGATCTTTCCCTTCCATGGAGATACCTTCAAGAATACGAAACTGCCGACTTTAAAGTCTCGGTCCTGCCGATGCAAATCTGCGTACTTTTGCTGGCGGTCTTGAGCTGCTACTAGTCTGGCTCTTATTATTGTCACCACGTCTGCGGTTTGTGTCCGATTATTCATCGTTCTCTGACTTCATGCTAATATAATGGCGTTCTACACTTTCTTCCGTAAAGAGCTTCGTACGGTGGTATGCCGATACTCGTATGGTAACAAATTTTATACGCAAATTCGACTAAGGGTAGGTGGTTGTCCCAATTTCCCTTGAAGTCCATCACGCAAGTCCTATGCATGTCCTCCAGTGTTTGTATTGTTCGCTCACTCTGCCCGTCTGTCTGAGGATGATAAGCGGTACTCAACCTCAACTGTATTCCCATTCTCTCTTGCAAGCTTTCCTAAAGGTTTGACGTGAAGCGCGGATCTCAATCAGAGACAATTGACACTGGCACTACCATGTCGTGAAACAATCTCCTTTATGTAAAGGCTCGCTAACTGGTTCAAACTGTATAAGATCTTGATCGGTAGAAAGTGTGCGGTCTTTGTTAATCGATCCACGATAACTGATGAGTGAGTTTTATACTTACGAATCAGATATTGTTTAGCTTAATTATTGTTATCCTTAAGTGTTTTTAGTGTCTTTTTATTAGTTTTTGTGTTTATTTCTTGTAGGATGGAGCTGGAGGGATAAACTGGTCATTTGGGAAAAGAAAAGAATTAAAAATCATTAAAATTGGAGCTGAGTGGCATTTTTGTAATTACCTGGTCCTTGTCTAGCGCACAGTGCGCTTGGATTGCACTAAACCTAGCGCCTAGTGCGCTAGGCCACGCCTAATGTGGGTTATTTTTGCTGCTAAATTGATTTGGAAAGAAGGAGGACTCTGGAGGAGGGTTTGGACTAATACAAAAAGAAAGAAGACTTCAGAAAAGACGTATCGTGGAATTTTCGGACGACAAGGATTTGCAGAGAGAACAACGAAGGAAAACAAGAAGGAGGATTACAAGGGCTCAAGATCAAAGAGAGAGTATTGGAGCAAATTCAGAGTTTCTTCTTCTCTTCTCTTCTCTAGTTTTATCTTTTGTAATTACCTGGGATGTTTGGATTATTAATCTGGTTGATGTTTTTCTTTATTATTATCATGTACTAAACTTTAATTAAGATTGCAACGGAACTTGGTATGTAGTTTAAATTGAACCTTCCCATTGAATGAAAGTTGGTTTTTATTGAATTATTTATTATATCTTTTGCTTATTGATTAATTGTTTGGCCAACAATTACTGTGATAATCTATATAAAATTGGAAGATGGAGTATAGATTGAGGTCTGGATATAATAACATCTGTTCATATAATCTAAATAGGGTTAATATGATTAGCATGTAGGATAGGAATATACCTATCTGTCTTTTGTATCCATTGAAAGAATTTGTTCGTAAAACCCTAATTAACTTAATTCACATAGGAATATAGTGAATTAATTAACTAGGGTGTTCCTGATCATTCTGTGTCTTAAGGATTAGATTTAGGAGGATTTGTTCACATGTTTTGGGAAAAAGTGTGTGAATTTTATAAAGAATTCTTGGATAATGATTCGTATTAATTAATTGAGTTAAATGGGAAGTAAATTGATTTAAATGAAATACCAAGGGAGGTTGTAATCTTAACCTGTTAAATCTGCATTAATCTTGTGAACTTTGATCTTAGTTATTAATTTTGCTAAGTTTTCATATCACGACCAATATTTCGTAGTTTAAAATAAGATTAATTGAATTAAAATTTATAATTGATAAAGGTTAATCTATTTCCTCGTGGGAACGATATCCTTGCTTGCTGAATATTACAATTAAACGCGTATACTTGCGTGTTAAAGTGCTATTAATAAATTAGGCAACAAGTTTTTGGCGCCGTTGCCGGGGAAATTAGTTTAATATTTCGTTATTATTAATTTTGATATAGTTAATCTTAATTTAGACTTTTATTTTCATTTTTTTTCTCTCAGGTTATCGTCTCTCGTGTATGCAAACGAGATCGAAACAGCCGGAGCTTGAACCATACTAAGACGACATCGATAAAAGGTTCAAACAGTTGCGTAAGTGGGTTAAAGAAACGCGAGAGGCACTTGAGAAGCAAGATACAATGGCTGAGGGGCAACAGAAATCCCTTCAGGATTATGCTATGCCAAAAATGGATGGGATTAGGTCAAGCATTCAACGACCGGCAATTAATGCTGCAACTTTTGAGATTAAGCCAGGAACTATCCAAATGATTCAAAATTTGGTACAGTTTGGAGGCTTGGATAATGATGATCCGAATGAGCACTTGGTGAGTTTTCTAGAGGTTTGTGACACATTCAAATACAACCAAGTCTCAGACGACGCAGTTAGACTTCGTTTGTTTCCGTTCACTCTCCGAGACGAAGCAAGAGGATGGTTACATTCACTTCCACTTGGATCCATTACCACCTGGGATGATCTGGCACAGAAGTTCCTAGTAAAGTTTTTTCCTCCTGCCAAAACAGCAAAGTTGAGGAACGAGATAACCAATTTCACTCAATTTGATTCAGAGTCATTATATGACGCCTGGGAGAGATTTAAAGAGTACATGAGAAAATGTCCATACCATGGATTGCCCGATTGGCTAATAGTACAATCATTCTATAATGGGCTCATGGGTGGTATACGGGCTAGTGTTGACGCGGCATCTGGAGGTGCCTTCATGACAAAGAATTTTAATGAAGCGTACAGTTTGCTAGAGGTGATGTCAGCTAACAACTACCAATGGCCAACTGCTAGAATGACACAACCAAAGGTTGCTGGGATATTAGAGGTAGATGCAGTTACAGCATTGTCAGCCCAAATTGCAGCTCTAACACAGAAAATTGAATAGATGGGGAATCAAAATAGGTAAACTGTGGCGATGGTATGTGAATTATGTGCAGGGAACCATTCAAGTGATCAGTGTGTAATAATTCTTGAATCAGTACAGTTTGTGTCTAATTATAATCGACAACAAGGTAATAATGCAAATAGTTATAACCCAGGATGGAGGAACCACCCAAATCTATCTTGAAGCAATAATCAGTCACAAGCACAAGCTCAAGCTCGAAGACAGTCAGATCCACCTGGATTTCAACCTCAACACCCACAACCTCAACAACATCAGCAACCTCAACAACCTGACAAGTTATCTCAAATGGAGGAATTGCTTGCAAGAATGGCAACTCAGTTTGAAGCAACAACAAAGAACCAATCAGCAGCAATAAGGAATCATGAAAATCAGATTGGGCAGATAGCAAGTGCTTTAAACAACCGACCTCAAGGTTCACTACCAAGTGATACTGAGAAGAATCCGAGGAAGGATGGGAATGAACAATGTAAAGCAGTTTCACTCAGAAGTGGGAAGGAGTTGACTACAGACTCTGATGAGAAGAAAAAAAATAGTAATGAGAAGGTGGATGGAAAAGAATCTGGAAATTCAGAAGGTAAATCTGAGAAAAAAATTATTGAAAAGCAGAAAGAAGAAAATCAGATGCCAGTTACACCACCTTTACCATTTCCACAGAGATTTCAGAAGCAGAAGTTAGACAGATAATTTTCAAAGTTTCTAAAAGTGTTTAAAAAGCTGCAGATTAATATTCCATTCGCAGATGCTCTAGAACAAATGCCTAGCTATGTAAAATTCATGAAGGATATTCTATCGAGGAAGAGAAAGCTAGGAGAGTTTGAGACAGTAGCATTGACGGAGGAATGTAGTGCTATTCTATAGAGGAAGTTACCACCGAAGTTGAAGGATCCCGGTAGCTTCACCATTCCGTGCACAATAGGAACTCAGTTTTTCAGTAGATGTCTGTGTGATTTGGGAGCGAGCATCAACCTTATGCCATTATCAGTCTATCAAGATCTTGGGTTGAAGGAAGCTACACCAACGAATGTCACTTTGCAGCTTGCTGATAGATCTCTCACCTACCCCAAGGGAATAGTGGAAGACGTACTAGTAAAGGTAGATAAGTTTATATTCCCTGTGGACTTCATAGTTCTTGACTTTGAGGAGGATAGCAATATACCGATTATTCTTGGGCACCCGTTTTTAGCTACGGGTCGGACTTTAATTGATGTGCAAAAAGGAGAGTTAACAATGAGGGTCCAAGACGAAGAGGTGACTTTTAATGTATTCAAAGCAATGAAGTTTCCAAAGGAAGAGGAAGAATGCTTCAGGGTTGATCTAATTGAGAGAGCGATTAGGGAAACAAGTATCAAATCAATAAATGAAGACCCTCTAGAAACAGCATTGGTAAGTAAGAACATCTCTGATGACTCAACTGCATTAGAATTGGCTCATATGTTAGATTCATTGCCGAAATTCACACGAGTCAGGCCAACATTTGAACCTTTGGACTACTGGGGAAAGCCATCAGAAAAGGTCAAATCATCAGTGGAAGAACCGCCAACCTTGGAACTTAAACCATTGCCTAAACATCTATGGTATGCATACATTGGTTCTTCTTCTACTCTACCAGTCATAATTTCTGCATCACTTGATGAGGTTCAAGAAGAAAAGCTACTAAGGGTACTTCGGCAATACAAGACTGCTCTTGGGTGGACTCTTGCGGACATCAAGGGGATAAGCCCATCATTTGCATGCATAAGATTCTATTGGAAGATGAAGCAAAACCGACTATTGAACAACAACGAAGACTCAATCCCATAATGAAGGTGGTTGTCAAAAAGGAAATTATTAAATGGTTGGATGCAGGAATTGTCTACCCTATCTCAGATAGCTCATGGGTAAGTCCGGTTCAATGTGTGCCAAAGAAAGGAGGAATGACAGTAGTTGCAAATGAGCATAATGAATTGATCCCGACTCGAACAGTTACGGGTTGGCGGGTGTGTATGGATTACAGAAAGTTAAGCAAGGCCACTCGTAAGGACCATTTTCCTTTACCATTCATAGATCAGATGTTGGACAGGCTTGCAGGGCATGAGTATTATTGCCTCTTGGATGGATACTCAGGTTATAACCAGATTGCCATTGCACCCGAGGATTAGGAGAAGACGACATTCAGATGCCCATATGGTACTTTCGCTTTTCGCAGAATGTCTTTTGGATTATGTAATGCGCCGGCGACATTTCAACGGTGTATGATGGCTATTTTCTCCGATATAGTCGAACAAAATCTCGAGGTATTTATGGATGATTTTTCAGTTTTTGGGGATTCGTTCAATTATTGTTTGGAAAATCTCACTCTTGTGCTTAAACGGTGTATGGAAACGAATTTGGTTTTAAACTGGGAGAAATGTCATTTTATGGTGCAAGAGGGGATAATCTTGGGTCATCGAGTGTCATCAAAAGGAATTGAGGTTGATAGAGCTAAGATCGAAACCATTGAGAGCCTCCCGCCACCAGTTTCAGTAAAGGGTATTCGAAGTTTTTTGGGACATGCTGGTTTCTATAGAAGATTTATAAAAGACTTCTCCAAAATCACAAAACCACTTTGCAATCTTTTGGAGAAGGATGTCCCATTTAACTTTGATCAAGCATGCCGGGAAGCTTTTGATGTGTTGAAAAAGAAACTAGTTACCGCACCTGTAATCATAGCGCCAGAGTGGAGTATCCCATTCGAATTAATGTGTGATGCTAGCGACTTTGCGATTAGCGTAGTCCTTGGCCAACGAAAGGATAAAATTTTTCATGCTATATACTATGCTAGTAAGACGTTAACGGATGCCCAACTGAATTATACCACTACCGAGAAGGAGCTCTTATCAGTTGTGTATGTATTTGATAAATTTCGCTCATATTTGATTGGGACAAAGGTGATAGTGTTTACAGACCATTCGGCAATTAAGTACTTGATAGCAAAGAAGGATGCGAAGCCGAGATTGATTCGATGGGTATTATTGCTACAAGAGTTTAACTTGGAGATCCGGGACCGAAAAGGAACAAAAAATCAGGTTGCGGATCATTTATCAATGTTAGAGAATGCAGAACTAAAAAAAAGATGACACAACAGTGATCAACGAATTTTTTCCAGATGAACAACTATTTGCGGTAAGGATGGATACACCATGGTATGCAGATTATGTAAATTTCATTGTGAGTAAGGTGTTTCCGCCAGATTTGACGAGTCAGCAGAAGAAGAAATTTCTCTATGATGTGAAACAGTATTTATGGGATGAGCCGTTTTTATTTAAACAATGTGGAGATCAAGTAATAAGAAGGTGTGTTCCGGAAGTGAAATGGAGAATATTCTGTACTAATGTCATGCATCTGACTATGGTGGTCATTTTTGGGGAGAAAGAACGGCAGCTAAGGTACTTCAATGTGGATTCTTCTGGCCAACACTCTTTAAGGATGCCCGTGTATTTTCATTGAAATGTGATAGATGCCAGAGAGTTGGTAATATATCAAAGCGACAAGAGATGCCACTAAATATGATCCTAGAAGTAGAATTGTTTGATGTTTGGGGCATTGACTTCATGGGACCATTTCCATCATCTTTTAGCAACTCCTATATACTTCTAGCGGTGGACTACGTCTCAAAGTGGGTTAAAGCTATAGCATCGCCCACCAATGATGCTAAGGTTGTGGTTAAGTTCATCCGGAAGAATATTTTCTCTAGATTCGGCATGCCTCGTGCAATCATTAGTGATGAAGGCACGCATTTCTATAATAAGCAGTTCTCAGCTATTCTCGCTAAGTACGGAGTTACTCATAAGGTAGCTACTGCTTACCATCCATAGACAAGTGGTCAAGCCGAGGTATCCAACCGAGAAGTAAAACGAATCCTCGAGAATGTAGTGAACCCTAGTCGGAAAGATTGGGTTAGTAAGTTGGATGATGCTCTGTGGGCGTATCGTACAGCTTAGAAGACACCGATAGGGATGTCACCATACAGGTTGGTTTATGGGAAAGCATGCCATCTTCCGGTAGAGTTAGAACACAGTGCTTATTGGGCTATCCGGAAGTTGAACTTTGATATATCCGCTGCGGAAGAAAAATGCCTCTTACAATTAAACCAAATGGATGAATTCAGACTCCAATCATATGAAAATGCGAGGTTATACAAAGAAAAGGTTAAGCGGTGGCATGACGAGAAAATCCTAGAAAGAAAGTTTGAAGCAGGGCAAAAAGTGTTGCTATACAACTCCAGGCTAAAACTTTTTCCAGGAAAGTTGAAATCACGTTGGTCAGGTCCATTCAGTATTACAAAGGTATTTCCTCATGGAGCCGTGGAAGTTGAGGAGCCAAATTCAAAACGCATTTTCAAAGTCAACGGTCAGAGGTTGAAACATTACTATGGGGGTCACATCGATTGTGAGAAAACATCTGTTAGTCTCACGGATTAGAACGGCGAAAACACAGTCGGGCTGAAGACTATAAACCAAGCGCTAACTGGGTGGCAACCCAGGAATTTTATTTATTTATTCGATTTTAATTTGCTTCACTGTTAGTTTATTTCAATAGATATATCCTGTATGTTCTTTAACATGATCTTTAATTGATTTCAGGATGGGAAACAAGTTTATAGTCTGGCGGAATCGACTAATGGCCACTACGACTACCCATTCGGGGGTCTCGCTCCCAGGTGAGCGAGCGGCTGCCCAGCTCGCCGGTGAGCTGGCGGGGCTTGCAAGGGGGCAGCGCCTCCTGGAAGCCAAGCACCTATGAGCAAAATTGCAGAATGTCCACTTGTCAAAACCTTAAATTTTTAGTCAATTTATTTTTTATAGTGTAGTTTAGTTAATTTGTTTTTGCATCAACTTGTTAGTTTAGTTAGTTCATTAGTTTAGCTAGTATTCATTTGTTCTGCAATGTGAGGTTTGATTTGGTTACTATTAAAGTGCAGGACTAGCATGAAGAAGTTGGGAAGCAAAGCCAAGCACAAACATCACCTCCTTCCCTCACAGCGCCTAATGCGCTCAGTAGACTCACAAGCTGGCGCCTAGTGCGCTCAATCAGCCCCAAAGCTAGCCAACTCCCTGCCAGATCGCGCCTAGTGCGCCCCAGCAGGCCAAATGGCAGCGCCTAGTGCGCCTGTTCAAACCACACGCCCATGTTGCTGCGCACAATGCGCCCCTCCTTCACAAAGTTGAGCGCTTAGTGCGCCTCAACACAACCCGTTCCCTGTCCTAAAGCGCCTAGAGCGCTGGTTCAAGCTAAAATTAAGCGCACAGTGCGCTCTACAAGAAACACGAACATATATAAAGCCCAAATCGGGCACAACTCCTCTCTTATACTCTTCAATTCCTACCAAAACACTACCCAACACAAGCCTTCACCCTCTCTCACCCACGACACCCCATTCTGTCCTCTCCTAAACTGAACCCAAAAACCTAATATCCCACATAATTTCTACACAAAGCAAACTATCCCCTTCACTAACACGGATCAGACTCAACAACTCCAATTCCTAAATACACGGATTGCCCATCTCTCACCTCCATCTCACACACGGATTGGATACCATCGGCTCAAGCATTCAAAGTGACTTATCAATTCAATTGGTACACAATCTAGGAACATAAACAAGTAAGCTTAACCAAGAATTATCTTTGATTATTTGGATTTGCTCGATTAGGGGTTACTCTAGTACATCCATTGAAGAAATATTGAATATTTTTGTTTGAGCACCCATTGAGTTTGTGTTGATGCAATTGGTTGGGTAATCTTACATTGTTGAGTGCATGGCATTAGAAGGACATTGTGCTTAGTTAATTGACAGATTTGGTGAAAATAAGTTTGGGGAAAGAGTTTTACACAAGCTGTTTATAACATTGCACTCCAACTGTTTGATATTGTGCCTCAAAGATAAACGTTGGCTTTTGAGAGGTTTGAACTCCAATTTTTGTTTGGGCAAGACATGACACTCACATCTGTGTCTCGCAAGCGACAGAGAGGAGAGAGTTCGGGAGCTACAGGAAAATTTGACAAGAAGCGATTCCAAACCTATGAAGCATCTGAGTATTATAAATATTGGTTAGCTGGAAGACCTTTAATACCTGAGCGGGGATTGCTCCCGGAAGCTCAAGACAGGGAACTTGCCTTGATGATAGCGAGCCGCAATTGGTTAGATTTTACTTCTCAACCCGAGCCGGCGGTAGTTAAGATTGTCAAAGAATTTTATGCCAACGTAACTGCGGCTGATGGCAATAATGTTATGGTTAGAGGACGAGTAGTCAACATGGGACGAAAAGCAATCAATGCATATTATAGGTTGTCCAATATCAAAAATAGTGATTATAAGGAATATATGAAACATGATTTGGATTATAGTGAGGTGATTGCCACCCTATGTGAACCAGGGACGGAATGGGCATTAACAGATCAGCAAGAAGCACGTCATTTCCCTACAGCAAAGCTAATCCGATATGGTAAAGCTTGGAATGCCTTCATTTGTGCAAAGTTGATGCCGTGTAGGCATATGAGTGAAGTGATGAGTCAAAGGGCAGCCTTGTTATTTTGCATTGCGAAAGATAAATCAGTTGACATTGGGCATGTGATCCATTAATCTATCTTGAACGGAATGCAGCCAGGAACTACAGGCGGTTTACCTCACCCGTCTTTAATTACAGCACTATGTCGCCGAGCAGGGGTTCAATGGAATGATAAGGAAGAGGTTTTGATGCCGTTATCCCCAATTAATCAAAAAGCAATGGTTAAATACAAGATATGGGATGGGGATGAATCACACCCACGGGGACTGGGATTTATTATCGTTCCCCCAGTACATGTTGAGCAGCCTGTTGAGCATCCTCCTGAGGCCCCAAGTTCTATGCCACCACCTGATTGGGTTGAGAATATACGGAGGGACCTACAACATCATACGAGACGAATTGACTTGGTAGCAACCCAGATACACCGGGGTTTTGACCGTATGGATCGACAGCAATCTTATCTTGCCCAACGTCAAGAAGAAATTTATTCTCATTGTACCACGTCGTTGGCAGATATGTTTCACCGAATGAATCCAGCAGGACTCCGTACCAGTTCACATTCCCTCCACCTCTGTCAGTGTATCCACCTCCAGACTTACCTCCTCCTAATGCCGAAGATGAAGATGCCGGAGAGGAGTAGGCGTTGATCAGGGAAGTCCTCAGTCCCTAATTTTTTTATTTTTTTTTTAAAATTTGTATACAATGAGGATATTGCATAAGTTATGTTTGGGGGTGCATTCATTTCGTATTTGCATGTAGTGGTCATTCTAATTGAAAAAAAAATATAAAAAAAATGCATTTAGTTAGTTCATATTGCATGAATCCAGGCACTGAGTTAGTTGAAGATGACTTAGCCAATGATGAGATTGGAATTATATATAGTTTAACAGTACTGACAATTGAGACATGGATGTAGTTTCGTATCGTGATGTAAAACTTATCCTGTTTGAAAACTGATGTAATTGGATAGAACGTTAGGTTGACCATTGTGATTAACTTAGTTTAAATGATAGCATAATTGTCTTCTTGGGGGAAATCTTTGTTCTAATAAAGAAACTTGGTACAGTTGTGGTAAAAGCTAGGATGACGCAGAAACTCAAGTTTGGGGGAACATATGGGATTTAAATTGAAAAAAAAATGAAAAAAAATGCAAAAAAGAAAAGAAAAGATATATATACACATGAATAAACACGTTGACTTGTTTAGTTCTGTGGCCTTTGCTACTTGAGTAAGTAAGCCCTACGGTGATGTCTTTACACCCAGCGCCCTAAAGCCGTCTAGTTTGGGAGTCGTTGGTCGAAAGCTCGCTACATGGGTACCATTGAAAAGCCTAAGAGAACTAAGCATTGCACAGTCAAGTGTAAACACGAGAAAGAGTGTAAATGCCCTCGTGAGCAAATAAAAGAAAAATAATAATAAATAAATCCCGTATTGACTCTGAACTTGGTGATTGTGAAAGTTCTAGCTGAAGCTTAACTTGTTACAAAGATTCTTAAGTTAAGATATGTGTTTTTCCCTCTAAGAAGCATATTATGCAATGTATTTGAACTGTAGTTGATTTTAATGGTTGTTAAGCACACACACACTACATCAGAAACAACAGGCTTTGATTTACGAATTGGTATGAGCTATTGAATTGTCTTATTTGGATGTATTATTTGAATCTATTGTTGATACCTCTGAGGCATATTTGTTTGATTTCTTACTGACTGATGGCTGGATGCGTAGACATTTAGATAGGTTGCATTTGCATTATTGCATTGTTTGGGGACAAACAATTGATTAAGTTTGGGGGTATTTGATGAGTGAGTTTTATACTTACGAATCAGATATTGTTTAGCTTAATTATTGTTATCCTTAAGTGTTTTTAGTGTCTTTTTATTAGTTTTTATGTTTATTTCTTGTAGGATGGAGCTGGAGGGATAAACTGGTCATTTGGGAAAAGAAAAGAATTAAAAATCGTTAAAATTGGAGCTGAGTGGCATTTTTGTAATTACGTGGTCCTTGTCTAGCGCACAGTGCGCTTGGATTGCACTAAACCTAGCGCCTAGTGCGCTAGGCCACACCTAATGTGGGTTATTTTTGCTGCTAAATTGATTTGGAAAGAAGGAGGACTCTGGAGGAAGGTTTGGACTAATACAAAAAGAAAGAAGACTTCAGAAAAGACGTATCGTGGAATTTTCGGACGACAAGGATTTGCAGAGAGAACAATGAAGGAAAACACAAAGGAGGATTACAAGGGCTCAAGATCAAAGAGAGAGTATTGGAGCAAATTCAGAGTTTCTTCTTCTCTTATCTTCTCTAGTTTTATCTTTTGTAATTACCTGGGATGTTTGGATTATTAATCTGGTTGATGTTTTTCTTTATTATTATCATGTACTAAACTTTAACTAAGATTGCATCGGAACTTGGTATGTAGTTTAAATTGAACCTTCCCATTGAATGAAAGTTGGTTTTTATTGAATTGTTTATTATATCTTTTGCTTATTGATTAATTGTTTGGCCAACAATTACTGTGATAATCTATATAAAATTGGAAGATGGAGTATAGATTGAGGTCTGGATATAATAACATCTGTTCATATAATCTAAATAGGGTTAATATGATTAGCATGTAGGATAGGAATATACCTATGTGTCTTTTGTATCCATTGAAAGAATTTGTACGTAAAACCCTAATTAACTTAATTCACATAGGAATATAGTGAATTAATTAACTAGGGTATTCCTGATCATTCTGTGTCTTAAGGATCAGATTTAGGAGGATTTGTTCACATGTTTTGGGAAAAAGTGTGTGAATTTTATAAAGCATTCTTGGATAATGATTCGTATTAATTAATTGAGTTAACTGGGAAGTAAATTGATTTAAATGAAATACCAAGGGAAGTTGTAATCTTAACCTGTTAAATCTGCATTAATCTTGTGAACTTTGATATTAGTTATTAATTTTGCTATGTTAGATTTTCATATCACGACCAATATTTCGTAGTTTAAAATAAGATTAATTGAATTAAAATTTATAATTGATAAAGGTTAATCTATTTCCTCGTGGGAACGATATCCTTGCTTGCTGAATATTACAATTGATGCGTGTTAAAGTGCTATTAATAAATTAGGCAACAATAACCCAAATGGCATCATATCCCTTCTGTGTGACTGGAGTCCTACCACAAAATCCATCGTAATATGCTCCCATTTCCACTCCGGTATTTCCAACGGTTGTAGTAAACCACTCGGCCGCTGGTGCTCTGCTTTAACGCGTTGGCAAGTCAAACATCTACTAACGCACTCTGCGACTTCCCATTTCAGATTGGGCCACCAAAAGTGTTGCCTTAAATCTCAGTACATCTTCGTGCCTCCCGGATGAACTGAATACGTCGCATTGTGTTCCTCGTGCAAAATCTCTTCCCTTAACTCGGTTACCGCTGGTACCCACACTCTTCCTTCGAATCTTAAAATACCGTCTTTATCCATTCAGAATCTTTCTTCTTCATTTTCTGCGATCCTCTTTCGGATTTTCTCGCACTCTTCATCCTTCTCTTGTGATTCCTTTACTCTATCCAACAAGATTGGACGAGCTTCCATTACGAACAACTTCTCTTCAGACCTCTCTGGTCCTTTCACTTCTATCTCTAATTTCTCCATTTCTCTTACCAATTCTTCCTGAGTCGTCAAACGAAACAGTTTCTCCCTTCCTTTTCTGCTCAGAGCGTTGGCAACCACGTTTGCCTTACCAAGGTGATAAAGAATATCGCAGTCATAATCCTTGATCAATTCTAACCACCTCCTCTGACGCATATTCAACTCCTTCTGTGTGAAGATATATTTCAGACTTTTGTGGTCCGTGTATATCTCACATTTCTCTCCGTACAAATAATGCCTCCAAATTTTCAACGCAAAAACTACTGCCGCTAAGTCTAAGTCGTGAGTAGGGTATCGTTTTTTGTAATCCTTCAATTGTCGTGATGCATACTCAATGACCTTGCCGTGTTGCATGAGCACACAACCAAGTCCCTTGTGCGATGCGTCACTATACACCACAAAATTTCCCGCATCATCTGGTAATAATAACACAGGCGCTTCGCTCAATCTCTTCTTCAACTCCTGAAAACTCTCTTCACATTTGTCGGTCCATACAAATTTCACCATTTTCCTCATCAAATTGTTCAACGGGGTTGCTATCTTAGAAAAATCCTAGATGAATCTTCGATAGTACCCAGCTAACCCTAAGAAACTTCTCACCTCTGTTGGTGTTCTCGGTTGCTCCCAATTACTCACTGCCTCTACCTTTGTAGGGTCTACTGAGATTCCATCCTTATCCACCACGTGGCCTAAGAATTGAATCTTCTCCATCCAAAACTCACACTTAGAAAATTTTGCATACATCTTCTCCTTTCTTAGCGCCTCCAAAACCATCTTCAGATGTTCGGCGTGTTCTTCCTCTGTCTTCGAGTAGATCAAAATGTCGTCGATGAAAACTACCACAAACTTATCCAAGTATGGTTTGAAAACTCGGTTCATCAAGTCTATAAATGATGCCGGAGCATTAGTCAATCCAAGTGACATTACCAAAAACTCGAAATGTCCATAACGGGTTCGAAACGCAGTCTTTGGTATGTCCTCATCCCTTACCTTCAGTTGGTGATAACCTGTCCGTAGGTCTATCTTCGAAAAACACTTCGCTCCTTTCAATTGATCAAATAAGTCATCTATCCTTGGTAGCAGATATCTGTTCTTGATCGTTACTCTATTCAATTCTCGATAATCGATACAGAGCCTCATCGATCCTTCCTTCTTCTTAACGAATAACACTGGTGCTCCCCAAGGAGACACACTTGGTCGAATGTAACCCTTATTCAATAACTCTTGCAGTTGTATCATTAACTCCTTCATTTATACCGGCTCTATATGGTATGGGGCTTTCAAAATCGGTGCCGTTCCCGGTGCTAAGTCTATTACGAGTTCGATCTCTCTGTCTGGCGGAAGACCAGGCAGATTGTCCGGAAATACATCTCGAAATTCATTCACTACGGATATATCCTTAATTTTTACTCCCTTTTTTCGAGTATCTACAATGTAAGCTAAATAACCTACACATTCTTTCCTTAATAATTTCTTGGCCTGCATCATCGTAACGCAACACGATTGTTTAAGCGATGAGCTACCATAAAACACTACCTTAGACTTACTCAGAGTCTGAAGGTTCACATATTTGTTCTGACAGTTAATTATCGCAGCATGGTTATACAACCAATCCATTCCTAGTATTACATCAAACTCTCCCAATCTAATAGGAATCAAGTCTACGTTCAGTTCATATTCTATAATGTTTGCGCGATAATTTCGATAAACGTATTCTACAGGGATTACTTCCTTATTCGCAACTTCTAAGTTCAAGGGATTTTCCAATCGTTCTCGGGGTGAATTAAATTTACTAGAAAATTCTTCAAATACAAAAGAACAGGTGGCACCCTGAATCAAATAATACATAAGCATTTATATCAATGATTAAGATTATACCTGACACAATGTCCTTCGCAGCCACTGCGTCTTGGACGGTCATGTTAAAGGTTCTGGCGGTTGGGCGGTAGGATTGTGTTAGTCCGTCGATCATCAGTTTGTTACCTCCCCCTTGTTGACTGTTACCTCCACCACTTCCCTTCTTCGGGCAATCCTTAATTCCGTGCTCAGTTGAGCTACATGCAAAACATCCTTGTATCTTTTTCGATTTCAGGCAGTTAGGCGAGATGTGCCCTTCTTGTCCGTAGTTGTAGCAAGTGCCACGTCCCTTCCAGCACTCACCTTGATGGTTCTTCCCATATTTCGGGCATCCCTCAGCCCTCTTCTTAAAACCTCCACGAAAATTCCCCGATTGATTGTTGTTATTTTTGTAGTTGTTGTTGTTATTGTTCTCCCACTTTCTTTTACCCAAGTTGCTTCCTCCACTACTGCTTCCTCCACTACTGCTTCCTCCAATACGGTTCTCTCCTTTAGTATTCTTTCATTTCTTCTCTTTGTTATATAGACTTAAGGCCTCACTGCCACCTTCTGCAATGATCGCCTTCTCCAGCAATGTCGCAAAGGAATTAATTTAAAGAACTGATACCTTATTGAACAGCCACAGCTTCAGCCCTTGTTCGAATCGTCTCACCTTCCTTTCCTCATCTCCAACTTGGTGTTCCGCAAATCGCGCTAGTTCGTTAAACTTAGATGCGTACTGCACCACCGTCCTGTCAGCTTGTTTAAGTTCCAAAAACTTCACCTCCATCCTATTCTTCATGCTTTTCGGGAAGTAGTTCTCGAAGAACATCGTCTTAAATCTATCCCATGTTATCGTCCCTTCTCCAGCTCTCTGCTGATTCGCCTCCCACCAATAGTTCGCTTCTCCTCTCATCATATACGTAGCAAACACCATCTTCTGGTCTTCGCCCACACGAGCTATAGTGAAAGCCTTCTCGATCTCCTCGATCCAGGTTTGCACAATTATCGGGTCAGTAGTTCCCTCGAACTCTGGGGGTCCTACACTTCTAAAGTCTTTGAAGGTTATTACTGGTACAGCTTGAGGGTTTGGGCGAACAGGTTCGTTGTTCCTCCCCCTAAGAGCTTCTTCTAACAAATCAACTTGCTTCTGAATGGGATCTACTTGTTCCCTCTCGTTGTTAACTGATTCTTCGGGTGCAGTCAATCTACGTCTTGGCGCCATGATCTGCATCATAAATTTTTCATTTTATTATTGCTCAGTTGTATTATTTAAGTATTTCTTTAATATTAGAAAGAATAAATTTATAACACGTTTCTGAAACAAACTTCATTTATATTCATATGCCAAATCGTTTCATTACATGATTTTTCCTAGCATATTTTTATAAATGTTATCACATATCCCCTAATATCACAAAAGACGGGAATATACCAACCTGCTACCATACTACCCCTCTAACAAGAGCTTATACGGGGTTTACATCACTATCCCATACTTTACACAAATAGTTAGGATTACAACATAGTATATACATCATATAAAGTAAATACTACAACTAGACTGACTAAGGGTCTCATCCCATCATCCTACGGTCTACAGCGCTCTTATACTAGATCTGCGCTATGTACGCAACCAACTCTCGACTCATAGTATGTAGGGTCTGTCCCTACTCCGCTGGGTAGTGGTACACATCGTCAATTACCCTCTCAAACGCTGAACGAAACACATACCCCATCTTGTTCATCTTGCTTTTCTTGCATCTGACCACATCCTCTAGGTCGTTAGCTCTCTCATTGGCCGCCTCCCACTTCTCCTCGAAGTGTATCCTATCCATCACCTCCAACTCTAGTTGAGTAAGGAGTGCCTCTTTCTCAGTCTTCTCACTCATGTCCCTCTATTCTACCTCTTCCAGCTTTCCTGCCAGATCCACATTTCTAGATACCGACCTGTGGAATATGGTTCCCATCTGGATCCCTGCCTCCCTGCGGTATGCAATCTCCACCTCCAACTCCTGCATATCTAATTTCCTCTGGTGGTCTTCGTCCCTTAGCTTCTGGAACTCAGACTCCTTCTCCTTGGCCTCGGCCTCCAGCTCTTGGACTCTGCAGTCCAACTCTAGGATACGCTCCTCATACTCGCCTAACATCTGCTCCTCTATGGTAGCCTCATCAAAGTCCTCTACTAGCTCATTCTCCATCGGCTCGTCCTCCATCGGCTCCTCCTCTGGATCAGACTCTATCTCAATCTCGTCCTCGTCATCAGACTGGAACGGTGCAACAGCCTGCACAAGCACAACCTCTAGAGGTGCCTCGTATACTACATGTATATCCCTGGGCTCCTTTTCAGCCACTCTACTAGTTACTCCCATATCTGCCATCTTACAATCATAACACAAGACAAACAAACAACAACTTTATGTTAAATAAAACATAAGTTCATTGTATAGAATGAAGTTACATTTCATAACACACTAAGTCTCCCAAGGAAAACTCTACCTGAGTTCTATCCCTTTCTAACTTCTAAGTTCTCCTAAGTTATAATCTAAGGACACTCGCTCCTAAGGTTTATAACTACAACTTTGATAACAACCTGTGACGCCCCCAAATTCGAACCGCCACTTGGTCACTCGAATTCGGTTCGTCACGTTCTCATGGCAATACGATAATAACTAAAATCACACAATTGCAATGGAAAATCAAATCTAAAATAATGTACAATGATTTATTATAACTATTCCCCCAAGTTTCGCAACCTACAGTACCTAATAGATTACATAATAATATCAATTAACGACTTATTAAATAATCTAACTTAAGCTTAAACATAGTCAAATCCAGCCTTACTACATCATCTTAATACAACATTAAAATATTTAAAACATAAAAGAGACAAGCTAGTTGGTAGCCTTGCCCTTGCCCTTATCAACGCCCGAAGGTACGCCCTGCTCGGCCTTAACTGAAATGTTTTTAGGGAAAGCAAGAATGAGCAACAAGTTTTCTCAGCAAGTAATATAACAACAAGGGTGAGTAATATAATTCTTGAATCTTTAAAAAGATATGGCAAGGTGTGATAGTTCAAGGATAACAAGAATATCAACAGTTCTCAATAACAGTCGCTAAGGACAGAATAATATCAATATGATTCGATACTAAATCAATTTATGATTTCAAGATAACTGAATACTGAGAAGTCACTAAGGACTATGAACTTCTACTAGAATTTAACATTAATATACTAAAAATCCAATAAACACAAGTACAACAGGTGATCAGCCTAAAGTACCCTATATTATGCATAACATTTAATCATACTCAAGTGCGAGCGTCGGTCTCCCGACAAATATATTTTTCCTTCAAAGAAGGTTGTTCAACTCAGTTAACACAAGAATTCAGCACCATTCAATTAGTTTGGGCAGCTTTCTAATCATGTTATAAGTCTAGCTGAATCAATTGGCATAGACGGCTCTTTAAATGAATAAGCGAACAATTATAAGTTCAATACTCGAATCAAAGTACAAAAATAAACAACTTTATTCTATTTATGAAGCATTATGTCATAAGATAAGAATCATGCTTTCAATTATTTACTTGTATAACCGATAATAGTACAAGCTTCCAGTAATGCTCAATAAAGAGTAGGGTTCAAGTACTTGCACTTTAAAAGAATATAAGTTAGAGAATTTGTCTTATGCGTAGTGTATCCACGATAAGTAATTCAACACTTTCAAACCCCTATTGTAATATAATTATGTATATATACGATATCCATTAGTCATATAGTTTAACATCATACTTTCCCTTATATATACGATCAACACATAAGTTAAACTTTGACCTAGCTACACAGTTATACCATATATAGTATATATTAATATAACTTTTATCCTTAACGTTCTTTTTTTTTGAGTTTAAACATATTTTTATATCATTAATATCACATAAGATCACAATCAATACTAATTATATTTTATTTTAGTAAGTTATGGCATTTCTATAAGTTAACCATTAAAATCGGATTCAAGTGTCAACATATGATATCACATAGCATGTATTCATATTAAATGATACTTTCATGCTCGTTCAACCTTTTCACGTTCATTTTACATGATATAGGTTCTAGATCTATATTTTGAACAAATTAAGGCTTTACAACGTCATAGAATCATGTAAGCTATTATGCTTGTTATTTTAAGCTTTCGAGGTGATCACGTAGTTTGTTTTAGCCATGCTCACAAGTATCTTTACCACATACATATTACTAGTATCGCTATCAGTTTTGAAATCATGCTTCATTTTGCGCTTATTTAGTTTTCATGGCACTTAGCATGGTATGTACACATGTAAATATATATGACACATTAGTGAGGTTTAAAAGAACTATCGAACATGTCCACGATTTTCAGAATCTAAACCTCGATATAACATGTCAAGATTTACGTTCAAAATTCGTATTTTTATTCGTAAAGCTCACTGATAAGGTTCGCATGTTCACATTACATTACGAAACCTATATACATAAGTTAATATGTATGACATGCATTTCAAGGCCATATAAACATGCCCAAAAAATCAGAATACATATAGGATCTTTACATGTCAAAGTTCGCTTTTACAAACTTATATTTCGTTAAGAATGTTTGCTAGTGAGGTTTAACATGTTTTTGTCATACTATGAACCATATATACATAAGACCACATGTCTTTTATGCATTTATAAACCATTCTAACATGCTTGAAAAATCAGAATGTCGACATGGTTCGTATAAGTCAAATTCGTTTACAAAACTTTACGTTTACTTTGGAAATTACAACCGTTCGTTAATCGTGCATGTAATCATAGTAGAACATGCTCATATTAGGTCTACATATCCCTCTATACAAGTTATTCATGCTAATATGCCTTGCCTAAGTCATAACATCCAAGTACGCTTAACAGATTAATAGAACTCAAACAAAACTGGAATAGGCTGCCGGCGCAGCTGCGCCATGTGCAGTTCATGCCAGTGATCTTCTTGCTTCGGTAGGACTTAGACCAAAACTCAAAATTCCTTCACCAATTCGACTGTAATCAACCATATAAGAGTCTAAACATGTATATTAGTCCATATAATAACTAGACGACCACTTCCCAATCCACTTACAATCTAGTATGGCATAACCAAGAATTTGAATATTTTCAGTAAACAAGAATCAAGAAATCTCAGAATTATAGAAATAGAAAATGAAGAACATGAAGCAATCTTATACCTTTGTAATTAGTTAATTGGACTTGCTGCTTAATTCAGAATGCTCACACTGATATATGTATATGCTCTCCCTCTCAACACTTAGCAAAATCTTAGCAAAGAAGAATGGAGAAGAAGAGGCTATATATATAGCAAAACCAATACACAGATATTGTAATTGTATTCCAAATTAAACTAACGGATTATAGGATTGCATGAAGGTTATCAAAGGGTAGGTAATTAGTGGTTGGATTCCATCATTAAAACTATTCCCCATTGCATGATGATTATCTAAATTGCTGATTTTGAGATGGTAGGGAGTAGCATAGCCTTGAGTATTTCACGTGTGAGAGAGAATGAGGGGTGACCCTTATTATGGGACAAGAGAATGCAGCTTATTCATTGGTCAACATGGGTATTTACAATACTTATGTTTATACATAGTATCTACACTTAGGTTATAGTTTAATGACACAATGTGATTCAACTAAATGTTATTTCAACGTAGTAAATGTAATTTGTACATATATAATCCATGTACATTTTATCATACCGGTATAATGTACTCAGATGTTATCACATTACATTATTTCCTTTATTATTAAATTCTATTAATCAATACTTGTTTACAATATATCTATGATATATTATTCTATTGTATACACACTCACATTGTCACATAGGTATTAATCATGTAGCTCACATAGTTTAATTGATCTTAATACATGGTCCCTATATATAGTATAGTCACATAAATGTTGCACCACACTATATAACATAGTTGTATTTCATATACTTTATATTATTAATTATTGCATGCTTGTACATAACAATCAATATAATCTTATTATATTAATAACTTACTTATTTGCTTTATTATTCATAATGTCAAATAAATAAATTATTCATCTTATCGATTAATTAACAATAACATTAATTAATCCATTCCTCGCCGATTAATGAAATTATTAATTTCCACAACAATTGCTCATTTATCACGCACTTTATATAAATATAAATCTTATTATATTTACAGACACGGTGCTCATTATTATTATTATAGTTCTTGCAATAATAATAATCACATATTATTAATTAATCACCATTAATATTCTATAACAATTAATTGATATTCTACGATAGCAATTAACAATTAATATAGATTAATTGTTCACTTAATAATTCATTCGTTAATTAATATCATCATTAACATTTCCAATCACTGTGCCACATAAGGCTTTCAACGAGTTTATCGCAAACTCCATATATTCTCAATTTATTCAATTATTCTATTTAATATTATTGAGTTAACTCACAAATCATTTATATTCAAATAAATATTCATTCTCCATTAATATATTTATTTAATAATATATAAAAATTCTCGGGTATTACACATAGCAAATGAAAAAAGGGCAAAAACAAACAAACAAAAACATAGGAAAGACGGACACTTCCATTCCTCCGTGTTCGAAAAGAAGTGATAAACGCGATAATATAAATAAAAGAAGGAATTTTTCTCGGCGTCGACACCAGGTTGTCATTGTATTTCTACTTTAAACCTTTAACAGTCATAATACTATATGGACCTTACTTCTTGTACTTATGGGGATCACCCTTTAGTACCATGTATGTGCACATCATCGCAACGCTAACGCGTAAATAACCCCCTATAAAGGGTTATTCATCTCAGTTTGACATCAGAGTCCGCACCAAATGAAGTTTGGTTTGGATAAGCTCAATAACAGTCTAGAATTTAGAACACTCAGCAACTATGGATTAGTCCAATCAATAAGGGCGCTAGTCTTTCAAGGTTTAATAATAAAGTGATACTTAAATGAAATAAGGAATCTCAAAGGTATACAATTGTGTAAGCATTATATAACTGAAGTATAACTTCAAAAGAATTAAGATATCTCATATGGAATCATAACTTGAATAAACAAGAGTAGGAACATGCTCAATAAAAGGGATAAGATTTATAACTTACGTAAATATAATCAAGATGGTATAATAAAACTTGCTTAACGATAATGAATCAAGGACATAAAACTTGCTCAATTAAAGGTTTGATTTTAGAAACTTGCTTAACGATAATTAATCAAGGACAGAAAACTTGCTGAATTAAAGGTTTGAGTTTAGAAATTTGACTTGTGCACAATCTACAATTATAAATTACGTTCTTCAATGCACCCTACATATCATTACATTCACAATACCAATTAATTCTAAGTATGATTAAGCTCATCTAATCACAAACGTCAGTTCTTGAACACGCTATTAGACTTTCTGAATAAGGAGTTTACATCATGTATTTAACTTATCAATTAATCACGTAACACATCATTGACGAGTTAATAATTTATTTTAACATCTCAATATATGATTAACATGTTATCATGTTCATTACATAACATTTTAAATTGCATTTCTAGACTTGCACACTTAAATAAAAAAAATTTGGGTAAAAACTGATAACCGGCGCGACAACACCTGTTTTAGCCTTATTCACGGCACGACATCGCCGCATGGCGTGGCAGCGCTACAAGTAAGCCTTCAAACGGCGCGGCAGCGCTCCAACTATGCCTTAGAAAGGTGCGACAGCGCCACTGCGCAGACAGAGTTGCTGCAGTTCACGAAGAACACATAATAAAGCCAAAAGTAGGCTAAAACTTTGCTCAAACAATAATTTTAATGCTACCCATAAGTTATAAACTTAACAGAGACATTTTATAACATCCTTGGCATGATTTTAACAACTTAAATTACATAAACAACTAAATTAGAACACATAAATTTCATCTTTTTGATATTTTTTATAGTTTTTTTAGTTTTCATGAAATTCTTCATTACAGATTTGTTCTAACACCAAATCTGTCCATTTAAATTGTGTTCTCTTCGTTTTTACATGCATAATCATAATCAATCGTCAATTTTTAGTTTGACATACAATTAAAACATAATATTTTGTACATATAGGCCATATTCATATGTTCATACTCTGTAACTCATAAAACTTCAATTAAAATATGATTACATTAATTAATTACTCTAAAATAGTTTATAATTGATACAAATCATGTTATAAACATCTATTAACAGATACACAATCATATATCCAATAATCATCAACAAAATGTAGTTATAGAGAACTCAAAATATATGTTAATAGAGAAAACTAAGAACGTGAAATTAAAACTTAAGATAAGAAATTACCCTTGATTTCTTGTTTAGATGATGATAGAAACCATAATTCTCCAACTTTTCTTTCTTCAATTCTCAATTCTCTCTCAAATCTCTCTTTCTTCTCTCTCTGTATTTTCTCTGATATGTATAATACTAATATGAAGAACACTGATATAGTTTTACGTAAAGAATAACCGGTTGGAACATGGGAAGCGGTTAAGCGCATCAGGCCTTAACTACTCCCATGTTCTTAAGGTCATGTTTGTTTTGTCACAATTTAACTCATTTCCCATTATTCTAATTAAATATTTATTATATAGCTTATTTGTTACACTTTAATTAATTAAATAATATTATTTAAATTCAATTAAATAAAATGTAATATTACACATTAAATCACATCATCACATAATTAAAATTCTCGTTTATTAATTATAACAAATCATTAAATCTCTAATTAATCATTAAATTAATTAGGATAATATTATAATTATTAAATAATTCATTTAATTAAATTATCTCAATTAAATTCATACTTTGAACTATAAAAATCTCCACATTAATTTAATCAATGTAACACATATAATTAAATTAATCTACCACAATCCATCAAATATTTATTTAACTCAATGAATAAATAATGAAAAACATTTATTTAATTCAATAAATATTTAAAATAAATTATAAAATTCTCGTTTGTTATAAAAGATCTCTGTTATAATTGCAAGAAGCCTGGTCACTATATTGTAAAGTGCATCAAACCTCTGCGAGTGGATTTCAAGAAAGACAAGAGGAAGTCCGACTCAAAGAAGGAGTACAATGGCTACAAGAAGCTACACAAGAAGGAGAAAGGCCTTATAGTTGAGGGATCATGGAGCGATTCAGAAGATTATTCAAGCTTTAAGTCAAGTGATGATGAAGCACCTCAGAAAGAAAATCTTTGTTTGATGGTTATTGAAGTATATGATGAAGTTGCCAACAAGTCCATTGATCATCGAGAAATTGACATTAGTGAGGTGTTTGATTTTAACTCTCCAGACATAGATATTGATGATCTTAGAACTGTTTTATATGATATAAATGTAGATATGCATCAATATATCAAATGGTTCAGGGTTCTATCAAAGGACCATTCTCTTCTTCAAGAGGAAAAAGAGAAAGTTCTCGTATAGTTGGAAACTGTTCTACGAAGTGCTGCCTCTCTTGCCAACCTTGAGGCTAATAATGCAAGTTTGAGAAAGATAACTGAGCACAGTGCACACAAAGAGTTGACTCTAAAATCTAAGATAGAGGATCTAGAGAAGACAATTTCAATGTGGAATCGTTCTTCTGTGTCTATGGACTCCCTGATAGTAAGTCAGAGATCTGTATGTGATAGGTCGGGATTAGGTTTTGGAGATTCATCTTCATGCATTAGTGTGGAAAACTTAAAGGAGGCTAACACTAATAATATCTCTTCTTCTTATAGAAGCATTGTATTTGTGAAATCCAAAGATGTTGTAGAGCCAAGTATTCCAAGCCAACCAATCTCTATAGATCACATTGTTGTTCCAAAAGATAATAGATCACATGTTGGTCTAATGTTTACCTAAAACTATACTAGCAAAATACGCAAGTATAAGCAGACTGCAAGTAATGTGATGATAAGAGAGTGTCGAACCCACATAGAATTATTTAATAATAATTACCAAGTACTAACCCATAATCAAATTGTTTTTATTTAAACAATTCGATAAAAGTTGTTGAATTTTAAAAATAAAGTACTAAACCAACTAATTACTAACTGTAACGATCGAGAATTTTTATATGTAATTCAAAATATTTATTGAATCAAATAAATATTTTAATTTATGTGCTTATTGGTTAAATAATTAATTGATTGATTTAATTATTTATTAAATTAAATACTTAATTCATGAATTGTTGTGAACTAACTTAATTAAGTGTAATATATTAATTAAGTTGATGTCTGGTAATTTTGTGATTTGAAGTTTTAATTTAATGAGTTAATTAAATTAAATGAATTGTTAACTATCATTATATTATATAATGATAATGTTCTAATTTAATAATTAAATTAGAGATTTACTAGTTTGTTAAATAAAATTATAATTATAATTAAGTGGCAATTTGAATTGTGACAAGTTGATTTAATAAGTTGATAGTAACTTTAATTTAATTGAATTTAAATACTAGAATTTAATTAAATAAAGTGTGACAATTAAACTATATAGTAAATGAGTTATTAAAATAAATTAAAGAGATTTAATTTAGTTTTACCAAATAAAGCCTTATGGCTTTTGAATTCTTATTTTAATTTAGTTTTTGCCAAACAAGCCTTAGTGATTTTGAATTTTAAAAAAATATAACTGACATATAATTAGAGGCTTTGTCAATTTTTATTTTACGTATTAATATGTATTATATGTATATATCTATTTATATTATATTTTTACGTTAAGTAGAGAAGAGAGAGTTTATAGAGAGAAAAGAGAGAAGGAAGAAGAGAAGAGTTCTTTGTGAGTTTGAGAACTTAGGAGGAAGATTAACAAGTGTAGACACTCGAAATTTCGCTTTCTTTATACTAATTTTACAGAAGGACAAAAATGTAATTTTACTTCGGAGACAACCCCAAGGTAGGGGAAAAGCATCTGATCACCCCGGAGACAACCTTGTGGATGATTCAAAGGGCCAATGACGTCCAAACAAGACGCAAACTGAACGAGGATCGCAAAGCTGAGAAAGTGTTCACAAGGAGTCACCTCATCAAACATCGAATTGTGTGCTATCAAAGATGAGCCAGTTAACTGCAGTCGGGAACAGGAAAATACATTTCAGCTACCAGCATCAAATTCCTGGACCCCGATTCAGTCAGACTCGACCTTATTTCGCAGCCTTTCGTAAAGACTTTTCGTGAGTTTGGCCTACGAAGCTTAACTTTCTCAGAACTGAGACCGAAGGAACGAACTTCCAGATGGCAAGGCCCACGGGACCCAATTGCAGGGGTACTTGTGACTAGCGGCAGGTATACCTGCAGCTGGCTCCGAAACCTTAAGTCAGCAACATCAGCTCATTTAGAAAAAAAATGAGAAGAGTTTTAGAGAGAGAAACTGATTCTAGAGTGAGAAACCCTCGGGTTTGAGCAATATACACACATTTTGAGTTGTTTAATCTTGTTTCATATATACTTTGAGTCTCAAGAGTGTTCTTAGTTGATCTCGGGTGAAAAAAAGCTTGTTCACTCGTCCCCCAATGTGAAAACCCCCTCATTTTAGCCACTTTCTTTGTAACTAGTGTTTAATGCATTAGATTTGTGTGATATATTGTGTAAACATTATTAAACTTGTTGTTTTATTCATATATTGTTTTGTAGGTGGTAGATCTATAGATCCTATTAGTTATTTATCGCATATTTAGTTGTAAATCAAGACCAGAGGCTAGATCTAAGACGGATCTAGCCTTTTGAGTGGTTATTAAGCATGAAGCTTTAACCCGTATGCTAGATCGTTTTAGATCTATGGTAGATCTACGCATTTTAATACTTTTAATCGATCCCGATTACCCCGTATAGCCTTATATATATATATATATATATATATATATATATATATATATATATATATATATATATATATATATAGAGAGAGAGATAGAGAGGTAAAGGGGTCCGAAATGACTTGAAACGGTGATTTCAACCTATGAAATCATCTAATATCAAGTCTAGGACATTGTACATATATATTTGCGCATAATAGTGTGAGCATAGGAATCCCGGTGTCGAGATCCCGTGATTGGATCCCGAGTTGATTCCCACGATGGACCAATTTTTGTCATGTAATGTTTCAATAACGCAGAAAGTCATTGTACATGTAATGTTTGGATGTTGAAAACGGATTCGAGGGGTCAGTCCCGAGAAGTCAAATTCAAGACCCCGTGATAGTGAAAACTTTGATTGTAGGTGGTCGGATTTATCGAGATGGCTTACATGCCCGATGATAATCCGACCCTTTTTAGCACTTTCTAGCATGCATTTTCACCAAAATGAGATCCCAATCAAAAAAGTAAATAGCTTTCATAATAAGAATAAAGCGATTTGGGGATAGACATTAGATCATAAATGGAAGTATCAAAAGACCTCGATTCCTATTTGACGAAGGATTTGAAAACTTTTTTTTCAAAACATCATTGATATATATTGTGTTCTAAAAATGAACTTTTATATAAATTAAATCCTTTGTGCATAGGGTTAAAGAGGTACAACACTACTTTCTTAATAATTTCATAGACTTAAGAATTAATAATGGAAGTATTAAAGGTCCTCGATTACTATTCGGGCGAAGGGTTTGAAACCTTGCGTGTTTTCCAAAATATCATATGAAATGTATATTTGGTCTAAAAATGAACTTTTGCTAAATCAAACCCTTCGTACATAGGTACAAAAGAGGAACGTCACTACTTCCAAATAACTCACAATGAGGTTTAGAATAAAACTTTCAAAATAACACACACACATACACAGAGAGAGACTCACACCCATACACACACTTTATGCATAGGAAATCAATAAGATGCGGTAACCGTGTTTTCACGGAAGTCGAGGGGTGCCTAACATCTTCTCCTCGCTTAAGCTAGCCCCCGAATTCTAAGAATCTCGATTTCAGACCAATCATACGGAGTCACATATTGGACCATATTGCAAAAATCTTTAAAATCGGATGAGTTGGTACATCCATTTACATTATACCAACTGGCAGCTCTGTCTCATTCGGCCCAATTATAAAATAATAAATCAATCTTTTCAAAGTTGTCGACACTTATATCGATACCAATTTCCTAAAAACTCACCCTTTAATAAAATACACAGACATAGCGAATCACCAAAGGGTAAAACAAACAAATTTAGGAAATACGGACATCACATGAACTAGTCTTTTTTTCCCGGCGTCGACAACAAGACTCTTATCTTCGAGCTAATCAAAACACAAGCAATCAAAGGTATAATCTTAGTTTTAAAATTTTTAGTTTTTGTGTTTGTAGACACTCGAATTTTTGTATTCTTTTTACTAACCCTGCAGGAGCGTAAAATCGTCTTTTATCTTTCGGAGATGACCCTGGAAGTTAAAAAAAAATCTAAACCCCGGTCACAACTCGGGAGGTACAGCAACCCCGGCGACAACACTAGGAGATCAAATTTAGCCCCGGCGACAACATCGGGATGTCAAGTCAAGCCCCGGTCACAACCCGGGAGGTACAGGAACCCCGACGACAACACCGAAAGATCAAATTCAGCCCCAACGACAACACCGGGATTACAATATGGTTTGTTGTGCTAGAGTCACTCCGATGGCTGTCATGCCCATGAGAAGACCGACACTTGTACATATTTTGTGGTTGAGGATGCCTCGCAATCCGACAGTCACCATTTAAATCGAGCCAAAGGCTAAAAAAAAGAATAAAATGGAAGTATTAACATGCTTTAATTCCTACATGAGCGTAAGGGTTTGAAAACCTTCTTTCAAAACATCATTTTTCATACCTTGTCTAAAAAAGGACTTTTTGTAAATCAAATCAAACCCTTCGTATATAGGTTCAACGAAGCACGACAATACTTTCAAAACAAATGTTGGCTAAATTACATCCAACAACACACATACATTGCAATTTAAAAGGGAAATATTGAAAAGATATGGTACCATGTTTCATGAGAGTCGGGGGGTGCCTAACACCTTCCTCCCGCTTAACCAAGCCCCCAAACTTTAAGAATCTCGGTTTCAAGATCAAGTTTTGACAGTGTCCAATAATTAGGCCTACTTGCATACAAAACTCGATTGAGTAGGTACAACCATTTCAAATCTACCAACTGGCGACTCTGTAAAACTTTTAAATCGTCGACATGATATATGTTAGCCTTTTCCTAAAACTCTTCACCCTTTTATAAAACAGATAAGACAAATAAGGGTAGAAAACAACAAAATTAGAAAGAGAGAAAGATCAGGTCCAAAGAGACAAGATTTTTTCCAACGTCGACAGGTGGCGACTCTACTGGGGACCAGTAGAGAGCTTAGGCCGCGTTCAAATCTTTTCAAAATTTCCCTTTTCTATCTGCGTATGTGTGAATGATGTGTTTTACATTGAATGAATGTGAATGAATGCTTCACTGCTTTTTATTAGTGCTTCGCAAAATGTCATCATTTCATAATGTGAGACGCGATGTATGTGAATGTATGTTATGTGATTCCTCCACCAGGAGGCAAACCCGTCGGTGTTTGATCACTGGACTCAAAGGAGACTAATTCTGCGAGGCTCAGGAAAGGCACCACTCAGATCTGCTCCAATTGAAAGACCGAATTAATTTTCCCTCTAGTAGATTGCGATGATCTGGGGACCTTCATGCCGAAAAGCCGCGAGAGTAGCCTAGTCAGCCTTTGATTAACCAAATCCTAAGGGAAGCTTCTTTACGCCTTCCTCTGTCAATTCAATGCCAATTTTCCAATTCCAATGTAAATTTCAATGTAAATATAAATATCTTGTAAATCCTGTCATAATATCCTGTCATCAAAAATAATTGACCTTTATTTTACAGGATAAGATTAAAAAGTCTCAAAAAATAAACATATCATGACATACATCCTTTTGATTTATATACATCAAAATTAACACACCTACGTTTGTTGTAGGGAAAAATTGGTCCCGTTACCATGTCAAAATCTAAGAAAGCACTAAGCCCATTTTTAGACATGGCTTCAAGTGCTCAACCAGAATCCACCCCTATTTCTAGGGAAGAGTTTGAAGGATTAAAGAACCAAATAGCAGAATTGGCTATTTTATTGAAAGAACAAAGCAAAGGTCTTCAAGGGAAACAAACAATCGGTCATACAGAACCATCTACACCCGGTGGCAGTCAAGATACCAAAAAGAAAGACACTCATATTCCTGAACTCCAAAACCAGGATATGACCAACAAAACCCCTAAAATCATCAACCTCAACAAAGAGCAGGAAGCTGGTGATATTATGAAGAAGGTCCAACAAATGGAGGAAACCATCCGGTCCATCAAAGGGACTGGGGCATTTGGGAGTGTCAATTATTCAGACTTATGTATATTCCTAGGGGCTCGTTATCCAGAAAAATTTCAAGTCCCTAATTTTGAGAATATGATGGATTAGGAGATCCCTACACCTATTTGAAGGTATTTATCGGAGAACTCGAATCCTATGCAGAGGACGAGAAGCTCATAATGCAATTATTCCAGAAGAGTCCGACTGGAGAGGCTAGAGCCTAGTATGTCCGTCTGGATAATTCCAAAATTTATAGCTGAGAAGAGTTAGCACATGCCTTCATCAATCAATACAGTTTTCAGTCTCAGATGGCTCCAGACAGATATCATATCACCAAAATAAAGAAGCAAAACACCGAGTCATTCAGAGAGTATACTCAACGGTGGAGGCGGGTGGTAGCACAAGTCACCCCACCTATGACTGAGTCTGAGATAGTCATGACCTTCATCTACATTCAAGATGCTTCGTATTACGAAAGGGTTCTAGCTGGCATAGGAAAACCATTCTCAGAGATGATCAAACACGGAGAGATGGCCGAGATGGGGCTAAAGTCTGGGAAGATAAAAGATTTTACTGCCTTGCATTTCTAATCTGGGAGTTATGGGAGTAATCCCCGAAGAGTATACAAGAAGAAAGAAGAAGAAGTGTCCTTAGTATTACAGGGACAGGATCAAAGAGGCAATCCAAGCTTGCTAATTCAAAGGAGAAACTATCCCCCTTTTCAAGCTTCAGCACAATCTTCTAATCCTCCATTTCAGAAAACCGCAGAGGCTAGACGTCAAAGAAAGTTCACCCGTTTAGGGGATTCACTAGAAAATGTGCTAAAATTATTTACAACACAAAAGAAGATTGTTCAACTCCTACCACCAACCAATACCGGTGGAGGGAATTTTGACCCAAGTAAAAAGTGTGCATACCATTTCGGATCTCCAGGGCACAATACACAAGACTGTTGGTCTCTCAAGCACAAAATCCAAGACTTGATAGAAAACGGAGAGATTGTGGTGACCAAACTAGAGCAACCGCATGTGCAAGATAATCCCCTCCCTCAACACAAGGAGGAGAGTGTCAACATGATTAGCACGAGGAGTGGAGAAGGATCCAAATACCTCTGGTATGTCAGAGAGTAAACTCAATTAAGCGCTAATAGCCCAGACAGTTGGGAGTTCTCAGAGAGGCGTTCCTGATAGAACAAGAAATCAAGTCTATCAAGGAACAGATTGGATAGTTGGCGGATCTGGTCATGTATTAACATCAGATAACCAGGCATCTGATAAATCAAACCAACCAGCATGAAGCAAGTCCTCCTACACCAAAAATTAGCCTCATTTCTATGAGGGATCATTATCGGTTTCATGAGCATGAACCTTGGGCTGACAAGGTGGCCAATGAAGAGAAGTTCCAAGTTGATAGGGAATTCGTCTTCCAGAGGAATTTCAATAATTTGAACCAGCCAATGAAAGAAATCTTCCAGATGCTGATTAATGAAGGAATGGTTACATATTTGTTACCCCCGATAAACCCTCGATCCAATAAGTTCAAGCCTGACCAGATCTGTCAGTATCATTCTAACGCACCCGGTCATGACACCAAGGATTGCTGGGGACTTCGTCACCTGATTCAGAACCTGATTGAAAGTGGTGAGTTAATCAAGGGAAATCAAGACGTTGGTTATCCCAATGAAGAAGCACTTTTTATTCCCATGGGGTGGAATTTGGAAATAGTTGCTGTTACTTCCTGTGAGAAGGATGTAGCCATCATACCCCTAATACTGCTAGGGAAAGGGGTCCAAGAAGCACAAAATCCTGTGAAAGTAGCTGCGCCTGAGCCTTTAATATTGCCCTTCAGACCACAATACCCTGTTGTCAGCCTGAAGAGAGTCCCCTAGAACTATAAGAAGGATGGAGGTTCAACTTCAAATAACATTGCCAGTGTATAGAAGGAAAACCCACTGTACCTGCCTCAGCGGGCTATCAATTCAGTCATTAAAGCTAAAGGGAAAGTGGCTTAAGAGAAGATTGAAGAATTCCTTAGCAAAATGGGGTATAATGAGATCAAGGTGGTGCAAAGCTTGAAAGAGGCACCCAAAAAGGTATCCATCCTAGACCTGGTCTTATCCTCATTGGATCATCGCAACATTCTGGTGAAAGAACTGGAGGAAGCCCATCTGCCGAAGACGGTCGATACTGAGAAATTCCGTTATATGATAGAGCATATTTTCAACAGCAATGCGACATCCTTCACTGACGATGATATACCCGTAGAAGGGATAGGTCATTGCAAGTTGCTACACACTGCAGTGATGTCATCAGTGTATGTGATTGGAAAAGTGCTAATAAATGGAGGGTCGTCTCTGAACATCTACCCCTACGACACCTTGGAAATGATAAAGATCAACCCAAACCAAATCCAAACTAGCCAGGTAGTCATTCGGGCTTTCGATGGATCTAGCCGAGAGGCTATAGGAGAGATTGAGCTTCCACTGGAAATTAGTCCCCACACTTTCTATGTATCCTTCCAGGTACTCAACATTACCATCGGATAAAATTTGTTGCTAGGAAGGTCGTGGATCCACATGGCATGAGCAGTTCCATCCACCCTCCATCAGCAGATCAAGTATATTATTGATGGAAACATAATCACGGTAAACGTCGAGCCAGAATACCCTGTCGGCATACAGGGAGACATGTCGGTGATCAGTCTAGATGAGGGGATTAAACCTGCTAGTTTCCAGTCTCTGGAGGTGAGCAATACTCAGTACTTACCTATTGGGGTACCATCTTTGAAACCAAAAGTCTCTCCCGAAGTAATGACAGTGGGTCAGGAGATGGCATCTTTGGGTTTCCGCCTTGGAGAAGGGTTAGGGAAAAATTAGCAAGGTATCAAGAGCCTAGTGGAAATCCCAAGCTAGTCAAGGAAAGCCGGATTGGGCTATTCATCCGGGTCAAACCATCGGAACCCACACAAGCATCCAAAGGGTCCTGCTTCCGCGATCCTACTGCCAAACCTCACTGATGCCCGATTTGTGAAACCTATGAGAAAGATTCCTGCCGTTGTGGCAGGCATGTTATTTCCCCCAGTCATCCCGATAAGTGAAAAAAAAGCCCCGGAGATCGATAGGGAGAGCAAAAAGGGAAAAGAAAAGTTCTTGCATGAAGGATGGGACCTATTTGCTAACATGTATTTTTTGATGCACTATGAGGGTATGAACGATGATATCCCAGACAGTGATGAAGAAAATCATATCCGAATACCTCGCATCAAGAAGGGGAAGGGTGGCAGTTAAAATAAGAACCCAACTCTAATATAAAGGATATCTCAGTCATCATTAGAGATGAAGTGGACGATTACAAATCCTTTGTCCTCCCTATTCATGAGGACCTGACATTAGACAATTGGAGCAGCGTCCCTTACCTCATTCAAAAAGGGTAAAAGGGCAGAAAGTCCATCTGCCTTGGAAATATGGTTTCATTTACTACTTATTGCACAGCTATAGTAGTAACTTTTGTCATGCTTTTGCTAAATGCTTTGTATGTTTAAACATTCTTATATATTAAAGTGAAAGAATTTTATTTTTAGGACTCCAGAATTGGATTTGTTTGTCCCTGCTGATGAGATGCCAAACTATCACAGTGACTACGACTTTGATGTAGAGCTGAAATTCGACTTGATGGGGATTGATCAAGAGGAGGTAGATGACTATGAGGTTCCTGAGGAGATCAAAGAATGGGTCAAAGACAAACCCAAACCAAACCTCGACCAAACCACCACTGTTAATATCAAAACCTCAAAAAACCTCAAGAAAGATGTTCAATAGGTTGCGTAAGTACAACCTCAAGCTGAATCCAGCCAAATGTGCTTTTGGTGTCAAATCGGGCAAGTTGCTAGGATTTTTGGTGAGCAATAGAGCTATTTAGCTGGATCCCACCAAGATCAAAGCCATCATGGAGATGTCGGTACCCCAAACAGAAAAAGAGATACGGGGATTCCTGGGGAGAATCAATTTCATAAGCAAGTTTCTTTCCCAGCTCATGGCAACTTGTGAACCCATCTTCAAGCTGCTAAGGAAGAATGCCTCCACGAAATGGAATGAAGATTGCCAAAAAGCCTTCCTTGCCATCAAGAAGCAGTTGATCAAAACACCTGTCTTAGTACCCCCCAAGGGATGATGTTCCCCTGTTTATGTACCTGTCCGTCAATACCAACGCAATGGGTTGTATGCTGGGATAGAAAGATAATAGTAGCAAGGAGAGAGCTACTACTACATCAGCAAAAGATTCAGCAGCGGAGAGCAGAAGTACACCCTGATTGAGAAGACATGCTGTGCATTAGCATGGGCCGCCATGAGGTTACAACACTATCTATATGGGCATACGACCTATCTCATATCCCGTATAGATCCACTGAAGTATGTATTCAACAAATCAATGTTGAATTATCGATTATCCAAATGGCAATTGATTGTCCAACAGTTCGACATTGTCTACGTGACTCAGAAGTCCATCAAAAGGTCAAGACATTGTAGATCAACTAGCCAAAGCACCGTCAGGAGGCTTTGAACCTTTGGAAACTTATTTTCCAGATGATGGGATTATGTCAATTCAACAAATCCATCAAGAAAATACCGTCCAACCCTGGAGAATGTATTTCAATGGAGTAGTGAACATGGAAGGTGCCGGAGCTGGGACAGTCCTTGATAGTAGTGTGCATACAAGCTAATTATGTATGCTGATAAAGCACATACTTTGTAATCGATCTGATTCATTTATTAATAAAAATATTAATTTATTAAAGGCATTTAATTATCTACATGATGTTATTTTTATAATATGTAAATAACTCATAGTTTTAAGCAATGCTTTTAGAATCATGATGTTGATCATGCTAATGAGATTAAAATTCTTAGAAAGTTTAAAACTAAAATAATTCTCAATCGTTGGATTACTAGAAAAGAGATTAGTAAATCCGGATAGATTGGTACATATGTTGCTTGCTCATTGGATGAGGATGATTGATCTCATGATCATTTGTGTGGAGACACTAAAGCAAGTATGTAGGTGCTTATTGGAAATAAGTTCATTGAACGTGACTCACTATGGAATACCTAATGGATTTTTACTTACCTGTCAATAGAAATTCCTAATGTGATAGTAGTACAAGTGATCCTTGGACTTGAGATCATCATAGTATCTTGTATGTAATGAATTATACTTTGACTTATTCCTTAAAAACCCTTAGGGTATATCAAAGGGTATGCTTGGGTATAATGAGTTACATATGGAGATAATGAATGATCAATAAAGAATCTACCACTTCTAGTAAAAGAAGAGATATGTTCTATGTGATTTATTAAATGACAACCCAGTAGTCATTGGTCAAGGCAAAATAAAATTAGAAAGGAGTTTCTAATTTGCATTATTTGGAGTTGTGAATTTTCTCATCGAAATACATATAATTAAATAAAATAAGACTTGATAGTAATTTCATGTCTTATATTTAATTGGAAGATTGTATGGTGGAAGGTTTGAATTGTATAGTAACTATTTACTCACATATTCTTTTATGATTAATGTTGTAATCTATATTATTTAGAAAGTCGTTGATCGTTAAGGAGGATTATCCTTATTGTAGAATAAATATTATTTATTTAAATAGATTATTAGTTTTATTTATTTATTTAAATAAGATTAGAATTGTTCTAATTGATTTATTCACAACCGGTTTAATATGGAGAACCTAAATGGTCACACCATAAAAGGAAGAATAATTATTTAAGAAGATAATGGCATAATCGTAATAATGCATTAAGTGAAATTAATTTTATCTATGGTGATAGAATAAATTAAATAGCTTAATGTTTATTATTTAATATTTTAAAAATATTAAATATTAATTAATAAGAGGAGTCTTATTAATATTATTACAATTATTATTATTTTAATTTTTAAAAGAGTTTAGGAATTAATTTAATATTAGTACTCTCATTTATTCTAATAAGATTAGGAGGCAAATTAATTAAAAGGAGTTTAATTAATTACTCCCAATATATTGGGAAGCCTAATTAATTAAAAGAGTTTAATTAATTAAATAAAAATCTATATCTAATAGGATTAGAAGGGTTGACTAATATCTATATAAGAGGAGTCTTATGTTAGATATCAGTTGATACAATTCCAATTGTTGGAGAGTACTCCGTTTTTATAGAGGATAGAAAACTAGGGTTTAGCCAACCACCCTCATTCTTGATAATTTCTCTTCCTTGGTGGATCACCTTCTAGAGGGCAAACACTTGGGTGGCTAACGTTGATCAAAAAAAAGGAATTTAACCCAAAAATTTAAGGAGATCACGAAGAACAAGGAGTTGAACTCGTGTCTGTGGAAGTTTCGTTCTACAAGTGTATAATTCCATAACTTCTTATTTATCGTTTTAAATTAATAATTTGCATAAAAGATGATCCGGGTAATGATTTTGTAAAAAAAAAAATTAAACTCTGATATATCATGTTTTCGTTAATTTTGTAATTTGATTGCGCCCACGATTTCGTACAAACCCAACAGTAGTATCGAAGCCAAACCTTTATGCAATTATTAATTATTTTGATTTCATAGATGTATGTGTATGTATTTAGAATAATTTATTGGATATAATTAGTTGTATAAAATTATTATTTTTTTATGAAAAAAAAAATGAATTTTTTTTTTCGCTGCTGGGAATTTTCGTGGCTGTGGATTTCATAAAAGACGACCCACGAATTCGTGGAAAATTATATAATAACGAATATATATAACAGGATTAGAAATTGATTTCATAAAGTGGAGTTACCTAGGTGAAGGATTTCTAATAGCGAGATTATCATATATATATATATATATATATATAAGAAAATGATCCATAAAATACGTTAGCTATTAGGATTGTTTCAACTAACGCTCATCCAGCCGTCCAAAATTAGAGTTAATGGCTGAGATGAGTGCCCAGCCGCTAGAGGGAGTAGCGGTCAGCAATAAATTTTAAATTCCTCTCTGCTGGCCACTAGAGGGAGTAGCGGCCAGTCAAAACGTTATCCTTTTAACTGGCCGCTACTCCCTCTAGCGGCCAGCAGAGAGGAATTTAAAAATCTTGGGCTGTAAGGGAATTTGGCCTAGCCGCTAGAGGGAGTAGCGGCCAAGCGTTTCCCAGATCTAAACTAAGTCTTGTATAAAAAAAAACTAATTCAATTTTTTTTTAGAAATAATTAAGATTGAATCCATAAAGTTTTTAATTTTTTCTTGAAAATTTTAATTATTTTTTTAAAAAATAGTTATTTATTTATTTAAAAATATTGAATCATTTTTTTTAATCTTTTACTTTTTTTGTGATTTAATTTTTATTTTTAAAAATTCTAATATTAAGAATACATATATTAATTAGAATACATATTTTTATTATATGTATTCTTAATATTAGAATTTTTAAAAATAAAAACTAAAAATAAAAATTAAAACACAAAAAAAGTAAAAGATTAAAAAACTGAGTTAATATTTTTTTAAATTCCCTTACAGCCAAATTCCCTTACAGCCCAAGATTCCCTTACAGCCAAATTCCCTTACAGCCCAAGATTCCCTTACAGCCAAATTCCCTTACAGCCCAAATTCCCTTACAGCCAAATAAATAAATAAATATTTTTTTAAAAAAATAATTAAAATTTTCAAGAAAAAAATTAAGAAAAAATTAAAAACTTTAGGGATTCAATCTTAATTATTTCTAAAAAAAAATTGAATCAGCTTTTTTTATACAAGACTTAATTTAGATCTGAAAAACGCTTGGCCGCTACTCCCTCTAGTGGCTGGGCCAAATTCCCTTACAGCCCAAGATTTTTAAATTCCTCTCTGCTGGCCGCTAGAGGGAGTAACGGCCAGTTAAAACGACGACGTTTTGACTGGCCGCTACTCCCTCTAGCGGCTGGGCCTTCATCTCAGCCATTAACTCTAATTTTGGACGGCTGGATGAGCGTTAGTTGAAGCAGTCCTATAGCTAACGTATTCTATGGATCATTTCCCATATATATATATATATATATATATATATATATATATATATATTACTAGTTACTTGCAATGGATGCAAAAAAGGTTACTATATTATATATGTATTACCAAAAGTGATCCAGGATTAGAAATTGATTTCATAAAGTGGAGTTACCCGCGTTTTTTTAGTGAATCCACGAATTATCCTTTTAAAAGTGAATCAAGATTTCTAATAAAGTGGAGTTACTGATACTATTATATATATAATAACGTGCATATATATATAATATATATATATATATATATAATATTTTTAATATTTTATAATTAAAATAAAGAGTATATTTTATTCTTGAAATTGGATTTCATGCAATTTAAAATTGTCCATTAAATAATACTCATATATATATGGAATGTTTTAATTAATGAGATGAATATTTTTTTATTTTTTTATTTATTAATGTATATAATGATATATATGAAAATAAATGAGGATTTATTATGGACTATTGACCAATGTGTTTGGATTTTATTTTAGTTAAATGCTTGAATGAATGTGTTTTATTAAATGGGGTCTGCGTACCTCGTCTTCTCTGATTTTTTTTTTGATGTAAAATTCTATCTCCCTCCTATGTACTTCCCCTTTACTGCTGATCAAGATTTCTATTTAATTTAAATAGTTTATGTAATAGAGATAGTTAGAATTATCTTGAAGAAATTGGAGACCAAGAAGCAAGGAGTGCGTGAAGACTCGTTTATATGGAGTCCGATTTTAAATGTAATAGTTACGTTTAAATTTAAATTCTTGCACTCTTAGGTTTGATCTTTTGATTCACTTGGTGGCTCTAGTGAACTAAACTAGAATAAAAATCCATAATCAATCCGGGTAGAATATATTATTCTATACGTGCATGCTAAGTATTATATATATTATATTTTATGCAGACATGTTTCGCATGTTTAATAAAATAACGAGTATTATATATATATATATATATATATATATGTGTGTGTGTGTGTGTGTGTGTGTGCATGCGCGCTAAACAAGATGAGACAAATAATAACAAACCCCTCAAAGAAATTATATTAAGTCTAAAGTGTTCAGAGATATTTGGAATATCGAACGTCGCCTTCGAGCATGATAAATTAATAGAGTATTAAATATTTAATACGAGTTTGTTGTGCTATCCACAGGAAAAGTATTGCGTATTTAAGATATTAATTTAATCACATTTGATGTTTATCAAGAAAATTGAACAATATTATTTTGTTGTGCTATCCACAAGGACAATATTTTTTTTTTGAATTTATGAAAGTTCTAGGTTGGACTTAACTTAAATTATTTTAGTTCGGATGTGCACACACTTGACCATTATGATTTAAAAGGCAAAATAAAAAGGAGTTGCATGTTGATGTAATTGACAAAAAGTTGTCTACCTATTTATTTATATATCTTTTATTGTGCACACACAAGACTATATACATTTGAAATGGGATCTTTATTCTCACTAGCAAATCTTTAATTAGATGTTGCCGAACTATATAAATAAGGGTAATATAGTTTGAAGAAAATAGTGGGAGATACCAATTTAAAATAAGACCTAATTTATTTTGGTATATAAAATTAATTAAATGAATGTTTACTAAAATATTATCTTTTCATATACAGAAATTAAAAATATCAAAATCACTAATTTCATTGCGTAGCATACTTGATAATAACAAACTGACCGAACCTGTGACAACCCGAAAATCTATAAGATTTTAAATGATGAAAATAAAGGTTAAAGAATAGAACCTAGATGAGAATTTGAGAATTTATTTAAATTTTTTAAATAAAACCTATATTATTTTTCTATTTGAATGAGAATAGAGAAAATATGGGTTACAAAATTCTAAAACCCTAGAAATGGTGTGAATGAATGTTAATGATAAGGTATTACGATACCTATAAAATTGATGTGAATTAAATGGTGTAAGAAATGTTATATTGATACATGGGAAATTTTTGTAAGGAAATAAAATTTCACATGAGAAGATATTATGAGGTTAAACGAAGATGAGTATATGTATAGAAATATATATATATACTTAGTAAGGTGCTATATATTTTAGCAGGAGGAATAATGGATTAAGCTAAAGATGTGAAAATCAAGATAAAATTATGTTAGTAATTAGCGTAGCTGGAATGTTGGCATTGATTGGCAAATAAGAAGAGGAATAAGTATAAAGCTAATAGCTAATATGATTAGAAATAAATATGGAGTAAGTTAAAACTCAAAATTTGAGTTAGAAATAGAATTTTGAAGCACGGACTGCTCGATTTCGTCCGGAACGTCAAGTTTAGTTAGAAAGGACAATAAACACAAAATGTGTAAGTCAACAGTGAACTTTTATGGAGAAAAGTCAAAATTAGAGTTAAAAGTGGTTTATGTGATGACTTATGTGAATAATGAAATTGATTGAATAAATATACATTATATAATGTGGATACATTTATTTTGTATATAAAGAGAATGAAGAATAAAGTTATGTAACCTAGTTTATATATTAGGTATAGTAACTAAATAATCCAAGGGGTTATAATATAGGAGAATGTTAGTATATAAAATTATATACTAACCCTAAGAGATTTATTTTATATATCTCAATTAATTAATTTTATAACCTAATTAAAGCAAGTCTTATTGGGTTATTAAAATAAAGTATAAATATTGATATAATAAGATTGTGTAATAGTCCAATCAGTAAAGTACTCGAGGACTAGCTCAATTTATTTAAATAATCAAGCCCATTTATTTAAGGATAGACTTGAATGTTAACGAATAAATTAATTAATCTAGCCCTATTGGTTTATTTATCAAGCCCACTCAAATTAATTGATAGTGGACTTGAGTTATTAGATGGTATATATTAACCATCACATGTGGGAGCCCAATAATTTAATTAGCTAGTGGCCTAACTATGAAAATAATTAATTTGATTAAGCTTGAGTTCTAGTAGCCCAAATTAGTATAATACTAATCCAAATGAATTAAATAAAAGGCCCAATCTTTGAACCACTAAGGAGGGGCTTTGTAGTCATTGGATAAGTAAGTAAGTAATTAAAACAAAAACCAAAAATGAGGGATAAATCTCTTGAGGGGTCGGGTATGTGGAGGAGAAAAGGAAGGGAAATGGTTTTCAATTTTTTTTGTTCTTATCAAGCAAGGTGTCATCCATTTGAAGACACACTTGTTATGTTATGAGAAATAAGGAGATAAGAATTGATGAGATGAGGATAAGGCTAAAGAGATAAGAAAGAGAGAGAAGATGGCTAAAAGAAAAGAAAAAGAAGAAATTCAAGAAGATAGAGAGAGAGAGAGGAACCCACGGCATGGAAGGAGGAAGAAGAAGAACGAGAGAGAGAGAGAGAGAGAGAGAGAGAGAGAGAGAGAGAGAGAGAGAGAGAGAGAGAGAGAGAGAGAGAGAGAGAGAGAGAGAGAGAGAGAGAAAGGCCACGGCATGAAGGAGAAGAAGAAGAGGGACTCACAGCATGGAACAAGAAAGGGAGAGAAAGGTAGCCATGGATGAAGAGAGTAGAGGAAGAAAGAAAGGTAAAGAAAAAGAAAGTTTTCTAGATTTAATTAAAGCTTTATGTAGCTTTGCATTTTTATTTTGATCTATGAAGTTTTATAATTTGTTGGGTTAACCTTATGAAAAGGTTAGATCATAAAGTTATTGTGGGTATCATGTATATATATGTGGATCTATGTTGGAAAGATTTGAGAAAAGTTGAAGTTATTAAGTTTTTCGGAAAAGTTTTAGATAAAGTGAGATCTATGTGTTTTATTTTAAAGATCTATGTTTGGTATTTGTGATTTGTTGTGGGGGTATGCTATATCTTGGAGATATGTGTATAATCCCTTTTGAATGACCCAAAAATGTTGTGGGATGAACAAGTTATGGAACTTTTAGTAAAACACTTTCTAGTTGGAAAAACAAAAAAATTGAGATTTCTGGCCCCTGTTTCGGGACTGTTTTCTGGGACCTAATCTGATCCAAATGACGTGTTTAATAAATGAAAATTATAGTTCAAGAAAATACGAATCCAAAGCCTCCGACGGAACTTAATTCTGAGTTGTAGATTTCGTGTTACAAGCGTTTCCGTAAAGGACGCCAAATCTGAAAATTCCCAAAAAGATGCTGCCACTTTTTGTCAGGGGCAATTTCGTTCACTTAATTTGTGTAATAAATTCCAATCTTTTCGTACATGAAAATTTATGAGATAAACTAGCTTATGTCCAAAAATGAGCTCATTCCGACTTAAATTGAGCAAGTTATAACCATTTCAATATTTGCGTTTTTACGACGAAAATCGCTATAAATGGAGTTGTATAACTCCGATGGCCACAAAATTTAAAGTAGAGACTCACGTTAACATGGGTAAGATCCCGCCAAGAGTTATGAATTTTTGGAGTTAAGCGTGAGATAGCTATTTTCTTAAGGAATTAACTAGAAATTGTTTTTTGAAAAATACTTATGGAAATTGAAAAATTCCTGAAAAATTATTTTTGTGTATGAAATATGTGTATATATGTTTGGCCAAAGGGTGAAATAATAATAATGTGATTTGGTATTTTTCATGGAAAATTAGTGAATCCAAGCTGCTGGATTAAAAAATTAGTGAATTCAGGTTGTTGGATTGAAGAATTAGTGAATCTAGGTTACTGGATTGAAAAATTAGTGAATCCAGGTTGCTGGGTTGAAGGATTAGTTAATCCAGGTTGCTGGATTAGATGTTAGTTGAATCCAGGCTTCCTGGATTAGAGAACAATTGAATCTAGGCTTGCTGGATTGGATGTCAATTTGCATCCAGGCTTGCTGGATTGGAGGTCAGTTGAATCCAATCTGCTGGATTGGAAAATTATTTACTAAATTGAAATTCAGTTTGAATCTATGTTGCTGGATTAGGTATTCGGCATACTAGATTATAAAGAAAGACTTATAAAGTGAAAGACTAAGTGTTAATTCACAAGTTATATGATAAAGTAAGTGTTAAGTCTAACGTATTGCAGTCGTACCGTTTAATGGTTGATGTATAGTAACTGGGCTAAACGATTCTTTCATATGAGGAAGGTATATATGAATTAGTAACCAATCTGACTCGCTGTGAAAACAGTGTAGATGAGACGAAAACTAATTTGTTGGTTGTTTGTGGAAAACCACTCAGTATACTATATTGAATACTATTAAAGACTCGACGTATGCTAGGTTTAGACTTGTAAATGAATATGGTGTTAAGGTTATCTAATATTTAACTATGTGATTAAGTGTTAAATTATATTATGGAATAAGGTATGATATGCTAATTGAAAGATCAATCTTCTAACTGATAGGTCTTTTCAATGAGGAGATTAAATTAAATTGCGCAGTGGTAATCGACTATGCAGGCAAGTTTTTCTAACTCAAACTCGAGTTCTATTTTCAAAGCATGTTAGTGGATAATTTTTGTTCATTATTCCACATCTAAACTGATTATTGGTTCGCACTTAGTGCATGTTGCATATGTTCATCAGGTATGAAAGGCTGATCTCCTTCATTAACATAAGGTTCAGTTAAAGTGTTCATGGTCCTTGTTGACATTAAACGTTATTGATTCAGTCATTCAATTATTGAAATGTTGATTCATGCTTTTTCACAATCATTATATTGTTAAAAACTTGAAAGCTTATTCATTCTTTCAATCATGATATATCTTTATTGAATTTAAACTTGATGGGCAAAGTAGTTGCTCACTCTTGCTATATCATGATAGTAAATTTCAGATTAAGGCGAAGGCTTGAAGAAGGACAGAGTCAAGAGCAAAGTACAATAATAGATTGTTATGCGAATAACTATTTAGTTATCTTATGTAAACCTTTTGTAATTTTGAAGGTACGTATTCAGTTAAGGTTAATAAACCTGGGAAAATGTTATAGAATCATGTGAAATAAACAATATATGTTTATTATTTCCGCATTAGATGATAGAATATGTATGATAATGAAGTACCATAACGTACCAAGTCTGAGGTTCTAGGGACTCGAATTTGGGGGCGCTACATTTGGTATTAGAGCTGTAGGTTATAAACCTTAGGTTGTGTTACCTTAGGCTATAACTGCAGAGATGAGGATAAGGAATAAACTCAAATAGAGTTTAAGTGATAAGAGATGAATTCAGGAAATTCATCATTAAAGATAAGAAAAAAATAGATAAGATTCAAAGAAGAATCTTGAAGAATTATAAGATAAGAATTCGGAGTTACCTGACTCTAATAATAAAGATGAAAAGTGATAATAAATAGACAAGGTCAATAAGATGAAAAGTGTAAGTAAAATCATAATATAGTATGATTAAAAGGAAAGAAAATCATAAAATAAAACGATCAGAAGATAGAAAAGAATCGTAATTTAACACGATTATAAGAAAAGATCACAACCTGATCTGATGAGGTCCTAGAAGGACAGATAATCAATCTATTGATTGTAGACGTTATAGCAGAATTGCTATACGAATATGGTACTATGAAATAGTACGAGTTAAACTCAAAAAGAGTTAAAAATGATGATATACGGATTAAATGAAATTCGTATTGAGTAAAGAGAATGTTAAGATTATGTGGAATTTCAACTGAGGACTCATGTGATAGCTGAGTTGTACAAACCTTTGTATGGGCGGGGGTTTTGTGCTTGGTCTAACGACTACTTAGTTTATCACATTGATAATCATTGAAATGTTGTGTCGCGCTATTCGCTATATGTATGTTGAGAAGTTGATTCTTTTCTCATGTGTATGGCAAATAGGTAGACAATATAAGGTTAGATGTGAGTTTTTTAAACTCATACGTATGGTAAGTTCGTGACTCATGATCGTATGGTGGAACCCCCTCAGCGAATGGACGACTTTGGTCTGACTAGGATAAGTTCCTAAACCCATATAATTGTGGTAAGTTCCTGAACTCATAACGTGTGGTATGTTTGATGAACTATACTGGGGGTATAGAAAAGTTATGGATGAATAGTTGAGTATTTTTAATATATAGAATTATTAAGCAATTGATCATTAGAGCAATTGATGTTGATGATAGAAGCATAGGTATTCCAAATCTTCTAGCTGTGCTAGACTTCAAATTTTTGACATCAAGCTAAATTTGCACTGATGTGCCTTTAAAAATAAAAATGAATTTTCGTTATCAGCAACACATGGTTACAATTGTGTAGAAGTGGGCTTCGTACCACTAACTCATTGTTACCGGTTGCGGTATGATAACACTAAAAATATTTTTCAATGGTTTTGAGCGGTTTAAAGAAGAGTTTACGCTAATTATTTCGGCTAGACAAAAATAATTTGTGATATCAAAAGGGATTTTATATATCATTGATGCATCATAGAACCTGGTGCAGAAATGATAAAAATAATAGAGTTATCAATGCAGAATTACCTAGTGTTGGATGTGATCTAAGGATCGTCAGCCCACTATGGTACGATGTAGTATGACAAAGTCATAAAATGATAAAATCCTCAAACGGACTGTAATTACAGTGCGGTATCATGACGTCATAAACTGATTTTCATAATTTTAAAGAAAAGTTAAGTGCTAATTTGATTTGGCCAGATACATGCTTCGATTGATATTCGAATTATTGGTATGTCTAAGCTAATTGATTCAGTTAGACAAATGTTTATGAAAATTCAAGTATCTATTTGAGAATTTATCCCAAATTAAATTGTTTTGGTGTGGATTCTTATGCTAAGTCTGAGGTGAACAACCCTGAATAAGGGGGATATGCCGGTTGAATAAAATAATCCAATCTAGTAGTGCAAATAGTCGCTAAACCAGATTAATACGTTATGCATGACGTAAGCGTACGATAGGCTAATTACCTAAAGTACTAGCATCGGTAGTTTACCTTCTTTGTGGTTGTAAACATACCCAGTAATTTATTATTTTGCGATGTGAATATCGTTAAAACTATGTGTTCATGGTCTATATGACCACTCAGCATGATATGAAAAGTTTTTAACTCCTTAGAGAGAAGTCATGGAAAAATGTGATGATATAAGAGTTCCTCATAGAAGGAAGCAGTATATACTCATTAAATTGAGCATGAAATCAGATGAAGGTTAACTGAAAACCTAGTTTTGCATGAATAAAAGGAGTGTTGACTAGTAGACTGTAATTTCGAGGACGAAATTCTTAGAAGAAGGGGTGAATGTGACAACCCGAAAAGCTATAAGATTTTAAATGATTAAAATAAAGGTTAAAGAATAAAACCTAGATGAGAATTTGAGGATTTATTTAAAATTTTTAAATAAAACTTATATGGTTTTTCTATTTGAATGAGAATAGAGAAAATATGGATTACAAAATTCTAAAATCCTAGAAATGGTGTGAATGAGTGTTAATGATAAGGTATTACAATACCTATAAAATTGATGTGAACTAAATGGTGTAAGAAATGTTATATTGATACATGGAAAATTTTTGTAAAGAAATAAAATTTCACATGAGAAGATACTATGAGGTTAAACAAAGATGAGTATATGTATAGAAATATATATATATATATATATATATATACTTCGTAAGGTGCTATATATTTTAGCAGGAGGAATAATGGATTAAGCTAAAGATGTAAAAATTAAGATAAAACTATGTTAGTAATTAGCATAGCTGGAATGTTGGCCTTGATTGGCAAATAAGAAGAGGAATAAGTATAAAGCTAATAGCTAATATGATTAGCAATAAAAATGGAGTAAGTTAAAACTCAAAATTTGAGTTAGAAATAGAATTTTGAAGCACGGACTGCTCGATTTCGTCCGGAACGTCAAGTTTAGTCAGAAAGAACAATAAACACAACATGTGTAAGGGTTGACTTTTTGGTCAAAGCCAACAATGGACTTTTATGGAGAAAAATCAAAATTAGAGTTAGAAGTGGTTTATGTGATGACTTATGTGAATAATAAAATTGATTGAATAAATATACATTATATAATGTGGATACATTAATTTTGTATATAAAGAGAATGAAGAATAAAGTTATGTAACCTAGTATATATATTAGGTATTGTAACTAAATAATCCAAGGGGTTATAATATTGGAGAATGTTAGTATATAAAATTATATACTAACCCTAAGAGATTTATTTTATATATCTCAATTAATTAATTTTATAACCTAATTAAAGCAAGTCTAATTGAGTTATGAAAATAAAGTATAAATATTGATATAATAAGATTATGTAATAGTTCAATCAGTAAAGTACTAGAGGACTAGCTCAATTTATTTAAATAATCAAGCCCATTTATTTAAGGATGGACTTGAATGTTAATGAATGAATTAATTAATCTAGCCCTATTGGTTTATTTATCAAGCCCACTCAAATTAATTGATAGTGGACTTGAGTTATTAGATGGTATATATTAACCATCACATGTGGGAGCCCAATAATTTAATTAGCTAGTGGCCCAACAATGAAAATAATTAATTTGATTAAGCTTGAGTTCTAGTAGCCCAAATTAGTATAATACTAATCCAAATGAATTAAATAAAAGGCCCAATCTTTAAACCACTAAGGAGGGGCTTTGTAGTCATTGGATAAGTAAGTACGTAATTAAAACAAAAATCAAAAATGGGGGATAAATCCCTTGAGGGGTCGGGTATGTGGAGGAGAAAAGGAAGGAAATGGTTTTCAATTTTTTTTGTTCTTATCTTATCAAGCAAGGTGTCATCCATTTAAAGGCCCACTTGTTATGTTATGGGAAATAAGGAGATAAGGATTGATGAGATGATGATAAGGCTAAAGAGATAAGAAAGAGAGAGAAGATGGCTAAAGGAAAAGAAAAAGAAGAAATTCAAGAAGAGAGAGAGAGATGAACCCACGACATGGAAGGAGGAAGAAGAAGAACGAGAGAGAGAGAGAGAGAGAGAGAGAGAGAGAGAGAGAGAGAGAGAGAGAGAGAGAGAGAGAGAGAGAAAGGCCACGACATGGAGGAGAAGAAGAAGAGGGACTCACAGCATGGAACAAGAAAGGGAGAGAAAGGTAGCCATGGATGAAGAGAGGAGAGGAAGAAGAAAGAAAGGTAAAGAAAACAAAAGTTTTCTAGATTTAATTAAAGCTTTATGTAGCTTTGCACTTTTATTTTTGATCTATGAAATTTTATGATTTTATTGGGTTAACCTTATGAAAAGGTTAGATCATAAAGTTATTGTGGCTGTCATGTATATATATGTGGATCTATGTTGGAAAGATTTGAGAAAAGTTGAAGTTATTAAGTTTTCTAATTTTTTTTTAGATAAAGTGAGATCTATGTGTTTTATTTTGAAGATATATGTTTGGTATTTGTGATTTGTTGTGGGGGTATGCTAGATCTAGGAGATATGTGTATAATCCCTTTTGAATGACCCAAAAATATTGTGGGATGAAAAGTTGTGGAACTTTTAGTAAAATACTTTCTAGTTGTAAAAACACAAAAAATTGAGATTTCTAGCCATTGTTTCGGGATTGTTTTCTGGGACCTAAACTGATCCAAATGACGTGTTTGATAATTGAATATTGTAGTTCAAGAAAATATGAATCCAACGCCTCTGACGGAACTTAATTCCAAGTTGTAGATTTCGCGTTACAATCGTTTCCGTAAAGGACGCCAAATCTGAAAATCACCAAAAAGCTGCTGCCACTTTTTTCCAGAGGCAGTTTTGTCCACTTAATTTGTGAAGTAAATTCCAATCTTTTGGGATATGAAAATATATGAGATAAACTAGCCTGTGTCCAAAAATGAGCTCATTCCGACTTAAATTGAGCAAGGAATGACCATTTTAATATTAGCGTTTTCCAACGAAAATCGCTATAAACGGAGTTGTATAACTCCGATGGCCACAAAATTATATTAGAGACTCACGTTAACATGGGTAAGATCCCGCTAAGAGTTGGGAATTTCTGGAGTTAAGCGTGAGGTAGCTATTTTCTTAAGGAATTAACTAAAAATTAATTTTTGAAAAATATTTAAGGAAATTGAAAAATTCCTGAAAAATTATTTCTTTGTATGAAATATGTGTATATATGTTTGGCCAAAAGGTGGAATAATAATAAAATAACTTGGTATTTTTCATGGAAAATTAGTGAATCCAGGCTGTTGGTTTAAAAATTAGTGAATTCAGGTTACTGGATTGAAGAATTAGTGAATCCAGGTTGCTGGATTGAAGAATTAGTTAATCCAGGTTGCTAGGTTGAAAGATTAGTTAATCCAGGTTGCTGGATTAGATGTTAGTTTAATCCAGGCTTGCTAGATTAGAGAACAATTGAATCCGGGTTTGTTAGATTGGATGTCAATTTGCATCCAGGCTTGCTGGATTGGAGGTCAGTTGAATACAGTCTGCTGGATTGGAAAATTATTTTCTAAATTGAAATCAAGTTTGAATCTATGTTGCTGGATTAGGTATTCAGCTTACTAGATTATAAAGAAGGACTTATAAAGTGAAAGGCTAAGTGTTAATTCACAAGTTATATGAGAAAGTAAGTGTTAAGTCTAAGGTAGTGCAGTCGTACCCTTTAATGGTTGATGTATAGTAACTAGGCTAAACGATTCCTTCATATGAGGAAGGTATATATGAATTAGTAACCTATCTAACTCGCTGTGAAAATAGTGTAGATAAGACGAAAACTAATTTGTTAGTTGTTTGTGGGAAACCACTCAGTATACTATACTGAATATTATTAAAAACTCGACGTATGCTAGGTTTAGACTTGTAAATGAATATATGGTGTTAAGGTTATCTAATATTTAACTATGTGGTTAAGTGTTAAATGATATTATGGAATAAGGTATGATATGCTAATTGAAAGATCAATCTTATAACTGATAGGTCTTTTCAATGAGAAGATTAAATTAAAATTGCGTAACGATAATCGACTATGTAGGCAAGTTTCCCTATCTCAAACTTGAGTTTTATTTTCAAAGCATATTAGTGGATAATTTTTGTTGAGTATTCCACGTTTAAACTAATTATTGGTTCGCACTTAGTGCATGTTGCATATGTTCATCAGGTATGAAAGGCTGATCACCTTCATTACCATAAGGTTCAGTTAAAGTGTTCATGGTCCTTGTTGGCATTAAACGTTATTGATTCAGTCATTTAATTATTGAAATGTTGATTCATGATTTTTCACAATCATTATATTGTTGAAAACATGAAAGCTTATTCATTCTTTCAATCATGATATATCTTTATTGAATTTAAACTTGCTGAGCAAAGTAGTTGCTCACTCTTGCTATATCATGATAATAAATTTTAGATTAAGGCAAAGTCTTGAAGAAGGACAGAGTCAAGAGCAAAGTACAATAATAGATTGTTATGCGAATAACTATTTAGTTATCTTATGTAAACCTTTTGTAATTTTGAATGTACGTATTCAGTTAAGGTTAATAAACCTGGGAAAATGTTATAGAATCATGTGAAATAAACAATATATGTTTATTATTTCTGCATTAGATGATAGAATATATATGATAATGAAGTACCGTAACGTACCAAGTCCGAGATTCTAGGGACTCGTATTTGGGGGCGCTACAGAACCGAATTAAACAGACTGGTTAAGGAATCAGAGAATAGTTCTCACTGCCGAAAAGATTTCTTATGTTCTAAATTCACCTATCCTTGGAACTGTTCCGGAAACAGCCTCTGAGGAAGAGATTGCCACTATTGTAAAGTGGAAAGATGATGCATTTGTGGCTCAATGCACCATGCTCGCATCCATGGATAACGAGCTTCAGCGTCAGCATGAAAACATGGAAGCTCCTAATATGTTGCTTCACCTCAAGGAGTTGTATGGTGAACAAAGTAGGACTGTTAGATTTGAGATATCTAAGGAGCTCTTTTGATCTCGAATAAATCGAGGGCACTACCGTTGAGACTCATGTCCTAAGGGTGATCAATCTGATTGAACGCCTTGGACAACTTTGGTTCGTCATGGATGGGGAGTTGAGTCAAGACTTGGTCTTGCAGTCACTCCCTTAGACCTTTTCACAGTTCGTTATTAATTTCCACATGAATAAGTTAGTTGTCAGCTTGCCTCAATTACTTAACATGTTGAAAACTGCAGAAGGTCACTTCCCATCCAAGAAGAACCATGTCTTAATGGTGGATGATTCTTCCAAGAGTTGGAAGAGGCCTAAGGTGTCTTCTCAAAGGAAGAAATTTAAGAAGGTTAAAGGCAAGGCGTAAATGAAGGATCAAACGAAACCTGATCTAGCTAGCAAAGGAATGTGCTTTCATTGCAATGAGCCGGGTCATTACAAGAGGAGTTGTAAGAAGTTTCTGGTAAAGAAGAAGCTTGGAGAAGCTTCGACTTCCAATCAAGGTTTGTTCATGATTGAAATTAATTTTTTTGAAAGTCAAAATTCTACTTGGGTATTGGATACCGTCTATGGTTCTTACATATGTAATACTGTGCAGGGCTGGTCAGAAGTAGAAAGCTGAACAAGGATGAGGCTGTCCTACGAGTGGAAATGGAGCAAAGGTTGCTGCATTAGTTGTAGGCACTTATTGTTTAGCACTGCCTACGGGTAAGTCTATTTATTTGAATAATTATTATTTTGTTCCGAATAGCATTAGAAACATTATTTCAAATTCTGTATTAGATATGGATGGATTTGAAATTATAATAAAGAACAACAGTTGTTCTATTTATAAAAACAATATTTTATATGGTGTTTGTAATTTACGAAATGGACTTTACATACTTGACTTGCATGAAAATATATTTCAAATAGAACAAATTAAGAAAAGAAAAAGAGATGATGTTAATTATACCTATATGTGGTACTGTAGACTCAGTCATATCAATGAAACAAGATTATCCAAGTTGCATAAGGATGGGCTCTTGGAGCTATCCGATTATGAATCATATCCAACTTGTGAATCTTGTCTCATGGTAAAATGACTAAATCTCCTTTTAGCGGAAAAGGAAAAAGAGTTACAGAGTTGTTAGCGTTGGTTCACACAGACGTTTGTTGACCTATGACAACGAATGCACGGGGTGGATATTCTTATTTTATTATTTTCACTAATGATCACTCAAGATTTGGATATGTGTATTTAATGAAATATAAATCTGAATCATTTGAAAAGTTCAAAGAGTTCATAAGTGAAGTAGAGAAACAAACGGGCAAGAGTATTAAGATTCTTCGATCAGATCGAGGTGGTTAATACTTAAGTGGTCAGTTTCTCGATTGTCTTAAAGAAAATGACATAATCTCACAATGGAGTATCTGAAAAGAGAAATCAAACATTGTTGGACATGGTTTGTTCCATGATGAGTTTTTACTGATCTTCCAATATCATTTTGGGGTTATGCCCTAAAAGCGGCTGCATATCTACTAAATAAGGTCCCCTCGAAATCCGTCCCCAAGACTCCATATGAGTTGTGGACAGAAAGGAAACCTGGTCTTAAGCATGTTAAGATTTGGGGATGTCCAACTTATGTGAAAAGATTTCAAAATGATAAGCTTGGGACAATATCTGATAAGTGCACGTTTGTCGGATATCCTAAAGAAAGTTTGGGATACTATTTCTACAATCCTACTGAGCAAAAGGTGTTTGTTGCGAAACACGCTGCCTTCTTGGAAAAGGTGTTTACCCTTTAAGGGGCTAGTGGGAGAAAAATAGATCTTGAAGAAATTCAAGAACCACAAACCACTACAGATCAATTGGATAAACCTGTCCAAGTAGAGACACCTACTGTACAACACCCTATTCGTAAATCTTGAAGAGTAACGAAGATACTTAAAAGGTATGAATTCGTCAAAGAGGATGACGATGAGGTACACGTCATGAATGATGATGATCCATTGAATTACGAATATGCTATGAGTAATTAAGACTCAGAGAAATAGTAGATGACCATAAAATCTAAAATAGATCTTTGAAGCAATGCACAAGACCATTTGGATTTTACTTGCGATTACAGCTTATTATTACTAAATCTGGCAAAAATGGACGTGGAGACGGCCTTCCTGAAATATATATTATTAGAGGAGAATGTATGTACGATACAGCCAGATGAATTTGTTTCAATGGTTGAATCAAATCATGTATATGAGCTACAATAATCCATTTATGGATTGAAGCAAACTTTTCGTAGATGGAACATTCGTTTTGATGAGACAATCAAAGAGTTTGATTTTATTAAAAACGAGGATGAACCATGTGTGTACAAGAAGGTTAGTGGGAATGATGTTTCATTCCTTGTATTATATGTTGATGATATATTACTGATAGGGAATAACATTCCTATGCTACAATTGATCAAAACAAAGTTGTCTAAACATTCCTCCATGAATGATTTGGGTAGAACATCCTACATTGGGGATATAAATCTGTATAGATAGATATAAAAGGATGCTCGGCTTAACCCAAGGAACATATATTCATTAGATGCTAAAGGCGTTTAGCATGGCAAACTCCAAAAGTGTCTCATGGTGATGAGCCATGGAGTGTATCTCTCTAAAATTGTCCTCAATAAAACAGAGATTGCATAAGTTACTATCATGTATGCAATGAAATATACGATACTTGATGTTGATCAGTCATATTCTGGAGAAGATCACTGTAAGACATTGATAAACATCTTAAAGTACTTAACTGAAACTAATCATGTCCTCATGACACTTGATGGGTCTGAATTAAACTAGAGGACAATATAGACTCAAGGTTTCAGACTGACCAAGACGACAACAAATCCATTTTAGGGTAAGTTGTTACCTTGAAAGGTGGTGAAGTGAATTGGAAAGGTTTCAAACAGCAAAAGGTTGCTAGTTTAGTGATAAAGATAAAGTATATAATTGTAAGTGAAGCTGCAAGTTGATGTTTCAGATGAAAAGTTCATTATAGAACTAGTAACAGTTCCTAAGTCTCATCTTAAATCAAAACATGTGTTGCTGCACTTTGATTAAAGAAATCATTGAAAGAGGAGTGTGTATACTCTCAAGACAATATTGCAGATCCATTTACTAAAGTTTTAACACAACAGTAGTTTGACCGTCACTTAGAGAAGATGGGTATGAGATACCATGACAATTGACTTTAGTGCAAGTGGGAGATTGATAGTAGTGTGCATACAAGTCAATCATGTATGATGATAAAGCACATACTTTGTAATCGATCTTATTCATTTATTAATAAAAGTATTAATTTATTAAAGATATTTAATTATCTACATGATGCTGTTTTTATAATATGTAAATAACCCATAGTTTTAAGTAATGCTTTTAGAATCATGATGTTGATCATGCTAATGAGATCTAAATTCTTAGAAAGCTTAAAACTAAAATAGTTCTCAATCGTTGGATTACTAAAAAGGGGATTAGTAAATCAGGATAGATTGGTACATATGTTGCTTGCTCATTGGATGAGGATGATTAATCTCATGATCATTTGTGTGGAGACACTAAAGCAAGTATGTAGGTGCTTATTAGAGAATAAGTTCACTGAACGTGACTCGCTATGGAATACCTAATGGAGTTTTACTTGCCTGTCAATAGAAATTCCTAATGTGATAGTAGTACAAGTGATCCTTGGACTTGAGATCACCATAGTATCTTGTTTCTAATGAATTATATTTTGACTTATTCCTTAAAAACCCTTAGGGTATATCAAAGGGTATGCTTGGGTATAATGAGTTACATATGGAGATAATGAATGATCAATAAAGAATCTACCACTTCTAGTAAAAGAAGAGATATGTCCTATGTGATTCATTAAATGACAACCCAGTAGTCCTTGGCCAAGGTAGAATGAAATTAGAAAGGAGTTTCTAATTTGTATTATTTGGAGTTGTGAATTTTCTGATCGAAATACATATAATTAAATAAAATAAGACTTGACAGTAATTCCATGTCTTATATTTAATTGGGACATTGTATGGTAGAAGGATTGAATTGTACGATAACTATATACTCACAGGTTCTTTTATGATTAATGTTGAAATCTATATTATCTAGAAAGTCGTTGATCGCTAGGGAGGCTTATCCCTATTGTAGAATAAATATTATTTATTTAAATAGATTATTAGTTTAATTTATTTATTTAAATAAGATTAGAATTGTTCTAATTGATTTATTCACAACCGATTTAATATGGAGAACCTAAAGGGTCACACCATAAAAGGAAGAATAATTATTTAAGAAGGTAATGACATAATCATAATAATGCATTAAGTAAAATTAATTTAATCTATGGTGATAGAATAAATTAAATAGCTTAATATTTATTATTTAATATTTTAAAAATATTAAATATTAATTAATAAGAGGAGTCTTATTAATATTATTACAATTAATATTATTTTAATTTTAAAGGAGTTTAGGAATTAATTTAATATTAGTGCTTTCATTTATTCCTAATAAGATTATGAGGCAAATTAATTAAAGGAGTTTAATTAATTAATCCCAATATGTTGGGAAGCCTAATTAATTTAAGGAGTTTGATTAATTAAATGAAAACCTATGTCTAATAGGATTAGAAGGGTTGACTAATATTTATATAAGAGGAGTCTTATGTTAGATATCAGTTGATGCAATTTCAATTGTTGGAGAGTACTCCTTTTATATAGAGGATAGAAAACTAGGGTTTAGCCAACCACCCTTATTCTTGATAATTCATCTTCCTTGGTGGATCACCTCCAGAGGCCAAACACTTGGGTAGCTAACGTTGATCAAAAGAAGGAATCTAACCCGAAAATTCAAGGAGAACACGAAAAACAAGGAGTTGAACTCGTACCTATGAAAGCTTCGTTCTACAAGAGTATGATTCCATAACTTCTTATTTATAATTTTAAATTAATAATTTGCATAAAGAATGATTCGAGTAATGGTTTTGTAGAATTTTTTTAAACTCTGATATACCATGCTTCCGTTAATTTTACAATTTGATTGTGCCCACGATTTCGTACAAACCCAATAGTCCTCGTCTCTAGTATAGGAGAACAGTATCCTGTGGCTACCAAGTTACAATTTGTCAACACCAACAACACGGCTGAGTATGAAGGCTGCATAATGGGGTTGAAACTAGCCCAGTTCATGGGTATCAGACGATTACTAGTCTTTGGGGATTTTGAGTTGGTCATTAGATAAACTATTGGGGCGTATCACACCAAAGAATTACATCTACTGCCCTATCACCGGTAGGTTATCAACATATCCGCGGATTTTGAAGAGATAGCTTTCATTCACATCCCTCAAGGTAGGAACGACTTTGCGGATGCATTGGCAACGTTGACTTCCTTGATACACGTATCTGGTAGGAGAGGAATTCCCGACATCAAATTCACCAGCCAAAAGGCCTCGACATATGAGAATTACATTGGAGAAATATCAGATGAAATACATCCTATCAAATAGCCTTGGTATCAAGATATAAAAGAATATCTCTGAGATGGATCTACTCCCTCTGGGACAAAGCCAAGCAGGACTAAAGTGGATTCACAAGATGGCTATGAAGTTCTATCTGAGAAGAGATGCACTCTATAAAAAGGATGTTGGGATAGGCCTTTTAAGATGCCTCGATAAGGATCAATCTCAGAGATTGATGGATGAAGTACACAGTGGAATTTGTGGTCCACAATGAGCGGTCATTTACTGGCCAAGAAGATATTGAGAACAGGGCATTATTGGATCTCTCTCAAAACTGACCGTGATGATCATGTCAGGAGATGCTACCAATGCCAAGTCCATGGGAATGCTTTCCATGCTTTTCTAAATGAACTGAACACAACATGAGTTCGCCATGGCCTTTTTTCATGTGGGGGATGGACATGATTGGGCCAATAGAACCCAAAGCCAGCAACGGTCATCGATTCATCTTCACCATGATCGATTACTTCACCAAGTGGGTTGAAGCTGCATCTTTTCCCAAAGTCACCAAAGAGGTAATCGTTGGTTTCATCAAAAATAATATCGTCTGTCGATATGGACAATCGGAGGTGATCGTATCAAACAACGCCAAGAATTTAAATAATCAGATGATGAGAGAGTTATGCAGCAAGTTCTCTATCAAGCATCTAAATTCTGTCATTTATCGGCCCAAGATGAATGGTGCTGTAGAAGCGGCCAACAAGAATATCAAGAAGATCATGCAGAAGATGTCTGCCAATCACAAAGGATGGCCTGACCTATTGCCCCTGACTCTGTTAGCATACAGGACGTCAATGCGTACTTCTACTGGGGCTACCCCCTACTCATTGGTCTATGATATGGAAGCAGTCCTTTCCATAGAGGTAGAAATGGAGTCCTTGAGAGTGTTAATAGACGCTCAGATAGAAGAAGATCAGTGGTTGCAAGAGCGATACCACCAATTGTCCATGATAGATGAAAGGAGGGCGACAACCATTTTCCACGGACAATTGTATCAGCAAAGGATTGATCAATCATACAACAAAAAGGTCCGAATCTGGAAATTCAAAGAAAATGACTAAAGCACTTGCCTGCCATCATCCTAGTCCGACGCATCAAATCAAATCAGTTCGGGTTTTCATCAAAGATCGAACTACGAATGACCTGATCTCCCTCAACCCGGGAGTACGTAGGCAACCATTCTTGGTGCGGTCAAACTAAACAAAAAGTCCAAAAAACCATCAAACCAAACCAAACCCAAAAAGAAACACTTCTCAAACCTTTCACACAAAACCTAAACTACGAATGACCTGATCTCCCTCAACCAAGGGGTACGTAGGCAACCATTCTTGGTGCGGTCTGACCTTCAAAGAAAAAAGAAAAAACCAATAAAAACCAGTCCTAAGACACCGAAACCTTATAAAACCTAAATTCTATCAAGCCTTTTGGTCAACCGGTCCTGCTGAGATATTCTCCAACATCTCAATGTCAATCCATCAAGGAGAAGCTCATAATACATCAAGACAGCAAGTCATAAAAGAAGTGGTAATCACTCAGGTATGATAATATATATCCAACAGGGAAGTGAATCAAAATATATTTCTTTGCTATATAATATTGTTTGATATATACACTGTGTCCTGTACATGACAAAAATGGCTGATCTAGTATGTGCAGGAAAAATAAAGCTAATCTATGAACCCATGGACAAGTGGGATAGAAGTGCTAATATGGCATCCCTCTCTGAAGATGGAAGAGCAACTGCCAGCTCAATACCCGCAGTCTCCATACTAGCAAGAACATCCACAGCCATCTGCATAGTGCTGTTGTGGCCATCTATGAAAGTACTCATATCTGCAACCAGGCTGTGTGTATTCGATCTGAGTGTCGTGCTGTCCTCAATATAGACATCCCGGGTAGCAATGGCCTCATCCCTCTCAACATAAGCTGCATCCCGAGCGACTAAGGCCTCCTCAACCTTCTCAAAAGCTGCATCTCGGGTACATCGAGCCTCGTCTCTCTCAGCAAGTGTTGCATTCCTAGTAGCTCGAGCCTCGTCTCTATCAGCAAAAGCTGTGCCTCTGCTAGAAAGGGTTGTCAACATCAACGCCCTAGCCTGATCTCTCTCGAAAGTCATCCGAGCTAGTGAATCAATAATAGCTGGATCAGTCATGGCAGGGATGCTCGGAGGGTGACTAGCTAAAGCCTCTATCAAACCAGTAAACAAATCATCCTCTGTGGGAGAATCAGGATCCTCCATAGGCTCCTCCTCATCTGAATCAACACTCGGAGCTGACTGGATAGTCGCAGCCAATGCAATATTGGACTACAACTATGCCAAATACTATGGAGAAAGATCCGGATGGCTAGGTGAGAAATCAGCCCTCTCCCTATGAGTCCAACACTCATAATTCTTGATCAAATCAGCTGACGAGAAAGATGAAGCTGATATCCATCGATCTATAGCCCCCTCAAACTGGTGAAGGCTCTAAAACTGGTCAAATTGATCCATGACTACCAACGGATGGTAGGTGGTCACCACCCTCAAACCCGCTAGTGGCAAATAATCCATGCCGATTGCATGAGTGATGAAGCTATAAGGGGAGCTAAGCCCTGAGCATGGCAAGATCGAAAAGGGATGATCGATCACCGATAAAAAGGCCGACCATGATGCTGCATCTAAACACTCCGCTGGCTGGAAGGAGTAGGACATGGCTATCTCATGGGTAAAGCAGTACCCATGGTGTCTGAAGGTGCCGATCGGACTCAAATACGTCATGAACCATACATAAAGTAGAACGGTGTTGCCTCTGAAAAATCCCCCTGGATGGGTACTACAGAAAGTAACCGACCTCAGAGTCTCGGCTAATATCATTGGTATAATCGTACAACCCTGTCTGAGGGCACAAACCACTACTATCAAGCCGGTATCTAAGTGGTCCATATATAGTGACATGTACAAATAACCCGTAACACACATCAACAGAACATCCACTCATGCAAACTGCCACTCATCTGCAGGAATAATGAAATCTCTTGTGTATCGCTCGTAACTGTCCAGCCTACCAAAGCGATCAATTAAGAAGTCCATGGACACTACATGGCTGGCAGTAACCTCCTCAGTGATAACTCTATGCCTCAGACATGTCATACCTATGAATGGTCGCCTCAAATCATTGATGGCTATCTTGGCACAAGGCAGATCTAGTGCCTGTAATACCCGAGGATTTCCATATATTATCAAATAAATATATTAATGGAAATGAGAATTTATTTGAATATAAATGATTTTGTGTTATGAGATGAATTAATTCAATTATATATAATTGAATAATTATTGAGAAATTGGTGGAGTTTGTGATAAACTCGTTGATTGCCTTGTGTGGCACAGTGACGTAATATAAGAATGATTATATTAATTTAAGCGAACAATTAATCTATATTAATTGTTAATCGAAGAATATTAATTAACTGTTATAAAATACTAATGAGGATTGATTAATAATATGTGATTATTATTATTGCAAGAAACATAATAATAATGAGCAACATGTTTATAAATACAATAAGATTTATATCAAAGTGATAATTAATCATATAAGGGTTAATTAAATTGTTATGGAGGTTAACAATTATATTGATTGATGTAGGATATGTGTATATTATTAATTAATATTCAATTTATAAGATGAGAAATTATACGTGCAAGCATGCGAATTAAATGTATAGTAACTATATGTTCTGATATGTGTAGGTGACAAATGATGTGTGGATATACATTAAAATAATGTATCATGGATCTATTATAAATAATTGTTGAGTAATACAATTTAATAATATATGATATAATGTAATGTGGTAGTATCCGATTGTATTATATCGGTAAGATAAAATGTACATAGATTATATGTATTCAAATTGCATTTATTACATTATGGGGAGAACATTGTAATTATAACCTAAGAGTACATATAATATATAACATAAGTGTAGCATATAGTCCATTTGTAAAAATGCTGAGATTTGTTTGGCTTGTCCCTAAATGATAGTCACTGTCTCTTCACACGTGAACACTCATGAAGCTAGCCTACTCTCTTCTCTCAAACTCAGCATTCTAGCCATCTTGAAGGGAGTGGGCAGAATAGTGGAAATCACCAACTATTTACCAACTCCTTCTTATCTAGCATGCAATCCTTCAATCCGTTGTTTTGATTTGGAAGGAAAAGGCTTTGTCTGGTCATGAATTTCTCTATAAATAAGCTCTCCTCCTTCTTCAGTTCTTTTGCTGAGCATTTTGGCTAAGTGAGACTAGAGAGCATATATATATATATATCAGTATTATTGAGATAGCAGCAAGCTTAAATCATTTACAGAGGTATAATTCCTCTTCCTGTGTTTTTCATTTCCGTTTTCTGTTTCCGAAGTTTCCTTGAAATTCTTGATTATGCTAAATTGGTTCATGATTGGGTTGTAGAACCCTTATATTGTTGTTATATGAACATACACACATGATAGAACCACTGAATAGTCTTTCATTTCCATTGTTCCTCTTTAATTTCTGTGAATACATAAAATTCGTAAATTAGTTAGAGTTCATGAAATTGGGAATTGATAATTGCTATTGACTGTTATATAAGCATATATGTATGTGTTAGTAAGTTAAACAAGTCTAATAGCATTTGGGTATGTTGAAATCGATGAAATGGGAGGTTTTTGGTCGGATCTCGCTGCAGTCTGAACTGCAGAAAACTGCCTCGACGCCGCAGCGCCGCAGCCCGCGCCGCAGCGCCACACGCGCCGCAGCGCCACACGCGCCGCAGCGCCACACGCGCCGCAGCCCGCGCCGCAGCGCCGCACGCAGCGCCACTCGCGCCGCAGCGCCAGTAGTGAGCTGCTGTGCCGCGCCGCAGCGCCAGCCTCTGTGTTCAGTTTTCTGCATTCTGCAACAAAACTGTTATGTACCAATTGTTTGATTTTTGTTTAAACAAGCATGGGAGCATGATTAATACATATATATAAACCTAATGAGGCAATGTGAGCATGTTTTAGTATATTAGCATGCATGATTAACCAAACGACATATAGTTTGGAAACGAATTTAAAGTTTCATAAACGACGTTAACATATATGAAGCATGTTTACATACTGACCTTGCAAGCACGTTAGTACCACCTAGAGACACATGAAGTGCATGTTAACTTATCTATATTGGTTCCGTAATAAAATATGAACATGTGAACCTAACTAGTGCTCATTCCTAACAAGAATAGAAGTTTGAAGGTGGATATGATCATGTAAATGCTATATAGTCATTTTGATGTTATGAGCATGTTTAGATAACTTTGAAATATATAAATGAAGCCTTAACTTACATATATAGGTTTCATAAGGAAGCATGAACATGATAGACCTTATTAATGAACTATACTAACAAAGTATAAGCTTTGAACGTGAACGTTGGTATGTTATGACGAGAATTAGAATTTAACATTTATGGACACATGTGATAGTACTCTTAGACTCATTCATGTGTCATGCATATATATATACCATGATTAGTTGCCATGATTAAAGTTTAGCATGAACAAAGCATGTTTTCAAGATAATAACAATGCTAGCTACATATATGCAATACGAGTACTCATGAGCATGACTAATACAAGTTATATGAATATCTTATGTGTTTAAAAGCGACCATGTTAGACCATATGAGTTCGTGTCCTTGAATGGCTTTAAGTATTAACTTAAGAACCTATACCATGTACGATTGGATTTGGAAAAGTTATACAAGCATGAAAGTATCCTTTAAATATGAATACATGCTACGTGATATTATATGATGTTACTTGAACCCGATTTTGACGGTTAACTTAAGGAGATGCCGTAACTTGCTAAAATGAAATATATTTAGTATTGATTGTGGTCTTATGTGATATTAATAATATGCAAGCATGTTTGCAAATTTTTGAGATCTTATATAATATGAGAATGCGTTTAAACTCTAAAGAAGGAACGTTAAGGATAGAAATTATATTCTATATAACTGTGTAGCTAGGTAAAACTTAGCTTATGTGTTGATCGTATATTCAAAGAGAAAATGTGAAGTTAAATTATATGACTAATGAATATCATATATATACGTAACTGTATTACGATAGGAATTCGAAAGTGTTGATTTGCTTTTCGTGGATAAACTACGCTAAAGGCAAGTTCTCTTACTTACACTCTTTTAAAGTGCAAGTATCCTAATCGACGCATTTACCTTATGCAAGGAAATCTATGATTGTGAAAGTTTCCTAACTTATGCTCTTTTACTATGCAAGTATCCTATCTTGTGTATTGCGAACTAGTTTCCTATTTACTCGGTTGAATCGAATTAGCATACTTCAACTCTTATTTCATTAAAGCTATTATTCATGTTGAACTTAGTATTGTTCTTGAATATTGTGAAAGTGTCTATGCCATTTGATTCGGCTGGACTTATGTTATTGAAAAGCAACCCAAACTAATTGATTGGTGCGGGATCTGGTATTTGACTGAGAAGAACAACCTTCTTTGAAGGGAATATATAATTGTCGGAGAACCGACGTGCACACTTGAGTATGGTTGATTGTTATGCATAACAAGGGTACTTTAGGCTGATCACCTGTTGTACCTGTTTTTGTTGGATTTTCAGTTTATTACTGTCAATTCTAGTAGAAGTTCATAGTCCGTAGTGACTACTCAATATTCAATTATTTGAAATCTTGAATTGACTTATTATTGAATCATATTGATATTATCCTGTCCTTAGCGACCGATATTGAGAACTGTTGATATTCTTGTTATTCTTGAATTATCAAATCTTGTTATACCCTTTCGAGAATTGAGAATCTTATTACTCACCCTTATTGTATATTACTTGCTGGGCAATTTGTGCTCATTCTTGCTTTCCCTAAAACATTTCAGTTAAGGCAGAGCATGGTGAACCTTCGGGCGTTGATAAGGGCAAGGGCAAAGCTACCAACTAGCTTATGTCTGTTATGTTTTAAATATATTAATATTGTATGAAGATGATGTACTAAGACTGGATTTGATTATGTTTAAGCTTAAGTTAGATTATGTAATAAGTCGTTAACTGATATTATTATGAAATCTATTAAGTACTGTAGGTTGCGAGACTTGGGGGAATAATTATAATAAATCATTGTAAATTATTCTAGAATAGATTTTCCGCTGTGATCGTATGATATTTAATTATTATTATTGTGATGTATTACCATGAGCACGTGATGAACCGAATTCGAGAGACCAAGTGGCGGTCCTGGAATTTGGGGGCGTCACAGGTTGGTATCAGAGCCGTAGTTATAAACCTTAGGAACGAGTGTCCTCAGACTATAACTTAGGTGAACTTAGAAGTTAGGAAGGAGATAAAACTCATGTAGAGTTTTCCTTGAGAGACTTAGTCTGTTATGAAATGTAACTTCATTCTATACAATGAACTTATATTTTGTTTAACATTCTAATGGAGATGCTATTTCTTGTCTTGTGTTTGTGAGTATAGGATGACAGACACAGGGGTACCTAGTAGAGTTGCAGAGGAGGAGCCCAGGGATATACACGTAGTATACGAGGCACCTCTAGAGGCTGTGCCAGTGCAGGCAGTTGCACCATCCGAGTTTGATGACGAGGATGAGATCGAGATTGAGATAGAGACTGATCCAGAGGAGGAGCCGATGGAGGATGAGCCAGTAGAGGACTCTGATGAGGCTACTATAGAGGAACAGATGTTAGGCGAGTACGAGGAGCGTATTCTAGAGTTAGACTATAGAGTTCAGGAGCTGGAGGCAGAGGCCCACGAGAGAGAGTCTGAGTTCCAGAAGCTGAGGGACGAGGACCACCAGAGGAAGCTAGCTATGCAAGAGTTAGAGGTGGAGATTGCCTACCGTAGGGAGGCAGGGATCCAGATGGGGACTCTATTTCACAGGTCAGTGGCTAGGAATGTAGATTTGGCAGAGAAGCTAGAAGAGGTTGAGCAGAGGGAGCTGAGTGAGAAGACTGAGAAAGAGGCACTCCGTACTCAGCTAGAGTTGGAGGTGATGGATAGGTTACACTTCGAGGAGAAGTGGGAAGCGTCCAATGAGAGAGCTGATGACCTTGAGGACGAGGTCAGGTGCAAGTAGAGAAAGATGAACAAGATGGGGTATGTGTTCCGTTCAGCTTTTGAAAGGGTGATTGATGGTGTGTACCACTACCCGGCAGAACAGGGACAGACTCTACATACCTTGAGCCGAGAGCTGGTTGCGTATATAGCACAGTTGGAGTACAAGAGCGCAGTGGAACGCGGGATGATGGGATGAGATTTCCTTAGCCAGTCTAGTGGCAGTACTAGTTGTGTCTTTATGTATTGTATATACTATGTTGTAATCCCGATCTTTTATGTAAGATGTGGGATGATGATGTAAACCCCGAGTTAGCTTTTGTTAGAGGGGTAGTATGGTAGTAGGTTGGTATATTCCCCGTCTTTTGTGATATTAGGGGATATATGTGATAACATTTATAGCAGTATGCTAGGGAAATCATGTAATGAAACGATTTGGCATATGAATATAAATGGAGTTGATTTTAGAAACGTGTTATAAATTTATTCTTGGAGTATTAAAAGAAATACTTAAGTAATATACTTGAATAATAATAAAATGAAAAATTGTGATGCAGATAATGCCGCCCAGACGTAGATTGACAGCACCCGAAGAATCTGTTAACAATGAGAGAGAACAAGTAGACCCGATCCAGAAACTGGTATACTTGTTAGGAGAAGCCTTAAGGGGAAGGAACAATGAACCCATTCGCCCGAACCCTCAAACTGTGTCAGTAACAACCTTTAAAGACTTTAAGAGTGTAGGACCCCCGGAGTTCGAGGGAACTACCGACCCAATCGTCGCACAAACGTGGATCAAAGAGATTGAAAAAGCTTTCACTATAGCTAGCGTAGGCGAAGATCAGAAGACGGTGTTTGCCACGTACATGATGAGGGGAGAAGCAAACTACTGGTGGGAGGCTAATCAACAAAGAGCTGGAGAAGGGATAATTGCTTGGGACAAGTTTAAGACGCTTTTCTTCGAGAATTACTTTTCGAAAAGTATGAAGAATAGGATGGAGGTGAAATTCCTAGAGTTAAAACAAGGTGAGATGACGGTGGCGCAATACGCGGCTAGGTTTAACGAACTAGCGCGATTTGCGGAGCACCAAGTTGGTGATGAAGAGAGGAAGGCTAGACGCTTTGAACAAGGGTTGAAGCCATGGCTGTTCAATAAGGTATCAGTTCTTCAAATTGATTCCTTTGCAACATTACTGGAGAAGGCAATCATTGCGGAAGGTGGCAGTGAGGCCTTAAGTCTGTATAACAAAGAAAAGAAAGGAAAGAATACTGGAGGAGAGAATCGTACGGGAGGAAGCAGTAGCGGAGGAAGCAACTTGGGAAAGAGAAAGTGGGAGAACAACAACAACAACAAAAACAACAATAATAATCAATCAGGGAATTTTCGTGGAGGTTTCAAGAAGAGGGCTGAAGGATGCCCGAAGTGTGGGAAGAATCACCAGGGCGAGTGCTGGAAGGGACGTGGCACTTGCTACAACTGCGGACAGGAAGGGCACATCTCGCCCAACTGTCCGAAACCAAAGAAGATACAAGGATGCTTTACTTGTGGCTCGACGGAGCACCGTAAGGACTGCCCAAAGAAGGGAAGTGGCGGGGGTAGTAATCAGCAAGGAGGCAACAAGCTGATGATCGGTGGACCGGCACAATCCAACCGCCCAACCGCCAGAACCTTTAACATGACCGTCCAAGACGCAGTGACTGCGAAGGATGTGGTGTCAGGTATAATCCCAATCAATGATATAAATGCTTATGTATTATTTGATTCGGGTGCCTCCTGTTCTTTTGTATCTGAAGAATTTGCTAGTAGACTTAGTACACCTCGAGAACTATTAGAAAATCCTTTGATCATAGAAGTTGCTAATAAGGAAGTGATCCCTGTAGAATACGTTTATCGAAATTGTCACGCAAATATTAGTAAACATGAACTGAGTGTAGACTTGATTCCTATTAGACTGGGAGAATTTGACGTAATACTGGGAATGGATTGGTTGTATAACCATGCTGCGATAATTGACTGTCAGAACAAATGTGTGAACCTTCAGACTCCGAGTAAGTCTAAGGTAGTGTTTTATGGTAGCTCATCGCTTAAGCAATCGTGTTGCGTTACGATGATGCAGGCCAAGAAATTGTTAAGGAAAGGATGTGTAGGTTATTTAGCTTACATTGTTGATACTCGAAAAAAGGGAGTAGAAATTAAGGATATATACGTAGTTAATGAATTTCAAGACGTGTTTCCGGACGATCTGCCTGGTCTTCCGCCAGACAGAGAAATCGAATTCGTAATAGACTTAGCACCGGGAACGGCACCGATTTCGAAAGCTCCATATCGTATGGCGCCAGTAGAAATGAAGGAATTGATGATACAATTGCAAGAGTTGTTGGATAAGGGTTACATTCGACCGAGTGTTTCTCCTTGGGGAGCACCAGTACTATTCGTTAAGAAGAAGGACGGATCGATGAGGCTCTGTATCGATTATCGAGAATTGAATAGAGTAACGATAAAGAATCGGTATCCGCTACCGAGGATAGACGACTTGTTTGATCAACTGAAGGGAGCAAAGTGTTTCTCGAAGATTGACCTACGAACAGGATATCATCAACTGAAAGTGAGGGATGAGGACATACCAAAGACTGCGTTTCGAACCCGTTATGGACACTACGAGTTTTTGGTAATGTCATTTGGATTGACTAATGCTCCGGCAGCATTTATGGACTTGATGAACCGAGTTTTCAAGCCATACTTGGATAAATTTGTAGTGGTTTTTATCGACGACATTTTGATCTACTCAAAGACAGAGGAAGAACACGCCGAACATCTAAAGATTATTTTGGAGGCACTAAGGGAGGAGAAGATGTATGCAAAATTTTCTAAGTGTGAATTTTGGATGGAGAAGGTTCAATTCTTAGGCCACGTGGTGGATAAGAATGGAATCTCTGTAGACCCTGCGAAGGTCGAAGCAGTAAGTAATTGGGAACAACCGAGAACACCAACGGAGGTAAGAAGTTTTTTAGGGTTAGCTGGGTACTATCGAAGATTCATCTAAGATTTTTCTAAGATAGCAACCCCGCTGACCAATTTGACTAGAAAGACGGTGAAATTTGTATGGACCGACAAATGTGAAGAGAGTTTTCAGGAGTTGAAGAAGAGATTGAGCGAAGCACCTATATTATCATTACCAGATAATGCGGGAAATTTTGTGGTGTATAGTGATGCATCGCACAAGGGACTTGGCTGTGTGCTTATGCAGCACGGCAAGGTCATTGCATATGCATCACGACAATTAAAGGATTACGAAAAACGATACCCTACTCACGACTTAGAGTTAGCGGCGGTAGTTTTTGCGTTAAAGATATGGAGACATTATCTATACGGAGAAAAATGTGAGATATACACGGACCACAAAAGTCTGAAATATATCTTCACACAGAAGGAGTTAAACATGCGGCAGAGAAGGTGGTTAGAATTAATCAAAGACTATGATTGCGATATTCTTTATCACCCGGGAAAGGCAAATGTGGTTGCCGACGCTCTGAGCAGGAAAGGAAGGGAGAAGTTGTTTAATTTGACGACTCAGGAAGAGTTGATAAGAGAGATGGAGAAATTGGAGATAGAAGTAAAAGGACCAGAAAAGTCTGGTGAGAAGTTAATTGTAATGGAAGCTTGTCCGACGTTGTTGAATAGAGTAAAGGAAGCCCAAGAAAAGGATGAAGAGTGTGAGAAAACCCGAAAGAGGATCACGGAAAATGAGGAAGAAAAATTTCGAATGGATAAAGATGGTATTTTGAGATTTGAAGGAAGAGTGTGGGTACCAGCGGTAACCGAGTTGAGGGAAGAGATTTTGCACGAGGCACACAATACGACATATTCCGTTCATCCGGGAGGCACAAAGATATGCCGAGATCTAAGGCAACATTTTTGGTGGCCTAATTTGAAACGGGAAGTCGCAGAGTGCGTCAGTAAATGCTTGACTTGCCAACGCGTTAAAGCAGAGCATCAGCGGCCAAGTGGTTTACTACAATCGTTAGAAATACCAGAGTGGAAATGGGAGCATATTACCATGGACTTCGTGGTAGGACTTCCAGTTACACAGAAAGGTTATGATGCTATTTGGGTTATCGTGGATCGACTAACGAAGACCGCACACTTTCTACCAATCAAGATCCGCTACAGTTTGAACCAATTAGCAAGCCTATATGTAAAAGAAATTATTTCACGACATGGAGTGCCGGTGTCAATTGTCTCTGATCGAGATCCGCGCTTCACGTCCAATTTTTGGAAGAGTTTGCAGGAAAGAATGGGAACGCAGTTGAGGTTGAGTACAGCTTATCATCCTCAAACAGACGGACAAAGTGAGCGAACAATACAAACGCTAGAAGACATGCTTAGGACTTGCGTGATGGATTTTAAGGGAAATTGGGACGACCACCTACCCTTAGTAGAATTCGCATATAATAATAGCTACCATGCGAGTATTGGCATGCCACCGTACGAAGCTCTTTACGGGAGAAAGTGCAGAACGCCGTTATGTTGGGACGAAGTCGGAGAACGACGAATACTCGGACCAGAGTTAGTTCAACAAACCGCAGACGTGGTGACAGTGATAAGAGCCAGACTTGTAACAGCTCAAGATCGCCAGAAGAAATACGCAGATTTGCATCGGCAGGACCGAGACTTCAAAGTCGGCAGTTTCGTATTCTTGAAGGTATCTCCATGGAAGGGAAAAATCCGTTTCGGCAAGAAAGGAAAATTGAGTCCAAGATTCATAGGACCGTTCGAGATACTGAAGCGAGTGGGCGAAGTGGCATACAAAGTTGCGTTACCACCCGAGTTGGAGCATATCCACAACGTGTTCCACATTTCCGTGTTGCGACCGTACAAGGCCGACTACAAGCACGTGATTTCTTACGAGCCCATTCAAGTGGAGAAGAACTTGGCGTATGAAGAAATTCCTGTCCAAATATTAGATAGGAAAGAACAAACTTTGAGAAATAAAATTATTTCGTCTGTAAAAGTACTTTGGCGTAACCACGATGTCGAGGAGGCAACGTGGGAGTTAGAAGATAGGATGATGAGGGACTATCCCCATCTATTTGTGTAACCTTGTAGCAATTCCGGGACGGAATTTTTATAAGGGGGGGAGGATGTAATACCCGAGGATTTCCATATATTATTAAATAAATATATTAATGGAAATGAGAATTTATTTGAATATAAATGATTTTGTGTTATGAGATGAATTAATTCAATTATATATAATTGAATAATTATTGAGAAATTGGTGGAGTTTGTGATAAACTCGTTGATTGCCTTGTGTGGCACAGTGACGTAATATAAGAATGATTATATTAATTTAAGCGAACAATTAATCTATATTAATTGTTAATCAAAGAATATTAATTAACTGTTATAAAATACTAATGAGGATTGATTAATAATATGTGATTATTATTATTGCAAGAAACATAATAATAATGAGCACCGTGTTTATAAATACAATAAGATTTATATCAAAGTGATAATTAATCATATAAGGGTTAATTAAATTGTTATGGAGGTTAACAATTATATTGATTGATGTAGGATATGTGTATATTATTAATTAATATTCAATTTATAAGATGAGAAATTATACGTGCAAGCATGCGAATTAAATGTATAGTAACTATATGTTATGATATGTGTAGGTGACAAATGATGTGTGGATATACATTAAAATAATGTATCATGGATCTATTATAAATAATTGTTGAGTAATACAATTTAATAATATATGATATAATGTAATGTGGTAGTATCCGATTGTATTATATCGGTAAGATAAAATGTACATAGATTATATGTATTCAAATTGCATTTATTACATTATGGGGAGAACATTGTAATTATAACCTAAGAGTACATATAATATATAACATAAGTGTAGCATATAGTCCATTTGTAAGAATGCTGAGATTTGTTTGGCTTGTCCCTAAATGATAGTCACTGTCTCTTCACACGTGAACACTCATGAAGCTAGCCTACTCTCTTCTCTCAAACTCAGCATTCTAGCCATCATGAAGGGAGTGGGCAGAATAGTGGAAATCACCAACTATTTACCAACTCCTTCTTATCTAGCATGCAATCCTTCAATCCGTTGTTTTGATTTGGAAGGAAAAGGCTTTGTCTGGTCATGAATTTCTCTATAAATAAGCTCTCCTCCTTCTTCAGTTCTTTTGCTAAGCATTTTGGCTAAGTGAGACTAGAGAGCATATATATATATATATATATATATATCAGTGTTATTGAGATAGCAGCAAGCTTAAATCATTTACAGAGGTATAATTCCTCTTCCTGTGTTTTTCATTTCCGTTTTCTGTTTCCGAAGTTTCCTTGAAATTCTTGATTATGCTAAATTGGTTCATAATTGGGTTGTAGAACCCTTATATTGTTGTTATATGAACATACACACATGATAGAACCACTGAATAGTCTTTCATTTCCATTGTTCCTCTTTAATTTCTGTGAATACATAAAATTCATAAATTAGTTAGAGTTCATGAAATTGGGAATTGATAATTGCTATTGACTGTTATATAAGCATATATGTATGTGTTAGTAAGTTAAACAAGTCTAATAGCATTTGGGTATGTTGAAATCGATGAAATGGGATGTTTTTGGTCGGATCTCGCTGCAGTCTGAACTGCAGAAAACTGCCTCGACGCCGCAGCGCCGCAGCCCGCGCCGCAGCGCCACACGCGCCGCAGCCCGCGCCGCAGCGCCGCACGCAGCGCCACTCGCGCCGCAGCGCTAGTAGTGAGCTGCTGTGTCGCGCCGCAGCGCCAGCCTCTGTGTTCAGTTTTCTGCATTCTGCAACAAAACTGTTATGTACCAATTGTTTGATTTTTGTTTAAACAAGCATGGGAGCATGATTAATACATATATATAAACCTAATGAGGCAATGTGAGCATGTTTTAGTATATTAGCATGCATGATTAACCAAACGACATATAGTTTGGAAACGAATTTAAAGTTTCATAAACGACGTTAACATATATGAAGCATGTTTACATACTGACCTTGCAAGCACGTTAGTACCACCTAGAGACACATGAAGTGCATGTTAACTTATCTATATTGGTTCCGTAATAAAATATGAACATGTGAACCTAACTAGTGCTCATTCCTAACAAGAATAGAAGTTTGAAGGTGGATATGATCATGTAAATGCTATATAGTCATTTTGATGTTATGAGCATGTTTAGATAACTTTGAAATATATAAATGAAGCCTTAACTTACATATATAGGTTTCATAAGGAAGCATGAACATGATAGACCTTATTAATGAACTATACTAACAAAGTATAAGCTTTGAACGTGAACGTTGGTATGTTATGACGAGAATTAGAATTTGACATTTATGGACACATGTGATAGTACTCTTAGACTCATTCATGTGTCATGCATATATATATACCATGATTAGTTGCCATGATTAAAGTTTAGCATGAACAAAGCATGTTTTCAAGATAATAACAATGCTAGCTACATATATGCAATACGAGTACTCATGAGCATGACTAATACAAGTTATATGAATATCTTATGTGTTTAAAAGCGACCATGTTAGACCATATGAGTTCGTGTCCTTGAATGGCTTTAAGTATTAACTTAAGAACCTATACCATGTACGATTGGATTTGGAAAAGTTATACAAGCATGAAAGTATCCTTTAAATATGAATACATGCTACGTGATATTATATGATGTTACTTGAACCCGATTTTGACGGTTAACTTAAGGAGATGCCGTAACTTGCTAAAATGAAATATATTTAGTATTGATTGTGGTCTTATGTGATATTAATAATATGCAAGCATGTTTGCAAATTGTTGAGATCTTATATAATATGAGAATGCGTTTAAACTCTAAAGAAGGAACGTTAAGGATAGAAATTATATTCTATATAACTGTGTAGCTAGGTAAAACTTAGCTTATGTGTTGATCGTATATTCAAAGAGAAAATGTGAAGTTAAATTATATGACTAATGAATATCATATATATACATAACTGTATTACGATAGGAATTCGAAAGTGTTGATTTGCTTTTCGTGGATAAACTACGCTAAAGGCAAGTTCTCTTACTTACACTCTTTTAAAGTGCAAGTATCCTAACCGACGCATTTACCTTATGCAAGGAAATCTATGATTGTGTAAGTTTCCTAACTTATGCTCTTTTACTATGCAAGTATCCTATCTTGTGTATTGCGAACTAGTTTCCTATTTACTCGGTTGAATCGAATTAGCATACTTCAACTCTTATTTCATTAAAGCTATTATTCATGTTGAACTTAGTATTGTTCTTGAATATTGTGAAAGTGTCTATGCCATTTGATTCGGCTGGACTTATGTTATTGAAAAGCAACCCAAACTAATTGATTGGTGCGGGATCTGGTATTTGACTGAGAAGAACAACCTTCTTTGAAGGGAATATATAATTGTCGGAGAACCGACGTGCACACTTGAGTATGGTTGATTGTTATGCATAACAAGGGTACTTTAGGCTGATCACCTGTTGTACCTGTTTTTGTTGGATTTTCAGTTTATTACTGTCAATTCTAGTAGAAGTTCATAGTCCGTAGTGACTACTCAATATTCAATTATTTGAAATCTTGAATTGACTTATTATTGAATCATATTGATATTATCCTGTCCTTAGCGACCGATATTGAGAACTGTTGATATTCTTGTTATTCTTGAATTATCAAATCTTGTTATACCCTTTCGAGAATTGAGAATCTTATTACTCACCCTTATTGTATATTACTTGCTGGGCAATTTGTGCTCATTCTTGCTTTCCCTAAAACATTTCAGTTAAGGCAGAGCATGGTGAACCTTCGGGCGTTGATAAGGGCAAGGGCAAAGCTACCAACTAGCTTATGTCTGTTATGTTTTAAATATATTAATATTGTATGAAGATGATGTAGTAAGACTGGATTTGATTATGTTTAAGCTTAAGTTAGATTATGTAATAAGTCGTTAACTGATATTATTATGAAATCTATTAAGTACTGTAGGTTGCGAGACTTGGGGGAATAATTATAATAAATCATTGTAAATTATTCTAGAATAGATTTTTCGCTGTGATCGTATGATATTTAATTATTATTATTGTGATGTATTACCATGAGCACGTGATGAACCGAATTCGAGAGACCAAGTGGCGGTCCTGGAATTTGGGGGCGTCACAGTGCCAAACTTATAAGGCGCTCATACTCCTCTAATGTAGGAGTCAACTCATGAAGGTCAAAATGAAAACCCTAGTGCTCCAGTATCCAGCAGGATAGCATGCCATCCACAAATCCCTGCGAAACCTGGAAAGCTAAAAGGCTATAGAATGCCCTAGCATCTAGTCAACTGCACCTCTGGCTGTTAGAGACAGACTATCATACCACGATCTCAATGAAGATGCTACCAAAGACGGCAATGAATGCTCGATAAGGCTGACGGTGGATGACGGCGTCTGTATAACCATATCATGAGACCATCAAGGGGTCAAATCTAAACTCACTTGTCTAAGTGCATATCCAGGATATAATATATGCATAATGACAATGACAATAAGATGCAATAGATAGGAAGTATCATGCATATCTAGAATAAACTATCCATTGTAAGCATCATCTCTGTCTGCTCATAAAATACAAAATAAAAAGTATAGGGAAATGGGGCATAGCCGCCCAACAACAACAGAGGACTATCAAACGATATAGCGAGAAATGGGGAACAGCCGCCCAATATCTAACAGAGGCCTATCAAAAGATATAGAGAGAAAAGCTATTCGAGGAGATCTAGAATATCTGCCTCCAGGCTATCGACCTGATGCAACTCCTCCTTAGTAACAGAATCTCTAGAGCTGGAAGGATAAAAAGAATCTGCCTCGGATGGATCCCGGTCAAGGTGCCTGATAAAGAAATGAGCACTCTCCAACTATTGGGTCTGCCTACAATATGGTCCAAATGAGTAGGCTCTCGGAGGCAAGCTATCCAGTTTATCATCATTGCAGACCCTGGCACTATGTCTGCCATAATCTGGGTAGCGCGAGTTTGAGCCCTAATGGTATGAGGACTCCACAAGCTGTGAAATGCCTCCTGGCTGTAAGGACCCTTTAACAGAGTGAAGCTGTCTACGCCCACCAGTGGAATGTCTGTGAATGGCTGAGCTAGTGGCCAATGATGCCAAGATGGAGGAACAAAGGGAATGTGGATATCTCCCGTGATGCTCCAAATAGTGCGCTCTCCTAAATACAGCTCCCAGCCTCCCTCGGTTAAAAATAGAACCCAATGAGTGGACAATGCAAACTCCTGACTAGTCAAAAAGCCATGCTTGAACCCGACTGTCAAAAAGTCTGGAGTGTAAGGCACCCACGAGATCGAATCAGCTGTCAATAGCACTAGCTGCAAGTGGGAGTGGGTGAATCTGTTGGATACAGGGACCTCCGTCAATGTGGAGTGATGCCAGTGCCGTCCCCTCTGATAAGTCTCCAATCCAGTAGTGGCTGGGTGTTGGCAAGGGAGCCTCTCATATGCCAAAAACTGGTCATGCAAATAACAAAAGTCCTCAGTAATAAAGACTGACAAACACAAATGAGGGAATCAAAAGGTGCGAGAGAAATATACTCACCAGTGGAATGGGTAAAAACCTAGCTAAGTTTTCGTCACGCCCTCCGAGTTCATGCGCATCCCTCGGAGAAAATATGCAAAGGTGTAGGTACCCTAATCGAAATCATTGAGGCACTCCACGTAACGAGTAGCGCTGACCAGGGTAAAAGACACCGTCGAGGAGTTGTCTGTAAGAAAACAACCCCTGATGATCACCAAAAATAGTCGCTAAAGGATGCGATCTCTAACCCTCTGATCATCAGGCAGAGGCTCAGTCAAAGCCCCGCTCTGGGCATCTACACCTAATGGACCAGAACGGACAGTTCGACCCTTGATGGCCATAGCTGGAACTCCCAAGAGGGACCAAATGGTAGTAGGTGAAATGTCAGCCACCAATGGCACTGGCTCGCCTGCAAACTCTATCCCGATGATGAATCTCCAGTCCATAGGCGTCATCATCACCTCGCAATCCAATAAATGAAGAGACTGGGTCTGGTGGAACCAGCACTCAGACATAGCCCACAGATAATTCCAGGGGCAACGTCGGAGAGGAATAGAAAAGAACGCCTTAAACCCCCAGGTGTCGACAATAGCCCGATACTCCAGATGCAGAGTATGGTATAAGGAGTAAACATTGAACCAGTTCCCCCTGGGATGTGTAAAGCCGGGAACCTACATCAAATAGTCAATCCAGATCAAACCTATACCCTAAAAGTGGTAAAAGAAAGAAAGACAAAAAATCCAAAAAGGAAAACTTTAGTCACCTCGTTGGCATGAAGGTAGATCGATGGATGGCATCCCAAATCGCCCAAAAGCTCCTGAATCAGCACCATAATGGCTGGAAGCTCCCTACATGGAGCATGAGCTGGGGCAGGATCAACGAATGGGACATTATCATCATCCACATCAACTGGCGGCTCAGCTCGGATAGGACGAATCACAAACTCAGCCAAACGGTAAGGCGACCGAGCTGGACGTGGCTGAGGAACATCAAAGACTCTCCTCCGCCTAACTCTTGAATTAACCATGCTAGCACTACCGGGTCTATCTGGCTCCATAACCTGGACAAAGTCTCCAAATCACCTCAGAAAGGGTGAGGTAAGCCTTAAACCTGTGACTTAGTTAATTAAATCTTTACTTTATGCATTTTTAAAGTCCTAAAGCATGCATGAATTAACCAAAATCCTCAGTAGAGTTAAAATTGCATGTTTATTAAATGCTCAGGCTTTTGACAAAATTTCCCCATTGTCTCCTTTGTAAAATAGATTGTCCGCATGCACATAGGCATGACTAGGTGGCCATTCAGTACCACACCTACCCAAGAATAGAAACAGTTCATATTTATGAAAAAAAATTAAAATTAAACTCCCAATGGCAGCTAAATTACCATGGGCATTTTAGTTGAAAATCCAAGCTCACTTGACCTCAAAAAGAATGAGTAAACTGATTAAAAAAAGGCGTCAATTGACTGTCTCAGAAATTAATTTTTTTACATCATAATGTTAAGCACAGTAAAATATGCATATTTACTAAGTCTGGATTTTTTTATCAAATCATATAGGCACGCCTATTTGCTATATTGTGTTTAGAAGCATGGTATGTGATATCTAACATTCTAACGGTCAAAACTGGAAAAGAAAGGATGTAAACGTTACCAGAGATGTGCAGAACGTTTGTACGGTGATGGAATTTGAAAAACGTTTCCCGAACTCCGTAGATCTAAAGAAGAAAATTGGATTTCCTTTAGAGTTCAAGTTTGAAAATGAATTTAAAAAGCCATGGGAGCCAAGTTATAAATTGCAGGAAGGAGCAGCCGCACTAGCGGCTGCCACACCCTTACCTGTGGCTCCTTAGGGTGGGGTCTACTCCATTCGGTTTGGTTCGGTTCGAGTGGAAACGGAGTTTACAGAAGCTGAAATGTCAAATTCGTGAAAAAACTGCTACGTGATTGAGCAGATTGGCCTGAAATCCTGTGTATAAGAGGCGAGTTCCTGACAAAGGATGGAACTTCATGTAATCCATTGGTTAAGACCCTGAAGTGATATTCAGGAGCAATTGATGAAAACTGCTAAAAAACTACTAAAAACTGCCTCTGTCAGAGCATCGGGAAGGTTCGACATAATGAACAACAGTTTTTGAATGTGTCAACGCATCCAGATGGATCCAAGGGTGCGATTAGTTAGAAAGAGTACCCCCCATGTCAAGATCGATAAGGTCTGACATATTAACGGCTGACGACAACCCCAGTGAATCATCAAGAACGATTCGGTGGTGAAGCCATTGAAGGCTACTTTAGCAGAGGTCAGAGGGTCCGACACTATTAGCCGCTAGCTACAATCCCAGCGAAGCATCGGGAACGATCTGGTGGTGAAGCCGTTGAAGGCTACTTCAGCGGAGGTCAGAGGGTCGACACTATCAACCTCTGGCGACAACCCCCACGACGCATCGGGAACGATCCGGTGGTGAAGCTATTGAAGGCTACTTCAGCGGAGGTCAGAGGGTCTGACACTATCATCTGTTGGCGACAACCCCAGCGAGGAATCGAGAATGATCCGGTGGTGAAGCTGTTGAAGGCTACTTCAGTAAAGGTCAGAGGATCTGACACTATCAGCCGTTGGCGATAACTCCAGCGAAGCATCGGGAATGAGCCAGTGATGAAAATAGCGTATACGTTTATCCCCATAGAGGACAGATGATGGAATCTATTATACAAATCCCCATCGGGAATACATGAAAGGTTCTGTGATTCAACCGACCGTGGCAAACTACCGTTCGAGTAGGCACCAAGGAAGTTCGGTGGCGGTCAAACTCTGCAATCTACCATTCGAGTAGGGATCAAGTCCAATCGACCGTTAAAGACTACCATTCGGGTAGGCATCGACGGGAACGTCGACATCGACCGAACAAACACTCAAATAGTTGGCTACAACTCCAACAAAACTTCGGGAAAGATCCGATGATGTAAACCGATGGAAGCTATCATCAAGGTAGGCATCGGGAATCCCCAAGGAGGTAACTCAGCAAAAGAGGAACATCCCCAGTAGAGGAAAAGTTAGAAAACTGATTTGAAGACACGAGACGTTGGTGAAAACCCTAACGTTGAGTTCAGAAATGTCCAATGGCATCAGCCTAGAGAAAATCTTCCCCACAGATGATAATCAACTGACATGGTAAACCATTGGCTTCAAACCAGTGTAGCACCGAGAAAGATTCAATGATGGTCGAGACTTTGCAAGCTACTGTTCGAGTAAACGGCAAGAGAATGCACCAAGGGTTATCACGGATGACGTTATCCCCATCAAAAAATGGCATAAACAGTCAGTGATAACCCCAACACCACGAAGGTTTATAACATTCATAACATATCACACCATGCACTGCATTACATTTGCATATGTCATATTTCCAGTGTCTATTAATCTTTATCATGTTCATTCCATTGCATTGCATAAACATGATAAAGAGGGGCATCTATAGACACTCGAAATTTTGCATTCCTGTTACTAACTCTGCAGGAGGGCAAAATTGTCTTTTACCTTTCGGAGCCGACCCTGGAAGTTCAAAACAAATCTCAACCCCGGTCACAACCCGGGAGGTACAGGAACCCCGACAACAATACCGGGAGATCCAATTCAGCCCTGGAGACAACACCGGGATGTCAAGTCAAGCCCCGGTCACAACCCGGGAGGTACAGTAACCCCGATGAAAACACTAAGAGATCAAATTTAGCTCTAACGATAACACCGGGACGTAAAGTCAAGCTCTGGTCACAACTTGGGAGGTACAGGAACACCCCGACAATAACACCGAGAGATCAAATTCAGCCCTGACGACAACACCGGGATGTCAAGTCAAGCCTCGGTCACAACCTGGGAGGTACAGGAACCCTGGAAACAACACCGGGAGATCCAATTCAGCCCCGACCACAACACTGGGATATCATGTCAAGCCCTGGTCACAACTTGGGAGGTACAGGAACCCCGACGACAACGCTGGGAGATCCAATTCAGCCCCGGCGACAACACCGGGATGTCAAGTCAAGCCCCGATCACAACCCGGAGGGTACAGGAACCTTGATGATAACACCGGGTGATCCAATTTAGCCCCCACAACAACACTGAGATGTCAAGTCAAGCCCTGGTTATAACTCGGGAGGTACAGGAACCCCGGCGACAACACCGGGAGATCCAATTCAGCCCAGAGATAACTCGGTGAAGCCAAGTCAACTTCGGAGACAACCCCGAACCAGCACATCATCCCCAGAGATAACCCTGGGAGACCAAGTCAGCCTCAGAGATAACCCTGAGGAAGAACAGAATTGGTTGGGTTCAAACCTCGGAGCAAATCTCGAGAAAACAGTCGAAAATCGTGCCAACACAGGAGACAATCTCTGAAGGGGCAAAATAGTCACGTTACCAACTTAAAGCCAATCCATTCAAAATCAAGCCAAAATCAAGTCAAAAAGAGCCATAACATTGACCCGAGTGAAAACAGCACAATACAGCTCAACGAATAAACTGCGAAAAATGAAAATTTAGTTATAAACCCATTTTACTGGATTTAGAAAAGGTTAAGTCCCATATCACTGTGGCGCTCTCGGAGAGGGATTTACAAAAAGGTATAGCACGCCTTAAACGAACGCTCTGATCAAAAGTTATGAAGGTTCGAACTTGACATCACGTTGCTCAGAGTGCACGTACTTCAAGATGACAGGACCCACAAAAATGGGCCACACTTGGGGAGCCACAGGTAGACCCACGGTTGCCGCGGTTACACCTGCAACCATCGGGTCTTTAAATATAAGACCCCCTTGCCAAAAAAAAATAATAATAGGAAAACGCTCTGAAACTCCATCCATTTCGTCCCTTAGCCCTACTTCTTGTACTCCAAACTTTAATTTTATTCTTCCAATACGTTTGTATACGTATATTCTACGACATATCAAAAATTAACTGATGGAAACGTCCATTTGAAGCCTATTGAGTGGCAAAAAGCCCGTGTAGCAATCCATTGTAAGTATTTTTACGATCAGAACTCATTTTCTACTTCATTACATATATGTGAACATGCATATCAAGTTTCGTCTTCTGGTTTTGCCCGAAACTCAGTTCTATGGCTGTTTTAGCTAACTTTTTAGTATACATTAGTTTATATATATGTTTTTTTTCATTTGCCCAGCCTGGATCGTTGATCTGTGGCTTTTACTCACTTTTATGTATATATATATATATTAACTTGTTCGGTCAGGATCGCTGATTTGTGGCCTTTTCAGCTTTATTATACATATATTTGACAAAATATATACTAATTTTTAACTCTGTTGGGCCTGGATTGCAAATTCGTGGCCCTTTTACTGCTTTTATATATATAATTATATACATATAATTTTTTTGATTTCGTCAGGCCTAGATTGCTAATTTTGTGGCCTTTTTTGCTTTAATATATGTATATATATATATATATACTTACTTTATATATTAACATTTATATTTCAGTTCTGTCTGGATTGGAAATCCGTGGCCTTTTTACCGCTTTTATAAATATAAATATTTACATTCTGTCGAGTTTGGATCATTTCGTGGCTTTTTATAGCTCTGCTATATATATATTTACATTCAGCTGAGCTTGGAGAAATTCGTGGCTCTTTACAGCTTTTATATATATATATACTTTTCTGTCAAGCCTGGATTATTCTGTGGCTCTTTTACAGCTTTTATAAATATATATATATATATATATATATATATGTGTGTGTGTGTGTGTGATTTTCTGTCAAGCCTGGATTACTCCGTAGCTCTTTTACAGCATATATATATATTTACATTTCTGTCCTGGCCTAAGATTGGAAATCTGTCACCCTTTACAGTTTATATATATATATATATATATATATATATATTATTTATTTATATTTCTTGTCCGGGCCTGTGATTAGAAACCCGTCACCCTTTACAGCTTTCGTATATATATATATATATTTATTCATTATGATTAAATAGCTGTGTTAATTATTCATTTGATATGAATGTGTTTTAATATAAATTTGGTGAGTTAGATTTATTTAAATCTCGACTTTCTACCTTTCAAACGGTTCAAAATAGGTCAAACCAAAATCGAGAAGCTAGAATGGCTAAGATTTATTTAAATCTAGCTTTCTTTCTAGTTTTATTAAATATTAAAGCAACCTTGCGACCATTAGATTGCTATCTAGTAGGAACGAGAAGCTTTGGCTACGCGCATGCAAGGATTTGACTGATGAATCCTTTATTTTGTGACGTTTAAATGTAAATATACATTCTTTGTGAATATCTGTGCTGTGCAGGTTTTCTTAGCTATTTCTATGTGAGCCTAGGAATCGTGGGATTAATGATCAAACTGATCAGAATCTGTTTTCCACGATGGACAAACTCCACATTATAAATGTACCCTGCTCGTTTTTATGTAAAAATGTATATCCGAAGGACCTTAAAATGGTTATACGATTTTAAGGTCTCAAACATAATGCAATATAGTTTGTCAGTGCCAGAGTCACTCCAATGGCTGTCATGCCCATGAGAAGACCGATACTTGTATATATTTTGTGGTCGAAGATGCCTCGCAGCCCGACAATCACCATTTAAATCGAGCTAAAGGCTAAATTAAGAATAAAATGGAAGTATCAACATGCTTCAATTCCTACGTGAGCGTAAGGGTTTGAAAACCTTCTTTCAAAACATCATTTTATTACCTTGTCTAAAAAAAGGACTTTTAGCAAATCAAATCAAACCCTTCGTATATAGGTTCAATGAAGCACGACAATACTATCATAACAAATGTAGGCTCAATTACTTCCAGCATACACACATACATTGCAATTTAAAAGGGAAATATTAAAAAGATGCGGTACCGTGTTTCACGGGAGTTGGGGGTGCCTAACACCTTTCCCCCGCTTAACCAAGCCCTCAAACTTTAAGAATCTCGGTTTCAAGATCAAGTTTCTACAGTGTCTAGTAATTGGGCCTACTTGCAAACAAAACTCGGTTGAGTTGGTACAACCATTTCAAATCTACCAACTGGAGACTTTGTAAAACTTTTAAATCGTCGACATGATACATGTTGGCCTTTTCCTAAAACTCTTCACCCTTTCATAAAACAGATAAGACAAATATTGGTAGAAAACAACAAAATTAGGAAGAGAGAAAGATCAGGTCCAAAGAGACAATATTTTTTCCAAAGTCGAGAGTGTTGTTTAGAAGTTCTCTGTAAATTGATTTTAATGAAAATTGTTGAAGATATGGTTATATATATATTAAATTATGTATATTAATTGTTTTGATGTGATTTGTATGTGAATTAAGGTTGATTAATCCATAAAAATACTGATAAATATGAAGAAATCATGTTTACAATGAGTTTATAGTGAAGTATATTTGTATATGGCTTATTTGATACTAAAATAAATGTTCAATTCATGTTATAATGTGTAAATTGATTTTTGATTGTGTAAATACATGAAGAAATGAAAAGAATGCAATTTGAACGGATTAATTTGGTTAAGAAACGAATATACAGTGCTTGAGTTCACTAAAGATGTCTAAAAATGAAGTTTTAAACAAAAATAAGGAATTTAAGGGTTTAAATTCGATGGTTTATGTTGTTTTGTTGGGTATAATCGTGCCCTACATGCTTAATAACGCTTTTGTTAAGTTTATATAGTTTGGGTGTGAGTAATTTGTTGTTTGAGTGAAGTTTATGGCCTTGTATAGCTTAGTTTGTGTTCTTCGCGAGCTCTGTCTGCGTGCTATTGTGTCGAGGAGCCACAACGCCTGTTCTGTGAAGAAACAGAGCACTGCAGCGCTCTAGCAATGCCTGTCACCGTGTCAAGGCACCGCAACGCCTGTTCTATGAGTAAACAGGAGCAATGTAGCGCTGAGGCCGAGCTGCAGCACCAGTTCCACGCCTATTTTCTCGCGCCGTAGCACCTGGTTTGAGCTGCAGCGCCGGTTGTAGTTCATTGAGCAGCGCTGCAGCACCACTTGGTTGTTTAGCCCAGAAATGTGATTTTTAATATATAGTCCAGTAAATGCTAATGTAAATTTATCTTATAACTATAAAAAATGATTAATCACACTATATGTTGTTAAAACAGATTGTAGTCACCTTGTAATGTTATGTTTTATGATTTTAAAATTGTAATTGAACTAGATGTTAATCATTGGAATTCGATGATAAGAATTGGAAGAAATCAATTTGTGTTATGTGAATGGTGTGATTAAACTCAGAGTTAATGCTGTAAGTAAGTAATTAGTTACAACTAATTTGTGTAATGATCTTTAACATCATGTGCGTAGGATATTTGGGAATCAAGTTATAATTGTATAGCTTACGCACGACGCAAGTTCTTAAACCTTACTTTTACATTGCGCGAGTTTCCTATCTTGTCCTTATCATCTTACGCATGTTTCTTAACTATTGATTCTGTTCTTCAAAGCTTAAATTGTTCAAACTCATAGTTTCTAATGAGAGTTCCTAATTATTTGGAAGTAATATCTTGAGTGTACAATATCTGTTCTATTGTACACTATTGTTGTTCAATCTTGATAATAAATATCATTGCTTAATTCTCTAATGTTGTATAAAACCCTTATATGGCTAGTGAACCTCATTGACTCAACTAGTCCATAGTTGATGAAGCGTTCTAAAATTCTAGAACTATTTTAAAAGTTAATCCAAACCAAACTTTTCTTGTTGCAGACACGTATGTCAAAACTGAGATGAACAACCCTATTATAGGGGATTAATTACGCGTTAGCGTTAAGTTGTTTGTGCACCATACATGGTACGAAGGGCTGATCCCCCTAAGTATGAGAAGTAAGGTCCATATAGTCTTATGATTGTTAAAGGTTTAAAGTTGAGATACTTGACAACCTAGGACATAGTTCATGGTCTTATGACCCTCAGATATAGTTTTGATCTTGTATTCCATTATTGATTCAAAAGTTGAGTTTCTATTGAGCTCTCTATTTATCATTGACAGAAAAGATCTAATTGTTCAACTGAAGTTATTCATTATGATTCACATATTGTTATTATTCATGATTATCCCAATGAGCTTTGTTTTGCTCACTCTTTCATATAATAACATTGCAGCTAAGGTCGAGAAAGTCGACGAGCCATCCACGAGTAAGGGCAAGGGCAAGATGAACAAGTGTTAAAGACTTGTTTATGTTATTTGATTTAATTATGTAATGAGACTATTTGGTTTATTTATTGTTCCGCTTTATGATGATGGTTTTAAGGTTAGAGTACCTGGGATTATTTTAAGAAGTTGTAACCCTTTGATAGAGAAGATTATCATTTAAGTTTATTAAGGTTTATGTTTTAATGTTATCCTTTATTATGGGTAGTTAGTATATGAATGCTTGATCAGCGAACACCAAATCCTGTGAAAAGGAAGTACCCGGATTTTGGGGTGTCACACTAACTATTACTAATTGAATTCAACTTAAGACTATAATTTCACTTATTGCTTCACTTAGATCAATATACTTCCTGTTAAGTTATGCTAACTATTCGGGATTGTTAATCGAGAACTTATTAATATTTATGACCATCTCTCAACGTATCATATGTCGACGTCGAAAAAAATTCGATTTGACTTTGGACCCGATCTTTCTCTTTTCCTAAGTCTTTTGTTTTCTACCCTTATTTCCTTGGCTGTTTTATAAAAGGTAAATTTTTTTAGGAAAAGACCAACATGTATCATGTCGACGATTTGAACGGTTTTACAGAATCGCCAGTTGGTAGATTTGAAATGGTTGTACCAACTCAACCGAATTTTGTTTGCAAGTAGGCCCAATTTGCTGGACACTATCGAAACTTGATCTTAAAATCAAAATTCTTAAGTTTAGGGGCTTGGTTAAGTGGGGGGAAGGTGTTAGGCACCCCCCCAACTCTAGTGAAAACATGGTACCACATCTTTTCAATATTTTCCTTTTTATTTGCAATGTGTGTGGATGTTGGAAGAAATTGGGCCTAAGTTTGTTTGATTTGAAAGTATTATTGTGCTTCGTTGAACCTATATACGAAGGGTTTGATTTGATTTGCAAAAGTCCTTTTTTTAAAATAAGATATGAAAATGATGTTTTGAAAGGTTGGTTTTCAAACCCTTACGCTCACGTAGGAATTGAAGCATGTTGATACTTCCATTTTAGCCTTCGGCTCGATTTGGATGGTGATTGTTGTGCTGCGAAGCATCCTTGACCACAAAATATAGACAACTGTCGGTCTTCTCATGGGCATGACAGCCATCAGAGTGACTCTATCACGACAAACTATTATTTCATTATGTTTGAGACCTTAAACTCGGATAACCGTTTTAAGGTCTTTCGGATGTACATTTTTTATCAAAAAACTGGCAGGGTACATTTGTAATATGGAGTTTGCCCATCGTGGGAATCAGATTTTGATCAGTTTGATCATGAATTCCATGATTTCTAGGCTCACAGAAGGAGGCTAAGAAAACCTGCACAGAACAAATATTTACAGAAATAGTATATTTATATCCAAACATTGCAAAACCAAGGATTCATCAGTCAAATCCTGGCATGCGCATAGCCAAAGCTTCTCGTTCCCACTAGATAGAAATCTGAGGGTCGCGAGGTTGCTTTCATATTTAACAAAACTAGAAAGAAAGCTAGATTTAAATAAATCTTAGCCATTCTAGCTTTCAAGTTCCGGTTGGACCTATTTTGAACCATTTGAAAGGTAGAAAGGGCTAGATTTAAAGAAATCTAAATGACCAAATTTATATCAGTGCAGATTCATATCAAATGAATATTTACAGCGAATGTTTAATCACAATGAGTAGAGAGAATATATACATACATATATATATATATATATATATATAAACTGTAAAGGGCGATGGATTTCACATCTCAGGCCCGGACAGGAATGTAAATATATATATATAAAAAGATGTAAAGGGCGACGAATTTACAATTCCAGGCCTGGACAGAAATATACATATATATATATATATATATTTATAAAAGCCGTAAAAGAGCCATAGAATAATCCAGGCTGGACAAAAAAGTAAATATATATATATATATATATATATATTTATAAAAGCTGTAAAAGAGCCACGGAGTAATCCAGGCTTGACAGAATGGAAATATATATATATATATATATATATGTATATATATTATAAAAGGTGTAAAAGAGACACGGAATGATCCAGGCTCAAAAGAATGGAAATATATATATATATATATATATATATATATATATATATATATATATATATATATATATTAAAGCAATAAAGGCCACGAAATAGCAATTCAGGCTAAACAAAGTCAGAAAAATTTATATATATATATATATAGTTATATATATAAAAGCAGTAACTACCACAGATTTGCCATCCGGGCTTGATAGAATGAAAAGTTAGTATATATATAGTCAAATATATGCATAATTAATTTAAAAAGGCCACGAATCAGTGATCCAGGCCGTGCAAGTTAGTACATATATGTATATATATATACATAAAAGCCAGTAAAAGCCACGGATCGTCAATCCAGGCTGTGCAAATGCAAAAAAAAACGTATATATATATATATATATATATATATATATATATATACTAAAATGTAGTAAAAAATAAGCAAAAAGGGCCACAGAACATAGTTCCTGGCAAAATCAGAAGATGAAACTTTACGTGCAAGTGTATAAATACGCAATGAAGTAGGACACAAGTTCTGATCATAAAAATACTTATAATAGACTGTTACACGGGCTTTTTACCACTTCGTAGGCTTCAAACGGGTGTTTTTACCGGTTCATTTTTGGTATGTTGTGGTATATTAGTATACCTACGTGTTAGAGTAATAAAATATAAGTTTGGAGTACTAAAAGTTGGGCTAAAAAATGAAATGGACGGAGTTTCAGAGCATTTTCTATATTTGTTTCTTTTTTTTTGCAAGCGGGAGGCTTGTATTTAAAGACCCGATGGTAGTGGATCTACCTGCGGCAGCCGTGAGTCTACCTGCTGCTCCCCAGGGTGGGCCCCACCTAGTGGGTCCCATCGTCTCGAAGTACGTGCACTCCGAGCAACGTGATGTCAAGGTCGAAACTTTCTAACTTTTGATCAGAGCGTCCGTTTGAGACGTGCTATACCTTTTCAGAATGCCCTCGCCGAGAGTGTCATAATGACATAGGACTTAACCTTTTTTGAGTTCAAGAAGATGGGTTCATAACCGGATCTTCATTTATTCACAGTTTATCCGTTGAGCTGTATTGTGCTATTTTCACTCAGGATCAATGTTATGGCTTTTTCTGACCTTCATTGCATTAATTCAGCTTGATTTTGATTGGATTGGCTTCAAGTCGGTAAAATGACCATGTTTCCCGTCTAGGGGACGTCTCCTGTACTGGCACGATCTTCAACTATTTTCTCGAGATTGTGTCCGAGGTTTTGATCTCAGCCGGTTCTATTCGTCCTCAGGGTTGTCTCTGAGGTTGCTTTAGCCTTCTCAGGGTTATCTCTGGGGGTGATGTGATGCTTTGGGGTTTTCTCTAAAGGTTGAATTGATCTCCCGATTTTGTCTGCGGGGCTCCTGTACCTCCCGGGTTATGATCGGGGCTTCACTTGACATCCCGATGTTGTCGGAGTTTGTCTTGACATCCCGATATAGTGACCGGGGTTGAGCTGACATCCCAAAGTTATCGCCGGGACTGCTTGACATTTTGGTATTGTCAACGGGGCTTCACTTGACATCCTAGTGTTGTCAGGGTTTGATTTAACATCTTGGTATAGTGATCGGGGTTGAGCTTGACATCCTGGGGTTGTTATTGGGGCTGCTTGACATCCTGTTATTGTCACCGGGGCTTCACTTGACATACCGGTGTTGCCGGGGTTTGACTTGACATCCCGATGTAGTGACCGGGGTTGAGCTTGGAATCCCGGGGTTGTCACCGGGGCTGCTTGACATCCCGATATAGTAACCGGGGATTCACTTGACACCCTAGTGTTGCCGGGGGTTTGACTTGACATCCTGGTATAGTTATCGGGGTTGATCTTGACATCCTGAGGTTGCCACCTGGGCTACTTGACATCCCAGTATGGTTATCGGGGCTTCACTTAACATCCTGGTGTTGCCGGGGTTTTACTTGACATCCCAGTGTAGTGATTGGGGTTGAGCTTGACATCCCGGGGTTATCACCAAGGCTGCTGACATCCCGGTATTGTCACTGGGGCTTCACTTGACATCCCGGCGTAGCCGGGGTTTAACTTGACAAACCGGTATAGTGACCGGGGTTGAGCTTAACATCCCGAGGTTATCGCCGGGGCTGCTTTACATCCTGATATAGTCACCCGGGCTTCACTTAACATCCAGGTGTTGCTGGGGTTTGACTTGACATTTCGGTGTAGTGGCCGGGGTTGAGCTGGCATTCTGGGGTTGTCACCGAGGTTGCTTGACTTCCCGGTATGGTCAACAGGGCTTCACTTGACATCCCGGTGTTGTCGGGGTTTGACTTGACATCCCAGTGTAGTGATCGGGGTTGAGCTTTGCATCCCTGGGTTGTCACGGGGGCTGCTTGACATCCCGATATGGTCACCGGGGCTTCACTTGACATCCCAGTGTTGTCGGGGTTTTTACTTGACATCCCGGTGTAGTGACCGGGGTTAAGCTAGACATCCCGGGTTTATCGTTGGGGCTGCTTGACATCCCGATATTATCACCGAGGCTTGACTTCTTGGTGTTGTCACCGGGAAAAAGACGGTTATACCCTCCTACAGGGTTAGTAACAGAAATGCAAAATTTCGATTGTCTACAGATGCCCCTCTTTATCATGTTTATGCAATGCAATGAAATGAACAGGATAAAGATTACTAGACACTGGAAATATGATAGATGCAAATGTAATACAATGCATGGCATGATATAGTTATGAATGTTAGATACCATCGAGGGGGTAGGGATATCACTGGTTGTTTACGTTATTTTCTGTTGGGGATAACGTTATTCGTGATAACCTTTGGTGCTAGGCTATTATTGTCTGTTTAGGTCATTTTCTGCTGGGGATGACGTTATCCTATGATAGCCTTTTTGGGGAAGATTTTTTCTTGGCTGATGCCGTGGGACATTTATGAACTCGAAGTTGGGGTTGTCATCAACACTCTTCGCCTTCAGATAAGCTTTCTGACTCCTTTCTCCGCTGGGGATGTTCTTCTTTTGTTGAGTTACCTCATTGGAGATTCCCGAGTCCTACCTTGATGATAACTGATACCGGTTTACTTCAACAGACCTTTCCCGACGCTACGTTGGAATTGTCACTAACAGTTAAAATTATCATTTAGTTGATGTCTACGTTCCTGTGGATGCCTGCCCGACTGATAGTTTACACTGGTCTATTGACCTTGACTCGATTCTGACTTAAACGGTAGTTTACAGGGTTTGAGCATCACCGAAACTTCTCGGTGCCTATTTGAACGGTAGTTTGCAACGGTCGGTTGAATCACCGATCCTTCTTGATGCTCCCTTTGGGGATTTGTATAATAGATTCCATCATTTGTCTTCTATGGGGATACACTTATACGCTATTTTAATCACTGGTTCATTCCCGATGCTTCATTGGAGTTTTCGCCAACGGGTGATAGTGTCAGAAATTCTGACCTACACTGAAGTAGCCTTCAACGGCTTCATCATCGGACCGTTCCCGATGCTTCGCTAAGGTTGTCGCCAACGGTTGATAGCGTCGACCCTATGACCTTTGCTGAAGTAACCTTCAACGGCTGATACCACCGGACCGTTCCCGATGCTTCGCTAGAGTTGCCGCCAACGGCTGATAATGTCAGACTATCTGACCTTCGCAGATGTAACCTTTAACGGATGATACCACCGGACCGTTCTCGATGCTTCGCTGGAGTTGTCGCCAACGGCTGATAGTGTTAGACCTTCTGACCTTTGGTGAAGTAGCCTTCAATGGCTGATACCACTGGACCATTTTTGATGCTTCGCTGGGGTTGTCGTCAACGGTTGTTCCGTCATTCATTTTGACCTTCGTTGAAGTAGCCTTCAACGGCTGATACCACCGGACCGTTCCCGATGCTTCGCTGGGGTCGTTGCCAATGGCTGAATTGTCTAACCTTGATCAATCTCGATGTGGGGGTATTCTTTCTGACAAATCACACCCTCAGATCAATCTGGATACCCTGATACAGTTAGAACCTGCCGTTCATACTGTCTGACCTTCCCGACGCCTTGGTAGTGGAAGTTTTCAGTAGTTTTTCATCAGTTCTTCAGCAGTTTTCATCATTGGTCCCCGGATATCACTTTAGGATCATAACCAATAGCTTATATGAAGTTCTTCCCTCCATCAGGAATCCGACGTTTATACGTAGGATTTCAGGCCAATCCGCTCAATCGCGTAGCAATTTTTTCCATATTTGACTTTTCAGCTTATGTAAACCCCGTTTCCACTTGAACTAGATCGAGCTGGAGGGGGTGGGCCCCACCTTAGGGAACTGAGCCTCAGGTAGGGGTGCGGCAGCCACATGTGCGGCTGCTCCCTCTTGCGAGTTTCAGTTGGGCAGCTATGGCTTCTCAGATTCATTTTTAGATTTGAATCCTAAAAGAAATCCAATTTTCTTCTTCAGATCTACGGAGTTCGGGCAATTTTTTTCAGATTCCGTCATCCTTCAAATGTTCTGCACATCTCTGGTAACGTTTACATCCTTATTTTTCCAGTTTTGACTGTTAGAATGTTATAAACCATGCAGTATGCTTTCAAACACAATGTATCAATTATGTATGCCTATATGACTTGATAAAAATTTTCAGACATAGTAAATATGCATATTTTACTGTGATGAACGTTTTGATGTAAAAAAAAATTGATTTCTGAAACAGTTAATTGACGCCCTTTTTGATCAATTTACTCATCCTTTTTTAGTCCAATTGAGCCTGGATTTTCAACTAAAAATTCCTATGGTAATTTAACTGCCACGGGGAGTATACTTTTGATTTTTTTTTCATAAATATGAACTATTTCTATTTTTGGGTAGGTGGGCTACTGAATGGCCACCTAGTCATGCCTGTGTGCATGCAGACAGTCCATTTTACAAAGGATACTCTGGCAAAAAAAATTCAAACGTCTGAGTATTTAATAAACATGTAATTTTGACTCTACTGGGGATTTTTGTTAACGAAATCATGTTTTAGGACTTAAAATGCATAAAGCAATTATTTAATTTAATAAGCCACATGTTTAAGGCTTACCTCACCCTTTCTGAGGTGATTTGGAGACTTTGTCCAAGTTATAGAGCCAGACAGACCCGATAGTGCTAGCAGGGTCACTTTAGGAGTTAGGCGGAGGAGTGTCTCTGATGTTCCTCTGCCACGTCTAGCCCGATCGCCTCGCCGTTTGATTGAGTCTATTTTTTGTCCCATCCGGGCTGAGTCACCGATTGATGTAAACGATGAGGATGTCCCATTTGTTGATCCTGCCCCAGCTCAGGCTCCACGTAGGGAGCTTCTAGGCATTGTGGTGCCACTTCAGGAGCTTCTGGGAGATTTGGGGTGCCATCCATCAAGATACATTCACGCCAACGAGGTGACTGAAGAGTTTCTTCTAGGTTTACTTTCTTTCTTTTGCCATTTTTAGGGCACAGGTTTGATCTGGATTAGCTTTTTGATGCAGGTTCCCAGCTTTACACAGCCCAGGGGAACTGGTTCAATGTCCATTCCTTGTACCATACTCTACATCCGGAGTATTAGGCCATTGTTGACACCTAGGGGTTTCAGGCTTTCTTTTCTATCCCTCCCCATCGTTGCCCCTGGGGTTATCTGAGGGCTTTGTCTGACCGCTGGTTCCACCAGACCTAGTCTCTCCATTTATTGGATTGTCAGGTGATGATTATGCCTATGGACTGGAGGTTCATCACCGGGATAGAGTTTGTAAGTGAGCCGGTGCCGGTTGTGGCTGACATTTTACCAACTGCCATTTGGTCCCTCTTGGGAGTTCTTGCGATGGCCATCAAGGGTCGGAGGGTCCATTCTGGTCCTTTGAGCGTAGATGCCCAGAGTGGGGCTTTGACTGAGCCTCTGCCTGATGATCAAAGGGTTAGAGATTGCATCCTGAGGCTACTATTTTTGGTGATCATCAGGGGTTTCTTCCTTGCAGACAACTCCTCGACGGTGTCCTTTGCCTTGGTCAGCGCTACTCGATATATGTAGCACCTCAATGATTTTGATTGGGGTACCTACACCTTTGCCTATTTTCTTCGAGGGATGCGTATGCGCTCGGAGGGTGTGACGAAGGCATGGCTAGGTTTTTACCCATTCCTGTTGGTGAGTACATTTTTCTTGTACCTTTTTGACTTCCTCATTTATGTTTGTCAGTCTTGATCACTGAGGACTTTTGATATTTGCATGGCCAATTTTGGGCATATGAGAGGCTCCCTTGCCTACGTCTTGCCACTACTCTGGGCCTGGAGACTTATCCGAGCGGACGACACTGACATCATTCCACATTGATGGATGTCCCTGTAGCTGAGGGATTCACCCACTCCCGCCTACAGCTAGAGCTATTGACCGCCGATTTAACCTCGTGGGTTCCTTATACCTCAGACTTTTTAATAGTCGGGTTTAAGGACGGCTTTTGCACTAGCCGGAAGGTTGCATTATCCACTCGCCAAGTTCTATTTTTGATAGAGGGAGGCTGGGAGCTCTATTTAGAAGAGCGTGCTATTCGGAGCACCATGGGAGATATCCGCATTCCCTTTATTCCTCCTGCTTGGCATCATTGGCCACTAGCTTAGCCACTCACAGACTTTCCACTAGTGAGCATAGACTGCTTCACCGTATCAGAGGGTCCTTACATCCAGGAGGCATTTCACAGTTGGTAGAGTCTTTGTACCATTAGGGCTCAGACTCGTGCTACCCAGTTTATGGCTGACATGGTGCCAAGGTCTGTGATTATGACAGACTGGATAGCTTGCCTCTGAGATCCTACTCATATGGACCAGATTATAGGACTGACCCAATAGTTAGAGAGGTCTCATTTGTTTATCCAGCACCTTGGCAGGGAGCCATCCGAGGCAGACTCTTTTGATCCATCTAGCTCTGGAGCTGGCCCCTGATCGGGTCCTATTTTCTAGCAACTTTGCAGGTGCTGATCCCCCCTTGTATCAACTTGACATTCCCACTGACCGAGACTTTGTGACTCAAGAGGAGCTGGAGCAGGTTAATAGGATGGAGACAGATATTCTTGATCTCTTCGGATAGTTTTTCTCGTTATATCTTTTTATAGGCCTCTGTTTAGCTATTGGGCGGCTGTGCCCCATTTATCACTATATCTTTTGATAGGCCTTTGTTAGTAGTTGGGCTTATGTGCCCCATTTCCCTGTACTTTTTATTTTGTATTTTATTTAGCAGACAGAGATGTTGCTTGTAGTAGATAATTTATTTTAGATATGCATGATATTTCCTATCTATTGCATCATTTTTTATCATTGTCATTATGCATGTATTATGTCATGAACATGCATTTAGACAGGTGCGTTCAGATTTGACCCTCGGATGGTCTTATAATACGGTGATACAGATGTCGTCATCTATAGTCAGCCATATTGAGCATTCACCACCTTCTTCGGTAGCATCTTTCATTGCGGTCGTGGTATGATAGTCTGGCCCATACAACCAGAGGAACAGTAGACTGGATGCTGGGGCATTCTTTGGACCTTCTAGATTTCTAGGTTCTGTATGGATTTGTGGATGGAATTCTATCCTGCTGGATACCTGAGCGACAGGTTTTTTGCTTTGGGCTCCACGAGTTGATTCCTACCTTAGACGAGTATGAGCGTCTTACAGGCTTGACACTAGATCTACCCTACGCTCGTACAGCCATCAGTGACATGAGGAGACCATTTATAACTATGTCGGGTCTGAGACACCGAGTTTTCATTGAGGAGATCATTTTTGGACATGTGATATCCATTAACTTTCTAATCGATCGCTTTGGCTAGCTAGACAGCTACGAGCGACATTCTGGGGATTTTATCATTTCAGTAGATGAGTGGCAGCTTGCCCGTGTAGACGTCTTGTTGATGTGTGTCACGGCTTATGTGTACATGCCACTATATTTGGACCATTTGGATATTGGCTTGATGGTAGTGATTCGTGCCCTCAAATAGGGTAGTACAATTTTGTTGATGATTGGTCGAGACCTTGAGTTCAGCTACCTTTTGCAGCACCCATCCCGAGGGGTTTTTTAAAGGTAGCTCCGTTCTGCTGTATGTATGGCTCATGACACATTTTCGTTCGATTGGCACCTTTAGACATCATGGGTACTGTTTTACCCATGAGATTGCCATGCCATACTCCTTCCAGCCAGCTGGAGTGTTCAGATGCAGCGACATGGTCAGCCTTTTTATCAGATATTGATCATCCCTTTTCTATCTTACCATGCTCAGGGCTTGTCTCCCCTTACAGCTTCATCACTCATGCAGTCGGCACGGATTATTTGGCCCTAACAGGATTGAGAGGGGTGACCATTTACCATCCGTTGGCAGTCATAGGTCAGTTTGATCAGTTTCAGAGCCTCCGCCAGTTTGAGGGGGCTATGGATCAGTGGATATCAGCTTCATCTCTATCGTCAGTCGACCTAATCAGGATTTATGAGTGTTAGACTCATATGAAGATGGCTGATTTCTCTATTAGCCATCCCGAATCTTCTCTAGAGTATTCGGCATGGTAGGAGTCCGATATAGCAACAACTGTGGTTATCCAGTCAGCTCCGATCATAGATTCAGATGAGGAGGAGCTTATAAAGGATCCTGATTCTCCCACAGAGGATGAGTTGTTTACCAGCTTAACAGCGGCTTTAGTTAGTGACCCTCCGAGTAGTCTCGCTGGGACAGATCCAACTATTACTGATTCACTAGCTCGGATGACTTTTGAGAGAGATCAGGATAGGACGTTGATGTTGAGAACCATTTCTAGCAGAGACACATCTTTTGCTGTGAGAGACGAGGCTCGAGCTACTCGGGATGTAGCATTAGTTGAGAGAGACGAGGCTCGATCCACTCGAGATGCAGCTCTTGAGGAGAGAGATGAGGTCCGATCTATCCGAGATGCAGCCTTTGAGGAGATTAAGGAGATCTTAGTTGCCCGGGATGATGTTTTTATGTAGAGGGTTGAGGCCATAGCTACCCGGGATGTTTATATTGCTGACAGTATTGCCCTCCGATCATATACATATGGCCTTGTTGTAGATATAAGTGCGTACATAGATGGTCATAGCGCCAATATGCAGATGGCCATGGATGTTCTATCCCGGATAGAGACTGAGGGTATTGAGCTTGCAGCTGCTCCTCCATCTTTTGAGAGGGATGCCATGTTGGCACTACTATCACGCTTGTCCATGGGTCCATAGACTAGCTTTATTTTCCCTGCACATACTAGATCAGCCATTTTTGTCATGTACAGGACACTATGTATATATTAAATAGTATTATATATCAGAGAAATATATTTTGATTCACTTCCCTGTTGGATATGTATTGTCATTGCTGAGTGATTATCACTTCTTTCATGACTTGCTATTGTTGATGTATCATGAGCTTTTCCTTGATGGATGGACAGTGAGATGTCAGAGAATATCTCAGAAGGGCCCGTTGACTAGGGAGACTTGATAGAATTTTGGTTTTATAGGGCTTCGGTGTCTTGGGACTGGTTCTTATTAGGTTTTTTCTTTCTTAATAGTCAAATCAAACCATGAATGGCTGCCTACGTACTCCCGGGTTGAAGGAGATCAGGTCATTTGTAGTTTAAGCTTTTGTGTGAGAGGTTTGAGAAGTGTTGCTTTTGGGTTGGAATTTTGGTTTGATGGTTTTTGGATTTTTTTGTTTGGTTTGACCGCACCAGGAATGGCTTACTACGTACTCCCGAGCGGAGGGAGATCAGGTCATTCGTAGTTCGATCTCCTAGTGAAAACTCAAACTGATTTGATCGATTCGCTGGACAAGGATGATGGTTAGCATGTATTTTAGACATAATACCTTTTCACAGTGTCTGAGTTGATGAGTTGGGAAGATTCGTTCCCATCCATTTTTTACAATCTGATAGCTCCTCCTGTCAACACTTCTTTGACAATGAAAGGACCTTCCCAATTCGAGGTGAACTTTCCTTTGGCTTCATCTAGACTGGCTATAATTTTCTTTAATACCAAGTCATTTTCTTTGAATTGCCTAATTAAGACTTTCTTATTGTATGATCGAGCAATCCTTTGCTGATATAACTGCCCGTGGAAAATGGTTGTAGCCCTCTTCTCATCTATCAGGGACAGTTGGTCATACCGCTCTTGGAACCACTGATCTTCTCCATCTGAGCATCTACTAACACTCATAAGGACTCCATTTCTACTTCTATGGGCAGTATTGCTTCCATGCTATAGACCAATGAATAAGGGGTAGCCCCAATAGAGGTACGCATTGTCGTCCGGTATGCTAACAGAGTCAGAGGCAACAGGTCAGGCCATCCTTTGTGATTGGCAGACATTTTCTGCATGATCTTCTTGATGTTCTTATTGGCCGCTTCGACATCACCATTCATCTTGGGCCGGTAGATGACGAAATTGAGATGCTTGAAATGAAACTTGCTGTATAAATCTCTCATCATCTGAATGTTAAAGGTTTTTGCACTGTCTGAGATGATCACCTCCGGTTGTCCATATTGACAGACGATATTGTTTCTGATGAAACCAATGATTACCTCCTTGGTGACTTTGGTAAAAGAGGCAGCTTTAACCCACTTGGTGAAGTAATCGATCATCGTGAAGATGAATCGATGTCCGCTACTGGCTTTGGGTTCTATTTGCCGAATCACATCCACTTCCCACATGGAGAAAGGGTATAGCGAACTCATATTATGCAGCTCATTTGGAGGAGCATGAATAGCATTTCCGTGGACTTGGCATTTGTAGCATCTCCTGACGTGATCATCACAGTCAGCTTTGAGAGAGACCCAGTAATGCCCTGTTCTTAATATCTTCTTGGCCAGCAAATGACCGCTCATGTATGGACCACAGACTCAACTGTGGACTTCATCCATCAATCTCTGAGCTTTCTCTTTATCGAGGCATCTTAAAGGCCTATTCCAGTATCCCTCTTATAGAGTTCATCTCCGCTTAGATAAAACTTCATAGCCATCTTGTGAATCTGCTTTCGTCAGGCTTGGCTTACTCCAGTGGGTGTAGATCCATCTCGAAGATATTCCTTGATGTTTAGATACCAAGGCTGTTTGATAAGAGGTATCTCATATGATATTTCACGAATGTAATTCCCATATGTCGGGGCCTTTTGGTTTGTGAATTTGATGTTAGGAATTCCCCTCCTACCTGATATGTTAATCGTGGAAGCTAACGTTACCAATGCGTCAGCAAAGTCGTTCCTACCTCGGGGGATGTGGATGAAGGTTATCTCTTCAAAATCTATGGATATGTTGATGACCTGCAGGTGATAGGGCAGTAAATGCAATTCTTTGGTATGATATGCCCCGGTGGTTTGTCTGATAACAAACTCAAAATCTCCAAAGACTAGTAGACGCTGGATAGCCATGGACTGGGCTAATTTCAACCCCATTATGTAGCCTTCATACTCAGCCGTGTTGTTGGTGTTGAAAAATTGCAATTTGGTAGCCACATGATATTGTTATCCTGTACCTGACACAAGAACTGCTCTAGCTTCAGCACCTTCCATGTTCACCAATCCATTGAAATACATTTTCCAAGGTTGGACTGTATTCTCCTGATGGGGTTGCTGAATTGTCATAATTCCATTGTACGGGAAATAAGTTTCCAACGGTTCAAAATCCCCTGACGGTGCTTCGGCTAGTTAATCTGCAATGCCCTAACCTTTGGTGGACTTATGAGTCACACAGACAATGTCAAATTATTGAAGTATCAACTGCCATTTGGATAATCGATAATTCAATATTGGCTTGTTGAATACGTATTTTAGTGGATCAACTCAGAATATGAGATAGGGCGTGTGCCCATGAAGATAGTGTTGTAACCTCATGGTGGCCCATGCTAACGCACATCATGTCTTCTCGATCAATGTGTACTCTGTTCGCTGCTGCTGAATCTTTTGCTGATGTAGTAGATAGCTCTCTCCTTGATACTATCATCCTTTTGTCCCAGCATACAGCCCATTGCGTTGGCATTGACGGACAAGTACATAAACAGGGGAACTTTATCCCTCGGGGGCACCAAGACCGGTGTTTCAATCAATTGCTTCTTGATGGCAAGGAAGGCTTTTTGGCAATCTTCATTCCATTTTGTGGCGAAATTCTTCCTTAGCAGCTTGAAGATGGGTTCACACGTCGTTGTGAGCTGAGAAATGAACCGGCTTATGAAATTGATCCTCCCCAGGAACCCGCATATTTCCTTTTTTGTTCGGGGTATGGGCATCTCTGTGATGGCTTTAATCTTAGTGGGATCCAGCTCAATGCCTCTATTGCTCACCAAAAATCCCAGCAACTTGTCTGATTTGACACCAAAAGCACATTTGGCTGGATTCAGCTTGAGGTTGTACTTACGCAACCTGTTGAACAACTTTCTGAGATGGTTGATGTGATCGTCCTCCTTTCGAGATTTGATAATGATGTCATCCACGTATACCTCTATCTCCTTATGCATCATGTCATGAAACAGGGCCATTATGGCTTGCTAATATGTGGCACCCGCATTAATAAGGCCGAAGGATAAACGTCTGTAACAAAAGGTTCCTCAAGGAGTGATGAAGGCTATCTTCTCACTGTCCTCTTCAACGACCATGATTTGATGGTAACTTGCAAAGCATTCCACGAAAGAATACAGGTCGTACTACGCCGTATTGTCTATCAGGATGTGGATGAAAGGTACCAGGAAATTATCTTTGAGTTAGGCTTTGTTCAAATCCTTATAATCCACGCATACTCGTACCTTCCCTCCGGGCTTATGTACGGGAACTATATTTGACAGCCACTCCGGGTATGTTGATACCATGATGATACCAGCTTTGAATTGTTTGACAACCACTTCTTTACCTTTCAGACTCCACTCGGGTTTCAATCTCCTGAGCTTCTGCTTGACTGGCTTAAATCCATCTTTGATGGGCAGTCGATGGATGACAATGTCAGTGGACAAGCCAACCATATCTTCATGCGACCATGCAAACACATCCTGGAACTGTGTTAAGATTTCAAGCAGGTCGGTTCTTTGGTCTGGGGTAAGTTCTAGGCCTATCTGGATTTCTTTGAGGTTTTCTGAGGTTTCGATATTGATAGTGGTGATTTGATCGAGGTTTGGTTTGGGTTTGTCTTCGACCCATTCTTTGATCTCCTCGGGCACCTCATAGTCATTTATCTCCTCTTGATCAATTTCTATCAAGTCGAAGTTTAGTTTTACATCAAAGTTATAGTCACTGTGACAGTTTGGCATCTCATCAGCAGTGACAAACAAATCCAATTCTGGAGTCCTAAAAATAAAATGCTTTCACTTTAATATATGAGATTGTTTAAACATAAAAAGCATTTTGCAAAAGCATGACAAAAGTTACTGTTATAGCTGTGCAATAAAATAAGCAGTAAATGAAATCACATTTCAGGGCAGATGGACTCTTTGCCCTTTTACCCTTTTTGAATGAGGCAAGGGACGCTGCTCCAATTGTCCAATGTCAAGTTTTTATAAATATGGAGGATAAAGGAGTTGTGCTCATCTGTCTCATCTCTGATGACGACTAAGACATCCTTCAGATTAGGGCCGGGATTCTTCTTTGAACTGCCACCCTTCCCCTTTTTGATGTGATGAATTCAGATCTAATCTTCTTTATCACTGTCTGGTATACCCTTGTAGTGCAATAGAAAATACATGTTAGCAAATGAGTCTCGTCCTTCGTGCAGGAACTTTTTCTTTCTTTTTTTGCTCTCCTCATCAGGCTTTGGGGCTTTTCTCTCACTTATCGGTATGATTGGATGAAACAACATAGCTGACACAACAGCAGGAATCTTCCTCATTGGCTTTATAAATCCGGCATCGGTGAGGTTTGGTAGTAGTATATTGGAAGCACGAACTTTTGGATGCTTGTGTGGGTTCCGGTGGTTTGACCCTAATGAATAGCCTAATTCGACTTTACCCTACTGGCTCAGGATCTGCACCAGACTTTTGATACCTTGATAATTCTTTCCTAACCCTTCTCCAGGGCAGAGACCCAAAGATACCATCTCCTGGCCCACTGTCATCACTTCGGGAGAGACCTTTGGTTTTAAGGCCAGTGCCCCAACTGGCAGGTACTGAATATTGCTCACCTCCAATGCGTGAAAACTAGAAGGTTCAATCCCTTCATCCAGACTGATCACTGGCATGTCTCCCTGTATGCAGACAGGGTATTCTGGTTTCGGCATTAACAGTGATTAGGTTGCCATTGATAATGTACTTGAGCTGCTGATGGAGAGTGGATGGAACTGCTCCTGCCATGTGAATCCATGGCCTTCCCAGCAACAAATTGTATCCAGTGGTAATGTTGAGTACCTGAAAGGATACCTAAAAAGTGTGGGGACCAATCTCTAGTGGAAGCTCAATCTCTCCCACAACTTCTCGGCGAGATCCATCAAAAGCCCGGATAACTACATGACTGGTACGGATCCGATTTGAGTTGATCTTCATTCTCTCCAAGGTGTAGTAGGGACAGATGTTTAGGGACGATCCTCCATCTATAAACACACCTCCGATCACATACCCTGATGTCATTAATGCTATGTGTAACAAACTAGATTTTTATATTTATTTTAAATATTTATTGAATTAAATAAATATTTTAATTTATTTATTTATTGAGTTGAATAAATAATTTATGTGATTAAGTTATGGAGTAATTTAATTAAGTGCAATACATTAATTAAATGAATGTTTAATATTAAATTAATGTTTAATTAATTTTGTGATGAAGTTCTAATTTAATTGAGATAATTAAATTAGATAAATATTACGTGGTATTTGGTAATAAGGATTTAATGATTTAATAAATAATTATAGTAATTCCTAATTTAATTTAAATAATTAAATTAGAAATTTACTAATTTGTTATATGAAATTATGATTAATGAGTAAATTATAATTGTGTAACAATTTAATTTATGTGACAATTTTATTTATTTAATGGATGTTAGCTTTAATTTAATTAAATTAGAATATTGAGATTTAATTAAATAAAGTGTGACATTTAAAACTATGTAGTAAAATAGTTATTAAAATAAATTAAAAGGGTTTTAATTTTATTTTACCAAACAAGGCCCTTAAGTCTATTTTAAATTGATTTTACCAAATAAGGCTTTAATTCCTAAAAATCTATTTTTAAATTAAAAGGGTTTTTGCCAAACAGGCCATATGGGTTTTGATTTTCAAATAAAAATAACTGATATGTATACTTAATAGAAATATCAGTTATATATTGTGTAATTATATTATATTATATCTATATCAGTTATATGTATTATACGTTTACTTAGAAACTAAGAAGAACAGAGAAAGAGAGAGCAAAGAAAGAAAAGAAAGAAAAGAGAAAGCAGAGAAAGAAAGAAAGAAAAACTCTGTGAAATTAAAGTTCATCATCTTCATCTTCTTCTAAAAGCTAACAAGAAATCAAGGTAGCAATCTAAACTCTATAATTGGTAACTATGTTCTTCCTTGTTCTTTATATTTTCACTGATCTATGATTTAAGTTTTTATGATAATTGTGAGTATATGATCTATATATGTTAAATTATGTATATAAACTGTTATATATGCTTTATATGATAGTTTAAGCTATTTAATTCATGTAAATATGATGAACATGAAGAAATCATGTTCATAGTAATGTACAGTGAACTATTTTGAAAAGATGGTTTCTTAAATATCAAAATTGGTTTTTGATTATGCTATGTTATATAAATTGATTATAGATTATGATAATATGTTAAGAAACTGAAAATAACATGATTTGAATTGTGTGATTTGGTTTAAAAACAAAGTCACAGTGTTTATTTTCATCAAGAACACTTAACAATGGTGTTTTTTTTTCAAAATCATAAAATTAAAGGTGTTTTTGATTGTGTGTTGTAATGTTTATATATAATAAAATATTCAAGAAGCTTAAAGTTATGATTTTATAAAGTTTTATATGCATTATATGTGCTAAATTCTGAGTTTAATGCAAGAAAATAAGCCAAATTAACTTTTTCATACACAAGATCGCGAGCTGATTTTTCCCCTAAAAGGGACCCCGGCCCTAGCGGGCTAAAAACCCGCCCCAGCGGGCTCCCTTACTGTCCAGAATTTGTTTTGTGTGTTTTAAGCCTTAACATGATGAACTAACTTAATGTAATGAACCTAATGACATGATAAGTATATAAAATAATAATATAACATATTGTTAACATGTATAAGACAATTTGAAGTCTCATATTAACTAGTTATGTGTGAATTTGGATATTATTGTTGTAGGGTATGATTATGATGGTTTAAAAGATTATACACGTGTGATACGCATGTTGTGAGTTTAGATTCACGTTATGTGGTTAGTTAACAAGTTAAGATTACGAACCACGTTGATAAGTTGAACTTAAGTGAGAAGTTCAACGGTTAAACGTAGTGGTTATGAAACTAATCGATATTGTAAATGTAATGTAATGTGTAGGACGATTGAGAAAATGAATTGTAATTATAACTGTAGTTTGTGCACGAGACAAGTTGTTCTATCCTTTCTTGTTACGTTTATGCAAGTTATCTTATTATCTATAGTTTCCATATTGAGCAAGTGTTCTAAACTCAAACTTTACTTTTATTGAGAAAGTTTTCTTACCCTAACTCGATTGTGTTTACTTTTATTTGAGCAAGTCCTTTTATTCTGCAATGGACAAGTATCTTATTGAAATAATGTAACCTTGACTTAGTTGTTCAAGTAAGGTCTTATCTTATCTTTCAAATGCTTTAAGTTTAATTCTAAAGCATAAGTTATTTCGTAATTCTTTGGTTATTGAACTCTTAGTTATTGTAAGTTGATTCAACTACTCCTGAGTTGATGATAGTTGAACTCTAAATTACCCTTTGAGCATATCCAAACCAAACTTTCTTTGGTGCGGACTCGTTAATTAATACTGAGATGAACAACCCTATTAATAGAGGATTACCATGTGAAAGCGTTAAGATGTTTGTGCACAATATATGGTACGAAGGGCTGATCTCCCTAAGTACGAGTTAATGTCCATATAGTCTAACAACTGTTAAAGGTTTAAATAGAAATGTTTATAACCTGGGACATATTTCAAGGTCTTGTGACCCTCAGATGAATTCTAAATTCTATATTCAATTCTTGATTATCGATGATAGGAGTATTATTCAATTCAGTTGAAGTTATTCAGTGATTTGTCATCATTATTGATGGTTATTTCAAGTGAGCTTTTGTTTGCTCACTCTTACATTTATATAACCATTGCAGCCAAAGTTGAGAAAGTGGACGAACCGTCAACTAGCAAAGGAAAAGGCAAGATGAACAAGTGAAAACTTGTTCAAATTTGAAATGATTTGTAATAAGACTTTAAACTATGTTATGATGTTTTATTTTCTGCATTTGATGTTTATTAAGGTTAGGAACCTGGGAACGATTTGATAAAGTTGTAATCCTTTTTAAAGAAAGATTTTATTTGGTTAAGGTTGTAATTTATTTCGCATTCCTTATTTTCGGTAGTAGTTATGTTTTATTTAGATAGTGAACACCAAATCCTGTGGAAATGAAGTACCTGGATTTGGGGGTGTCACAAGTTGGTATCAAAGCATTAGGTTATGAAACTTAGGTGGGGAAACCTTAGGTAGTAGCCTTATAGGAGATCGAAAAGATAGTGATGATAGTTAAGATAACAAACTGCCTTACGTGCTATGTGTTTACGTTTATGTACTCGAGGAGTATCGATCGATATCACGTAATAATTACACTTTAAAATTTTGTGTCAAGATGATGAATGTTGGAGAGTCCAGTCAGGTTAGGGAGGAGTTACCCCAGATGCCTAGGGATGAGGAGCCCCGCGACATCCATACTGTCTGAAAGTAATTAGTTTAGAGAGAGCCATCTCCATTGATCACCGTAGTGGTCAGGAGAATGAGCCAGTCTTTGACCAAGATGACGAGGATGAGTCAGAGGAGGAGGAGGATCCTAAAGAGGATATTGCACCTAACTCTATTAGCACTGTGATGTACGAGGAAGTCTATGACCACAACATTGAGCTGCAGGGTAGAGTTAGAGAGCTGGAGGAGCTGGTGGATGTGAGCCAGACTACCATACAACAGAATGGAGGAAATGATTCAAGAACTGGATGATCAGCTTGGAAACGCGAAGTGGGATCTAGTTCACGTGGAGAGTGAGAGGGATGATACACTGGCTGAGCTAGAGAAACTGAAGAACAACATTAAAGAGGAGTCTGCAAAGCGTGCCAGAGCGGAGGATGCTTTCTTGAGGGCTACTCAACGTGCAGATCGAGCTGAAGACGAGGTCAAGCAAAGAAGGCCAAGCTGAAGGAGACGAACTATGTTTTTCATTTGGCTATAGATAGGGCCCAGGATGGTGTCTTTCATTACCCTAATCAGTTCAAGGATTTACCGTGGTATATGGTGGATCGTAGAACAGTGTTTCGGGTGATGGAAGAAGAATGTGGAGAGGCTGTGCGATGTCTTAACATGCCTAGATAGTAGAAGATATAAACTATTTATTTGTTTATGTATTAAATAAATGTAAATCCAAGAATTTGAGATAATAAAGGGATAAGATAATGATGCAATCCTGCAACTTGTTTTAGTTCAGGAAAGATGATGTAAATTGCAGAGATGCTATCTATTCTATGTTTAAAAAAACTATGAATGAATAAATAACGAAGTTTATTGACGTGCTATGTGCTCTAGTATGAATTGATTTATTTTAAATGTTTAAGTTTGAACTTGAATATTTAAAAGATGAGTAAGGGATCTAATAAGGGTATGTCTTAACAGAAAGATGCCTCCTAAAAGAAGACCTGCACGACAACCACAAGAGGGTTTTACAAATAATAACAACAACGATGAGGAAAATACCAATCCAGTTCAACAACTGATGAACTTACTTAAGGGAGCACTTGCGAATCAGCCTCAAGTTCAAGCCACAACATTCAAGGAATTCAAAGTGGTAGGACCGTCGGAATTCCAGGGATCTGTGAATCCGATAGAAGCCCAGACGTAGGTGATGGAAATAAAGAAGGTCTTCGTTGTGGCAAGGATTAACGATGACCAGAAGACGGCTTTCGCGACATTTATGCTAAAGTCGGAAGCTAGCTACTGGTGGCAGGCTAAAAAGACTAGGGGAGGAGAAGGTGTGATAGCGTGGTACATATTCAAAGAGATGTTCTTTGAAATGTATTTTCCAGTAAGCTCACAGAACCAAATGGAGGTTCAGTTTCTAGAGCTGAAGTAGGGAACAATGACAGTGCCAGAGTACACCGCAAAGTTCAACGAGCTAGAAAGGTTTGCAACATACCAGGTCAGTACTAATGAGAGGAAGGTGAGAAGGTTCGAGCAGGGATTGAAGCCCTGGTTGTATAGTAAGGTCTCCATGTTCCAACTGAACACGTTTGCAGTTATGTTGGAAAAGGAGATCATCGAGGAAGGTGGGACGATGCCTTGAATAAATATAATCAAGACCAGAAGAAGAAGAAGAATAATGAGATAGAGAATAATATTGGTGGTAGCGGTGCTAACAACCCGAAGAGAAAGTGGAACGACAATACGTCTGCTAGAAGTCAACAGGGAAGCCAGCAGAAGAGAAGAATTGAAGCATGCGCTACATGCAGGAAGAATCACTCTGGTGTGTGCTTGAGGGGAAGGCAAGTATATTAAAATTGTGGTCAGGAAGGCCACATTGCACCGAATTATCCTAACTCGAAGAAGGGAGCATGCTTCACGTGCGGCTCTAAGGATCACATGGCTCGGGATTGCCCTAAGAAGCCAGCTGAAGGGCAAACAGGCAGATGAGGAAGTAACAACGACAACACTTTGGCTATCGGTGGACCACCGCAGACGAGCCGACCCACCGCCAGAACATACAACATGACCGTGCAGGATGCTGTGCAGTCAAAGGATGTGGTGTCAGGTATCATTTCGATCAATAGTATTAATGCTTACGTATTATTTAATTCGGGTGCTACTTGTTCATTTATATCTGATGACTTTACTAAGACTTTAGACTTAACTAAGGAGGAAATAATTTACCCTTTGAACATATAGATTGAGAATAGGGAGATTATTCCTGTTAGGTTTGTACACAAGGACTGTATGTTGGACATTAAGGGTCATGAGTTGATGGTAGATTTATTTCCAATAAAAGTTGGAGAATTTGATGTTATACTGGGTATGGATTGGTTGTTCAACTATGGAGCAGTAATTGATTGCCAGAGGAAGTCTTTAAACCTTACGACTCCGTCAAAGGTAGTGTTTTATGGCAGCAAGTCTCCTAGGCAAGAGAGTTGTCTGACGATTATGCATGCCAATAAGTTATTGAAGCAAGGCTGTGTAGGGTACTTAGCCTACATAGTGGATACTCGTAAGGAGAGTCCAAAGATGGAAGAGATATCAGTGGTTAAGGAATTTGTGGACATGTTTCCTAGCAATTTGCAAGGACTTCCACTGGATAAAGAGATAGAGTTCGTGATCAACTTAGCACTGGGGACTGCTCTGATATCGAAATCGCCATACAGAATGACTCCGATCGAGATGAAGGAGTTAATGGTTCAACTGCAAGAATTGCTGGACAAGAAGTATGTTTAGCTGAGCGTATCACCTTGGGGAGCGCTAGTATTGTTCGTGAAGAAGAAGGATGGATCGATGCAACTTTGCATTGATTATAGGGAATTGGACAAAGTCACGATCAAGAATAAGTATCCTTTACCTAGAATTGATGACTTGTTCGATCAACTGAAGGGTACTAGAAACTTCTCGAAAATATATTTGAGAAGTGGGTATCATCAGTTGAAGGTAAAAAGAGAGGATATACCAAAGATGGCATTTAGAACTCGGTGTGGACATTACTAGTTCTTGGTGATATCATTTGGTCTAACAAATGCACCAGCAGCATTTATGGACTTAATGAATAGGTTGTTTAAGCCATTTCTGGACAAGTACGTAGTGGTGTTCATAGATGACATTTTGGTCTATTCCAAAACTAAGGAGGAACATTCTGAACATTTGAGGCTGACATTGGAATCACTAAGACAGGAGAAGTTGTATGCAAAATTCTTGAAGTGCGAATTCTGGTTAGAACGTGTGCAATTTCTTGGCCACGTGATTGACAAATATGGGATTTCAATAGATCCGTCGAAGGTTGAAGTTGTAATGAATTGGGATTAGCCAAAGACACCGTCAGATGTGAGGAGTTTCTTGGGTTTGGCAGGTTACTACAGAAGATTTATTTAGGACTTTTCCAAAATCGCAACTCTGATGACGAATTTGACTCGGAAGACGGTGAAGTTCGTTTGGACGAAAAAGTGTGAGGAGAGTTTTCAGGAACTAAAGAAGAGGTTGAGTACTGCACCTGTGTTATCATTGCCTTATAGTACAGGAAATTTCGTGGTGTACAGTGATGCTTCACATAAAGGATTAGGCTGTGTGCTGATGCAGAACAACAAAGTCATTGCTTATGCATCCCGCTAGCTGAAGGATTATGAGAAAGGGTATCCGATCCATGACTTGGAATTGGCGGCAGTAGTGTTTGCTCCGAAGATATAGAGACACTACCTATATGGAGAAAAGTGTGAGATATACACAGATCATAAGAGTCTGAAGTACATCATTACACAGAAAGATTTGAATATGTGCCAAAGGAGATGGTTGGAGCTTATCAAGGACTACGATTACGAAATTCTATACCATCCGGGTAAAGCTAACATCGTTGCCGACACCTTAAGAAGAAAAGGTCACGAGAAGTTAATATTGCTAACTGCTCGGGAACAGTTGGTAAATAAAATGGCAAAGTTGGAGTTGGAAGTTAAGTATCCGAATGTGGCGGATGAGAAATTGTTCCAAGCAACTACCAGTTCAACTTTGGTGGACAAAGTGAAAGAGGCACAACTACATGATGAGGAATGTGAGAAGATCTAGAAGAGAGTAATCGATGGTGAAGAGATAAAGTTCAAGATTGATAATGATGACTGCTGCGATTTGAAGGGAGAATTTGGGTACCGCCAGTGCCCGAAGTCAAAGAGGAAATTTTGAGTGAAGCTCATAGTTCGAGATATTCGATTCACCTTGGAAGTACGAAGATGTACCAGGATCTCAGACAACATTTCTGGTGGCCGAATATGAAGAGAGACGTGGCTGAATGTGTTGCAAAGTGCCTAACATGCCAAAAAGTCAAAGCAGAACATCAAAGCCCAAGTGGATTGCTACAACCACTGGAGATTCTAGAGTGGAAATGGGAGCATATCACGATGGATTTCGTGGTTGGTCTTCCAACGACTCAGAAGGGCTATGATGCAGTATGGGTTATCGTGGATCGACTGACTAAGTCAGCGTATTTCCTACCTATTAAGATTAGATTCAACTTCAATCAGTTGGCGAAGCTGTACGTTAAGGAAATTATTTTTAGACATGGTGTTCCGATATTAATTGTATCAGACAGGGATCTGCGTTTCACGTCGAATTTTTGGAAGCGATTACAAGAATGCTTGGGAATGCATTTGCGAATGAGTACGGCGTACCATCCTCAAACTGATGGCCAGAGCGAGAGAACAATTTAGACTCTAGAGGATATGCTGAGAGCTTGTTTTATGGACTTTAAAGGAAGCTGGGATGATCATCTACAGTTGGTGGAATTCGCTTACAACAATAGTTATCGTGCAAGTATTGGTATGCCACCTTACAAAGCATTGTACGACAGGAAATGCAAGACTCAATTATGCTCGGATGAGGTTGGTGAACGACAATTGATGGGGCTAGACTTGGTGCAACAAACTGTTGAGATCATCAAGATGGCCATGATTGGTAGCTGCATAGGATAAATATAAGAAGTATGTCGATTATCATCGTCAGAATCGAGAATTTGAAGTGGGAAGCTTCATTTTTCTGAAGGTAACTCCCTGGAAGGGGAAGATTTGATTTGGAAAAAAGGGGAAATTGAGTCCTCGATTCATTGGACCTTTTGAGATACTGCGAAGGGTTGGCGAGGTAGCCTACGAGGTCGCGTTACCTCCGGAGCTAAATTATAATCATAACGTTTTCCATATTTCTGTGTTACGACCATACAAACACGATTATAAGCATGTGATAGAGTATGAGCCGTTACAGTTTGTCAAAGACCTAACGTATGAAGAAGTGATTGTTCAGATACTTGACAGGAAAGAGCAAGTACTTAAAAATAAAGAGATACCTTCTGTGATGGTAATCTGGAGGAACCACAATGCTAAAGAAGCTACGTGGGAACTCGAAGATATTATGATGAAAACTTATCCCCAATTATTTATTTAATTTCTTGTATATCGATTCTGGGGACAGAATCTTTTTAAGGGGGAGAATGTGACGAATGAGTTTTTTTAGTTGTGATTCTGGGGACATAATCATTTTAAGGAAGGAAGATTGTAACAAACGAAATTTTTACATTTATTTTAAATATTTATTGAATTAAATAAATATTTTAATTGATTTATTTATTGAGTTGAATAAATAATTTATGTGATTATGTTGTGGAGAAATTTAATTAAGTGCAATACATTAATTAAATGAATGTTTAATATTAAAATAATGTTGAAGTAATTTTGTGATGAAGTTCTAATTTAATTGAGATAATTAAATTCGATAAATATTATGTGGCATTTGGTAATAATGATTTAATGATTTAATAAATAATTATAGTAATGCCTAATTTAATTTAAATAATTAAATTAGAAATTTACTAATTTGTTACATGGAATTATGATTAATGAGTAAATTATAATTGTGTAACAATTTATTTTATATGGCAATTTTATTTTATTTAATGGATGTTTGCTTTAATTTAATTAAATTAGAATATTGAGATTTAATTAAATAAAGTGTGACATTTCAAACTATGTAGTAAAGGAGTTATTAAAATAAATTAAAAGGATTCTAATTCTGTTTTACCAAACAAGGCCCTTAACTCTATTTTAAATTGGTTTTACCAAATAAAGCCTTAATTCCTAAAAATCTATTTTTAAATTAAAAGGGTTTTTGCCAAACAAGCCTTATGGCTTTTGATTTTCAAATAAAAATAACTGATATGTGTACTTAATAGAAATGTCAGTTATATATTGTGTAATTATATTATATTATATTTATATCAGTTATATGTATTATACGTTAACTTAGAAAATAAGAAGAACAGAGAAAGAGAGAGCAGAGAAAGAAAAGAGAGAAAAGAGAAAGCAGAGAAAGAACGAAAGAAAAACTCGGTGAAATCAAAGTTCATCATCTTCATCTTTTTCTAAAAGCTAACAAGGAATCAAGGTAGCAATCTAAACTCTGTAATTGTTAACTATGTTCTTCATATTTTCACTAGCTTTGTGATTTAAGTTTTCATGATAATTGTGAGTATATGATCTATGTATGATAAATTATGTATATAAACTATTATATATGATTTATATGATAGTTTAAGTTGTTTAATTCATGTAAATATGATAAACTTGAAGAAATCATGTTCATAGTAATTTACAGTGAACTATTTTGAAAAGATGGTTTCTTAAATATCAAAATTGGTGTTTGATTATACTATGTTATATAAATTGATTATAGATTATGATAATATGTTAAGAAAAAAAAATAACATGATTTAAATTGTGTGATTTGATTTAAAAACAAAGTCATAGTGTTTATTTTTATCAAGAATACTTAACAATAGTGTTTTCTTCAAAATCATAAAATTAAGGGTCTTTGATTATGTGTTGTAATGTTTATATATAATAAAATATGTTAGAAGCTTAAAGTTATGATTTTATAAAGTTTTATATGCATTATATGTGTTAAATTCTGAGTTTGGTGTGAGAAAATAAGCCAAATTGGCTTTTTCCCGCACAAGTTCGCGAGCTGATTTTTCCCTTAGAAGGAACCCCTTGCCCAGCGGGCTAAAACCCCGCCCCAGTGGGCTCCCTTGCTGTCCAAAATTTGTTTTGTGTGTTTTTAGCCCTAACATGATGAACTAACTAAATGTAATGAACCTGATGACATGATAAGTATATAAAACAATAATATAATATATTGTTGACATGTATAAGATAATTTGAAGTCTCATATTAACTAGTTATATGTGAATTTGGATATTGTTGTTGTAGGGTATGATTATAATGGTTTAAAAGATTATACACGTGTGATATGCATGTTGTGAGTTTAGATTCACGTTATGTGGTTAGTTAACAAGTTAAGATTACGAACCACGTTGATAAGTTGAACTTAAGTGAGAAGTTCAACGGTTAAAATGAAACTAATCGATATTGTAAATGTAATGTAATGTGTAGGACGATTGAGGAAATGAATTGTAATTATAACTGTAGTTTGTGCACGAGACAAGTTGTTCTATCCTTTCTTGTTACGTTTATGCAAGTTATCTTATTATCTATAGTTTCCATATTGAGCAAGTGTTCTAAACTCAAACTTTACTTTTATTGAGCAAGTTTTCTTACCCTAACTCGATTGTGTTTACTTTTATTTGAGCAAGTCCTTTTATTCTGCAATGGACAAGTATCTTATTGAAATAATGTAATCTTGACTTAGTTGTTCAAGCAAGGTCTTATCGTATCTTTCAAATTCTTTAAGTTTAATTCTAAAACATAAGTTCTTTCATAATTCTTTGGTTATTGAATTCTTAGTTATTGTAAGTTGATTCAACTACTCTTGAGTTGATGATAGTTGAACTATAAATTACCCTTTGAGCTTATCTAAACCAAATTTTCTTTGGTGCGGACTCGTTAATTAATACCAAGATGAACAACCCTATTAATAGGGGATTAACATGCGAAAGCGTTAAGATGTTTGTACGCAATGCATGGTATGAAGGGCTGATCCTCCTAAGTATGAGTTAAGGTCCTTAAAGTCTAACGATTGTTAAAAGGTTTAAATAGAAATATTTATAACTTGGGACACAGTTCAAGGTGTTGTGACCCTCAGATGAATTCTAAATTCTATATTCAATTCTTGATTATCAAAGATAGGAGTATTATTCAATTCAGTTGAAGTTATTCAGTGATATGTCATCATTACTGATGATTATTTCAAGTGAGCTTTTGTTTGCTCACTCTTGCATTTATATAACCATCGCAGCCAAAGTTGAGAAAGTTGACGAACCGTCAACTAGCAAAGGAAAAGACAAGATGAACAAGTGAAGACTTGTTCAAATTTGAAATGATTTGTAATAAGACTTTAAACTGTTATGATGTTTTATTTTTCGCATTTTATGTTTATTAAGGTTAGGAACCTGGGAACGATTTGATAAAGTCGTAATCCTTTTTAAAGAAGATTTTATTTGGTTAAGGATTGTAATTTATTTTGCATTCCTTATTTTCGGAGCAGTAGTTATGTTTTATTTAGATAGTGAACACCAAATCCTGTGGAAATGAAGTACCCGAATTTGGGGGTGTCACACTATGTGCAGTGACTTGCGATGGCCCGTCCCCTCTGCGGATATATCATCATCATCAGTGAAAGATATCACATTGTTGTTGAAAATGTGCTCTATCACATAACGGAATTTCTCAACATCCACTGTCCTTGGTAGATGGGCTTCTTCCAGTACTTTCACCAAAATGCTGCGATGATCCACCAAGGATAAAACCAGGTCTAAGATGGTTATTTGCTTGGGCGCATTCAAGCTTTGCACCACCTTGATCTCATTATGCCCCATTTTGATGAGGAAATCTTCAATATTCTCTTCAGCCACTTTTTCTTTAGCTTTGATGACTGAATTGATCACCCGCTGAGGCAGGTATAATGGATTCTCTTTTGATACAATGGCAATGTTGTTTGATGTTAAACCTTCATCAATCCCATAGTTCCATGGGACTCTTTTTAGACTGACCACTGGATATTGTGGTCTGAACGGTAGTATTAAAGGCTCGGGCGCAGCCATTTTCACAGGATTCTGTACTTCTTAGACCCTTTTCCCTTGCAGTATTAGGGGTGTCACGACTATATCCTTCTCACAGGAAATAACAACCACTGTCTCCTGATTCCAAGCCATGGGAATAAAGAGTGTTTCCTCACTGGGATAGCCGTAGTCTTGATTTGCTTTTATCAGCTCACCACTTTCAGTCATATTCTGAATCAGGTGACGAAGTCCGCAGCAGTCTTGAATTTTCATAAATATTTGTCTAGCTGATTCAATTAGCTTAGACGTATACCAATAATTCTACCATCAATCGAAACATGTGTCTGACCAAATTTAATTAGCACTTAACTTTTCTTTAAAATTCTAAAAATCATTTTATGACAGTCATGATAACGCACTGTATTTACAGTCCGTTTGAGGATTTTGTCATTTTATGAATTTGTCATATTACATCATGCCATAGTGGGCTGACGATCCTTAGATCACATCCGACACTAGGCAATACTGCATTGATAACTCCATCGTTTTTATCATCTTTACACCAGGTTCCGTGACGTATCGATGATATAAAAAATACATTTTGATATTTTATATCATTTTATCTAGCCAAAACAATTAGCGTAGACTCTTCTTTAAAAAGTGCAAAACCATTGAAAAATCATTTTTGGTGTTATCATGTCGCAACTGGTAATGATGTGTTAGTGGTTCGAAGCCCACTTCTATACAATTGTAACCATGTGTTGCTGATAACAAAAATTTATTTATATTTTTAAAGGCACATCAGTGTGGATTTAGCTTGATTTCAAAAATTTCGAAGTCTAGCAAAGCTAGAAGATTTAGAATACCTATGCTTCCACCATCAACGCCAATTTTCTCCAATATCCTATTACTTAAAAATTATATCTATTTCTATCATCCTTAATATACTACAAATCCTCAATTCTTCATCCACAACTTTTCTATACCCCAGTATAGTTCATCAAACATACCACACGTTATGAGTTCAAGAATTTTCCACAATAATATGAGTTTAGGAACTTATCCTAGCAATACGTAGTTCAAGAACCAATTAGGAACTGTCCATACACTTAGGGGTTCAAAAATATATCATACAATTATGAGTCATAAACTTACCATAAGTATGAGTTTTAAGAACTCGCACCTAATCTTATATTCTCCACCTATCCGTTATACACATGAGAAAAGAATCACCTTCTCAACATACATATAGCGAATAGCGTGACACCAATATTTCAATGATTATAAATGTAATAAACTAAGTAGTCGTTAGACCTAAGCACGAAACCCCCGCCCATACAAAGGTTTGTACAACCCAACTATCACATGAGTCCTCAACTGAAATCCCACATAATCCTAGCTCCCTCTTTGCTCAATACAAATTTCATTTAATCTGTATCTACAATTCTACAACTCTTTCCTGAGTTTTCATAGTACAATTTCATAGTATAACTGTCGTACAACAATTTTGCTGTAAAGTTTTCAATCAAACAATTGATCATTTGCCCTCCTATGACCTCATCAGATCACGTTGTGACCTTTTCTTAGAATCGTGTTATATTACGATTCTTTCCTATCTTATGATCGTTTTGTTTTACGATCTTCGTATATTAATAATGAATTTCCTGAATTCATCTCTTATCACTTAAACTCGATATGAGTTTATTCCTTATTCCCATCTCTACGGTTATAACCTAAGGTAACACTACCTAAGGTTTATAACCTACAGCTTTGATACCAACCTGTGATGCCCCCAAATCTGGGTTCCTAGAACTTCGGACATGGTTCGTTACGGTACATCATTATCATACATATTCTATCATCTAATGCGTAATATATAAACATATATTATTTATCTCTCATGATTCTATAACATTTTCCAAGGTCTGTTAACCTTAACTGAATACATACCTTAAGTAATTAAAAAGGTTTACAACATTACTTGCATCAGATAACTAATAGTTAAAAATGTATATAATCTACTCTTGAAGTTTGCCTTTGCCACTGTCTTTCATCGAGTCTTCGTCTTAATATGAAATTTGTTATCATGATATAGCAAAGGTGAGCAACTAATTTGCCCAAGCAAGTTTAAATACAACAAGGATATATAATGATTGAAAGAAAGAATAAGCTTTCGCATTTTCAACAATATAATAATTGTGAAAGAGCATAAATCAGAATTTCAATAAATGAATGACTGAATTAATAATGTTTAATGTCAACAAGGACCATGAACGACTTTAACTAAACCATAGGGTAATGAAGGTGATTAGCCTTTCATACCTGATGAACATATGCAACATGCACTAAGTGTGAATCAATAATCAGTATAGATGTGAATAATAAACAATAATTATTCACGAACATGCTTTGAAAATATAACTCAAGTTTGAGTTAGAGAAAAACTTGTGTCGACGTCGGGAAAAAATTCACGGGTCGGGTCAAACTTGGATCTTTCTCTCTTCCTAAGTTATGTCTACCCTTATTCTTTTTATTTGCGAAATAGGTTTGGAAGGGTTTTTTTAGGAAAAGACCAACATGTACCATGTCGACGATTTGAACGTTTACAGAGTCGGCAATTAGTAGATTTGAAAATGGGTGTACCAACTCAACCGAGTTTTGTTTAAAAAGAGGCCCAATTGCTGGACATTGTCGAAACTTGATCTTTGAAATTGAAGTTTTGAGTTCGGGGGCTTGGTTAAGTGTGGGAAGGTGTTAGGCACCCCACAACTCCCGTGTAAACACGGTACCACATCTTTTCAATATTTTCCTTTTAAATCTGCAATGTGTGTGTGAATGCTGGACGAAATTGGGCCTATGCTTTGATTGGAAGTATGTTTAAGCATCGTTGAACCTATATACGAAGGGTTTGATTTGATTTGCAAAGAGTCTTTGATTTAATTTGAAAAAGTATTTGATTTGATTTGCAAAAGCTTCTTTTTTTGATAAGATTATTTAAATGATGTTTTGAAAGCAGGTTTTCAAACCCTTACGCTAACATAGGAATTGAAGCATATTGATACTTCAGTTTTATCTTTTCAGCCTTAAGGCTCAATTTGAATGGTGATTGTTGTGCTGCGAAGCATCCTCAAAGGTTTTGCCTTCTTCTTCTTGTAATGCTCGTTTTCTTAGGCACTGAATTACCCATGTAACGAGCCTTGGGTCGGTGGCTCCCAAACCAGATAGCTTTAGGGCACCAGGTGTAAAGACCCCGCTCAGGCTTAATAATTTGAGTAACCCAGACCACGATTCGAGACATTAGGCTGGCTACTAATTGTCATCCTTGTCGCCATAGTTTCACACCCAATAACTAAGAGTTAGGGTGATCGCAAAGTGCAGACATGCATATGAGGTCAAGTTTTTTCCAAAAAGTGCTTTAAACTAGGATGTCGTGCTTAATCAAAAGATCGAATTGTCTTAATTCTCTAATTGTTCTCGTGACTCTTGCTCCACGGACGCTTATCAAAGTTAATCCAAGTCATAACAAGTTAAGCAAATATATTTTTTCCTTTCCTCTTTTTTCTGAGATTCTAATGCAAAATTTATCTATACTTAACGTGTATACCCTTGCTAATGCATGTAACTGAAAGTTGAAAGCACATAAAGAGATGAAAGAGGCATACCTTATCAGTGGATCACAGTATTCTAAGAAAATTATGATTGGAAAAGACAAACTGATCATACCGGATTGCCAATGATGGAAGCTCTGAAGATGACAGACCATGCTGATGGTGCCGACTGGTGTGTTTTCATTGGATGGTTGATAAATGCCCCAGTGTTGAATTATTACAATTTCTGAAATTGGTCCAGTCTTGTTGTAAGTGTCCCAACATCGAATTATCTTTGATTCTGAACTTGCCCCGGTCATGCTTGTCATCTAGGATGATTGCTGTATCGTATATTTGACAGATGGGCTGATAAGACACCGAGATCGCAAGAGTCTTTTATCACATAACCCACATGGTGAACAGGTAGTTGATATGGGCTTTGATGTTTAGATTCCCCAATCATTGTTTTTGACTTATGGACGCAATTGAATTTGATGGTTGATATCGAGAGGCCTGCGGATTCCATTGAATTGGACTCAAGGACTTATGATGGTTGGTGATGTGATGGCTTAAATCGGATTTGGCTTGATCTGTGAGGTTTAATCCGTGGCCTTTTGCTCAGAAAATAGGTTGTTGGGTATGAGGTAGACTTTTTTATGACGGTCACCTCTATTCTTCTGTAGGTCAAAAGAGAGCAAGTCTTCTCTCACTTCAGGAGTGATGAGTTGCTGAAGGTTTGCATCCTATGATGATTGCCATTTCATCCCTGTGACTGGTCATCTTGATGTATCGCTGTCTCTTCCTTTAGAGACTTACTCTAGATTTGATGGAACAACTTTGAGGTACCATTGGGTCCTCTTAACTTAGGTCATCAATCTTGAGTGTCTTTCTTGAATGTAGGCTTTTCAGGTTTGGCCTTCATGAGTCGACTCCTATACTGGAGGAGTATGAGCGCCTTACAAGTTTGGCACTGGATCTGCCTTAGGCCAGGACAACCATTAGTGACTTGAGGCCACCTTTCATAGGTATGATAGGCCTGAGGTGCCAGGTCGTTGCTGAGGAGGTTACTGCAGGACATGTAGTGTCCATTAACTATTTTGATTGATCGCTTTGGTAGGTTGGACAACTACAAGCAATTCTCTTGGGATTTTATTATTATGGCAGATGAGTGGTAGTTTGCACGAGTGGATGTTCTATTGATGTGCATCAGTGTTTATCTGTACATGCCCATGTATATAGGACCACTTAGATACTGGCTTGATGGTAGTGGTTCATGCCCTAAGACAAGGTTATACGATTTTGTAAATGATATTAGCCGAGACTTTGAGGTCTGCTGCTTTCTGCAATACCCTTCCATGGGGATTTTTCAAAGGTAGTGCAGTGGTGCTGTATGTATGGTTCATGACGTATTTGAGTCCGATCGACACCTTCAGACACCATAGGTACTGCTTTACCCATGATAGAGCTATGTCCTACTGCTTCCAGCCAGCGGAGTGTTCAGATGTAGCAACATGGTAGGCCTTTTTGTTGGAGATCGAGCATCCATTTTTGATCTTGCCATGCTCAGGGCTTGGCTCCCTCTACAACTTCATCAGTCATATATATACAGTTGGCATGGATTATTTTCCCCTAGCGGGTTTGAGAGTGGTGACCACATATCATCCGCTAGCAGACATGGGCCAGTTTTATCATTTTCAGAGCTTTCACCACTTTGAGGGGCTACGGATCAGCGGATATCATCTTTTTCTTTATCGTCAGCTGACCTTACCAGGATTTATGAGTGTTGGACTCGTAGGGAGAAGTCTGATTTTTTTACTAGATATCCAAACTATTCTCTAGAATATTCTGCATGGTTGGAGGCCGATATTGCAGCAGCTGCGGTGATTTAGTCAGCTTTGATTGTGGATTTAGACGAGGAGGAGCCTATGGAGTATCCTGATTCTCCCACTAAAGGTGAGTTATTTACTGGTTTAACCGCGACTTTGGTTAGTGTCCCTCCGAGCAATCTTGCTAGAACAGATCCAGCTATGGCAGATTCACTGGCTTGGATAACTTTCGAGGGAGATCAGGCTAGGCGTTGATGTTGATAGCCCTCTCTAGCAGTGATGCCGCTTCTCCTGAGAGAGACGAGGCCCAAGCTACCCGGGATGCAACATTTATTGAGATGGAGGAGGCTTTAGTCTTCAGGGATGCTGCTTTAATTGAGAGGGATGAGACCATAGCTACCCGGGATATTTATATTGCTGATAGTACTGCGCTCAGGTCACATACACACAACATCATTGCCGCTATGAGTGCCTTCATAGTTAATTATAGCAGTACTATGCAGATGGCTGTGGATATTCTAGCCCGTATGGAGACCGTGGGACACGAGCTTACAGCTGCTTCTCTATCTTCTAAGAGAGATGCCATATTGGCACTACTATCCTATTTATCCACGGGTTCATATACTAACTTTCATTTTTAACTTTTTTCATGACTTGTGGTTCTTGATGTATCGTAAACTTCTTCTTGATGGATGGACATTGAGGTGTCGGAGGGTACCTCAGCAGGGCCTGTTGACAAGAAATACTTGATAGTAATTGGGTTTTATAGGGTTTCGATTTCTTGGAACTGGTTTTTATTGGGTTTTTTTTAAGGTCACATTGCACCATGAATGGCTGCCTACATACTCCCTGGTGGAGGGAGATCAGGTCATTCGTAGTTCGAGTTTTATGTGAGAGGTTTGATAAGTGTCTCTTTTGGGTTTGAGTTTGGTTTGATGGGTTTTTGAACTTTTTGTTTGTTTCGACCGCACCAAACATGGCTGCCTACGTACTCCCAGGTGGAGGGAGATAAGGTCATTCGTAGTTCAGGCTTTGCCTGAATGGTTTGATTTTTGGATTTTTTGATTTGATTTTTTTTACATGCATGGAAAATAAAAGACATAATGCTAAGAAAGTGATAACGTCCCAACATCCCCTGGAGCTCGCAACTTTCCTCTGGATCTAAGCCTTCCTGGCTAGCTGAGGCCTGATAGTCTAGTTGTCAGTGGCTATGTTGCCTTCGAGGCTCGTGATAGAGGTTACCTACTGGTCATGAATATCTTCAATCACGACCATAACTTGATCGCCTCTTGAATCAGCATATCTCTTAAGGAGGCTCAAATTGGACTAGTCACAGAAAGGGATGAACTCTTGATTCCTCGATCGGTTGGCTTCCCTAATAACTTCACCACTTTTCTCTTTATCTGTTCCTTCACCTTTCTCATAGGTTTGAGAGGATTTGAGTATGAAATCCATCTCGCACTGTTGTTGTATTTCTCACAAGGAACTTTCCTTTTGGGCTTTTTCCACACGGGGAAGGATCAGTATCTCCTCCTTATCATCCAGGAGGGTAACATCAGAAATGTGGTTGCTGGCTTTGGGAAACAAGATATTTGATGGTGGCGGATGAATTTCCTCAGAGGACTTTCTTGTCTCCTCTGTTACTCCCGACATTAAGATCAGTCCACCTTGCGTTCTACCAGGATTGGTGCTTATAGCCGTCACCTTCTCTGAACTACCTGCCTCGAGTGGACATCTTAAGCTCTTTATTTCTGTCTTGCCTTTTCTGGTCATGGGGACTTCTATCTTCAGTTCTCTATTTTCAATGAGATCTTGGATTTTGTGTTTTAGAGCCCAACATCCATCGGTCGCATGTCCTGGTGCTCCGGAATGATAAGCACACATCTTGTTGAGATCATATTGCCTTCCTTTAGGATCCATAGGTGGAGCGAGCTCAGTGATCTTTTTCTGCGCAATCAACAGTGCTAATACATTTTCCAACGAATCTCTCAGAGGCGTGAATACCCTTCTCCGACTACTTTCCCCGACTCTTGGTGCCATAGGATTTTGAGGGTTGGCTAGTGTTTGAAAAGTTGCTTGATATTTCCTATTTGGGAATTCACATTTCTCCGGATGATTTTTTCTTTGGCAAGATCTTCTAGTAATTTTACCATTCCACCTTTCTTGTCTACTCAGCATGCTTTGATCTTCTTCATTTAGGCTGGCTGATCTTGGAGGGAGGTAGGCTTACATTCTGAATAACCACTTCTTTCTTTTGGCTTTCTGATAGTTGAGTGAAAATCTGTCTTGTATCCTGATGTTGGAGCACTATCAGATTAGCCAGCAGAGTTACTTGATGATGGATCGTATCCAATTTTTACATCACTGTCATACCTTCCTCTGCATTTTCCAGTTCTAGGACATTTGCTCTGTTCCTTTGGGGGTATTCATCCATCCTTCGCATGTATTTACAATTTAGATGCATTTCATCGCTTCTTGACCCGATCATGTTTACTCCCTCCGTAAAATGCGGCATCAGAAGGTTGGTGTTGACATTTGGATGGTCTGGTTGTTGGATCACAATATCGCCATTTTTGATCAGGTTTTGGATTTTATGCTTCAAGGACCAACAATCTTGTGTATCGTGTCTTGGAGATCCTTAATGGTAAGCACATCTCTAGCTAAGATTGTATCTTTTACTTTGTGGATTCAGAGGTGGAGCAAGTTCGGTAATTTTCTTGTGATCTATTAACATCACCAACATATTTTCAAGGGAATCGCCTAGTGGAGTGAACACCCGATTTTCGGTTCTTTCAAATTTTCTCTTTTCCTGGCATTGGTTGAATACGGCCTGTTGTTGAAATGACAGATTGGGTCTCCTAGACTGCCCCTATACAATGCGGGATACATCTTCATCTCTTTTTCTTGGGTATCCTCATGGGATCACTAGCATAGTTGCTAGACTGTATAGGCTCGGTGACTACTTTCAAGGCCGTGAGATCTTTAATCTTGCCTGCTTTCAGGCCCATCTCTTTCGTTTCGCTGTGTTTGATCATCTCTTATAATGGCTTTCCTATTCCAACTAGGATTCTCTCATAGTAAGGTGCCTCTTGGATTTCTATGAAAGTCATCACCATTTCAGTTTCTGTCATAGGCGGGCTTACCTGTGCTACCAGACGTCTCCATCTTTGGGCATACTCATGAAAAGACTCGTTGCTTTTCTTTTTGACCTTGGTCACTTGATATCTATCTGAAGCCATCTGAGACTAAAAGCTGTATTGATTTAGGAAGGCATAAGTTAGCTCTTCCCAACTGTGGATTTTTCATTATCAAGTCGGGCATACCATGTCCTAGCCTCTCCAGTGAGACTCTTTTGGAAAAGTTGCATTCTGAGGGTTTCATCTTCAGCATGAGACCCTAGCTCGCCAATGTATACCTTCAAGTGCGTATAGGGATCGCCTGCCCCATTGTACTTTTCAAACTTTGGGACTTGGAATTTGTCAGGATATCTAGCCCCTGGGAATATGCAAAGATCTGAATAGGTGACACTTCCAAGTTTCCAGTTCCTTTTATTGAACGGATGGTTTCTTCTATTTGTCAGACTTTCCTTTGGAGATCGCCAGTTTCCCGATCTTCCCTAAGATTTTTGATTTCAGGGTGGTTCTTTAACTAGATCAAGGTTCAGAGATCTGCATTTCCCCCTTTTTGTCAGCACTTTGATTGCCACCTTGTGAGGAGGTCTCTGTTTTATTGAGCGTCGCCTAGCCCTGAGTGCTTTTACTTTGTTCTCTTAGGGTGATAGCCAATTCTGCTATTTGATTCTTAAGTCTCTCAAACTCCTTTCGAGATAGGGAACCTGACTCATGTTAGCCACTTTCAGCCATGTCGGTGGATAGGTTTTGTGCCTTTTTATATTATGATCTAGTAATAAGACCACTCTTACCTACAAGATGGGTAGGTAGTTTAGTCTTGATAGACACTAACCATATCTATGTTATGTAATGCGTCATGTTTAGGGGTTTTTAAATTTTATCCTGCAAGACAGAGGTCATTTATTTTGATGACAGGATGACAAGATGTACAAAACAGGAAACGTGCATTTACATTATGATATTTACATTATGCTATTTACATTGGAATTGAAAACTTATCCTTGAATTGAAAGAGGAAGGCATGAAGAGGCTTCCCTTCTGATTTGGTTAATCAGAGGCTGACCTATCTTAGGTTACTCTCGCGGCTTTTCGGCATGAAGGTCCCCAGATCATCGTAACCTACTAGAGGTGAAATTAATTCGATCTTTCAACTGGAGCGAATCTGAGTGGTGCTTTTTCATGAGCCCCGAAGACTTAGTTGCCCTTGAAGACGTTACATATCACCGATGGGTTTACCTCCTGGTGGAGGAATCACACAACATACATTCACATACATCGTTTCTCACCATTATGCATATGATGAAATGGGTGTGAAGCACTAAAAAAGCAGGAAAGCATTCATTCACATTCATTCAATGTAAAGACGTAGCATTCACGCATTCATTCAATATAAAGAACCATCATTCACACATATGTAGATTTTAAAAATGGAAATGTTTGAAAAGATTTGAACTCTGCCTAAGCCCTCTACTGTCCCCAGCAGAGTCGCCACCTGTCGACGTCAGAAAAAAATTCGGGGGACGAGTCAAACCCGGATCTTTCTCTCTTCCTAAGTTATGTCCACCCTTATTCTTTTTATTTGCAAAAAAAGTTTTGAATGGTTTTTTAGGAAAAGGCCAACATGTACCATGTCGACGATTTGAACATTTTACAGAGTCGCCAGTTGGTAGATTTGAAAATGGTTGTACCAACTCAACCGAGTTTTGTTTGAAAAGAGGCCCAATTGCTGGATACTGTCGAAACTTGATCTTTGAAACTGATGTTTTGAGTTTGGGGGCTTGGTTAAGTGTGGGGAAGGTGTTAGGCACCCCACAACTCTTGTGTAAACACGGTACCGCATCTTTTCAATATTTCCCTTTTAAATCTGCAATGTGTGTGTGAATGCTACAAGAAATTGGGCCTATGCTTTGATTAGAAGTATGTTTATGCATCGTTGAACCTATATACGAAGGGTTTGATTTAATTTACAAAAACTCTTTGATTTGATATGCAAAAGTGTTTGATTTGATTTGCAAAAGCTTCTTTTTTTGATAAATTATTGAAATGATGTTTTGAAAGCAGGTTTTCAAACCCTTACGCTAACATAGGAATTGAAGTATATTGATACTTCAGTTTTATCTTTTCAGGCTTAAGGCTCAATTTGAATGGTGATTGTTGGGCTGCGAAGCATCCTCGACCACAAAATATATACAAGTATCGGTCTTCTCATGGGCATGACAGCCATCGGAGTGACTCTGATACGACAAACCATATTTTCACTATGTTGAGGCCTTAAATTCGGATAACCGTTTCTAAGGTCTTTTGTATGTACATTTTTACAGAAAAACTGGCAGGGTACATTTGTAAAGTGGACTTTGTCCATCGTGAAAATCAGATTCTAATCAATTGGATCATGAATTCCACGATTCCTAGGCTCACAAAGGGAAGCCAATAAACCTGCACAGCTCAAATTTGTACAAAAAGATATCCAAATATCGCCAGAACCAAGGACTCATCAGTAAATCCTGGCTCGCACATGGCCGAAGCGTCTCGTTCCCACTAAATAGCGATCTAAGGGCCGCGAGGTAGCTTTTATAACTGAAACTAGAAAAATGATAGATTTAAATAAATCTCAGCCATTCTAGCTTTTCGGTTCTGTCTGGACCTATTTTGAATCGTTTGCAAGCTAGAGTTGGCGAGATTTAAAGAAATCTAGTTCGCCCGTAGACATGTCAGTGTCGATTCATATTAAATGAACATTTAAAACAACAATTGAATAAAATGAGTAAAGCAATATATATATATATATATATATGAAAGCTGTAAAGGGCGATGGGTTTTCACTCCGATGCCCGCACTCAAATGTAAATATATATATATATATTTATAAAAGCTGTAAAAAGCCACGAAGTGATCTAGGCTTGACAGAATGGAAATATATATATATATATATATATATATATATATATATATATATATATATATATAAGCGGTAAAGGACGACGGACATTCTATCTTTTTCCCGGACTGGAATTGAAATATATATATATATATATATATATATATATATATATATATATATATATATATACATATATAAAAGCTGTAAAAGAGCCACAAAATTAACCAGGCTCGTCAGAATTGAAATATATATATATATATATATATATATATAAGATGTAAAAGGGCAATGGACATTCTATCCTAGGCCCATATATAGTTAAATATATAAAAAAAATGTTAAACCCGGACTGGGAAGATAACCCAGTCCGGCGAAGTTGCTCAAGACGAAGATATTAGTATATGAAAGCTGTTAGAAGTGACGGATCGGCAATCCGAGTTGTAGAAATACCAGAAAATGCATTTAGTTACTAAAATATACCAAAAGTTAAAAAAAACGGCCACAGAACTGAGTTTCGGGCATATTTAGAAAACCAAATTTGATATGCAAGTGTATAACAGCGCAAAGAAGTAGTAATAACTTTCTGATTGTAAAAATACTCACAATGGACTGCTACACGGGCATTTTGTCAAATCATGGGCTTTAAACGTCCAAATCTATCTGTTATTTTTTGATATATGGTAGTATGTGGGTATATCTACGTGTTAGAGTGAAAAAGTTTGGGTTTGGAAGACAAAAAAATGGTTTGAAAACCAAACAGGCAGAGGTTCAGAGCATTTTTGAATTAAAAATGGGCTGGGGGTGTACTCATATATATAGACCAGGTTGAAGCGGGACTAACTGCGGCTGCCTCCACCCTACCTGCGGCTCCACATGGTAGGTAGGGGTGGTGGGCCCTATTGTATCGAGGTCCGTTCACTCTGAGCAATGCGATGTTATGTTCGAAACTTTCTAACTTCTAATCGGAGCTTCCGTTTGAGGCGTGACATACCTTTCCGAAAAGCTCTTTTCGAGGGCGTCGCATTGACATAGGATTTAACCCTTTTTGAGTCCAAAAATATGGGTTCATAACCAAGTCTTCATTTCCCCGCAGTTTGTCCGTTGAGCCGTCTTGCGCTGTTTTCACTTGGGATCAATGTCATGGTTATTTCTGACCTCAGTGGCACCAATTTGGCTTGAGTTTGACTGAATCGGCTTCAAGTTGGTAGAATGACCATTTTTCCCCTCCCGGGGTTATTTACTATGCTGCCATAGTTATCGGCTGTCTTCCCGGGGTTGTTTCCCAAAGTTTGGCTCTCAGACGATTCTGTTTGTCCTCAGGGTCGTCTCCAAGGCTGACTTGGTCCTCCCAAGGTTGACTCAGAGGATGATGTGATGCTTCGGGTTTGTCTCTAAAGTTTGAATTGGCTTCCCAGGGTTATCTCTGGTGTTGAACTAGATCTCCCGGTTGTGACCGGGGCTTAACTTTACCTCCCAGGTTACGACTAGGGCTGAATTGATATCCCGGTAAGAAGACCAGGGTTGATCTGATGGCCCGGTATTGAGACCGGGGTTGACCTGATGGCCCGGTATTGAGACCGGAGTTGAGCTGATGGCTAGGTATTGAGACCGAGGTTGAGTTGATTGCCCAGTATTAAGATCGGGGTTGAACTGATGGCCCGATATTGAGATCGAGGATGTGGTTGTCCTGGTATTGGTGATCGGGGTTGAGTTGATATCCCGATATTGGTGACCGGGGCTAAGTTGACATACCAATATTGGTGACCGGGGCTGAGTTGATATCCCGATATTGGTGACTAGGGCTGTCGTTGTCCCGGTATTGGTGACAGAGGCTGTGGTTGTCCCGGTATTGGTGACCGGGGCTGAGTTAACACCCGATGTTGGTGATCGGGGCTAAGTTGACGGTTTTTCCCTCCTGCAGGGTTAGTACCAGGAATGCAAAAATTTCGAGGGTCTACAGATGCCCCTCTTTATCATGTTTATGTAATGCAATGGAATGAATATGATAAAGATTTACTACACTTGAAATATGATAAGATATTAATGATGCAAATAGCAATGCAATGAATGTTAAAAAGTTTTCGCAAATCGCATTTCGCACCTCGCATATCGCATCGCAAATCACATATCGCATCGCAAATCGATTACCCTGACCGATCATGAATGATGCCTGTGTTGGGGCTGATCTAAACTATTGATTTTCATCAGTGCTGCTGATGTCTGTGGTGGTCTTAATTCCAACGGTTTGATTTCCATCGGTGTTGCCGATGCTTGTTTGATGAGGATAAACTAAAATGTTTTCTACATTTCTGCTGGGGATGACATCCTCGAAATCACTATTCATCAAAAATAGGTTTCAAATATAATCTTTACAATTTCCTCCCATAAGGAAGTCCTCTATCATCACATTCTTTCATGACTTTTCTCTAAGGAGTTAGAAAAAAAACTTTTCATATCATGTTGAGTAGCCATATAGACTATGAACTTTCATTTTTAAATTTCGAAAAGGTTTGAACAAAAATTTATCTGTAAACCGACATACTTATGGGCACGGTGGGTGATCAGCCCGGCCGTTATACCCTGCATTGATCAGATGCTACGTGCTAGAACGACATTCGCGTTCATAATAACCGCCTTTGGCGCATAAATATTTCCCAATTTTGGGATGTTCATACTCATTCTGGAGTCCGAATCAAAACAATATGGTTCGGGATAAATTCTCAAAGAGATACTTGAATTTTCATAAATATTTGTCTAGCTGAAGCAATTAGCTTAGACGTATACCAATAATTTGAACATCAATCGAAACATGTGTCTGACCAAATTTAATTGGCACTTAACTTTTCTTTAAAATTCTAAAAATCATTTTATGACGTTATGATACCGCACTGTATTTACAGTCCGTTTGAGGATTTTGTCATTTTGTAACTTTGTCATATTACATCATACCATAGTGGGCTGAAGATCCTTAGATCACATCCGACACTAGGCAATACTACATTGATGACTCCATCATTTTTATCATCTTTGCACCAGGTTCCACGACGCATCGATGATATATAAAATATATTTTGACATTTAAATCATTTTTGTCTAGCCGAAACAATTAGCGCAGACTCTTCTTTAAAAAGTGCAAAACCATTGAAAAATTATTTTTGGTGTTATCATGCAGCAACTGGTAACGATGTGTTAGTGGTTCGAAGCCCACTTCTATATAATTGTAACCATGTGTTGCTGATAACAAAAATTTATTTATATTTTTAAAGGCACATCAGTGTGGATTTAGCTTGATTTCAAAATTTTCGAAGTCTAGCACAGCTAGAAGATTTAGAATACCTATACTTCCACCATCAACTCCAATTTTCTCCAATATCCTATTACTTAAAAATTATATCTATTTCTATCATCCTTAATATACTAAAAATTCTCAATTCTTCATCCACAACTTTTCTATACCCCAGTATAGTTCGTTAAACATACCACACGTTATGAGTTCAGGAACTTTCCAGAATAATGTGAGTTTAGGAACTTATCCTAGCAATACGTAGTTCAAGAACCAATCAAGAACTGTCTATACGCTTAGGGGTTCAAAAATATACCATACAATTATGAGTCACAAACTTACCATAAGTATGAGTTTTAAGAACTCGCACCTAATCTTATATTCTCTACCTATCCGTTATACACATGAGAAAAGAATCACCTTCTCAACATACATATAGTGAATAGCGTGACACCAACATTTCAATGATTATCAATGTGATAAACTAAGTAGTCGTAAGACCAAGCACAAAACCCCCACCCATAAAAAGGATTGTATAACTCAGCTATCACATGAGTCCTCAACTGAAATCCCACATAATCTTAGCTCCCTCTTTGCTCAATACGAATTTTATTTAATCCGTGTCTACAATTCTACAACTCTTTCCTGAGTTTTCATAGTACAATTTCATATTACAACTTTCGTACAATAATTTTGCAATAAAGTTTTCAATCAAACGATTGATCATCTGCCCTCCTATGACCTCATCAGGTCACGTTGTGACCTTTTCTTAGAATTGTGTTATATTACGATTCTTTCATATCTTATGATCGTTTTGTTTTACAATCTTCTTATTTTAATAATGAATTTCTTGAATTCATCTCTTATCACTTAAACTCGATCTGAGTTTATTTCTTATTCCCATCTCTATGGTTATAGCCTAACGTAACACTACCTAAGGTTTATAACCTACAACTTTGATACCAACTTGTGAAGCCCCCAAATTCAGGTTCTTAGAACCGCAGACCTGGTACATTACGGTACATCATTATCATACATATTCTATCATCTAATGCGGAATAAAACATATATTGTTTATCTCTCATGATTTTATAACATTTCCCAAGGTCTATTAACCTTAACTGAATACATATATTAAGTAATTAAAAAGGTTTACAACATTACTTGCATCAGATAACTAATAGTTAAAAATGTATATAATCTACTCTTGAAGTTTGCCTTTGCCACTGTCTTTCATCGAGTCTTCGTCTTAATATGAAATTTGTTATCATGATATAGCAAAGGTGAGAAACTAATTTGCCCAGCAAGTTTAAATACAACAAGGATATATGATGATTGAAAGAAAGAATAAGCTTTCGCATTTTTAACAATATAATAATTGTGAAAGAGCATAAATCAGAATTTCAATAAATGAATGACCGAATCAATAATGTTTAATGTCAACAAAGACCATGAATGACTTTAACTAAACCTTAGGGTAATGAAGGTGATCAACCTTTCATACCTGATGAACATATGCAACATGCACTAAGTGCGAATCAATAATCAGTATAGATGTGAATAATCAACAATAATTATTCACAATCATGCTTTGAAAATATAACTCAAGTTTGAGTTAGAGAAAACTTGCCTGCATCGTCGATTACTGCTACGCAATCTAATTTAATCGCTTTATTGAAAAGACCTATCAATTATAAGATTGATATTTCAATTAGCATAACATACCTTATCCCATAATACTATTACTTTATAAATAAACTATCTAACATTTAAACACATAGTCAAATATTAGATAATACCTTAACACTATATAAATTCACAAGTCTAAACCTAGCACACATCGAGTCTTTAATAGTATTCAATTTAGTATACTGAGTGGTTTTCCACAAACAACCGACAAATTAGTTTCTGTCTTGTCTACACTGTTTTCACAGCGAGTTAGATCGATTGCTAATTCGTATATACCTCCGCTCCCTAAAGGAATCGTTTATCCTAGCTACTATACATCAACAATTAAAGAGTACGCATGCACTACCGTAGACTTAACACTTACTTGATCACTTAATAAGTTCTTAATATAACTCGATAAACTATTTACCATTTCAACAAATCGAATACATTATTTCAGTAAGCTGAAACCAAACTATCTTCCCTTCCTGACATTTTCAGATTCCATTTCAGCACCCTGAATTATTCAATTCAGCAAATTGAAATACCTTTCTAATAAAAAAATACCAAATCAGCTTATTATTTTTCTATCCTTTGCTCAAACATACATACATATATTCAATACACAAAAAGATTTTTTCTGGAATTTTTCAACTCCCTTTAGTATTTTTCAAAAATTTGTTTCTAGTTCGAATCTTAAGAAATTAGCTACATCATGCTTAACTTCAAAAATTCCCAACTCTTGGTGAAATCTTACACGTATTAACGTGAGCTTTCAGTTAAAATTTAGTGGTCATCAAAGTTATAGAACTCCAGTTATAGCGGTTTTCGTCGAAAAAACTCAAATATTGAAATGACCATAACTTGGTCAATTTATATCGGAATGAGCTCATTTTTGGACAGGAGCTACTTTATATCATATATTTTCATGTCCCAAAATATTGGAATTTATTTCATAAATTAAGTTGCTGAAAATGCCTAGCAGTTTTATGCTGCCTACTTTTTCTCATTTTTCAGATTTGGCATCATTTGCTAAAATCAGTCCACACAGAAATCTACAACACCTTCTTCAGTGATTCCACTTGGAAAAGTTAGAAGACTTAATAATATAACTCTAGAAATTGACCACACTTAAAAATTTGAAATAGAATGAGAGATATGGTCGTTTGAATTTCATACTTCGTTTTCTCAAAAATATGATTTTCAATCTTTTGTGTTTTGCAAGAAAACTTCCTAAATCTCTTGATTAACCGAAAATTACCCATCATAAATCATCATACTACATACCAACACATCATATACTCATGGGTCTACCATGATGCATGATCTATTTCATCAAATAATCACCAAACACAAGATTAAACACAATCAAGGCTAAAAAAATTTAGGGTTTTCTACTTTTGAAAAACCTAGCTACTATTTCATACTTTAGATCTAACTTTTGATCCTTAAAAAGGGTTAGATCTAAACATAAAACACTATTAAACATATAGATCTAAGGTTTTAAAACTCAAGATCATAACTTCATACAATCAAAAATTAAATCAAACTAAAAAGAAAATTAGACTATATAAGTAGAGATTTTTGTTATACCTTAGTTTTTCCTTTCTCTTCTTCTTCCTAAACCTTGATTAGGAACTACGAAACTTTGAAAAACCCTCCCTCTCTCCTACCCTCTCTTGTTTGAACTCTCTCTATTCTCTATCTCTCTCTTAGTTGCTTTGCTAGCTAATACAAATGAGAGGAAAGAGAAAATTTAAAAGACTTTTGTTGTTAGTTAAAAGATAAAGAGATATAATGTATATCTCTATTCTTATCTCCCACATTCTTACTCTCTCTCTCTCTCTCTCTCTCTCTCTCTCTCTCTCTCTCTCTCTCTCTCTCTCTCTCTCTCTCTCTCTTTCTCATCATTGCTATGTTGCTTGCACACCAAAGGTAACTTGTAAGTTTGGATAAAGTGGTGGCTAAATGATAAGATAACATATAAGGAGAGTAAGTAAGAGTGGTTGAAGAAAATGATTAAGTCACATGCCCACATACTTCCCTCCTCTCCAAATTTCGACCATGATGGCCTTCTTTGCCCAAATTGATTTTCTTTTTAAGGCCCACTTAGCTTACCTAATGTCCAATAAGCCCCTTCCCACTTGGGTTAAAATTTGGGCCACTCTTTTAATTCTTTGGGCTAGCAATTTTAATTCTTTGTGCTTGCAAATCAACATGGTTCCATACTCTTTAATTTTATCTTACCCTAATCATTTAGTTAAGGTTTCCATTACACATATTTGTAATTAAATTCCTTACTTATGTATCTTTAATTTCATAACCTAATTAGACTTGCTTTACTTAGGTTATAAAATTAATTAATTGAGATGTATAAAATAAATCTCTTAGGATTAGTATATATTTTTAAATACTAACATTCTCTCATATTATAATCCCTTAGGTTATTTAATTACCATACCTAATATATGTATTTGGTTATATAACTTTATTCTTAATTCTCTTTATATACAAAATAAATATATACACTTTATATAATGTATATTTATTTAATCACATACATAATTCTCACAAGTCATCACATATTCTATTAGTTTATTAACTAAATAGCCATAATTGTCTTAATGAGTTATGACCACTCACATAATCATACAAGATAACCTAATAGGTTGAGACATATTTCATAAATTTCTAAGATTAGGTCACTAGTATATAGTTAAAATACTAGGACAATTAAATAAAGATAACCCTTGAGGTTATTTAATTTAAATACCTAATTTATATATTATGTCACCAAACTTTATAGGTATCGTAGTACCTTATCCTTAATATTCCTTCAAGTACATATAAATTCATTTCCAAGGTTTAGAATTTTTTTTTTGTAACCCATATTTTCTCTATTCTCATTCAAATAATAAACTATATAGGTTTTACTTAAAAATTTTAATTAAATCCTTAAATTCCTATCTAGGTTTTATTCTTTATCCTTTATTTTAATCATTTAAGATCTTAAAAATTTTCGGGTTGTCATAAATCCCCTAAGGGGGTGAACGTTCTTGGAAGTCTGGCCTCCGCAGTTTTCTGAAATGGAGTATTAGAAGGTTGGGCTAGAGCTTGAAAAGGGGAATAGTTCCTCCTTTGAATGGGCATGCTGCTCGACTCGCTCCTATGATTCTGTCCTTGCAGTACTAAGGACACTTCTTCTTCTTTCTTCTTGTGTGCTCTCCGTGGATTACTCCCATAACTTTCAGATTGGATGTGCTCAGCAACAGCTTCCAAGGAGGTAAGATCTTTTATCTTCCCAGATTTCAGCCCTATTTCAGCCATTTCTCCATGCTTGATCATCTCCAAGAATGGTTTTCCTATGCCTGTTAGGACCCTTTCGTAATACAAAACTTTTTCTTTATCGATGAATGTCATGACTATCTCAGACTCAGTCATAGGCGGGGTGACTTGTGCTGCCACACGCCTCCACTGTTGAGCATACTCTCTAAATGACTCGTTGTTTTGCTATTTGATTTTGGTAATTTGATATCTGTCTGGAGCCATCTGAGACTGGAAACTGTATTGGTTGAGGAAGGCATGTGCTAACTCTTCCCAGTTATGAATATTTGAATTGTCCAGTCGGGCATACCAGGCTCTAGCCTCTCCAGTCAGACTCTTCTGGAACAATTGTATTCTGAGCTTCTCGTCCTCTGTATAGGATCCGAGCTCTCCAATGAATACATTTAAATGGGTGTAGGGATCTCCTAATCCACCATATTTCTCAAAATTAGGGACTTGAAATTTTACTGGATAACGAGCCCTGGGAAATATACATAAGTCTGAGTAATTGACACTCCCAAATGCCCTAGTACCTTTAATGGACCGGATGATTTCTTCCATTTGTTGTACTTTCTTCAGAATATCACCAGCTTCCTTCTCTTTGTTGAGGTTGATGACTTCAGGGGTTTTGTTGGTCATATCCTTGTTTTGGGGTTCAGGAATCTAAGTGTCTTTCTTTCTGGTCTCTTGACTGTCACCGGGTGTAGATGGTTCTATATGACTGCTTGTTTGTTTCCCTTGAAGACCTTTGCCTTGTTCTCTCAAGAAAATAGCCAATTTGAATATTTAATTTTTCAGTCCTTCAAACTCCTCCCTAGAGACATGGTAGAATTTAGGCTGAGCACTTGAAGCCATAGTTGGGGAGGGGCTTAGTGCTTTCTTAGATTTTGATCTGGTGACAGGACCAATTTTTACCTATAAAACACATAGGTGTGTTAATTTCCTGACGTAGGTATTGATTGGATGCATGTTATGCATTGTGTTTATTTTTGAGGTTTTTTACCCTTATCCTGTAAAACAGAGGTCAGTTATTTTAATGACAAGATAGGATGACATGGAATGTATATTTACATTGAATCTTAACGTTTACATTGGAATTTGGAAATTGACATTAAATTGAAAGAGGAAGGCATGAAGAACTTCCTTTCGGATTTGGTTAATTAGAGGCTGACCTATCTTAGGCTACTCTCGCGGCTTTTTGACGTGAAGGTCCCCAGATCATCGCAATCTACTAGAGGGGAAATTAATCCGATCTTTTAATTGGAGCGGATCTGAGTGGTGCCTTTTCTGAGCCTCGCAGAATTAGTTTTCTTTGAGTCCAGTAATCAAACACAGACGGGTTCGCCTCCTGGTGGAGGAATCATACAACATACAATCACATACATCGCGTCTCACCGTATGAAATGATGACATTGTGCGAAGCACTAATATAAAGTAGTAAAGCATTCATTCACATTCATTCAATGTAAAATGCAGCATCCACACACACGCAAATATAAAAGGAAATTTTGAAAAGATTTTAACGCGGCCTAAGCCCTCTACTGTCCCCAGCAGAGTCGCCACCTGTCGACGTCGGGAAAAAATCCGGTCTGACTTTGGACCCGATCTTTCTCTTTTCCTAAGTCTTTTGTTTTCTACCCTTATTTCCTTGTCTATTTTATGTAAGGTGGAATTTTTTAGGAAAAGGCAAACATGTATCATGTCGACAATTTAAACGGTTTTACAAAGTCGCTAGTTGGTAGATTTGAAATGGTTGTACCAACTCAACCGAATTTTATTTGCAAGTAGGCTCAATTTACTGAAAACTGTCGAAACTTGATCTTGAAACTGTTGGTCGGAAAACTGATCACTAAACACGCGCAAGTATACGCGGTCTAACAAGTAATACAGTGATAAGGAAAGTGTCATACCCACGAGGAACTATCACTAATATCTACCAAATACCAACTTTATATTGCTTAAGTCTTATTCGAACAGCAAACTAATAGGAGTGTGGTTAATTTAGTTAAAACTAATTATCAAAGCAAGTAAATGGATAATGAATGGTAATCGAAGGAATTACAAGCTAAGGTTATAATTTCACCCCACACAGGCATTCCGTCGAACACCTGGCGTGCTATGCTTCATCAAACTTCCTACCCTTCTCTCTTTGGTCTTAATGGTCACGACAGTTTGTCGACCGAGAACACACAGGTGCTCATACACCTCTGTCGAGGTATGCACAAATATATCCTCTCCAGATCCACTCGATAGGAAATAGAACAGAAAAGAACGTCCAAGCTAGGTGATAATCCTACACATGTCTATGCGAATTAACCTAACAAGGATTTAAGCATAAGTTCTCAATTAGGTCACACGTGGCACACAAATATATATCTATTCTATGCACAACTTATGCAGTCGAAACCTATAATCACATGCCAATATATTTAGGTGTAAATCTATAATCCTTCTTTCGATATCATATAGATTTCCAAAATCATCACCAATGTCTTAGCGAGAATCATTAAGCATGAATATATTAAACCAAACCATATGGTGCCAACCAAAGAGATAAGACAGTCAATTTAAATAACAAAGGGTTCCATTATAACCTCAGAGCCAATACTTAGTTCATAGTTATTGAACAAAATATAAGTAGCAATAAAGTCAACATTTATGAATTACAAAATCAGAGGAAATAAATGGATAAAAATAAACTCTGTCGAGGCTCTTCAGTCTCCAAACATTCCGTTCCTTTCAAGATCTCCAATCTGTCAAGCTCACTGCTCTTGTTGCTCCAAGGAAATCCCAGACTTTTTCCTAATCTACCTAATCTATATTTACAAACATTACCTAATAACTAGAGAGAGAAAGTACAAAAGAAAATTTAATCTATCCTAAGCTAAGCTGACCGATTCTATCCCAGTTTCCCTATATTTACCTTATGCAGCGGACTCTCTTTATATATCTATTTTCTCCTTTTTCTAGGTCAAAAGCAAGCATTCTCTGTCTGGGCACCGGAGCTCGCGCTACGGCGCTGGTAATAGAGCTTATGGGTGGCGCTGCGGCGCCACGTTAGCACCAAAAGACCGGAGGTCACGCTGCAGCGCGAGTCCAGGAAGGAACTGTGGTGCTGCAGCGCCAGGATGACATCAGCAAGGACCAGGGGGTGGTGCCGTGGCGCAAGATTAAGCCTAGGCATTGGCGTTGCGGCGCCAGTGTACCCCCCTGAAAGCTAGAAAAGTCCTGTAATGCCCTGCAATACGTCGGTTAAGCATAATAATACTATAAACATATAAAACTATATAAAAACTACGAAGATCAGGCAACTATTTAAGCCATAAAGTATTTGATTCGCGGGTATAAATCCCACTCATCAAATACCCCCAAACTTAAGTCTTTGCTTGTCCTCAAGCAAACTATCTAACACAAAACTCACAATAGTAAAACACACGCGAAAGAACAATGGCTTCTAAGCTTGAACATAGCTACTCCCAAAGAACAGGGCAAACACAGATATTAGTAAGGGTTCATTCATTCTTAAGCATAAGACTGTATTCGATTCATTCTATGTGTGTGTGTGGAGACCAACCATCTTAACTAATCATAGCTCAAATAAGTTTGCACAGTCGATTGTTGATACCAATATGCACACTTCATAACTTAAACATTCAACAAGCATTAAGACTAAGATGCAAGTGCAGGAAAGGATCAAAAGGCTCTAGCATGAAGACAGTAAAATCTGAACCGGACAGTCATTAATTACCTTAGGCTATTCAGAGCTACCCATTAATGAGCTTTTGATCAGTGACTCCCAAGTCAGATGACTTTAGGGCACTAGGTGTGGAACACCCCTATGAATCTAATAACTCGAGCAGCAAAGGCCACGTAATCAACATAAGCTAAATTAGAATTTACGAAATCCGAAGATTATTTGGCGAGTGCATTTTATGCTCCATCTCAACATCGGTCCTGCGTTTATGGGCGAGTGCGTTTCACGCTCCATCTCGACCCACCGCAAGACTTTTGATATTCAATCTTCTTTTCTTTTAATTTTTTTTTATTTGTCACCATGCCAGAATCCAAGATCCAAAACTGTATAAACGTCTAAGTCTTTTATTACCTTATAAAAATGAAAGATTGTAAGAGTGAAAATACTCTCAAAGCAATAAACATGCGAACTAAAATCGAAAAATAACTCGTTAACACAGTTGGTCGGTGCTTGCTAAGAAGGACGGATCAATAACAGTCTCAACTTATCGATTGAACAACCCCTGACTCATACATGCTTGACACGACTCTAAGAAATAGACATAATTACATGGCGCCTGTCATTATCCACGATCAAAAATTAGTGAAAAATATACCACCCTTGCATAATAGCAGCTCAAAATAGGGTAATAAAGTCATTAACATGGCACAAACATATACATCTGTAAAAGCCCCAAAAAGAAGGCTATAAACCACAAACATGCTAATAATAATCAAAGCATTAATAAAAAACCAAAAACTGTTCATGGCATCCATAATAATAAACCCCAAAATATAAAACAGCAGTTCAAAATGACTGCACTACAATCCTGATAAAAACATAAGCAAAGTACTAAAATAGCAACCTATCATGGCAATAGACAGAAATAAAACAGATAGTAAACAATAACACCCCCAAACTTAAGGTGAGCAATGCCCTCATTGCTAAATATATATCAATCTAAACTAAGAGGGCTTCCCTAAAGTCTGGTCACTCGGCAGCAGCAACGTAGAACTCACAAACCACAGAAACAATGGCCGATTCGGGTGGTTTTGTGAAGTGCACCCACTGGCGACCCGCAATCATGGCTAACAACTCGCCATCCTTTGTTTTGTCAGGCCTCAAACCCCTTTCGGGAATCAAATTTAATGCTACAAAGGAGCTTTTGTATCATTTCCATGCCTTCTTCGTTAACTAATTTGGTGTTGTCCCATGCCGTTGGTGCTGCGGACGAGGAACCGCCGACGCTCAGTCGCTGCCTCTTTGATGCCATGTCAGTTGGTTTGTCAAAGACAGGAGACTGAAACACACACTTCCCCAAAATTAGTCCAGATAATCCCCAATGAACTTTCAATGTCAAAACAACCCAAACAAATCAATCTCCGATTCAAGTAATTTATCAAACAGCTTGTGTGCGCTTTTAAGACCAAACTAGATAACCTTTGCTTGAAAGTGCTCTATCCAGATTTTCGTCAGTGCAAATCACTCCAATCAACAGAGTAAAACCAACCCAAATATCAAAATCAAACACTGTAAATGAATGACTGAAATCCCCCAAATACCTTAAGTGGGAAACCCTAGATTGACTCTGATCTCCTCTTGCTGCGTGCACTGACTTGGGGTCTTGTTGGAAGAATGTATGAATTTCTCTCTTGTAGGTAGAATTGATCAAAGGTTCGGGGTGGAGAAATAAGGCACGTTTTGGTTTTGGGTCAGTTGGGTTCTTTGTGCTGCCGAAACTGTCGAGAGAAATGGGAGGTAATGGGCACAACTGCTGGCTTCAGTTGTGCTTTTAAAAACCAAAACTCACTACCGGCGCGGCGGCTAGGGCATTCCTTCGTGTATTGGCACCGCGGCACGACTTGACAGTAGGTTGGCCTCACACTTGGCGCTGCGGCGTGAGTCCCCCTTTGATCTTGGGCGCTGCAGCGCGAGATGGTAAATTTGAATTAATAGCATGGCGCTGCGACGCGAAGGTTAGAGTATATTCTGGCGATGCGCGCCAGTCTTGTATCTGAGTTTTCACTGCACAAAAGCCGTGTATTAGCCAACATATATTACACAGATATCATGCTAAGTAAACAACATGCTAGATACTAATTTCTAACTAAGACATACACTAGCAACATACTAAATAACATGCTGCCTGCATCCTATAATCACAAAAACATATGCATTGGCAACGATGTTTATATGGTAAAAAGAAAAGACACAATATAAACTAGACATAAGTAAAGAAAAACAGAGAAAATTGATACTGAGATGGGGTTGCCTCCCCACCAAGCGCTTGTTTTAAAGTCGTCGGCTTGACTATAACGATGCCACTCAATCCGGCTCATAAGCAAAAATGACCATTTCATGCCGCCTAATTGTCAATTCCTTTAAATTTGTGGCAGACATAGATGATTGATCATCCTCGTTTTCTTCACCCATCGGCACGAAGAATCTTTCACCACTAGAATTATCCACTAATTCGCCTTTTTCATCAAGTTGAAAGCGTTCTTTGTGTGCTAGTGGGTCCTCCAGGGTTTTCACAATCGTGACCGTGGTTTCCAGTTGTTGATTAGTCTTGACTATACAACCACTGTTGATCCTCTTTTCTCCAACTTCAGACTCCACCAGTTGGACAATTTGCACCATGACATCTCCCTCAACAACTTTGCGAGACTCATCGCCTTCTCCTTGCGTATCCTCCGTGTAATGCTCTACTGCTTCATCGTTGAGATCAATTATGACCGGTAGATTTCCCTGCGATGGATTTATGATGGCATTGACGAGTTGTCCCAATTGATTTTCGAGGCTTTGCAATGTGGCGTCTTGGCTTGCCATTCGAACTTCATTTCTCTCTATAAAGTTGGTGAGGAGCTCTTCAACCCTTTTCTTTTCTTCTGTTGAGTCTACCGAAAAGCTCTCATTGGGTTGGAATGTCACCTTATACTGCGGCAGAGATGGATATTCAAATTGATTCAGATAGGAGTAATTCGGATCATGATATTGCTCTTGACTGTAGTCCCAAGAGTTTGGATAAACCTGACAGTTTGGATGATAGGAAATCGGTTCAATGTCAGCTCGTTCCTGACAGTCGGCAGTCTGAGTGGACTGACACTCAAGATTGTCAGAAAACCTTAAGACATTTGTAATTTGAACTCGCAATTGCTTAAGTCCTTCTTCTAAGCTTGGTTGTGTCATCCTCTCATAAGGCCATTGATAACATTGATCGTCTATAACCTGTAAACTTAAAAACAAAAAGGAAGATCAAACAAATAAAAGAAATATATACACGTTCAAATTAAGACTAAATTGATTTAAATCAATATTGGACAATATTAGAACAATAGTTCCCCGGCAATGGCGCCAAAAACTTGTTGGTAGGAAAATCGATCACTAAACACGCGCAAGTATACGCGGTCTAACAAGTAATAGAGTAATAAGAAAAGTGTCGTACCCACGAGGAACTATCACTAATATCTACCAAATACCAACTTTTTATTGCTTAAGTCTTATTCGAACAGCAAACTAATAGGAGTGTGGTTAATTTAGTTAAAACTAATTATCAAAGCAAGTAAATGGATAACGAATGGTAATCGAAGGAATTACAAGCTAAGGTTACAATTTCACCCCACACAAGCATTCCATCGAACAACTGGCTTGCTATGCTTCATCAAACTTCCTACCCTTCTCTCTTTGGTCTTAATGGTCACCACAGTTTGTCGACCGAGAACACACAGGTGCTCATACACCTCTGTCGAGGTATGCACAAACATGTCCTCTCCAGATCCACCCGATAGGGAATAGAACAGAAAAGAACGTCCAAGCTAGGTGATAATCCTACATATGTCTATGCGAATTAACCTAACAAGGATTTAAGCATAAGTTCTCAATTAGGTCACACGTGGCACACAGATATATGTCTATTCTACGCATAACTTATGCAGTCGAAACCCATAATCACATGCCAATATATTTAGGTGTAAATCTATAATCCTTCTTTCGATATCATATAGATTTCCAAAATCATCACCAATATCTTAGCGAGAATCATTAAGCATGAATATATTAAACCAAACCATATAGTGCCAACCAAAGAGATAAGACAGTCAATTTAACTAACAAAGGGTTCTATTATAACCTCAGAGCCAATACTTAGTTCATAGCTATTGAACAAAATATAAGTAGCAATAAAGTCAACATTTATGGATTATAAAATTAGAGGAAATAAATGGATAAGAATAAACTCTGTCGAGGCTCTTCAGTCTCCAAACATTCCGCTCCTTTCAAGCTCTCCAATCTGTCAAGCTCACTGCTCTTGTTGCTCCAAGGAAATTCTAGAATTTTCCCTAATCTACCTAATCTATATTTACAAACATTACCTAATAACTAGAGAGAGAAAGTACAAAGAAAATCTAATCTATCCTAAGCTAAGCTGACCGATTCTATCCCAGTTTCCCTATATCTACCTTATGTAGCGGCTCTCTTTATATATCTATTTTCTCCTTTTTCTAGGTCAAAAGCAAGCCTTCTCTGTCTTGGCACCGGAAGTCGCCCTGCGGCGCGGGTAATAAAGCTTATGGGTGGCGCTGCGGCGCCACGTTAGCACCAAAAGACCGTAGGTCACACTGCAGCGCGAGTCCAGGAAGGAACTGTGGCGCTGCAGCGCCAGGATGACATCAGCAAGGACCAGGGGCGGCGCCGCGGTGCTATATTAAGCCTAGGCATTGGCGCTGCGGCGCCAGTGTATGTAATTTTTTCATTTTGCCCCCTGAAAGCTAGAAAAGTCCTGTAAAGCCCTACAATACGTCGGTTAAGCATAATAATACTATAAACATATAAAACTATATAAAAACTACGAAGATCAGGCAACTATTTAAGCCATAAAGTATCCGATTCGCTGGTATAAATCCCACTCATCAAAAACCAAAATTCTTAAGTTCGGGGGCTTGGTTAAGTGGGGCTAAGGTGTTAGGCACCCCCCCCCCAATTCCAGTGAAAATACGGTACCGCATCATTCTAATATTTTCCTTTTTATTTGCAATGTGTGTGTGGATGCTGGAAGAAATTAGGCCTACGTTTGTTTGATTTGAAAGTATTATTGTGCTTCGTTGAACCTATATACGAAGGATTTGATTTGATTTTCAAAAGTCCTTTTTAAAAATAAGATATGAAAATGATGTTTTGAAAGGTTGGTTTTCAAACCCTTACGCTCATGTAGGAATTAAAGCATGTTGATACTTCCATTTTAGCCTTCGGCTCGATTTGGATGGTGATTGTCGGGCTGCTAAGCATCCTCAACCACAAAATAGAGACAAGTGTCGGTCTTCTCATGGGCATGACAGACATCGGAGTGACTCTAGCACGACAAACTATTATTTCATTATGTTTGAGACCTTAAACCCAGATAACCATTTTAAGGCCTTTCGGATGTACATTTTTTACAGAAAAACTGGCAAGGTTCATTTGTAATATGGAGTTTGTCCATCGTGGGAATCAGATTCTGAACAGTTTGATTATGAATCCCACGATTCCTAGGCTCACAGAAGGAGGCCAAGAAAACCTGCACATCACAAATATTTATAGAAAATGTATATTTATATCCAGACATCGCAAAAACCAAAGACTCATCAGTCAAATCCTGGCATGCGCGTAGCCAAAGCTTCTCGTTCCCACCAGATAGAAATCTGAGGGTCGCAAGGTTGCTTTCATATTTAACAAAACTAGAAAGAAAGATAAATTTAAATAAATCTTAGCCATTCCAGCTTCCCGGTTCCGGTTGGACCTATTTTGAACCGTTTGAAAGGTAGAAAGGTCTAGATTTAAAGAAATCTAAACCACCAAATTTATAACAGTGCAGATTCATATCAAATGAATAGTTACAGCGAATGTTTAATCACAATGAGTGGAGAGAATATATATATATATATATATATATATATATATATATATATAATTATATAAAAAAAACTGTAAAGGGCGATGGATTTCACATCTCAGGCCCGGACAGGAATATAAATATATATATATATAAAAAGCTGTAAAGGGCGACGTATTTGCAATCACAGGCCCGGACAGAAATATAAATATATATATTTATAAAAGTCGTAAAAGAGCCACAAAATAATCCAGTCTGGATAGAAAAGTAAATATATATATATATATAAGCTATAAAAGAGCCACGGAGTAATTCAGGCTTGACAGAATGAAAATATATATATATATATATATATAAAAGCTGTAAATGAGCTACGAATTAATCCGGGCTAGACGGAATGTAAATATATATATTATAAAAGCTATAAAAGAGCCACAGAATGATCCAGGCTCAACAAAATGGAAATATATATATATATATATATATATATATATATAAATATATATATAAGCGGTAAAAAGGCCACGAAATGATTCAGGCTAAACTGAAATTTAAAGTTAATATAAATACAGTTAGTATATATATATATTAAAGCAATAAAGGCCACGAATTAGCAATCCAGGTCAAACGAAGTCAGAAAAATTTATATATATATAGTTATATATATAAAAGCAGTAACTACCACGGATTTGTCATTCGGGCTTGACAGAATAAAAAGTTAATATATATATATATAGTCAAATATATACATAATTAATTTAAAAAGGCCACGAATCAGCGATCCAGGTCGTGCAAGTTAGTACATATATGTATATATATATATACACACAAAAGCGAGTAAAAGCCACGGATCGTCAATCCAGGCTGTGTAAATGCAAAAAAACGTATATATATATATACTAAAATGGACTATAAAAAAAAAGAAGCAAAAGCGGTCACAAAACTTAGTTCCGGGCATAATCAGAATATGAAACTTTACGTGCAAGTGTATAAATACGCAATGAGGTAGGAAACAAGTTCTGATCGTAAAAATACTTACAATGGACTGCTACACGGGCTTTTTCCCACTTCATAGGCTTCAAACGGGCGTTTTCACTGATTAATTTTTGGTATGTTGTGGTATATGAGTATACCTACGTGTTAGAGTAATAAAATCTAAGTTTGGAGTACTAGAGGTTCGGCTAGGAAACGAAATGGGAGGAGTTTAAGATCATTTTCTATTATTTTTCTTCTTTTTTTTGCAAGGGGGGAGGTTTGTATTTAAAGACCCGATGGTAGCGGGTCTACTTGCAGTAGTCGCGGGTCTACCTGCGGCTCCCCAGGATGGGCCCCACGTGGTGGGTTCTATACTCACACTACGAGCAACGCGATGTCAAGTTCGAAACTTTCTAACTTTTGATCGGAGCATCCGTTTGAGGCGTGCTATACCTTTCTGGAAAGCCTTCGCCTAGAGCACCACAATGACGTGGGACTAAAACTTTTTTGAGTCCAAGAAGACGGGTTTATAATTGGATCTTCATTTTTTCGCAGTTTATCCGTTGAGCTATATTGTGCTATTTTCACTCGGGATCAATGTTATGGCTCTTTCTGACCTTCATTGCATCAATTCGGCTTGATTTTGACCGGATTGGCTTCAAGTTAATAAAATGACCATTTTACCCCTCCAGGGGTCATTTATTGTACTAGCATGGTCTTCGACAGTTTTCTCGGGGTTGTCTCCGAGATTTTGATCTCAGCCGATTCTGTTCGTCCTAAGGGTTGTCTCCGAGGTTGCTTTGGCCTTCCCAGGGTTGTCTCTTGGGATGACGTGATGCTTTGGGGTTGCCTCCGAAGGTTGAATTAACCTCCCGGTGTTGTCGCCGGGGCTCTTGTACCTCTCGGGTTATGACCGGGGCTTCACTTGACATCCCGGTGTTGCCGGGGTTTGTCTTGACATCGCGATATAGTGACCAGGGTTGAGCTTGATGTCCCAGAGTTGTCGTTGGGGCTGCTTGACATCCCGTAATTGTCACCTGGGCTTCACTTGACATCTCAATTTTGCCGGAGTTTAACTTAACATCCCGGTATAGTGACCGGGGTTGAGCTTGACATTTCGGGATTGTCACTGGGGCTGCTTAACATCTTGGTATGGTCATCGGGGCTTCACTTGACATCCCAGTGTTGCCGGGGTTTGACTTGACATTCTGGTGTAGTGACCGGGGTGTAGCTTGGCATCCCAGGGTTGTCACCGTGGCTGCTTGACATCCTAGTATGGTCACCGAGGCTTCACTTGACATCCCGATGTTGCCAGGTTTGACTTGACACCCCGGTATAGTGACCAGGGTTTAGCTTGACATCCCGGGGTTGTCAACGGGGCTTTTTGACATCCTGGTATAGTCACCAGGGCTTCACCTGACATCCCGGTGTTGCCAGGGTTTGACTTAACATCCCGGTGTAGTCACCGGGGTTGAGCTTGATATCCCGGGGTTGTCATCGGGCTGCTTGACATCCCGGTATTGTCACCGGGGCTTCAATTGACATCCCAGTGTAGCCAGGGTTTGCCTTGACATCCCAAATAGTGATTGGGGTTGAGCTTGACTTCCTGAGGTTGTCGTTGGGGCTGGTTGACATCCCAGTATGGTCACCGGGGCTTCACTTCACATTCTAGTGTTGCTAGAGTTTGATTTGACATCCAGTGTAGTCATCGGGGTTGAGCTTAGCAACCCGGTGTTGTCACCAGGGCTGCTTGACATCCCGGTATAGTCACTGGGGCTTCATTGACATCCTGGTGTTGCCGAGGTTTGACTTGACATCTCAGTGTAGTGATCGGGGTTGAGCTTGGCATCCTGGGGTTGTCACCGAGGGTGCTGACATCCCGGTATGGTCACCGGGGCTTCACTTGACATCCCGGTGTTGCCGGGGTTTGACTTGACATCCCGGTGTAGTGACGGGGGTGGAGCTTGACATCCCGGGGTTGTCACCAGGGTTGCTTGACATCCTGGTATTGTCACCGGGGCTTGACCTCCCGGTGTTGTCACCGGGGAAACAGACGGTTTTACCCCCCTGCAGGGTTAGTAACAGAAATGCGAAATTTCAAGTGTCTACATCATAAACGAATTAACTTAAATTCACAGATGATAGAATTAAGACGAACACTCTTGTTAACTAATTCACTATATCTTTATGTGAATTACAATTAAAGAGGATTTAAAGCACATGCTCCCTATCAGATTAGATGCGGCGTATATGTATATGTATATCTCTATCCTAAACACAAGTTATGAGTTCCATCACCATGCAGATAACACAATCACGTGCAATTATGATAAGATCTAAACCTATAATCCATCTCTCGAATTCATATAGATTATCACGTTAATTGTTGATAAGATAATTCAGTAATTAAACACAAATCATAATATACAATCCCATAATAGCCAACAGTAATTAACAAGGAGTTATATCAATGAAATCTATACAATATGATCCATTGTAATCTTAAAATAGAATTTAGTTTATGAGTGAATTAATAACCACAATCCACAAGTAAACCATCATCAAATAATTACAAAATAAAAAGATAAAAGAAGAAAGGAAAAACTCTTTTGAAGCGATCCTTGATATCCTCCTTAGCCTTCTATCTTGATTTTCCTTCGTGATAATATCTTGCTTCCAATCTCCAATCCTCCTTCAATTATCCTAAATATATCTTTCTAACCACTATTTTCGTAGCTTTTAACCTTCCTGAAAGTCCTTGAAACCAGTCAGCCAAACCAATCCTTCTTGGAACTCTTTTTGATTCCAGACGAATCGGCCCCGGTGAACTCATTGTACTAGGGAATTGGCCCCGTGAGTTCAGCAGTTCAAAAATTACAAAAATTCCACTAAGCTCCAAATTTCCCGTTTTGACCCTCCAAAGCCGTTTTCTACAAAACAATACATGAACAAGTAAAATAACACTAAAAATACTTGAAGATATTAAAGAATTAAACCTAAGAAATATCCAATTCGTAGGTATAAAACTTACTCATCAAATACCCCTAAACTACTTTGCTTTAACTTAAGCAAAAACACAAGAGAAATAAAAATCAAATCAACTAACCCAACTAAATGAATGTATATGTATGATGTGACACGCCCAAATCCAGTTACTTAAATTCCACGAATTTAGTGCTCACGATCCATCACAACCACAACTAAACTACCCATAAAGTAGGATAATAAACTCCATAGATAATAATCCTTATAAAAAGTTAAATATTAAAACGAAATCATAGGACAACTAACCTTCAATTATTACATCATAACATCGGAATAATAAAAACATAAATAGGTCTGTTACATAAGCATCTCAAATAAAAGCTAATTTAATCATCATCTATTTATGCATCTTGCCCTTGTTTGAAGATGACTCCTCAGTTTTCTCGACCTTAGCTGAAATGTTTTATGCAAGAGTGAGAAAAATAATTTTCCCATAAGCAGAATAATGTACAATAACAGTATATGAATGAACAAATGGTTAAACTTCAATTTAATAATAATTTCTTTATTGGAATCAATCAACGTTAAATCAAGAACTTAGGGTTCAAGGGGATAATCAACTTTTAATTCAAATCTTAGATATCAAGATCAAAGGTATATATTGAGGGTTACAAGACCACGAACTATGTCCCAGGTTAACAAGTATTACTACCGTATCCTTTAACAGTCTAGAGACTATGACCCATCCATCTCGTACTCTAGGTGATCAGCGCTTCGCACTATGTATTGTGCACAAACATATTATCGCTATTGCGTAGCTCAGAATTATAGTTTCCAATAACATATACCTCTAACATAGAGTTGTTCATCTTAGTTTTAACATTAGGATCCGCACTAAAGACAAATTGGTTTGGAATAACTTCCAAAAGAATTCTAGATTTTTAGAACATTCATCTACTATGGACTAATCAAATCAAAAATGGTTCAATAGCCATTTAAGAGTTTGATAATAATATAATCTCTCATAATGGTACATAAGCAAAGATAGAACAAAAATGATTCATAATCGAATAAACATTACATATCAAGGTATTGCTTTCGAAAATAATTAGAAAGTTTATTTAAGAATCATATACATTAAGAAAATTAATAAACCTCGCTGAATATTAAAGTAGCAAAGGTCAGGAAACATACCTTGAGCGTTTGCTACAAACTTACAATTCACGCTCTTCAAATATCCTACTTCGATCATTAGAATCACCATACCAATTAGTCACATTAAAACTAACTTTATTAGTTTAGTTCCCATTTTAGTTAAATTTATTAACTTAGTTCAAGTTCTAAATATCCTTATTATTCATATATCATGAATCTGAACTTCCTACTAGAATATAGTACAAGACATGGTGTTTGAATGATATCTCCATTTCTCACGAACACTGCATTAAAGATTTTTTTATAAATTTCTAGTTCATAACTTATAGTATCATTTTTGTGACTACAACCTGATATTATATCTTATTACATGTTTTAGGCTTCACTACACTCATTAAAAAAGATTAAGTTAACATCCTTTGGATTGCACATTTCACAGCTCATTATTGGGTTTGTTCTGATATTGGCGCGGTCTAACCACTTTTGTACTGACCACTAGCGCGACGGCGCCCAAAAGCAGCACGACAACGCTCGGCTCCAAAACCAGTTTTCCAAAATGCGAACTCAGCCTTTGCTCTTTACAAAAATTATGAACTTTTTCATCAGCTCCAAATTAGATGGTTTATAACCCAATAAATTCATCGAAAAGTATTTTTCAGTTTTTCGAAGAACGCGTTAACGTTAGAATGATGAAGAAAGACGGAATATCCAAATATATTTGGAATCCGAGAAATGCAGTTTTTTCGACTGTGTAATAATTAAAGAGACTTAATTAATAAGATTTTGAGTATAATATAGATTATTATACGGAAAGGAATACGAGAAAACAAAGTCAATAAAAGTTAAGATGGGCTATTAAGCCATTGGGCTTTGACTTTGTGAAGCCTAATAAGAAATGTTAGGAGGCCCAATGATAATTAAATCAAGGCCCAAAAAAAGTTAAATCAAGCTGAAGAATAGCCCAAAATGAATTCGATCCAAGCTCGAATCAAGATCTGTTAAATATGGGTCGAACCATGGATCACTAGGTCGGGTCAAACTCTGGTGGGGTGGCCCACATGGGTCACCAAGCTTCCTTGAGTAGCTTGGTTGATATTTGTGGTGATGAGGTGTGAATAGTAGAAAAAGGGAGTGTTTTGTAAGTTTTGCAAACCTAAAGGTTTGGACTATACAAGACCAAAAGTTAAGTGACCAAACTGTAAACTGGTGGAAAGTTATATAATGACCAAAGTGCCCTCACTCTTGGTTTTCTATATATACAAACCATGGTCTTCATTTGTTTTTTTTAGGAAATGAAGAGCAAAGGAAAAATGGAGAGAAAGAGAGCTAGAGAGCTCGAATTGAAGGAGAAAAATTGGAAAAGCTAGCAAATGGCAAGCTTTATCTAAAGGAAGAACAATAAGGAAGAAGAACATGAAGAAAGGTATTAAAACCTAACCTTAATCCAATTTTTCTTTAAGTTTTATATGAAAATTTATTAGCTTAATGAAAATGAAAGTAATAGATGTTAAGAAATGAAAATTATTATGGTTTAACCATAGAAATGAGTAAGTAAAGAGAACTTGTAATTTGTTTCATCTTTTTCTCTTAAGAAATTTCATATGAATTATGAATTTCTTGATGTTATTGGATTATTCAAATAGATTATATGAACTATCCAAAGATATACGAAAGAATTAATGTATTTATAACACTAATAGGCATGAAAAAGTGAAATGGTAATAAAAATATCAATTAAAAATGAAAAACAAACGAAGAACACGAAGAACACGAAGAACGTTGTAGATGGACAAATTGAAAACCATCCTAATTAGAGTTTTTATTGATGGACAAGTTTAAAACCATTATATATATATATGTATATATATATTTGTGATGTATGATTGGTTAGAAGTGTAAGAAATGTTCATGAGGAACAGATTAAAAATTAGCTACAACAAAGTTATGACAAAATTTTGTAAAAGACGGACGAATGTTGAAAGTAAGCTAATGAACCGAAATAAATAAGTTTCCATAAGAATGTAGGAAAACATTGAAAATGTTAGTCGTGGACTCAAGAACGAACTCATTCCAAGTTCGGATGAGTTAGTTATGGACGAACGAAAAATTAACGCTAAGTTGAAAAACTAAGCAAGGGAGGACTTTCGGGCTAGGATTAAGGCTTGTTAACAGATTTAGAATAAAATTCTGTCTATGGGAACTTGAAGTACATAAGATAATCAAGAAAATGGCTTTTAAATAGACTCTTTTTGAGTTATAATGAACAAGTTACGAGTTCGGGAAGTAAGTGGTTTGAAAATTTTCTAAACTCCAAAAAAAACTTCAAAGAAACAGAGGCGGTGCTGCAGCACAACTTATGCCTTGAAAGGCAGCGCCGCAGTGCCTGCCCGGAGGCTGGCTACTGCTAACTGGAGCCACAGTGCCAGCTTTAACAAAGGGAACCTACGCCACAGCGCCAGTGCAGGGGAGGACCCAGAGAGGAGCTTTTAACTGCTCAACTCATGGGGGAAGTGTACAAAACAATTATGAACGTAAAGTTCATGTAATGTAACACTTTAAGAAGTGTTCAAGACCTTAAGTAAATGTTAAAAGAAGATTTAAAAGTAATAAATGTACGCATAAAGTGCATAAATGCTGTAAACGCAAAGTGTTTGCACCAGACGATCGGTCTTATCATACAATGAACCGTATGAATTAGACATTAAGGAATGATAGTGAATGTAATGTTCATATAATGGATCACTAGAATGAGTGATTAAAACCTTAAGTTTAACAATATAAAAGTTATTTTAAGGTTATGAAAATGTAAACGCAAAGTGCGTAATTAAAATATAAGATCCTGTATTCTGGTATACGATAGACTTTATTTGCGTCGAACGAACTTTCTAAGCATACATTGGTTGTATGACTTAGACGTTGATGAAGGTTAGGAAGAAAAGTAAACGTAAAACACTTAAACCGACGTGAAGGTGTTGAGTGTACGTGTGACACCCCCAAATTTGGGTACTTCGTTTTCACATGATTTGGTGTTCACTTTCTAATATAACATACATCTACCCAATGAATAATGCAAACTAAGCTACAACTTAAATTAAAATAAATAAATCTCCCTTACAACAAGGGTTAAAACCTTTTTAAAATAATCCCGGGTTACTCTAAACCTGACATGAAATAATAAAGTGCGGAAACATAACATTCATGTCTCATTACAATCATTCTCAATTAAATTAAAACAAGTCTTCACTTGCTTTGCTTTCCTTTGCCCTTACTTGTAGACGGAGCATCAGCGTTATCAACCTTAACTGAAATTGTTATTAAATGCAAGAGTGAGCAAACCACAGCTCAATGGAGTTTAACAATAATATATTCATGAAAGAATATCTTTAAAAAGAATCTGAATAATTTAGCTTACTTAAACAATAAAGAATTGAATAATAATTCTCTATCAACATTCAAATTCGAATACAGAATTTATCTGAGGGCCACAAAACCTTTGAACTCTTCTTATCCTAGGTTATAAATATTTCTATTTAAACCTTTAACAGTCAATAAGACTATGGACCTTAACTCGTACTTAGGGGGATCAGCCCTTTGTACCATGTATTGTGCACAAACATCTTAACGCTATGCGTAATCATCTTCCCTAATAATTAGGGTTGTTCAACTCAGTAATTTGAATTCAAATCCGCACCAAAGAAAGTTTGGTTTGGATAAGCTTACCAAGGTAATTTAGAATTCACGTTCATCAACTAAGGATTAGTTGAATCGACTTCCAATAATTCATAATAAAAGAATTATGATTTAACATATGCTTTAGAAGTAAACTTAAAGCATTTAAAATAATAACTGGATCTTACTTGAACAATAAGTTAAGACCATTTCAATTAAATAAACAATTGTCCAATATTGAAATGGAAAGGACATTCTCAACAATGAATATATGAACTCAAAGAAACTTGCGTAGAAATAACAAGATTAGGGTTTAGAACACTTGCATAGAATTAACAAGTTTAGGGTTTAGAAGACTTGCCTTACGCGCAAGCTACTTAACTCAACCACGTACTTTAACACTTCCTACATACATACATATTCAATCACAATAACCTAAATTAGTTAACACATAACTAATTCACATAAGTGGTTAACCCTCACGGTTAACTCACTCTAACTAAATAAATAATAATAATTAACTATCACATAGTTAATTACATCACATTCGTAGTCACATAATTAAATTATGTATTTAGCTAAATTATAATTAAATAATTATAATTTTAAACACTTAATCAAATTATAATTACCTTTTAAATTATAAATAATTATAATTTAAAATTAATTAAACTACATCATGCATTTATAATTACACAATTTATAATTAATTATGTGTTTATCCATTTATAATCCATAATTAAACATGCATTTATTAAATTATAATTACATAAATTATAATTTAAATTAACATCTAATAAATCAACTTCTATACATTATAATTTCACAAAATTATAATTTAAATTAAATATTTACTCTTAATTATAATTAATCAAATTACAATTAAGTAACTCATTTTACTAATAAACTATTATAATTTAATTAAGGTTTTCAAAACTCTTTTCTCTAATTATGAAATTGTCCAACTCATACTAGCAACATGTTATAGCCACTAAATTCATGCTCATTATTATAACCAATTATCATAAGCTATCAAATAAAACTGCACAAGTAAGCAAAACTCACTGCCCAAGCACCGTGCCCGGCACAGCTGCGCAGCCATCTGCCTTCAAACCGGCGCAGCTGCGCAGGGAAGGAATCTGGGATAGGCCAGTGGCGCAGCTGCGCTGCAGCTCGGCCAGACGCAGACAGCCACGGCCCTCTGTTTAACCGATCAACCCAAACAATCCAACAACTCCAAAAATACAGTACTATAGACTCTGTAAAAAATATATATACGCTATTATACATATATAAAGCATGCTTTCAAACACAAAATCATTTAAACAATGATAATCACAAGTTTTGAAAATCCATTTTGGCCATTTTCATGAAAACTCATATTTTCTCAAAAATAATCTACTGTAACTATTTTTCTCCATCAATTCAAACTTATATACATGCATTACGTACGAAGTTGAAGATAGCATCAAGTAATTACTTAATAAGCATATTAACACATACCAATTGCATGAATTTCTCAATTAAATTTAACCAAAGTCATGAAATTCCATATGAACTCATATAAATATAAATTCTGTGTTAAAATATATTTCTACAGTAATTTGATTTCTGAAAATCCTTTCATACAATTACTACCAATAACACATGAACACAATCATATATATAAAATTCATTACTACAACTTTCATGAAAACTAAATTTTTAACAGAGAACAAAATATAAAGAATATAGAATTCTAACCTTTCTAGCTATGAGTGTAAAGAAAAGATTATTATGAGCTTGAGTTCTACCAATTCGTTCTCCTTCTTTTTTTCTCTGATATTCTCTGCTCTTTCTCTCCTTCTCTTTTCTTTCTTTAGACTTAGGATTATAACACTAATGTATATACAATACACATATAATAGAATAGGTAACTCCCATATCATAATTATACACTAACTACTACTAATTACGTAAGTTACAAAATTTAAAAGCCAACTTGGCTTGTTTGGCTACAAGAAAATTAGAAACTAGTTTTACTAACTTAGGCATGGTTTAGGTAAATTAGGTTTAAGCTAGTGTAAGGGCCCTGTTTGGCAACAGTCTTTTAAAATGAAAGCAATGGCCTTGTTTGGTGAAAATCATTTAAAAATCCTTTTCTTTATTTTAACAAATTATTTAACACATACTTTTGATGTCACATTTTAATTAATTAAATATTAATCATCTAATTTAATCAATTAAAATCTAACATCAATTAATCACATAAAATTGCCACATAATTATAATCACTTGCTAATTATAATTCATGTAACACTTCGTCACATAAGCTCATCTAATTCAATTATCTCAATTAAATTAGAACTAATTCCATAAAATTAATATACATTAATTAAATAAATATTACACATTCATTTAACTAATATATAACACTTAATTAAATCACTCCATAAATCACATAATTTATTTATTTAACTCAATAAATAATTCACATAAATATTTATTTAATTCAATAAATATTTAAAATTAAATATAAAATCTCAATCGTTATAGTACGCGTAAGTTAAACGTGCTTAACATACACACCGTGTATGGTTTGAACGTAAGGTAGCGAAGAGTAATGAATAACGTATAATGTTGAGAAGTCGAGTTAATTATTATAACTTGAATAACGCTCCAAGTCAAATAAATCAGACGTTGTAAGATATCAAGATGAGGTAATGTGAAATGTTTAAAAGCTATGAACACATAGTCTTAACAATGAATGATTGCTCTTGGCATACAAATGATTGTATGACTTGAACGACAAAGAATAATCCTGAGGTATGGCATTTATTTGTCAAAAATACGTAAGGAATGATAATTGACTTAACAAACATTACAATTGTAATGATTCAGACAAGTTGAGCTAGAAAGAAGGATAAGTTAGTGTAAATCCATCGTAGATGAAGATTGTAAGAATTAAGAAATCTCCGAATGTCGTAACACCGTAAACGGTAAAGAAAGTTGGTTACATGAGTTTAAGTTATAAAACATGAGCCATAAGAAGTAAAGTTAAGTTAAACCAATGTGTAAGTCAAATATATTTGACTAATTGGAATGTGTTATCCTTATGTGATATATAGGGATTTCGAGAGCAGTATAGCGTAAACTGTAACCATTATGCAGTTCTTAAGGCAAGTTTCCTAACTTCATTCATATTTTTAAATGAATGTCAGTTTTTTAAACTTACTCAGATGTTGGACTTGAGAAAGTTTTACCTATGTGGAAATGTGTTATATTTATACAAGGTGTTAGTATGCATGAGGCCATGTGCCAAATTTGTAACACTTATGTGTTTATGTGAGATGAACTATTTTGTGATTGAACTGTTCAATGTGAAAGAATTATGTTTATTCATGAACTGTGAATGTTAAGTCTGTGCTAATGATTTTAGCTAGACATAATGTAAAGTAAATAAGAACTGAGGCTATGTCAAAGTGCATGTGATTAATGTTTTAAAATGCTAGGAATCAAAGTTTATTCCTATTATTCGAGCTGCTTCATAACCTTTGCTCGGTTATTGAAGTTTTAAAAGAATATGTGATTCTTGATATGGTTGTTATTCAATTACTATGACTTGTTGAGCAATTGAATGATCACACTTGCTTTAAATAAAAAACATTTTTAGCAATACGAGTAGGAGGAATTAAAGGATCCTGTGGTGATCAAGTTGATAGGAATCCTCGAAAAGTGCTATAGTTGCGAGTACCATAAGCGTGAAGATTAAAGTGAAGACAAAGCGAGAAATATGTCGTTAATTCTTTATGATATAATGATGTATGTAATGAATGGAATGTACTAGTGATGCACCAAACTCGGGTTTAAAGATAAATCGGATTTGGGGGCGTCACATATATCCTTATTCTTCATCAAATCATACAACCAAATAACAATTTTATTCTAAAAACTTAAAGAATAAAAACAAATAATTTTAAAGTTGATTTTCTTTCCTTCTTGCTTCTCCTAAACTTAGTTAGATGATCTATTACTTGATCAATCTTCTACTTCTTCCTTGATTCTTAGGGCTCCCTTCCAATTTCACAGAGAACTCTCTCTCACTCTCTCAATTTCTTTCCACTGAACTCTGCCTTTGCAAATGAACGTAAGGAAATAAACTGAAGAAATAATAAGAGTGCCTTAATGCGTTTGAGCGTTACTATAACATGTATAGTTTGAGCAGTTAGGAAAAACAAAGGGTCTAAGCCATGTTTGGGAGAGCTCAATTATGCTCCCTTGTTTATTTTTATTTTATTTTATTATTTCCCTATTATATAATACATCCACCTTTCTCTAAATGAAACAAATACCACACTTAATTTTGTTGCTCAATTATTTAGCCAAACACTCTTCCCAAAATACTGATAATTACATTCCCCAATTATTTATCCATTAAATTAATTTTGACATTTTAAATTGGATTAAATTGATTTTATTATGAAATTAAATTGAACTTTATCAATATAATTATAATTTCTATTTAGCCATTTACTAGCCGTCTAATTTAATTAGAATATTTCTAACACATTAGCGTACTAAAATACGCACCAAAATATAAAATCATTCAACATAAATTTAATAAACATAATCACACTTAAATTAATTATTCCATAAATAATTTCTATCAAAATATTTAATTTTATTCGATAAATATTCCCATTAAAATATTTATTTTATTCAATAAATAGTTTTAATTATTTTACAAAATTTACAATCGTTACATTCTTCCCTCCTTATAAGGATTCTACCCCCAGAATCATAATACAATGATTTAACAAAAAGTTGAGGGTAATTGTAATATCTGTGAATTTTATGAATAATATTAATAATTAAATCAATAAAAGTTGAATATTTATTTGAATATAAATATATATTGTTGTGACATGGAATGTGATACTTCAATTAAATTGAGTTAAGTATGTGACAACCATGTGTTATTATGAAAATGATGAAAGGCTTAGTTTAAGTTTGTGCAATATGCCTAGTGTGGCATAATATAAGATTAAGAAATTTATTAATTAAGTTAATGAAGGTATGATTTAATGATGGAGTAATCAACTTACTATAATAAATTAATGAGTAAATAATTAAATAATATGATAGACTAATTTTTATTGTTATTAATTATTGGCTATGTGCAATATAGCATGTAATGTGTAGTCATACAATAGAGTTGCTTCATTCATTAATTATAAAATAAGGTATGACATTAGAAGGTGAATAAATATTATATAAAACTATATAATAAAAGTAAGTTGAATCATATAATTCTACTAAGTTATATAAAGAAGCTTATGTGATATCATGAGGTATGATGGGACAATTAAATATGTATTTTAAATATATGGGAGAAAATAAATCTAAGTAAATAAATATTTGCTATTAAATATTTATTTCAATATTCATGTATAATTGAAATGATAAAGTTTTATGAAAAACAAGGGGTTATTAGTACCCAACTGAATTATATTATAACTTAATTTAAATATTAATTGAACTAACCCAATGTACATGATTATATAATTATATGTATGTGTCCATAACTAAAGCTTAGGAAATAACATTTTAGTATCAAATATAAACATATGAGCCAACAAGGGAATAAAACATAAGTATAATGACACCATTTTTGCTAATGCTGAGTAACTAAACCAATTATCCCAAATTAACTGGCTCAATATTGCATAACAGTAACCTATTTCTACATTGCGTGAACTCAAGCCTGCATATGATGGTTAGATAGCTGAGATTGATGGCTAGAAGGATGGGGGAGAAAGAGTGGGTGAATGATTTTCACCAAATTCCCCCAATCCAGTGGCTTCTTCTCTATTCCATTGGTTTAATTAAATGTGTAAGACTCCAAATTTGGGCAATGGATTCTCTATAAATTGGGACTCTCTCTTCTCAATTCAATTTGCTCAGTTTTTGTTAAGTTAATATAGAGTGTGAGTATACTGAATTGGAGAGGAGTCTGGGAATTTGAAGCACAACTAGCAAACGTATTTCACAGAGGTAACGCTCATATGAGTGTTCTTAATTTCAAGTTTTACAAATTCTTAGAATTAACGTGAATTACTTGTTAATTTATTTGATAATTAATGACTTTGTGTTAGTTGAGCTTCATGTGTGATATGGAGTCATTATGTTGGTCTGAGCATGCTATATTGTGGAATTTCACGTTTGGTTTCTAAGTTCTGTAGAAACAGAACCATTCCTGGAACTATCCAGGAAGGGCGCAGAAGCGCCTCTTCTACAGTTCAAACTGGCTGCAGCTGCGCCGAGCACCAGTCTTGAATTCTAACTTTTGCTATATTATGTTATCATGGACATGTTAGTTTGGCTTAGTCATGCATGAATATAAGCTTAGCTTGTGGTCTAGAGTCACCGTACATACCATGAATTTTTTTAGTTGCTTAATGTATGTTTTCTAAAAAAGAAACTTAGAGTTTTGAAAATGAACTTTGATGAAACCTATAGTATTTGAGTGCTGAACCTTGTAGCCTATGTTTATAGCTGAGTTAGGCATATAAATGAGCATCAGATGATATTTAAAGTTGTTTTACCTATCATCAACTTGTGTAAGCTTATTTTAAAGGAAAACTCAAACTTTGGAGAACGAACTTGATAGAAATCGTGTACCTTAGGTTCTAACCATGTTAGCTTGTGCATAAAGTTTAGTTGTCGACGTTGGTTTAAAAAATCCGCAGGTCGGATCACAACCCAGATCTTTTAATCTCTTCTCCTAAGTTCTCTCTGCCCTCACTCTTTTTATTTAGGAAAAAGGTTTCGAAGGATTTTTTAGGATAAAGGCCAACATGTATCATGTCGACGATTTGAAGGTTTTACAGAGTCGCCAGTTGGTAGATTTGAAATGGTTGTACCAACTCAACCGGTTTTGTTTGAAAGAGGCCCAATTGTTGGACACTGTCGAAACTTGATCTTCAAAAATAAAGTTTTGAGCTCGGGGGATTGGTTAAGTATGGGGAAGGTGTTAGGCACCCCACGACTCCCGTGTAAATATGGTACCGTATCTTTTCAATATTTCCCTTTAAAACTGGAATGCGTGAGTGAATGCTATTTGAAAATTGGGCCTATTGATTTGATTGATTGAAATTAGTGCTTTGCTTCGTTGAACCAATACACGAAGGGTTTGAGTTGATTTGAAATTCAGTCTTTGATTTGATTTGCAAAAGCATTTAATTTGATTTTCTTGAAACGCTTTTCTTTTGATTGATTTGAAAATGATGTTTTGAAAGCTGGTATATCATACTCTTACGCTGCAATAGGAATTGAAGCCTGTTAATACTTCTAATTTTATCTTTATAGCCTTAAGGTTGCATGTGAATGGTGATTTGTCAGGCTGCGAAGCATCCTCGACCACAGAATATACAAGTGTCGGTCTCCTCATGGGTATAAAAACTATCGGAGGGACGCTGACACGATAATCGATATTTTTTCATTATCTGGAGACCTTAAAACTAGATAACCGTTTTAAGGTCTGTTTACATGTACATTTCTATAGAAAAACTGGCAGGGTACATTTGTAAATTGGAGTTTGTCCATCGTGGGAATCAGATTCCGATCATTTTGATTATGAATCCAACGATTCCTAGGCTCACATATGAGTAGCCAAAACCTGCACAGTTCAAATTTGTACAGGAAATAGATAAATATCCCAAAATTGCCAGAACCGAGGATTCATTCAGTAAATCCTGGTCCACACGGCCCAAGCGTCTCATTCCCACTAGATAGCGATCTAAGGGACGCGAGGTTGCTTTTGAAGCTGAAACTAGAAAGAAAGCTAGATTTAAGGAAATCTCAGCCATTCTAGCTTCCCGATTCAGCCTGAAGGTTTTGAACCATTTGAAAACTAGAAATGGCGAGATTTAAATAAATCTAGTCCGCCTGCAGATATATCAGTGTCAATTCATATAAGATGAATATTTACAGCAGCAGTTGAATATAAAGCGAATAAAGTAATATATATATATATATATATATACACACACACACACACAAAAATATATATAAAAGCTGTAAAGGGCGATGGGTTTTCACGCCAGTGCTCGGACTAGAATTGAAATATATATATTAACATAAACGTAGTCAATCAAGACTAGGAAGAGAACCAGTGATGGTGAAGGCTGCTTATATATGCATAAATATATATAAAAGTAGTAAAAAGGCGACAGAATGATCCAGGCCGAACTGGAATGTAAATGTACAGAAAAGCAGTCAACTAGTGAATGGGGAGATCACCCAGTATGGCGAAGTGTGCAAAAAATAGTATAAAGGCCACGAAATAATCCAGGCCAGACTAGAATGTAAATTGCAAAAAAGTAGTCAACCAGTGACTGTGGAGATCACCCAGTATGGCAAAGTGTGCAAAAATAGTAGAAAGGGCGATGGGTTTTTCACATCGGTGCCCGGACTGAATTGAAATATATATATATATATATATATATATATATATATTGACATAAATGTAGTCAACCAAGACTTATACGAGGACCAGTGATGGTAAAAATCGCTCATATATGCGTAAATATATATAAAAGCTGTAAACTACCTCGAATTTGACATCCGAGCTTGATAGAATTGAAATGTTAGTATATATACAGTTAAATATATACAAAAAAGGTCCAAACCCAGACTAAGAAGATAACCCAGTCCGGCGAAGTTGCCAGAACGTGTGTGCTAGTGCATTGAAGCTGCTGAAGCTGACGGATCGTCAATCCGAGTTGTAGAAATACCAGAAAATCAATTTATGTACAAAAATGTACTAAATTTTGATGAAAACTGCCACGGAACTAGGTTCCAGGAAATTTTAGAAAATGAAACTTAACGTGCAAGTTTATAAAAGTACGAAGAAGTAATATTCACTTTCTGATAGTGAAAATACTTACAATAGACTGCTACACTGGCTTTTTGCCAAATCGTAGGCTCTATACGTCCAAATCTACCAGTTATTTTCTGATATGTGATAGTATATGGGTATATCTACGTGTCAGAGTGAAAATATTTGGGTTTGGAAGAGGTGTAAAAGTCAAAAAATTGAACTGCCAGAGCTTTGCTGCGTTTCTAGATTCTTGAAAATGAGGGGGGGTGGCCTCATATTTATAGACCAGGGAGTTTCCACTCTTCCTGCTACTGCCTGCAAGTAGAGGTGCAGCTCCCATGATGGGGCCCGTGGTATCGGGTTCCACCGTCTTGAAGTACGTGCACTCCGGACAGCGCGTAGTCGAAGTCGAAACTTTCTAACTTTTGATCGGAGCGTCCGTTTGAGGCGTACGATACCTTTTCGGAAAGCCCTCGCCGAGAGTATCGCAATGACATGGGATAAAACATTTTCTAGGTCTGAGAAAATGGGTTCATAACCAGGTCTTCGATTCCCCGCAGTTTGTCCGTTAAGCTACCTTGCATCGTTTGCACTCGAGATCGTCGTTATGGTTTATTCTGACTTCGATGGCATCAATTTGGCTTGAGTTTAACCGAATTGACTGAGAGTTGATAAAATGATCATTTTGCCCCTCCCGGGGTGGTCCTTGGTGGATCTGGCTTCCCAAGGTTATCTCTGGGGCTGAATTGCACTTCCCGGATTGACGCCGGGCTGACTTGTACTTCCCGGGCTGAGACCGGGGATTTCTTGACACATCCTAGGTTGATGTCAAGGTTGAACTGTACCTCCCTGGTTGATGTTAGGGCTGACTTGAAGGCCCGATATTGAGATCAGGGTTGATCGATACCTCCCGAATTGATGCCGGAGCTGACTTGTACCTCTTGGATTGCCAGTGAGGCTGATTTGAAGGCACGATATTGTGATCGGGGTTTGACTTGATGACCCAATCGAAGATCACGGTTGATTTGATAGCTCGATATTGAGATCGGAGCTGGATTGAAAGTCCAATTGGAGATCGAAATTGGATTGACGATCCGATTGGAGAACGGAGCTGGATAGATGGTCTGATTGGAGATCGGAGCTGGATAGACGGTTCCATTGGAGATCGGAGCTGGATATATGATTTAATTAGAGATCAGAGCTGGATAGATGGTCCGATTGGATATCGGAGCTGGATTGACGGTCCAATTGGGGATCAGAGCTGGACAGACTGTTCAATTGGAGATTGGTGCTGGATAGACGGTCCTATTGGAGATCAAAACTGGATTAATGGTTCGATTGGAGATCGGAGATGGATTGACTATCTGATTGGAGATCGGAGCTAGATTGATGGTCCGATTAGAGATCGGAGCTGGATTGAATGCCCGATTGGAGATCGAAGCTGGATAGATGATCCGATTAGAGATCAGAGCTGGATTGGCAGTCCAATTGGAGATCGGAGCTAGATAGACTGTTCGATTGGAGATTGAAGCTGGATAGATGGTCCTATTAGATATCAGAGCTGGATAAACGGTCTGATTGGAGATTAGAACTGGATTGATGATCCGATTAAAGCTCAGAGCTGGATTGACGGTCCGATTGGAGATCGAAGCTGGATAGACAATCTGATTGGAGATCAGAGCTTGATAGATGGTCCGATTGGAGATCACGTCTGGATAGACGGTCCGATTTGAGATTGGAGCTGGATTGATGATTCGATTGGAGATCGGAGCTGGATTGACGGCCCGATTAGAGATCAGAACTGGATTGACGGTCCAATTGGAGATCGAAGCTGGATTAACTGTCCGATTGGAGACCAGAGCTGGATTGAAGGTCCGATTGGAGATTGGAGCTGTATTGACTATCCGATTAGAGATCGGAGCTGGATAGACGGTCCGATTGGAGATCAGAACTGGATTGACAGTTCGATTGGAAATCACCAAACCACTAAAATCAGTCAATATCATTTCAAATCCCAAGGCTATTCGTTTATTGAAAAACGGATGTCAAGCTTTCTTAGCTCATGTCACTGATCTAAATCAGAATACATCAGATTTGAATGATATTTCCGTTGTTAATGAGTTTCCTGATGTATTTCCCGAAGAACTTCCCGGTCTACCCCCAGAATGTGAAGTTGAATTCTTTATTGACCTTGAGCCCGGTACAAAGCCCATTTCTAAAACCCCATATCGAATGGCTCCTATTGAACTTCAGGAGTTAAAGATCCAATTACAAGAGTTGTTAGACATCGGTTTTATTCGTCCTAGTACGTCTCCTTGGGGTGCTCCTGTTTTATTCGTAAAGAAGAAAGACGGGAGTATGCGACTTTGTATTGACTATCGGGAGTTGAACCATGTCACCATTAAGAATAGGTATCCGTTACCTCGTATTGATGACCTGTTCGACCAGTTGCAAGGAGCGCAATTCTTTTCAAAGATCGATCTTCGTTCTGGATATCATCAGTTGAAGATTAAAACTGAGGATATTCCAAAGACTGCTTTTAGAACACGGTACGGGCATTTTGAGTTCTTAGTCATGTCTTTTGGATTGACTAATGCTCCTGCTGCTTTCATGGATATGATGAACCGTGTATTTAAGGAGTATTTAGATCAATTCGTTGTTGTCTTTATTGATGACATTCTCATCTATTCTAAAAGCCGTGAAGATCATGAACACCATTTGAAGTTAGTACTTCAAAAGCTTCGTGAGAACAAGCTATATGCCAAGCTGAAGAAATGCGAGTTCTGACTTGAGGAAGTAGCATTCCTTGGGCACGTGGTATCAAAACGTGGAGTATCTGTGGACCCGGCGAAGATTGAAGCAATACAAAGCTGGGAGCAACCTAAGTCGGTGACCGAAGTACGAAGCTTTCTGGGCTTAGCTGGTTATTATCGGAGATTCGTAGAAGGATTTTCTCGAATCGCTACTCCATTAACTCAGTTGACTCGAAAAGATACGAAATTCGTTTGGAGCGAGGAATGCGAGAAGAGCTTCCAAGAGCTCAAGAGGAGACTTATTTCGGCACCTGTTCTGACAATACCATCTGGTTCGGATGGATTTGTTATTTACAGCGATGCTTCGGGCAAAGGGTTAGGATGTGTTCTCATGTAACATGGGAAAGTCATAGCCTATGCCTCGCGATAACTCAAAGAATATGAGAGGAATTATCCTACTCATGATCTAGAGTTGGCAGCAGTCGTTTTCGCGTTGAAGATCTGGAGACATTACTTGTACGGAGAGAAAGTGGAGATTTATACGGATCATAAGAGCCTTAAATATTTCTTCACTCAGAAGGAACTCAACATGCGGCAACGACGTTGGCTTGAGCTGTTGAAAGATTACGATCATACTATCCAATACCATCCTGGAAAAGCGAACGTGGTAGCTGACGCGTTGAGTAGAAGATCATATGTGGGAACGAGTGCGATGATGTCAAGTATACGCGTAGAACCAGCTTTGATTGATAAAGTTAAAGCTGCTCAAGCTACGGATGCGGAGCTGATGAAGATGAAGAAGAAGGTGCAAGAAGGTGCAATTCCAGAAGCGAGAATCGATGAAGATGGAATACTTCGAGTCAACTCCAGACTTTGTGTTCCTAACAATTCCGACTTGAAGTATAGAATCATGATGGAGGCACACAACACACCGTTTGCGATCCATCCTGGGAGTACTAAAATGTATCGTGATCTTCGACATACATTTTGGTGGGGCAATATGAAGAGAGAGATTGCGGAGTTCATCTCGAGATGTTTAACTTGTCAACGTGTAAAGGCGGAACATCAAGTGCCGAAGGGTTCATTGCAACCACTGGAGATTCTGAAATGGAAGTGGGAACACCTTACGATGGATTTCGTTACGGGTCTTCCCAAGGTTTCTCAAGGCTTAGATGCGATTTGGGTTATTGTTGATAGATTAACCAAGTCTGCTCATTTCTTGCCGATACGAGAGACTTATTCCCTTGAACGTCTTGCTCATATGTACGTGAATGAGATTGTGAGGTTGCATGGCATGCCAGTATCCATAGTTTCGGATCGTGATCCCAGATTTACTTCACGATTTTGGATCAGTTTGCAGAAAGCTATGGGTACGGATTTACGATTCAGTTCGGCTTATCATCCTCAAACAGACGGACAATCGGAAAGGACTATCCAAACTCTCGAGGATCTATTGAGACTTTGTGTTCTAGACTTCAAAGGGAGTTGGGATAAGTACTTACCATTAGTGAAATTCTCCTACAACAACAGTTATCAGGCAAGTATTGGCGTAGCTCCATTCGAAGCATTGTATGGGAGAAAGTGTCGCTCTCCGGTATGTTGGAACGAGGTGGGTGAAACAACGTTGTTGGGACCGGAGTTAGTACGTATGACTACGGAAAAGATCCAAATAATCCGACAACGTATACAAACGGCACAGGATCGACAAAAGAGTTATGCGGATCTTCATCGAAAGGATGTGGAATTTAACGTTGGGGACCATGTATTGTTACGTATTGCTCCGTGGAAAGGAGTTACGAGGTTTGGGAAGAGAGGAAAGCTCAATCCACGATTCATTGGTCCATTTGAGATTCTTGACCGAATAGGAAATGTGGCTTATAGACTCGCTTTACCTCCAAGCATGTCTCATATTCATAATGTGTTTCACATATCCGTGTTACGTAAATATGTGAAGGATCCAAACCGCATTATTGAGTTAGAACCAGACGAGATAGCTGAAGATTTAACGTACGAGGAGGTACCTGCCAAGATCTTGGATAGGAAGGAGCATGTCCTACGCTCGAAAATTATACCTCAAGTTAAAGTTTTGTGGAGAAACCATGCAATTGAGGAAATGACCTGGGAGTTGGAATCAGAAATGAAAGCGAGGTATCCTCACCTTTTCGACATACCAGGTACGTACGTTAATTTCGAGGATGAAATTACATAAGGAGGGGAAGTTGTAAGACCCCAACTTTTATGAATAAAGATTTAGTTTTCTTTATATATTATTTCGAAACAGTAAGGTGTTGTTTTGATAAATATGAAAGTTATGGGTGAAATGTGCAAATATTTTTAAAATGAGCAAGTGGTTATAAAATATTCTGGTTGTCGGGGAATATTCATTTGGTCGTGGAATATTCTTGTTGTCGGGGAATATTCGTACGACGGCGCAGCTATTTGTGGGCCCCCACAACGCAATAACTGTCGGATATAGAAAGCGACAGAAATAACTTTTTTACAGAATAACGGCGTGGTTGTTACCGTTAGTATTGTTGAAATACCCGGTGGTTAAAATACAGTGATACACGGTGTTGCATAGTAGCACACGGTATTGCACAGTATTTCGAATTATTGAGTCTTACGTGAGAAGCCATTACTCAATTATTGTTACAGTAATTACTGTTCAATATTTTATATTATTGACTCAATAATTGCTACGTTGATATTTTATATTATTGACTCAATAATTGCTGCATTGATATTTTATTGACTCAATAATTGCTATGTTGCTATTTTTTTATGATTGATTCAATAATGGCTACAGTTGATATTTTGTAGTATTGATTCAATAATTGTCGTTGCACAGTATTTCACGTTATCAACTCAATAATTCATATTATTTGAATAATATTATTAGATAGCATTATTGACAATGTCTAAGGAAGTTCTGTCTAGGAGGGGTTATTTAATTGCGCGCCAGTAAGGAGAAGTCCTTATCGGAAGGCCCCCTCTGTCCTGGGAACGACCTGGTTGTTAATATTGTAGTTCTATAATATTATTTGTGAATAATTAATTATTGATTTATATGATAAGGAAATATTTATTTTGTGGATATTAAAGAAGGAATTGGCGCTGATGAGTTTTTATCAATATTTTGGTGTGAGAAATCATCTGTTTTTGGATTTCGGATAATTTATGTTTGGAATTTGGAAAAACTTTCTTCTGCAAAGTTGTAGAGAATTAAATTTCCTATGGAAGGACATAGAATTTGTATTTTTCTGACAAAGGGGCTATTTGTTATGAATTATTGAAGTTTCGGAAAATATATATATTTTATATGGGCGGGCCCCACTTTTGGTGGAAAATTTTTTAGCCGCCAGGCGGCGGAAATTTTGAAAAAAATATATTATTTTATTCATTTAGTCTCCTTTGTCATCCTAATCTTTTCCTATAAATAGGGTGCTTAGGTTAGAATTGAAAATCACACCAGAATCAGAAGTTTTCTCTCTCTATAATATCGAGCGTATTTTTGTGAGTATTTCAATACTTTGAGTATTAGTATTCAGTGCAAGTTTTCTTCGGTATTATATCCGATATTCCAGTCAGAGGTACTATCTTTTTGAGGTAAGGGATGTTATTTCTTTCGTAAATGATGTTATTCTTCTCAATGTCATTATACAAAAATATTGTCATGGATTTTATGTTGAAATTCTTACTTTTTCCGTCGGGGTTACTATTCACGTATACGGCACTATTCACGGAAAAAATTAAATTTTCTTCTATTTGTCCAAATTGCTTGTTAAAGTTACTATCTTTGATTGTATCCAAGTTTTGAGCTCTATTCTTGAATTTTGCTCCATAATTGATTATTACGAGGTATTTTTGAATTGGATATACTAAAATACGAATCCTTAGTCTTTGTCTTTTATCTCACTGGATTCGTTTTTTTTAAAATGTTTTTCATCATTCTCAGTCCTAAAAGGTGATGTAACTGAATATCTTTGGCCTGTAGAGCAAAGATGAATGATTACTTGATGAATATCTTTGGCCTGTAGAGCAAAGATGAATGATTACCTGATGAATATCTTTGGCCTGTAGTGCAAAGATGACAGGTGTTGAGATGAACATGACCACTGATGATAAAAATGAATATCTTTGGCATGTAGTGAAAAGATGAATATTTGATTCAAGATGTATATTGATTGATGTTACAGGGATAAAATATTGATGATGGACTTTTAAATCATAGAAGATAGTAGACTTTATTCTCTGCTTAATTCTTCTAATGAACTGTTATTTCCGCTGCGAATATTGATCTAGAGTTGGTTGTCCATTATATTTTATCTGATTTGTTGAAGACTAACGATAATTTATTTTCCATTATCTTAGTCATAATATTCTTTACTGAGCTAGTTGAGCTCACCCTTTTCATCTGTTGTCCTCTTCAGGAAATGAGAATGTTGCGGGAACTAGTCGGGGGATAGAGTGATGGTCCGAGTTAGAGCAGTAGTAGTCCTCACTATTTCTGATAAATAGTGTGATAATAATTATAATGAGGACTTCGTTTGAATCTTAATATTTTCTACATATTTGTATTGAGACTCACAGTTGTGTGGTCGTATTTTGCACGTCCGTATGATATAAAGTTTGTATTTGAATTCTGTACCATGTATTTGGCGACTCAGAATGGGTTGGGTTGAATGGACCTATTCTGGGGGCGTCACAAAAACTCCATTAGGTATTCCATAGCTAGTCACGTTCAGTGAACTTATTCTCCAATAAGCACCTACATACTTGCTTTAGTGTCTCTACACAAATGACCATGAGATCAGTCATCCTCATCCAATGAGCAAGCAACATATGTACCAATCTATCCGGATTTACTAATCCCTATTTTAGTAATCCCACAATTGGGAACTATTTTAGTTTTTAAGCTTTCTAAGAATTTAGATCTCATTAGCATTATCTCATCATTATTCTAAAAGCATTGCTTAAAACTATGGGTTATTTACATATTATAAAAACAGCACCACGTAGATAATTAAATGCCTTAAATGAATATTTTATTAATAAATAAATAAGATTGTTTACAAAGTATGTGCTTTATCATCATACATGATTGGCTTGTATGCACACTACTATAAATCTCCCACTTGCACTAAAGCCAATCGCCATGGTATCTCATACCTATATTCTCTAAGTGACGATCAAACTGCTGTTGTGTTAGAGCTTTAGTAAATGGATCTGCAATGTTGTCTTGAGAGTCCACACGCTCCAAGGTGACGTCTCCTCTTTCAATGATCTCCGTGATCAAGTGAAATCGCCGTAACACGTGTTTGGATTTCTGATGAGACCTGGGTTCCTTAGCCTGTGCAACCGCTCCGGTGTTGTCATAGTATACGGGAACTGCTTCTCCAATGCTAGGAATCACACCAAGTTTAGTTATGAACTTCTTCATCCAAACAGCTTCCTTTGCAGCTTCACTTGCAGCTACATACTCTGCCTCTGTCACTGTATCAGCAACTGTTTGCTGCTTGGAACTCTTGCAACTCGCTGCGCCTCTATTCATTGTAAACACATACCCTGAAACAGATTTACTGTCATATTGGTCTGTTTGAAAACTTGAGTCCGTGAATCCCTCGAGTTTTAATTCAGACCCACCGTAGACAAGAAAAATATCTTTAGTCCATCTTAAGTACTTTAGGATATTTTTCACTACCTTCAAGTGCTCTTTTCTTGGATTCGACTGGTATCTACTCGTTACACTAAGTGCGTGAGCAACATCCAGTTTAGTACATATCATACCGTACATGATTGATCCTATTGCAGAAGCATAAGGGATCTTACTCATACGGTCTCTCTTCTCAGGTGTCTTTGGGGCCTGTTTCTTGGAGAGATGTATTCCATGGCTCATGGCATGAGACCTCTTTTGGAATCTTCCATGCTAAACCTCTTTAGCATCGTATCAATGTACGTTCCGTGGGATAAGCCGAGCATCCATTTAGATCTATCTCTATAGATCTTTATCCGCAAAATATAGGATGCTTCACCCAAGTCCTTTATGGAGAAGTTTTTAGATAATCAGATTTTAATTGATTGTAACATAGGAATGTAATTCCCTATCAGTAATATATCATCAACATATAATACAAGGAATGATACTGCGCTCCCACTAACCTTCTTGTATACACATGGTTCATCCTCATTTTTGATAAAATCAAACTCTTTGATTGTCTCATCAAAACGAATGTTCCATCTACGAGAAGCTTGCTTCAGCCCATAATTGGATCGTTGTAGCTTACTTGTTCCAACTTTTGAAATAAATCCCTCTGGCTGTATCATATACACATCCTCCTCAAGTTTCCCATTGAGGAAGGCCGTTTTCACGTCCATCTGCCAGATCTCATAGTCGTTATAAGCTGCAATCGAAAGCAAAATCCGAATGGACTTGAGCATAGCTACTGCTGAGAAGGTTTCATCATAGTCAATTCCTTGTCTTTGTTTGAAACCTTTTGCAACCAGTCGGGCCTTATAGGTCTCTACCTTGCCGTCTGCTCCAGTCTTTCTCTTAAAAACCCATTGACACCCAATAGCCTTAATGCCTTCAGGTGGTGAAACCATAGTCCATACTTTGTTATCATATATGGAGTCCATTTCGGATTTCATGGCTTCAAGCCATTTCCCTGAGTCTTTATTACTCATAACCTGTTCGTAATTTAATGGATCATCATCATTCATGATGTGTACCTCATCGTCACCCTCTATAACGAATCCATACCTCTCAGGTATCTTCGGTACTATTCCAGATTTATGAACAGGGTGTGGTACAGTAGGTTCTTCTACTTGGTTAGGTACCTGACTTTGATCCATGGTAATTTGTGATTCTTGAACTTCTTCAAGATATATCTTACTCCCACTGACCCCTTCATGGATAAACTCTTTCTCCAAGAAGGTAGCATGTTTTGCAACAAACACCTTTTGATCAGTTGGATGATAGAAATAATACCCTGCGGTTTCTTTAGGGTATCCCACAAATCTACACTTATCAGATTTAGTCTGTAGCTTATCATTTTCAAACTTTTTGACATAAGCTGGACAACCCCAAGTCTTAACATGCTTAAGATTTGGTTTCCTCCCTTTCCACTTCTCAAATGGAGTCTTTGGGGCGAATTTTGTAGGTACCTTGTTAAGTAGGTATGCAGCCGTTTCTAGGGCATAACCCCAGAAGGAAATTGGAAGGTCGATAAAACTCATCATGGATCGAACCATGTCCAACAGTGTTCGATTTCTCCTTTCAGATACTCCATTTAACTGTGGTGTACCTGGTGGAGTCCATTGTGAGATTATACCACTTTCTTGGAGACAATTGAGAAACTCACCGCTTAAGTATTCTCCACCTCGATCTGATCGAAGTATCTTTATACTCTTGCTCGTTTGTTTCTGTACTTCACTTCTGAACTCTTTGAACTTTTCAAATGATTCTGATTTGTATTTCATTAAATACACATATCCAAATCTTGAGTGATTATCAGTGAAAGTAATAAAATAAGAATACCAACCCCGTGCACTTGTTGTCATAGGTCCACAAACGTCTGTGTGAATCAATGCCAACAACTCTGTAACTCTTTCTCCTTTTCTACTAAAAGGAGATTTAGTCATTTTACCCATGAGACAAGATTCACAAGTTAGATATGATTCATAATTCGGATAGCTCTAATAGCCCATCCTTATGCAACTTGGATAATCTTGTTTCATTGATATGACCGAGTCTACAGTGCCACATGTAGGTATAATTAATATAATCTCTTTTCCTTTTCTTAGTTTGTTCAATTTGAAATATATTTTCTTGCAAGTCAAGTATATAAAGCCCATTTCGCAAATTTCCAATACCATATAAAACATTGTCTTTATAAATAGAACAACCATTGTTCTTTATAATAACGTCAAAACCTTCCATATCTAATACAGAAATTGAAATAATGTTTTTAAAAATATTCGGAACATAATAACAGTTATTAAGATAAATGGACTTGCCCGAAGGCATTTCTAAACAATAAATCCTACAGCTAATGCAGCAACCTTTTCTCTATTCCCCACTTGTAGGATCACCTCTTCATTGTTCAGCTTTCTACTTCTGACCAGTCCCTGCACAGTGTTACATATGTGAGACCCACAGCCGGTATCCAAAACCCAAGCAGAATTATGACTTTCAGAAAAATTAATTTCAATCATAAACAAACCTTGATTGGAAGTCGAAGCTTCTCCAAGCTTCTTCTCTGCTAGAAACTTCTTGCAGTTCCTCTTCCAATGTCCCGGCTCGTTACAATGAAAGCACATTCCTTTAGCTGGTTTAGGTTTCTTTTGTTCCTTTTCTTTCCCCTTTCCCTTATCCTTCTTGGATTTCTTCTTTTCAGAAGACACCTTGGGCCTCTTCCTTATATTGAAAGAATCCACCATCAAGACATGGTTCATCTTGGATGAGAAGTGACCTTCTGCAGTTTTCAGCATGTTAAGCAGCTCAGGTAAGCTGACATCGAGTTTATTCATGTGAAAATTAACCACAAACTGCGAGAAGGTCTCAGGGAGTGACTGCAAGACCAAGTCTTGACTCAGCTCCCCATCCATGATGAACCCAAGCTGTCCAATGCATTCAATCAAATTGATCACCTTCAGGACATGAGTCTCGACGGCAGTACCCTCGGTCATCCGAGATCGGAAGAGCTCCTTAGATATCTCATATCTAGCAGTCCTACTTTGTTCACCATACAACTCCTTGAGGTGAAGCAACATAGTAAGAGCATCCATTTTTTCGTGCTGACGCTGAAGCTCGTTATTCATAGATGCGAGCATGATGCATTGAGCCACAGATGCATCATCTTGCCGCTTATTGAAAGTGGCAATCTTTTCCTCAGAGGCTATTTCTGAAACAGATTCAGGGATAGTTGAATTTAGGACATAAGAAATCTTTTCAGCAGTGAGAACAATTCTCAGATTTCTTAGCCAGTCCTCATAATTCAGGCCGATAAGCTTATTTGTATCAAGTATGCTTCGTAGTGAGATTAGTGATTTTGACATTTTTAAAATTCTGCATGTGAAAATATAACATTTTTAGCAAACATTCATTTTATTAACTTTGCATACCAACATAAATTTAGGTCTTTATTTTAAATTGGTATCTCCCACTATTTTCATCAAACTATATTACCCTCACTTATATAGTTCGGCAACATCTAATTAAATATTTGCTAGTGAGATTAAGGATCCCATTTCAAGTGTATATAACGTTGTGGATAGCACAACAAGCGATATACAAATAAATAGGTAGACAACTCTTGTCAATTACATCACCATGTAACTCCTTCTATTTTGCCTCTTAAATCATAATGGTCATGTGTGTGCACATCCGAACTAAAATGATTTAAGTTAAATCCAGCCTAGCACTTCCATAAATTCAAAAAAAAAATTCGTCCTTGTGGATAGCACAACAAGACTAGATCGTTCAATTTTCTTGATAAGAATCAAATGTGATTAATTAACATCTTAAATATTCAATACTCGCCTTGTGGATAGCACAACAAACTCATATTAAATATTTAATACTCTATTAATTAACAATGCTAGAAGGCGACGTTCGATATTCCAAATACCATTTGAACACTTCGGACTTAATATTATTTCTTTGAGGGTTTGTTATTATTTGTCTCGTCTTGTTTTGCGCGCATGAACATATATATATATATATAAAATACGCGTCATTTTATTAAACATGCGAAGCATGTTTGCATAAAATATAAAATATATAATATTTAGCATGCAATATAGAATACTATATTCTATCCAGATTGATTATGAACTTTTATTCTAGTTTGGTTCACTAGAGCCACCAAGTGAACCAAAATGTCAAACCTAGGAGTGCAAGAATTTAAATTTAAATATAACTATTACATTTAAACCCGGGCTCCATACAAATGGGTCTTCAAGCGCTCCTTGCTCCTTGATCTCCAGTTCTTCAAGATAATTCTAACTATCTTTATTACATAAACTATTTATAATTAAATAGAAACCTTGATCAGCAGTCAAGGGGAAGTACATAGGAGGGAGATAAAATTTACACCGAGAATAAAACCAGAGAAGACGAGGTACGCAGACCCTATTTTATAAAATCCATACATTCAAGCATTCATCAAAAATAAAATCCAATCACATTGGTCATAGTCCATAATCAATCCCTTTTATTAACATACATATCATCATACGTATCAATAAAACTTATTCATCTCATGAAAGTAAATTCATTCCATATATGTATTAATATCAGTTAATGGGCAAAAGCTTGCTAAACTTTGTTTTTGAAAAAATAAACTCCTTTATTTCATTCAAAAATAATTCCAAATTAAACTCTTTAATTTTAGCAATTTTGAAATGATATTTCATATAAAATAAACATCTTTATTTTAAACCTTTATTAATTAAATAAACTATTTATTTGATTAATCAAAATAAAAGAAAAAAATTTCCAGTTCCTGTCCAGTGGCGCAGCTGCGCCAGTAATGTAAAGGGAACCAGCGCAGCTGCACAGCATGAAAACCAGGACAAGACACCGGCGCAGCTGCACAGCATCGCAGAATCTGAAAAAAATATTGTTGCCCAAGAACTCGATCCAATCGCATATCATACTTGTATGGAATAACATAAACTGATAATTAGCACAAGATTGGCTCTGATACCACTGTTGGGTTTGCTAGAAACATAAGCATTCAATCAAATTACATAAACGCAGCGGAAGGGATTTCAACATTAATCATAAAAGAACCTGTGAGTTAATAGTTAACGTACAATTCAATCCTTCCACCATACAATGTCCCAGTTAAATATAAGACATGGATTTACTGTCAAGTCTTAATTTATTTACTCATATGTATTTCGATTAAAAAACGCACAACTCCAAATAATGCAAATTAGAAACCTCTTTCTAATTTCATTCTACCTTGGCCAAGGATTCTTGGGTTGTCATTTAACGAATCACATAGGACATATCTCCTCTTTTACTAGAGGTGGTAGATTCTTTATTGATCATACATTATCTCCATATGCAACTCATTATACCCAAGCATACCTTATATATGCCTTAAAAGGCCTTAAGGAATAAGTCAAAGTATAATTTGTTACATACAAGATACTATGATGATCTCAAGTCCAATGATTACTTGTACTACTATCACATTAGGAATTCCTATTGACAGGCGAGTAAAACTCCATTAGGTATTCCATAGCGAGTCACGTTCAGTGAACTTATTCTCCAATAAGCACCTACATACTTGATTTAGTGTCTCTACACAAATGACCATGAGATCAGTCATCCTCATCCAATGAGCAAGCAACATATGTACCAATCTATCCGGATTTACTAATCCCCATTTTAGTAATCCCACAATTGAGAACTAGTTTAGTTTTTAAGCTTTCTAAGAATTTAGATCTCATTAGCATGATCTCATCATGATTCTAAAAGCATTGCTTAAAACTATGGGTTATTTACATATTATAAAAACAGCACCATGTAGATAATTAAATGCCTTAAATTAATATTTTATTAATAAATAAATAAGATTGTTTACAAAGTATGTGCTTTATCATCATACATGATTGGCTTGTATGCACACTATTGTCAATCTCTCACTTGCACTAAAGCCAATCGCCATGGTATCTCATACCCATCTTCTCTAAGTGACGATCAAACTGCTGTTGTGTTAGAGCTTTAGTAAATGGATCTGCAATATTGTCTTGAGAGTCCACACGCTCCAAGGTGACGTCTCCTCTTTCAATGATCTCCATGATCAAGTGAAATCGCCGCAACACGTGTTTGGATTTCTGATGAGACCTGGGTTCCTTAGCCTGTGCAACCGCTCCGGTGTTGTCATAGTATACTGGAACTGCTTCTCCAATGCTAGGAATCACACCAAGTTTAGTTATGAACTTCTTCATCCAAACAGCTTCCTTTGCAGCTTCACTTGCAGCTATATACTCTGCCTCTGTCACTGAATCAGCAACTATTTGCTGCTTGGAACTCTTCCAACTCACTGCGCATCCGTTCAAGGTAAACACATACCCTGAAACAGATTTACTATCATCTTGGTCTGTTTGAAAACTTGAGTCCGTGAATCCCTCGACTTTTAATTTAGACGCACCATAGACAAGAAAAATATCTTTAGTCCTTCTCAAGTACTTTAGGATATTTTTCACTGCCTTCCAGTGCTCTTCTCTTGGATTCGACTGGTATCTACTCGTTACACTAAGTGCGTGAGCAACATCCAGTCTAGTATATATCATACCGTACATGATTGATCCTATTGCAGAAGCATAAGGGATCTTACTCATACGGTCTCTCTCCTCAGGTGTCTTTGGGGCCTGTTTCTTAGAGAGATGTATTCCATGGCTCATCAGCATAAGACCTCTTTTGGAATCTTCCATGCTAAAACTCTTTAGCATCGTATCAATGTACGTTCCTTGGGATAAGCCGAGCATCCATTTAGATCTATCTCTATAGATCTTTATCCGCAAAATATAGGATGCTTCACCCAAGTCCTTTATGGAGAAGTTTTTAGATAACCAGATTTTAATTGATTGTAACATAGAAATGTCATTCCCTATTAGTAATATATCATCAACATACAATACAAGGAATGATACTGCGCTCCCACTAACCTTCTTGTATACATATGGTTCATCGTCGTTTTTGATAAAATCAAACTCTTTGATTGTCTCATCAAAATGAATGTTCCATCTACGAGAAGCTTGCTTAAACCCATAAATGGATCATTGTAGCTTACAGACTTGATTTGTTCTAACTTTTGAAATAAATCCCTCTGGCTGTGTCATATACACATCCTCCTTAAGTTTCCCATTGAGGAAGGCCGTTTTCACATCCATCTGCAAGATCTCAAACACACAACTCCAAATAATGCAAATTAGAAACCTCTTTCTAATTTCATTCTACCTTGGCCAAGGATTCCTGGGTTGTCATTTAACGAATCAAATAGGACATATCTCCTCTTTTACTAGAGGTGGTAGATTCTTTATTGATCATACATTATCTCCATATGCAACCCATTATACCTAAGCATACCCTATATATGCCTTAAAAGGCCTTAAGGAATAAGTCAAAGTATAATTTGTTACATACAAGATACTATAATGATCTCAAGTCCAAGGATCACTTGTACTACTATCACATTAGGAATTCCTATTGACAGGCGAGTAAAACTCCATTAGTTTTCCATAGCGAGTCACGTTCAGTGAACTTATTCTCCAATAAGCACCTACATACTTGCTTTAGTGTCTCCACACAAATGACCATGAGATCAGTCATCCTTATCCAATGAGCAAGCAACATATGTACCAATCTATCCGGATTTACTAATCCCCATTTTAGTAATCCCACAATTGGGAATTATTTTAGTTTTTAAGCTTTCTAAGAATTTAGATCTCATTAGTATGATCTTATCATGATTCTAAAAGCATTGCTTAAAACTATGGGTTATTTACATATTATAAAAATAGCACCATGTAGATAATTAAATGCCTTAAATGAATATTTTATTAATAAATAAATAAGATTGTTTACAAAGTATGTGCTTTATCATCATACATGATTGGCTTGTATGCACACTACTATCACTTCCATTGATTGATTTAGGTTGGTGAAGTTTCTATGGAATAGGAATTTCCCATCTGCTCGGAGATTCTCTTCTTCGGCCACCCAGTTAGCCCAAAGATCATTCTTATTATACTGGTATTGACTTCTCAAGAAAGTGATCTCTAGTGTGGGAGGACGATCGACAATGGACTGGTTGATTTATTTCACCATATTCCTGGTGAGCTGATGCTGGTAAACAACCAGTTCTGCTAACTGCTAGATCTGCTCCTTGATAGACTTGATCTCCTGCTCTATCAGGAACCGCCTTTCAAAAATAACCCAATTATCTGGGCTGGTGTTGTTGGATTGAATTGATTCTCCCATATAACGGAGGTAATTGGATCCTTCTCCATTTGTGGCGCTGATCATGTTAACATTCTCCTCTTTATGCTGTGGCATGGGATTGTCCTGCACATGGGGTTGCTCAGGCTTTGTTACCACAATCTGTCCGCTGTCAATCAAGTCTTGTATTTTGTGCTCGAGAGACTAACAGTCTTTGGTGTCATGGCCTGGAGATCTAGAGTGATAAGCACACTACTTGCTTGAGTTGAAATTCCAACCATTAGTGTTGGTTGGTGGAAGGAGTTGGACAATCTTCTTCTGGGCTATCAGAAGTTTGAATACATTCTCAAATGAATCCCCTAAAGGGGTGAAAGTTCTTCGACGCCTAACTTCCATATTTTTCTAGAGTGGAGGGTTTGAAGGCTGTGCTGGATTTTGAAAAAAGGTATAATTCCTCCTTTGAATGGGCATACTGTTTGACTCAACCCTTGGACTTTGTCCTTGTAAGACTAAGGACACTTCCTCGTCTTTTTTTTTGTGCACCCTCCAGGGATTACTCCCATAAGTTTTTCGGGATAACGAGCCCCGGGAAATATACAGAGGTCAGAGTAATTAACACTACCGAATGCCTAATTCCCTTTGATTGATCTAAGAGCTTCCTCCATTTGTTGTACTTTCTTTATAATGTCATCAGGTTCCTGTTCTTTGACGAGGTGGGTGATTTCAGGGGTTCTGTTGGTCGTGTCCAGGTTTTGTGGTCCAGGAATCTGAGTTTTGGCCTTTTAAATCTCTTAACCGCCAGCACTACCACCAGATGCTCCTGGTTCTGTGTGAGTTTAAGATTGTTTCCCTCTAAGGGCCTTGCTTTGTTCTCGTAGAAAATCGGCTAACTCGACTATCTGATTTTTCAGTCCTTCGAACTCTTCCCGGGATACCGGGGCGGATTCTACTTAAGCACTAGAAGTCATGTCCGTGGATGGACTGGGTGCTTTAGATTTAGACCTAGTGACATGACCAATTTTTACCTACAACAAAATGTAGGCGTGTCAATTTCTTGATGTAGGTAAGGATAGGATCCATGATGTGTTTTTTAGATTTGATCCTGCAAAACCGAGATTAGTTGTTCTGATGACAGGATGACATGGTATTTTGACAGGGAAAGTAAATCTTTCATTATGATATTTACATTGTGCTCCTTGATAATTGAAGGCTTAACATGTTGAAAGAGGAAGGCATGCAGAAGCTTCCCTTCAAATTTGGTTAATCAGAGGCTAACCTATCTTAGGTTACTCTCGCGGCTTTTGTTTCGGCATGAAGGCTCCCAGATCATCGCAATCTACTTGAGGGGAAATTAATCCGATCGTTCAATTGGAGCGAATCTGGGTGGTGCATTTTCATGAGCCCCAGAGACTTGGCCGTCCCCAGAGACATTACTTATCATCAACCGGGTTTTCCTCCTTGTGAGAGGGACACACAACATACATTCACGTACATCGTGCCTTACCGTTGTGCATATGATGACATGGGTGCGAAGAACTAAAAAGCATGAAATGCATTCATTCACATTCATTCAATGTAAAGATGCAGCATTCACTCATTCATTGACAGTGGAGGCGCAGAATTTCACGCATTCAATAGTTTTGAAAGGGAAATGTTTGAAAAGATTTGAAAGCGGCCTAAGCCCTCTATTGTCCCCAGTGGAGTCGCCACCTATCGACGTTGGTTTAAAAAATCCGCGGGTCAGGTCACAACCCGGATCTTTTAATCTCTTCTCCTAAGTTATCTCTACCCGCACTCTTTTTATTTAGGAAAAATGTTTTGAAGGGTTTTTTAGGAGAAAGGCCAACATGTATCATGTCGACGATTTGAACGTTTGACAGAGTCACCAGTTGGTAGATTTGAAATGGTTGTACCAACTCAACCGAGTTTTGTTTGAAAGAGGCCCAATTGCTGGACACTGCCAAAACTTAATCTTTGAAAACAAAGTTTTGAGCTCGGGGGCTTGGTTAAGTGTGGGGAAGGTGTTAGGAACCCCACAACTCCTGTGTAAACACGGTACCGCATCTTTTCAATATTTCCCTTTAAAACTAAAATGCGTGAGTGAATGCTGTTTGAAAATTGGGCCTATTGATTTGATTGATTGAAAGTAGTGCTTTGCTTTGTTGAACCTATATACGAAGGGTTTGAGTTGATTTGAAAATTAGTCTTTGATTTGATTTGCAAAAGCATTTAATTTCATTTTCTTGAAACGCTTTTCTTTTGATTGATTTAAAAATGATGTTTTGAAAGCTGGTTTATCAAACCTTTACGCTGCCATAGGAATTGAAGCCTGTTGATACTTCCAATTTTATCTCTATAGCCTTAAGGCCGCATGTGAATGGTGATTTGTCAGGCTGCAAAGCATCCTCGACCACAGAATATACAAGTGTCAGTCTCCTCATGGGTATGAAAATCATCGGAGGGACGCTGACACGACAATTGATATTTTTTCATTATCTAGAGACCTTAAATTCGGATATTCGTTTTAAGGTTTGTTTACATATACATTTCTACAGAAAAACTGGCAGGGTACATTTGTAAATCAGAGTTTGTCCATCAAGGGAATCAGATTCCGATCATTTTGATCGTGAATTTCACGATTCCTAGCCTCACATATGAGTAGCCAAAACCTGCATAGTTCAAATTTGTACAGAAACAGATAAATATCCCAAAATTGCCAGAACCGAGGATTCATTCAGTAAATCTTGGTCTGCATGACCAAAGCGTCTCGTTCCCACTAGATAGCGATCTAAGGGACACGAGGTTGCTTTTGAAGCTAAAACTAGAAAGAAAGCTAGATTTAAGAAAATCTCAGCCATTCTAGCTTCCGGGTTCAGTCTGAAGGTTTTGAACCGTTTGAAAACTATAAATGGCGAGATTTAAATAAATCTAGTCCGCCTATAGATATATCAGTGTCAATTCATATAAAATGAATATTTACAGCAGCAGTTGAATAGAAAGAGCATAAAGTAATATATATATATATATATATATATAAACAAATATATATAAAAGCTTTAAAGGCGATGGATTTTCGCGCCTGTGCCCGGACTAGAATGGAAATATATATATATATATATATATATATATATATATATATATATATATATATTGACATAAACGTAGTCAACCAAGACTGGGAAGAGGACCACAAATGGTGAAGGCTGCTTATATATGCAAAAATATATTTAAAAGCAGTAACAAGGCCACAGAATGATCCAGGCCGAACTGGAATGTAAATGTATAGAAAAGTAGTCAACCAGTGACTGGGGAGATCACCCAGTATGGCGAAGTGTGCAAAAAATAGTATAAAGGCCACAAAATAATCCAGGCCAGACTGGAATGTAAATTGCAGAAAAGTAGTCAACCAATGACTGGGAAGATCACCCAGTATGGCGAAGTGTGCAAAAATAGTAGAAAGGGCAATGGGTTTTCATGCCGATGCCCGGACTGAATTGAAGTAAATATATATATATATATATATATATATATATATATATTGATAGAAATGTAGTCAACCAAGACTGATACGAGGACCAGTGATGGTGAAAATCGCTCATATATGCTTAAATATATATAAAGCGGTAAACTACCTCGGATTTGACATTCGGGCTTGACAGAATTGAAATGTTAGTATATATACAATTAAATATATACAAAAAAGGGCCAAACCCGGACTGGGAAGATAACCCAGTCCGGCGAAGTTGCCAGAACGTGTGTGCTAGTGCATTGAAGCTGCTGGAGCTGACTAATCGTTAATCCGAGTTGTAGAAATGCCAGAAAATCAGTTTATGTACAAAAATATACCAAATTTTGATGAAAACGGCCATGGAACTAGGTTCTGGGCTTTTTTAGAAAACGAAACTTAACGTGCATGTTTATAAAAGTACGAAGAAGTAATATTCACTTTCTAATCATGAAAATACTTACAATGGACTGCTACACGGGCTTTTTGCCAAATCGTAGGCTCTATACATCCAAATCTACCGGTTATTTTTTGATATGTGATAGTATATGGGTATATCTACGTGTTAGAGTGAAAATATTTGGGTTTGGAAGAGGTGTAAAAGTCAGAAAATTAAACTGCCAGAGCTTCGCTGCGTTTCTGGATTCTTGAAAATGAGGGGGGTGGCCTCATATTTATAGACCAGGGAGCCTCCACTCTACCTACTGCTGTCGCAGGTAGAGGTGCGGCTCCTCTGGTGGGGCCTGCAGTGCCGGGTTCTGTCATCTCGAAGTACGTGCACTCCGGACAACGCACAGTCGAAGTCAAAACTTTCTAACTTTTGATCGTAGCTTCCTTTTGAGGCGTGCGATACCTTTTTGAAAAGCCCTCGCCGAGAGTGTTCGCAATGACATGGGATAAAACATTTTTCGTGTCCGAGAAGATGGGTTCAAAATCTGGTCTTCGATTCCCCACAGTTTGTCTGTTAAGCTGTCTTGCGTCGTTTGCACTCAAGATCGTCGTTATAGTTCATTCTAACTTCGATGGCATCAAATCGGCTTGAGTTTAACCGAATCGATTGAGAGTTGATAAAATTACCATTTTACCCCTCCCGAGGTGGTCGTTGGTGGATCTGGCTTCCCAGGGTTATCTCTGGGCTGAATTACATTTTCCGGATTGACGCCGGGGCTGACTAGTACTTCTAGGGCTGAGACCGGGTATGGCTTGACACGTCCTAGTTTGATGTCAAGGTTGAACTGTACCTCCCAAGTTGATGTCGGGGCTGACTTGAAGGCCCGATATTGAGATCAGGTTTACCGATACCTCCTGGGTTGATGTCGAGGCTGACTTGTACCTCTCAGATTGCCGCCAAGGCTGATTTGACGATATTGGGATCGGGGTTTAACTTGACGGCCCAATCGGAGATCAGGGTTGATTTGATAGCCCGATATTGAGATCGGAGATGGATTGAAAGTTCGATTAGAGATTGGAGCTGGATTGACGGTCCGATTGGAGATCGGAGATGGATAGACGGCCCGATTGGAGATCGGAGCTGGATAGACGGTCCGATTGGAGATCAGAGCTGGATAGATGATCCGATTGGATATCGGAGCTGGAATAACGGTCCGATTGGAGATCGGAGCTGGATAGACGGTTGTTGTCCCCGATTAGGTATGATAATTATGCGCAAGTATACGCGGTCAACAAGTAATAAATAGTAAGTACAGATATCGTTCCCACGGAGAATTAACTAATAAAAGTTCGCCAAATCACTAGTCCATAACACTCTCAGTCTTATTTAAATGAGCAATAAAGTATTTAAAATTAAAACTAAATAATTTAAACTTAAACTAATTAATCCTAGAGTAAAATCGGATAATGAAGACATGAGATCTCAACTTCCCCTAATGATTCATTTAAATCAATAAACTCCCAGTTATGTCAAATTGATCGTCAAAGCTTGTTAGTCGAGAACACGAAAGTGAGAACAGGCCATCTTTCAATGCACCTAATCCATATCATATACAATCCATAGATGATAGAACGCATATGAACACCCACATTATCTAAACCACTATATGTCTATGCGGTCTACAAATAATTAGGTTTAAGCACTGGTTCTCAATTAACTACGAGCGGCGCTTCGGTATACGTCTATCCTAAGAACAAATTATACATCTAACGCTATGTAGACATACAACCACCCGCTACTTCGATTAGATCTAAACCCATATTTCGTCTTTCAAGCCCATATGGATTATCATAGTAATTGGTAGCTAAGCAATTAAGTAATTAAAGCATAATTGTAATAGACAATCACATAGCAATCATTAGACCAACATGGAAGCATATCAAAGTAAACTACTCAAAAGGTTCCATTGAAATCTCAAAATAAGTTTAAATCATAAATGACTCAAATATATCATCCACAAATTGAATAAACATCATCCGGATACACAATGATAACAAGTAGAGTATAAAGATAGAGAATGCAAATCTGAGTTCTTTCTCCAAGCTTGGATCTTTGATGCTATCAAAATGCTTCAATCTTCTTCTCTAATTAAACCCTAGAATCTAACTATCTAAACCTAATCTTAATCTACTCCTAACCTAATCTAGACAAGAAATTAAAGAGAGAAGAGAGAACTAGGGCTAGGGCTAAGGGAGAGCTCCCTAATGGAGATGCCTATTCAAATGGGCATAAGCCCTAATATATAAGCCTTCCCGTCTGTGATGCCCCCAGAATAGGTCCAGTCAACCCAATCCATTCTGAGTCGCCAAATACATGGTACAGAATTCAAATACAAACTTTTATATCACACGGTCGTGCAAAATACGACCACACAACTGTGAGTGTCAATACAAATATGTAAAAAATATTAATATTCAAACTAAGTCCTCATTAAAATTATTATCACACTATTTATCAGAAATAGTGAGGACTACTACTGCTCTAACTCGGACCATCACTCTGTCCCCCGACTAGTTCCCACAACATTCTCATTTCCTGAAGAGGACAATAGATGAAAAGGGTGAGCTTAACTAGCCCAGTAAAGAATATTATGACTAAGATAATGGAAAATAAATTATCGTTAGTCTTCAATAATTCAGATAAAATATCATTGACAACAAGTTTTAGATCAATATTCGCAGCGGAAATAACAATTCATTAGAAGAGTTAAGTAGAGAATGAAGTCTACTATCTTCTATGATTTAAAAGTTCGTCATCAATATTTTATCCCTGTAACATCAATCAATATACATCTCGAATCAAATATTCATCTTTGCACTACAGGCCAAAGATATTCATTTGTATCACTAGTGGTCATGTTCATCTCAACACCTGTTCATCTTTGCACTACGGGCCAAAGATATTCATCAGGTAATCATTCATCTTTGCTCTACATGCCAAAGATATTCAGTTATATCACCTTTTAGGACTGAGGATGATGAAAAACTATATAAATAACGAATCCAATGAGATAAAGAACAAAGATTAAGGATTCGTATTTTAGCTTATCAAAGTTCAAGAATATTCCCTAATAATACTTTGTGGAGCAAAATTCAAGAATAAAGCTCAAAACTTAGATCCAATCAAAGATAAGAACTTTAACAAGCAACTTGGACATATAGAAGAAAATTTAATTTTTTCGTGAATAGTGCCGTATACGTGAATAGTAATCTCAACGAAAAAAGTAAGAATTTCATAATAAAATCCATGACAATATTTTGGTATAATGATATTGAAAAGAATAACATCATTTATGAAAGAAAAAAACATCCCTTACCTCAACAGAATAGTACCTCTGACTGGAATATCGGATATAATACCGAAGAAAACTTGCACTGAATAGTAACACTCAAAGTATCTAAATACTCACAAAAATACGCTCGATATTATAGAGAGAGAAAACTTCTGATTCTGGTGTGATTTTCAATTATAACCTAAGCACCCTATTTATAAGAAAAGCTTAGGATGCCAAAGTAGACTTTTTTAATAAAATAATATTATTTTTTTAATTCCAGCCGCCTCAGCCAAAAGCCATCAGCCTTCACCAACCAAAAGTGGAGCCCACCATTTTATATAAAAAAAATTTTATTTTCCGAAACTTCAATAATTCATAATAAATCGCCCTTTTGTCAGAAAAATACAAATTCAATGTCCATCTATAGGAAATTTAATTCTCTACAACTTTGTAGAAGGAAGTTTTTCCAAATTCCAAACATAAATTATCCGAAATCCATAAACGGATGATTTTCCACACCAAAATACTGATAAAAACACATCAGCACTAATTTCTTCTTTTATATCCACAAAATAAATATTTTCTTATCATATAAATTAATAATTAATTATTCATAAATAATATTACAGAACTACAATATTGACAACCAGGTCGTTCCCAGGAAAGAGGGGGCCTTCCGATAAGGACTTCTCCTTACTGGCGCGCAATTAAATAACCTCTCCTAGACAGAACTTCCTTAGACATTGTCAATAATGCTATCTAATAATATTATTCAAATAATATGAATTATTGAGTTGATAATGTGAAATACTGTGCAATGACAATTATTGAATCAATAATACAAAATATCAACGGTAGCAATTATTGAATCAATCATAGCAACGTAGCAATTATTGATATAAAATATCAACGTAGCAATTATTGAATCAATAAAATATCATGCAATTATTGAATCAATAATATAAAATATTTAACAGTAATTACTGTAACAATAATTGAGTAGTGATTTCTTTCGTAAGAATCAATAATTCAAAATATTGTGCAATACCGTGTGCTACTGTGCAACACCGTGTATTACTGTATTTTAACCACCGGGTATTTCAACAGTACTAACGGTAACAACTACGCCGTTATTTTATAAAAAGGTTATTTCTGTTACTTTCTATATCCGATAGTTATTCCGTTGTGGGGCCCACAAATAGCTGTGTAGTCGTACTAATATTCCCCGACAACAAGAATATTCCACGACCAAACGACTATTCTCCGACAACAATTAATATTTTATAACCACTTGCTTATTTTAAAATATTTACGCATTCCACCCATAACTTTCATATTTATCAAATCAACACCTTACTATTTCAAAATAATATATAAAGAAAATTAAATCTTTATTCATAAAAGTTGGGGTCTTACACCGTCTGTTTAAACGAAAGTCAAAGTTTGGTCAAGCTGGAAGATGGCGCGGGCGCGCGGCTGTTGCCCTTTACCCCAGCTCGGCCGCGCGAGCCTGTGGCTTTTGCTGGCTTGCTTCTTAGGCTGCCGCACTTGGCTTCTCTTGTCATCTTTAACTGGCAACTTCCCATGCCTGGCAAGTCAACTTTTTTTAGCCTATTTGCATTATCACATTCCCATTTAACCGCTTGACCTCCTTCCATTGTCATGCCATCATCCCATTCTTCCTTCTTTTTGCACCGTTTAATCCTTTTACGCTCATTATGCGCCAAGAGAGTTCCAAAACATGCAATCTACAAAACAAAGCAAAAATGCATGAAAAGCACAAAGATACTCGAGTTTAAGCAACAAAATAAGTTAGATAATATATGAATAAGTGGTCATAAAAACCACTTATCAATTACCCCCAAACTTAAACACTGCTTGCCCTCAAGTAACCAAAATAAAACCAAACATAAGAAGCAATGCAGTATCTACAATGAATGCAACCTATCCTATCATGAATGTGAATCCAAGAATCAGCCAGTATTGAAATCCATAAGCAATGCCTCAGAAAAACCACAAGATAATCAAACAAAAAGCTACTCAAGACAAGATCATAAGGCATATCCTCGCAAATCCAAACCTGTCAGCACTGATGTAGTGTGTGCGTGCCTAGCAACCATTAAACATGTTTTTGATCAAATACATCACATACTATGCTTCTTAGAGGAAAAACAAGTTTCAACTCAAGAAAAGTAGTAAATCAGATAAGTTCTAACTAAGACCATGAATCACTTAAGCTAAGAGTCAACAGGGGGTTTATTATGCTTTTTATTTACTCACGAGGGCATTTTCGCACTTTCCTGTGTACACAATCGACTGTGCAATGCCTAGTCCTCTTAGGCTTTTCAATGATACCCGTGTAGCGAGCTTTCGACCAACGACTCCCAGACCGTGAGGCTTTAAGGCGCTGGGCGTAGAGACACCCCTAGGGCTTACTTGCTCGAATATCAAAGGCCACAGGATTTGACGTAGCCAAAGTGTTTATTCACAATCATTTTTCTTTTTTCTTTTCTTTTTCTTATCTTTTTCTTTTGTTTGGAGAGTGCGTTTTACGCTCCATCTCCCCAACTAGCATGCATACCACCTGTTTCCCCCAAACTTAAGCTTTTTACAGTCTAGTTATTATTACATGAGAACTAAAACTCTTTCATTAAAACATAGATTTTCTACCAGAAGACAAGTATGTGAAAATTTAAACTAAGCATATCATGATGGTTACTCTTAAAGTGCTAACGGGTGACATCAGTATCTGATAGATAAAGATTTACACATATGCTAATATAATCAAGCTTAAGTCTCAAATCAGTTCAAAAATCAAGTAATCTCAGTTTTCTCATCAGCCAAATAAATAACAAACCAACAGAAAACTGGATTCATGCAATATGTCCTAACACAATTGACTAAAACAAAGAACAAAATTTTTTAAACTTTTGACAAATTTTAACAAAACATAACCTACATACACTATATGAACAAACACAATATGCAAAATGAATGCAACCTACACTAAATGCAAAATCAACCTAATACCCCCAAACTTAAAAACTGCAATGTCCTCATTGAAGGTAAAAGGAAAAAGAAGAACTCCCCTAGTCGGCTTTGTATGCTACATGAAATGATGTGGTGCTCAGTTTCTGTTGAATTTTGCCTTAAGTCTGAGACAACCTGCATGACGCACCCTTCCTCAGATTTTTGATATGCAACTTTTGACATGCATTGAAGATGGGACATTTGACTTTTGATTCATTCTACCAGCCTTGACCTGAGAAAAGCATACAACATTTATTAAGCCCACTAAATCACCAAAACTAATATTAACTATTTACAACTAGGAGAAATAAACATAGAAGTATATATGCATGTTAAATCCCAAAAACTCCTATATGTGCGTAAATGCAACATGCAAGTGCAGCAAAAATATGTCCATTACTGTATAGTCGCAAAAATATACGCATCAATGCCTAAGTCCAAAAATGTAGGCAATGAACTCCTAAGTCCAAAAGTATTCAAAAATTTTAAACTAAAAATTAAACTACTAAGAATTAAACAGGGGGAAGGAACGAAGATAAATAAGTAGAATTAAACATCAGGGAGAAGAGAGAAATGATGGGGTGCCTCCTATCGAGCGCTTGGTTTATAGTCTGTTACCTGGACTTTGTCTTGCCACCTCTATACAATTCCCCGACGATATTTGAGAAACCCTCCATCCATTAGAATTGTCGTGTGAGTTTGGAGGCTCCCCATCATGAGAGGCTACGAATTTAAACTACCTAGCATTTGATTTATACATGACTTCCCTATTTTTTTATTTCAGGAGCTAGGCACTTCTTCCGTTGTGTTCGTAAAGTGCTCAGGGCATTGAGGATCTACCAACACAACTGGCTCTTCATCAATTCTCTCTTCTTCAGACCATCATGGTTTCCAGAATAAGGACTCTCTCATATCTTCGAGATCCGTATTTGTGATGTGACTACCAAGGGGACACGAATGTGCAAACTTTACTGGTTTTCCAACTTAGGCGGAGAAGGCACTTGGGGTGTTGTCACGTTTGGCTCACATTCATTTTTCACGTCCCCAAGTGTCTCCTTGATATTCCTTTCTTTCAAGTTATCCAGTTGCATATGCGCTTCGGGCTCTCCATCAGTTTCAGCATCCAATTTATAGCACCAAGTATTCTGAGGGCCTTTGCTCAAGGCTTCAAACAATTGAGGTTCTTGATTCTGAAGATTTTAAATTTTTATCCGTTGCTCAATTACCTCCTCCTTCATTAAAGCCATGCTAATTTGCTCTGCCCAATTCTGAAGATTCTCAATCGACTTCGCTTGCTCAATCAAGATTTCCTTTGTTGATGCTATGGAATTTCCCCACAAACTTTCCAATCTTGCCTTTTCTGTTTCAGCCTCGGGATCCATGTACTGAGTCTCATTGGTTGGAGTATTGTTGATTAAGGCCATTTGATTCTGAAAATTTTGGTTTGATAGTTCTTGGCTCCTAATCATCTCTTCTTGGTTCGCTAAGGCTCTATACATGAATTCCATTGTTGACTGTTCTTCTTGTAAACACGGAGATTGATACGTAAGGTCTGGTGCATAAATTGTACTTTGCTCGCAGTATTGGTCTTGGTAATAGCTCGCTAAAGAGTTTGGGTGATACCCCCAATCTTGCTAAAAATTGGGATAAGCCTCATGGTGAGAATAATCACCCCCATACTGCTCTTGTCCATAACTGATGGGATCCTGATGGTTCATATAGCTTCCAGCACCATAGTCATAAGTAAAGGCCATCTCTCGACCCTGTTGGGCTGTAACACTCTCCAACTTCCTTGAGAGAACCTCTAACTGTGCTGATAATGTAGCAATTGGGTCGAGTCCATCATTCCCTGTTTCCCTTGGTTGCTCTTTCCTTGTGTAACACCATGGATAAAAATTTAGATCCATTGTATCTGAAAAGATAATATACGAAGAGAATTAAAACAAAAATAAAATGTTTAAATTAAGAATAATTTGATTGAAACTAATGTTGGCAAACAGTTATCCAATTAATTCTCCGGCAACAGCGCCAAAAACTTGTTGTCCCCGATTGGGTATGACAATTACGCACAAGTATACGCGGTCAACAAGTAATAAATATTAAGTACATATATCGTTCCCACGGAGAATTAACTAATAAAAGTTCATCAAATCACTAGTCCATAACCATCTCAGTCTTATTTAAACGAGCGATAAAGTATTTAAAATTAAAGCTAAATAATTTAAACTTAAACTAATTCATCCTAGAGTAAAATTGGATAATGAAGACATGAGATCTCAACTTCCCCTAATGATTCATTTAAATCAATAAACTCCCAGGTAGGTTAAATTGATCGTCAAAGCTTGTAAGTCGAGAACACGAAAGTGAGATCAGACCATCTTTCAATGCACCTAATCCATATCATATACAATCCACAGATGATAGAATTCATATGAACACCCACATTATCTAAACCACTATATGTCTATGCGGTCTACAAATAATTAGGTTTAAGCACAAGTTCTCAATTAACTACGAGTGGCGCTTTGGTATACGTCTATCCTAAGCACAAATTATACATCTAACGCCATGTAGACATACTGTTAGTTCTAGTAGGCATACAATAGATCTAGAAGAGGGGTTGAATAGATCCTTTGAATTTATAAACTCTTTTCCATTTTAATTTGTATAGCTAAGAAGTTAGCATATAACAAACATAAGAATCATTTCAAGCACATCGGAATAAAGTTAAATCTCCCCTTCATTGATATATTGATAAACATTGATACATTATTCTTGGAGTTAGTTTAGTTGTATATAGTTAGTACATACATAGCAGTTATAGCAGTTAAGTACATAATCTAAAGACATAAAGTAAATGACAGAATGTAAAAGACACAGAGGGTTTTAAGTGGTTCAGAGCCGACTTGACTCCTAATCCACTCTTCTGCACTCTCGCAAGAAATCCACTAAGGAATGGGCAGCCCCCTGAATCACTAAGATTCCTTTAAGGCCAGCAGCCCTGGAACTTCAGTTCACTTTTGAACTCTTCAAGCCCTTTGGCTTGGAACTCCTTTAGTTCACTAAGAACTCTTCAAGCCCTTTGGCTTGGAACTCTAGTTCACTAATAACTCTTTAAGCCCTCCGGCTTGGAACTCATTTACTCCCTCCGGATAAGAACCCTTTGTCCCTGGCTACTTGTAGTTATAGTTGTTGTTGTTGTTTGTGTTTTGCTGCTAAGATGTCTTGAAGCTTTATCATCTTGGTACTTAACAGCTAGGCTTGGTCCTCAGCATTCTGCTTCGAGTTTGGACCTCTTCTATAGTGCAGCTGATCATCAGTCTGTTCAACTCATCTTCACTTGTTGTCAGCTGTGCACCATCACCACATAGGACTGCTAAGGCTTTTCATTGTGGGTCACCTTCTTCTGACCCTTAACATCCCTTGAACCCTTCTTGAATGATATGCAGACATGGTTCTGCATCTTTTCTTGTTCAGCTTCTAGTTCTTCATGGTGATCTGTAGAGTGGCTCTTATAATCTTCTTTATGCTCAGCCACCTTCTCGAATGCTATCTTCTTAGCCTTCTCGGCTCTCAGCTTGGCTGCCATCTTCAGTGGCATTCTCATCCTTGCTGAGTGAACCTTTAGTCTGTTCAGTCTTTCTTTAAGTCTGCTTCACTTCCACCTTCATAGCCTCACTGCCACTGAGACTTGTTCTCTTCAGCTCTGGTGGAACTCGTAGAGTCAACAATGTAGCATTCCAACAACTCAACGAATCTACAACTCAGCAACTTCTCTTATCTTTGAAGCTTGTCCTTTAAATACCCTTCCATAATCTTCCCGTTGGAAAGCAGTCGTTGGAAGCTATTTGAATTGCTTTGCAGATCTCGAGTTATTTGATGCAGACTGCTGATGTGATATGACAGCTCCTTTTTGACTTTACTGACACAGCAGTCTGCTTTCTCACCTACCGCCTCAGAGATGTCACTGTTCCGTGTCAGGCTGGTAGTCTTCTTTATTACTCCTTTCTGATTCCTTGATTCGAATCCTTAGGAGTTGTCCTTCTGCATCGATGCTCTCAAATAACAACGTTCGGATGTCAGTCTTCAAATTAAACCGTTGCTAATGCTTCAATCTTCAGATGTTAGAACTCTATGATTCTGATGCAGATGTTCTTGGACCTTGATCGTAGTGTGTCATATTGAATGTGGCTTTAACTAGCTTAGACAACACTACGATTCTGATGAGTGTTCTTGGATCTTCAATGTAGAACATCTCTTCATTCATTTGTGCAGTATTTTAACACTTCTGCTTGCCTTGACAGATCTCAGGAACTGATATCTTGACTTGTCGTTCTGACCTCTTCTGAATAGCAAGACACTTCAGATTTGTGGCATACCCAGCTCCTTTCTCCTGGTGATCTCCCGTTCACCTATCTTCAATGGTCTGACCCATGCTTAATCAATTCTGTCTTGTTCTTCACAAATTTACCGGTATCTCTCAAGATTGTATCAGTTCCTTCTTTACTTTGGCAAACACTACGATCTTGAGTGATTCTCAAGATCGTTGTCGTCTATTCTCTTGACAGATACTGCAGTTGCTGACTTTCTCTAGTCAGCCACTTGCATGAAGTCTTCTTCTGATTAGCTTGTGGAAGGCTTCATCTCGAATGGCCTCACAACTCAGTCTGCATGTTGATAGAGTTGATGCTTAGATCTTCTGTTAACTTGCATGCCATTCGGTGAGTGCTCTCTAGTACTCTTCATATAGGATGTATCTTTGTAGCTCAGACCAGAGGCTTCATGCTTTGGATATATTGGGAGTGCCCATTTGATGAGAATCATGTTGACACTACCATTCTTCCCTTAGCGTTGTTGAGCAACCTTTGTGGAAGCCGTAGTTATGCAGACTACCATTTAGCTTAGTTACTGCAGACACTACGATTCCGAGATCAGACCTTGATAGACTACGATTCTGCCTTCATGCTTGCTGCCTTCGTCTGATCTTACCCGACTACGATCTCTGCCTCTGATGATCATTAGACTCCACTACTTTAAGTGTGATCTACGATTCATGACTTAGCTCTGGCAGTTTATCGGTCAGCTCATAGACAGGCTATCTCTTCGATTCTGAACATGACTTCCTCAGTAAACTACGGCTCCGAGGAAATTCTTCTCGACACACTACGATTCTTCCTCGTTTCTCCTGGCAGACTACGAACTCCGAGATCTACTATCCTGCAGAATACGATTCCGCCTTTATAGCTCTCGAGTCTCCTTTGTCTCTCCTGGCAGACTACAATTCTGATGCAGTGCTTCGACGATCAGACAGGCCTATCTATTACATTATAAGATCAACATAACAAGCTTGATATTTCTATCTTTATAGTCCTTGTACATTGTGAGAACCCGAATTTTCAAATATTATTAAATAAGAATTTAATAAATAAAATTCTTAAACTGTGAGATGGGTTCGAATAGGAATATATATATATATATATATATGTGATATGAGGTATGTGGTATTATATTACATAGGGTAATATAGACTATTTAATATGTGTTTTAGTGATTTATAAATATACTATTAATATATTTGTTATTTAGCCTAGAGACGATTCAGTGGAGATAAAGGAAGTGGATAAATCCCTAGCGATATTAAATAATTTATAGAATTATTTTATTATAGTAAGTTGGTGACATTAAATATCCTTAATGTATAATCACCATATTCTTGTGTATGTGTATTAATAACTAGTATGTTTATAATATAGGTTATTAATAGCACTTAAGCTATCCGTGAATGGGTTTGGATAGTGAAGCATGAGTTAGTTAAGGGAATTAACTAATAAGAATAAATATTAGTTAATTTAAGTTGGGAGTTATATTAGGGAATAATATAATGTGAGTATTGAACCTTAATTAACTATGATGATATAGTACAGTGTTTAATTTACTTAAGTAAATGAGTGAATTAATATGTGTGCTGAATATGTGATTATAGTTGCTACTTTTTATATATATTACTTAGAATGGTAATATATGAGAAAGTCTAATGTACGAATAATATTAATAAATATATATATACGTTATTAAAGAGAAATGGAAATCATTATATCTTTAAATGAATATTTGAAGAAATTATTTTAGGAACAATTTATAGAAAGGAAAGAGAAATAAATATTATATATTTCTAATAAAGGATATTAAAATAATTTCTAATATTGAATTATTTTAATAAATGGAGGAAATGTTATTTTTGAATAGTAATATTACCTTATATATTTTGTATAAGGTGTGATTGATTAATATGGTAAATATATTAAAACATATTTGCTATATGTAAATAAATTGATGAAAACAAATTATTATAATAGAAAATAAACTTATTACCTATTTTCTATATATAATGTACATGTGTCGTACATGTGATTATTTCTAATAGATATTATATTAATTATAATATCTTGAGACAATAAGTAAATTATTTTCTAATAATAAATATCCTTATTTGGAGAAAACATAATATTTTATGTTATGGCTAAATACATAATTTCTAATGTATTTTCAAAAGGAGTTTAATTTATAAAAGGAAACTAAGTTATAAATTGAGTTGCTATAGTACCGTAAGTGTTATAAATAATATTTGAATATTTTTATTCATAATATATTTATATGTGGACCTTGTGACTTAATAGTTCTAATTATATTGAACATGTTATAAGTAGTAAGTGATGGGAATAATAATAAGCTTGAGATTAAGTTTGTGCAGAAATGCCTTGTGTGACACGATAATAGATTCGTTGATGAATTAATTAATTCAAGGATGGAAGATATATTAATTAAACAATTAATCTATATTAATTGTTATTATAATAATATGTTGATTTATTATTGTGGCTAGTAATAATATAATAAATATAATCGAAATTGTATTGATTAAGAATGAGATTGATTGTCTTATAATCGTTATGGGCAATATACTATTATCAAGTAATTATTTGATAATATGTTGATTAATGAATGAATGAATTATAAATATTATAAGATTTATATTTATTGTGATAATTAACCATTGTTATAGAGATTAATAATTGATTTACGAGGAAGGAATTAATTAATATTATTATTAATTAATTGATGAGATAAGTAAATTATTTACTTCTATATGCAAGCATGCGAATAAAATGTATAGCGTATAGTAACTAACTATATATTATATGAAGTGTGAAGTGTAGTGCAACTATGTTATATATGAATATAAACTATGTAGTAAAGTTTATTGAGTTGTAAGAGGTACATGAAATGTGTGTGACAATGTGTATATGAGTGTACAATAAAATATCATGGATATGTTGTAAACAATTATTAAATTAATAAAATTAATAATAAAGGAGACAATACCATGTGATGGTACCCGAAAGAATTATATCCGGTAGAATAAAATGTACATGGATTATATGTTGGTATATATACCTATTTGTTACATTGTATTTAGAAGGGACATTGTGACTTAAAAATATACTATGTGAACATACACTATAGTATATATATTATGTGTATGGATGTATTAACCTAAGTGTTATATTACCTTTACAATGCTGAGAATTGCTTGTCCCTTTGTGAGAGTCCCTCTCATCTCCTCTTCACGTGCACAAACTCCAAGCTAGTCTATTCCTATAACCATAAAACTCAGCAATGTTTAGCTAATGATGGTGAGGGTGTGGGCTTAATGATAAGTTCTACCAACTCCTCACCAACTACTTGTTAATCTCCATATTATTGTGCAAACCTTTGGTTTGAGCTTGTGGAGAATTGAGTATTCTGGTTATTCTTTTGCCTATATATAAAGCATTCCCTTCTCACTTATTGCACTTGCTGAGAATTTTATTGCTAAGAAATTTATAGAGAGTAAGTATACTGTTATTGTGAAGGAGACTAAGAAATTATTTTAGCAGCTCAAGTGTTTTGCAGAGGTATAACATATACATTCATACTCTTCATTCTCTGTGAATTTTCTATATTCTTGATTCTTTGATTAACCATGAATTGGATGCTAAGTTAATTAAAGAATGTTATTAGTTGCTATGATAGCTTATAAACATGTTAGAACTATTACGTAGCATGTTTAAATTCGAATTGTTGAAGAAATTCTGAGTTGGGTTCATTAAGCTGCCGATTAGGAAGCAGTCACTGGTTTGGCCGGACACCGGCGTAGCTGCGCCGGGTTTATACCTGGGAGGAGCGCAGCTGCGCAGGGTCCTGGGACTTGTTTTATTTTTCTGTTACAGAACTTGCTATGAGCTATTATACGGTATCTCATTGGCAAGCTTGAGAACATGATTTGACTTATAGATATTAGTACAATGTCATGATACAAGTATGTATAATCATGGTGGTATACTCTAATGATGAAAGAATTTAAAGTTTACAAAATGAACTTAGACTTGTTAAGGTAAACTTTGACACATACGTAATATGTGTGTTCTGATAATTGTAGCTTGGGTAAATGACTTAGACATGCATAAAATCAAGTTTAACATGTATGAATAAGTACCTTGACATTGCATGAACATTCTTGACTTCGTTAGTGTGCGATTTCTAAAGAAAGTTATAAAGTTTTAAAATGAGCCTTGGTACATACTATTGATGCTTATGTTCTGATCTTGTGAGCATGATTGCATAGTCTAGATAGGCATGAAATGCATGTCTAAAGTATTGAGCACACATTAACATTTATGATTTAAGCTTAAGATGTTTTCAAAAAGTTAAACTTAGACGTTTTGGAAAACTATGTTGCATGATCATAGTGTATTAGTGTTCTGACATTTTTGAGACTACATGCTAGTGCTTTTAACATCACTTAGATGTCATGTATGTGCACGCACCTTGTTAGACACTATGAAAGTTAGTTAAGCATGAATTAGACATGTTTTAAAGCAATTATCGATACTAGTTGTACGTATATGGTAAAGATAATTGTGAGCATGCGTCCTAACATTAGTATGGCACCTCACATATATACGTGATGAACATAGTAGCATGTTTACCTTATTATTCCTGAGTTATAAAACAGAGTCTTAATGATGCCTTGAGTGTGGATTGATGTAGTAGTGATATAAAACCCGGAATTGATAAGTTTTCCTAAGGTTTGAGAAACGTAAGAGCAATATGGATTATAGATTTATGAGTTTTAAATATCTGTCGAACACTTAAATAGTTATATGTGTTAATATTGATATTAAGTAAGGTTAAGATATAACTATACGTACCTAACGATACTAAGCTTATGATAGGAAAGTGAAACAAGGTTCTAAGAACCAAGTTAGATAATAATGTAATATTTATTATTACATTGAGAATGTGTAGATACATATAACTAATAAGTGTGAATCCATGATTATATAATTGTGTAGGATTACACGAAGTGCAGATATCTTTAAAGCAGTTAAGTCGTAGTTGTTAAACTACGAATCAGGCAAGTCTTTCAGTTCCTATTTGATATATGAATTCAATAACTGTTAGTTGAATTATATTATGCTGTGATAATGTGAACTTATATATGAACTGTATATGAGATATAAATGAGATTGAAAGTTGATCTTTGATGATATACTTGTTATGTGAAAAGTAACATGCGTAGTAATTATAAATTGCTTATAAATACATGAACTGAGTATGATGTTGTATGCTATGTGATGCATAAAAACTGTTAGAATTGCTGAGCTGTAGAGCTCACTCTTGCAAATAACCACTTGTGCAGGTTAAGGACTTACGATAAAGACTTCGTGCTTCTTGATTGATAAAGATAGATAGTATCGCAATGAAGAATACTGTTTAGATTATTACTCGAACCATGTTTAGGTTCTAGTCGTTGTACTTGATATTTGTTTACGAGGTTTAATGCTTGTCGTACTGTAAAGATGTATTAGATAATACATAGAGGATATTAAGTTAAGATGTATGCGATTATACAGAAATTTGAATAGAGTGAATCATGATATAGTTTGATTCAGGAAAATGTAACGGATTTAAGTTATGGAATCAATAAAAGATTTTGTTCAAGGAAGACTGAAAAAGTTTAAATTATTTCGAATTTTAGTAACATCGAATATGATGTAAAGACGTGATCTTAGATATAAATAGAATTTATATTCTAAATTATAATAAACAAAGTTGTATTCTTTTACTAATGATTAAAAGATGTAATAGTTTGACGATAGTAGTATCGTGACTGCACAGGATCCGAGGTAATAGAAGGGACCCGGATTTGGGGGCGTCACATAAATCATTTCTTTTTAAGGACTTTACAAAGATGTTTTGCTTATGTAGGATCAACCTAACATTTTTGATCATTTCAGTCTCAGTCCTTGTACATATATTCTTATTATCTATCAAAGGACTTTACAGCTTTTATCAATGCAAGCATACTTGCATATTCATTCATTTATATCATAATCAAATCATATATAAATAGAATAACATTCTTATGTATATTCCTAACAATCTCCCCCTATTTGATTATGACAAAAATAATCATTGCATATGCGTGAGATGAATGAATCTTATATACAGTGAGCAGCTATATTTCTAAAACAGATAATCATGAATGTCATTGATGATAATATGAAATTACATATGCTATGACACTCTACATTCTGGATCCAGAACATACTTAATTAGATAGAGATGTACCTCTTCTACTCCATGTATGTCTCCAGAATGTCTGTTGATCAGCTTCTGCTGCTGCTCATCTTTCTTTCTTCTTTTTTTTCTTTCCCCTGCTCCCCCTCAGATGCATTCTTCACTTCTTTGTCTGATCAGGCTCTGGCCTAGTTGCATGTTCTTCTTCTTTATTTAGCTCCCCCTAAGATTCTGTGTTCATGGGGTCATCATCTTTTGGCTCCCCCTCAGATGTGCTTCCTTCTTCTTCTTTGCCTTTGTCCTTTTGGCCATCTTTATCTCTCTGCTACTCCTCTTCTTAGACTTCAGTCTCCCCCTTGAGTGTTCTCGTATTGAATGTCTCTTTTGATGTATCTTTTTCTCCCCCTTTTTGTCATTAATCACTTGTGAAAGCTGCTCCACATTGGACACAAGCTGCTTCATCAGGTGAGATGAGTTACCGACCTCAATCTTGAGTTCTTGTTGGCTTAGCTCAAGTTGGAGGGAGAGAAACTATTTCAGGTCGTCAATCTTGTCAGAGATAAATAGGATTTGGTCTTCATTAGCCTTCTGAACTTGTAGAGCTTCTTCCTTCTGATCACTCAAGGCCTTCTGAAGTACTTTATCCCTTAGTTGAAGCTTGAGAGATATATCTAAAAGTCAGGCTTGAAGTCTTGTTGTTAATTCATAGTCTACTCCTACTGATAGGTCCTTTACTTCTGCAGCCATACGAGAGACTTCCTCAACCAATTCTTTTGAAGACTTCTGAAGTTCCTACTCTTGAGAAGATCTGATATCATGTTGTTCACTTCCCATCTGATCAGCTATTTGATCATTCTCCTTTTGAGCATTAGTTTGTAGTCCACAAGTTTCTTCTTTCTGAGCATCAGATTGGACTCCACGATTCTCACTCTTAGATAGGTCTTCAAAGACTGTGAGAATCTGATAAATCATTGAGTTTCATGCTGCTTGGTCAGAATACATCTTCTCAACTTCATCATAACCATCTTCATTGGTAGAGTGAGAGAACTCTACGATTGTAAACTTGGGCAGAATTCTTCTTCCATCTGAATCTGCTCGACAGTCATAGGGGATGTAATGATTTTTAGCGTGTCTGTATATCTTGAAGTGAGACTTATCTTTGATCAGCAGAGTTGCAAACTTCTTTACTCTTGGAAAGTTTTGTGCCACCAATTCTAGGTTGGGGAGTTGAGAGAAGCACCATGAAAGATAACTACTGTCTCTAGTGAGAGATGCCTTTGCCCATGGCATGTGAGGATGAAACCATCTTATAGCATGATCCATGACTTCAGTATCATAAAGCAAGGTTGAGGAATCTAGCTTTATAGTATCTTGATGGTTGAGTAGATGTGTTGCAGTCATTTTCATCACTTGCAACCTTCCATCCCCATAATTTATCCATTTCTTTGGAAATGCATCTAGTGGTTCTTCATCAATTTCTACCACTATTCTCCTCTTGCATTGAGCAGGACAAATAATGTGAAAATCTTCTGGCACATCATTCTCAGGACTACAGTCTCCTTTAATTTCTTCACGTTCTGAGCTGGAGTCAGATTGTTGCAGACTTCCTTCAATTGACTTATCAGTTTGTTCATGCATTTGATCATCATCTTCCTCATCAGCCGAGCTTATCTTTGTAGACTCAGTATCTCCTCCCTTCGATTCAGCTTCATTATCACTGATTTCAATTGTCTTTGGAGATGTTTTTCTTCTCTTTGAAATCAACTGAGAAATCAGTCTATTGCTCTTTCTTCTCCTTGGAAGCTCAGCTTTATGAGTTTCAGACTTTTCTTCATCTTCAGAACTTGAGGTTTCTGATTCATCAGACAGACTTCCTTGAGATTCAACAGCAGGAGTGACAGATACTTCTGCACTAGGAGATCTAACTGCTTTATGTTCAAACTCTCCCTTATCAGCAGAATGGCTACCTTGAGGATGAGCTACAGGACTTGCATATTCTTTTTCATTACCAGATTTGCTCCCCGAAGGTTCACCTTTGGACTCCTCTGTTCCCATCTCATTTTCTGGCTCCACGTTTTCTTCTTCAGTGGATAAACTTCTTTGGGAAACTGACGTCTGCCTCTGCTCCACTTTGGCTTTCTTCTTCAAAGGCTTTGCAGACTTGGGTTCTGGGATAATTGCACCTTCAGAGGATGAAGACTCTTCTTCTTTCATGGCACTTGCCTTCCTTTTCTTTGAGGAACTCTTGCTGCTGCCGCCATATGTTAGCCGTTTATTCTTCGTTGGATTCTTCTTCCAGTTTGTAAATAGCTGTGTAGTCATTATCTTATGGCTATTAAGAACTTCACCCTTATCATCCTTAATTTTGTTCTTCAGCATCTTTTTCAGAATGATACTCAAAAACCTTCCTTGGAAAACCTTTGTGAGTGGTTTTCCTGATAGCCTTTTCTTCTCCTCTTTTTCCAGCCATTTAGACATTTGATCAAGCAGGATATCTCCAAAATTTATCTGCTTCTTCAGAACTATTGCAGATATAATCTTCAACTGCTGATCACTCACAGTATCATGTGTAGCGTCCTTGCATAGTATACATTTGCCTACAATCTCTGTAAAGAACTCAAATTCTTCAGTAAACTCCTTTTTCTTCATATCCTTTAGACTGGGATTTCTTTTGTATCCCATAATCTTCTTGGTTCCTTTGATATCAACTTTAGCAAGGCTTTTTAGTCCTAGGTCAGGAAAACCTAAGCACTGATTGATATCATAAGACTTCAGCTTCAAAATCTGCCTTTTTACTTTGGTAGAAAGAGTTCCAGAACTTATAGTTGCATTTGAGTGAAATTCTTTAACCATGTCAACATATATCCGAGTGTTTGACTCAAGGCATTCTGAGAATCCAGCCTTCTTCACCAGTTCAAGAATATCTCTGAACTTCTTCTCAGATTTCTCGAACGTCTTGGTTCAGAGTTGAATTCCAGTGATTACTCGCCAGTTTTCCATTTGAAGAGTTACGGTTTTCTGTGTATAACTCTGTGAGGATCTTGTGAGATGTCAGGGAGCGATTCAAGATTTGAGAGGATCTTGGTTGTTTGGAAGTATTTAGGTTTTGGCTTTGAGAGGATGAGTGTATGGGTTTGACAGGTTTGTAGCTTTTGATGAACCCGCTAAAGTGAAACTATCAATTATTTGAAATTCCCTCTTATAACTATTCCCTTCACGTTTCTTAGTGGGACAGCTGTATGTTGCTGATAGGTCACAATCTGTGACTTCTCCATCATGTCAGTTAACCAGATTTGACTTTTTCTTCTGTTGACTATTGACTTCTTCAATTCGTGGAGTGACTTGTGTCTTTTCTTATTACTCCACGATTTCCCTGACTGCTCTACCATCTTTGCTTCTTCTTCGATGATCGTAGTCTGTGGTCATGCTTCAATAGACAACTTCTCCATTAGACTCTGAGGGATTGACAATTCTCATCTGCAACTTGTAATCTTCTGAGGAGATGCTGCTTGATTCAGCAGAGAATCTTGTGATGGATTTCATATTAGCATTCCTTCTAAAGTAAGTAGCTCAGAAAGGGCCAACCTCTTAGCTGAATGCTAAGGATCAGGTTTGTCCCTGAGGAGCTTACTAGATGAAAAGATTTAGACATGATTAGTATTGACATCACATTTGACCTTTCTGCTGGGGAGTTCATCTTCCAACTCTGGATTTTCATTGGCGTTGGATTTTGTAGAGATTTTGATTTTGGTGTCCTCCTGTTCATTTTCTATGATCAGATGGTTGATCATAGGTACTCCACGAATTTGAGATGTATGGTTATCAGTAGTATGTTTTGGGACATTACTACTGACTATGATGGGTATTCATTTGGTTCATCAATCACAGAATTTTGAGACCCTGCAACTGGAATCTTTTTGGTTTGGGTTAGCTCCTATTTATCCTCACAACGTTTGGCAAGAATTCCACTTCCTCATTTTGCTCCCTGAGCTTCAGCATCTCCATATCCTCATTTGTTCTTCCACAAATTCCACCGTCTTCAACTTTTCTTTCTCAGCATAGATCATGAATAGTAATATACTTTCTTCAGATTTAGTCCTGATAACTGTTCAGGCTGAGAGGCTGCTGTAGTTTCTCCATCTGCAGTTATACTTTGTTTGGACTCTACGATTGGTGATAGCCCTACAATCGTAGTGAGGAAGAACTTCTTTGTTCTGTGACTTCTTTTCTTCTTCTCCTGAAGCTCACAACTTCTTCAGCTTTTCACTTGATCTTTCTGAGTTAATCAAGTTACTATCTTTTCATCGAAGCACGAGTTCTTCTTCTCCATAATTATCAGAAGACAGCCTTTCAAATCTTCTTCTGACTGGAATCATCTCTATCAGATAAGCTTTCTTGATTCATGGAGAGAGATATCTTCAGAACTGATCACTCCACGATTGTTGGCATAACTACGAACATAGTCTCCTTCATTTGACACCAGACTAGATGTTTCGGCTGCTCGTAGTCCTTCCTTAGAATCTTCATTATGAGTTAAAGATGAGTGGAGGATTCCTTGAGACTATCAACTTGTCAACATATATCAACCTTTCTTCAGTAATTTGCCATTCCTCCTTAATCAGAACTGGAATCTCTGATGCTGATTTGAGAAGCACTACAATTTTGGTCATTGTGACACAATCGTCGTGTGTTGACATGCACAGGCTTGGCAAGGTCTTGATCGTAGAGAACACTATGATTTTCTTTCAGGTCCTTGATAGACTGCATTCGTGGAGTTCTACTTCTTTGATATTTCCTCTGAGTGAATATGCTTTGAACGGATAAGCATAAAGGTTGTTAATCTCGGCATGACTGACCAGCTTCCATATGGTGATCAGCAATCTTGTGAGCTTCATTTATGTGAGCTCAACAAGTCTTCAATAATAGGCTTTGGCATAGAGTAATTTGTCAAGCACATTGCTGAAATGTCTTGAGCCTCCAGCTAGTTAAGTCCTTGTGACTGAAGCTATCTGCCCCAGTATTCCTTAGTATGATCAAGTAGACCAAGTACCTACAGGTTTAGATAATTTCTATTTTGGTATCCAATTTTGATTGGATCCTGCTAGGTTAGTTTCTCAAAAACCCCTATTCCTCATATGATAGATTTCACATCCATGTTAGTATCAATGAACATATCTATGCATGAATCAGATTTAGATATGACATTTGTCATGCATAATTGTGAGTGTGTGCAAAATTAGTCATTTTAATTAGACACTCTTTTTCTTTGATGGTTTCATCGTTTGCTTGGTTATGTTCATAGGTTTTGAAGGTTTGCAAAGTAGGAATCAACTCTTACTTAGTTGTATCTGGTTATTTCATGGAGATGATCAGTTTCTAAGAATCTTCAAGATACTCCTCTTTGCATGCCATTCGGTGAGTGCTCTCTGGTACTCTTCATGTAGGATGTATCTTAGTAGCTCAGACTAGAGGCTTCATGCTTTGGATATATTGGGAGTTCCCATTTGATGAGAATCGTGTTGACACTATGATTCTTCCCTTAGCATTGTTGAGCAAACTTTGTGGAAGCCTTAGTTCTGCAGACTACGATTTAGCTTAGTTGCTGAGACACTACGATTCCGAGATCAGACCTTGACAGACTACGATTCTGCCTTCATAATTGCTGCCTTCGTATGATCTTACCCGACTACGATCTCTGCCTCTGATGATCATTAGACTCCACTACTTTAAATGTGATCTACGATTCTTGACTTAGCTCTGGCAGTTTCTTGGTCGGCTCATAGACAGGCTGTCTCTTCGATTCTGAACATGACTTCCTCATCAGACTACGGCTCCGAGGAAATTCTTCCCGACACACTACGATTCTTCCTCGTTTCTCCTGGCAGACTACGAACTCCGAGATCTACTCTCCTGCAGACTACGATTCCGCCTTTATAGCTCTCGAGTCTCCTTTGTCTCTCCTGGCAGACTACAATTCTGATGCAATGCTTCAACGATCAGACATGCCTATCTATTACATTATAAGATCAACCTAACAAGCTTGATCTTTCTATCTTTATAGTCCTTGTACATCATTTAAATTTAAGGACTTTACAAAGCTGTTTTGCTTTTGTAGGATCAACCTAACATATTTGATCATTTCAGTCTAAGTCCTTGTACATATATTCCTATTATCTATCAAAGGACTTTACAGCTTTTATCAATGCAAGCATACTTGCATATTCATTCATTTATATCATAATCAAATCATATATAAATAGGAATAACATTCTTATATATATTCCTAACACATATAATCACCCTCTACTACGATTAGATCTAAACCCACATTTCGTCTTTTAAGCCCATATGGATTATCATGGTAATTGGTAGCTAAGCAATTAAGTAATTAAAGCATGAATCGTAATAGACAATCACATAGCAATCAATAGACCAACATGGAAGTATATCAAAGTAAACTACTCAAAAGGTTCCATTGAAATCTCAAAATAAGTTTAAGTCATAAATAACTCAAATATATCATCCACAAATTGAATAAACATCATCCGAATACACAATGATAATAAGGAGAGTATAAAGATAGAGAATGTAAATCTGAGTTCTTTCTCCAAGCTTGGATCTTTGATGCTATCCAAATGCTTCAATCTCCTTCTCTAATTAAACCCTAGAATCTAACTATCTAAACCTAATCTTAATCTACTCCAAACCTAATCTAGAAAAGAAATTAAAGAGAGAAGAGAGAACTAGGGCTAGGGCTAAGGGAGAGCTCCCTAATGGAGATGCCCGTTCAAATGGGCAAAAGCCTTAATATATAAGCCTTCCCGTCTGTTTAAACGAAAGTCAAAGTTTGGTCAAGCTGGGAGACGGCGCGGGGCGCACAGCTGTTGCCCTTTACCCCAGCGCGGCCGCGCGGGCCTGTGGCTTTTGCTGGCTTGCTTCTTAGGCTGCTGCACTTGCTTCTCTTCTCATCTTCAGCTGGAAACTTCTCATGCCTGGCAAGTCAACCCTTTTTAGCCTCTTTGCATCATCACATTCCCATTTAATCGCTTGACCTCCTTCCATTGTCATACCATCATCCCATTCTTGCTTCTTTTTGCACCGTTTAATCCTTTTAAACTCATTATGCGCCAAGAGAGTTCCAAAACAGCAATCTACAAACAAAGCAAAAATGTATGAAAAGCACAAAGATACTCGAGTTTAAGCAACAAAACAATTTATGGATTATCATGGTAATTGGTAACTAAGCAATTAAGTAATTAAAGCATGAATCGTAATAGACAATCACATAGCAATCAATAGACCAAGTTGGAAGCATATCAAAGTAAACTACTCAAATGGTTCCATTGAAATCTCAAAATAAGTTTAAGTCATAAATGACTCAAGTATATCATCCGTAAATTGAATAAACATCATCCGAATACACAATGATATCAAGGAGAGTATAAAGATAAAGAATGCAAATCTGAGTTCTTTCTCCAAGCTTAGATCTTTGATGCTATCCAAAAGCTTCAATCTCCTTCTCTAATTAAACCCTAGAATCTAACTATCCAAACCTAATCTTAATCTACTCCTAACCTAATCTAGACAATAAATTAAAGAGAGAAGAGAGAACTAGGGCTAGGGCTAAGGGAGAGCTCCCTAATGGAGATGCCCGTTCAAATGGGCAGAAGCCCTAATATATAAGCCTTCCCGTCTGTTTAAACGAAAGTCAAAGTTTGGTCAAGCTGGAAGATGGAGCGGGCGCGCGGCTGTTGCCCTTTAGCCCAGCGCGGCCGCGCGGGCCTATGGCTTTTGTTGGCTTGCTTCTTAGGCTGCTGCACTTGGCTTCTCTTGTCATCTTTAACTGGCAACTTCCCATGCCTAGCAAGTCAACTTTTTTTAGCCTCTTTGCAATATCACATTCCCATTTAATCGCTTGACCTCCTTCCATTGTCATGCCATCATCCCATTCTTGCTTCTTTTTGCACCGTTTAATCCTTTTAAGCTCATTATGCACCAAGAGAGTTCCAAAACATGCAATCTACAAAACAAAGCAAAAATGCATGAAAAGCACAAAGATACTCGAGTTTAAGCAACAAAACAAGTTAGATAATATATGAATAAGTGGTCATAAAAACCCACTTATCAACAGTCCGATTGGAGATCGGAGCTGGATAGATGATCCGATTGGAGATCGGAGCTGGATAGACTGTCCGATTAGACATCGGAGCTGGATATACGGTCTGATTGGAGATTTAGCTCTGTGATGTGGCTACCAAGGGGGCAAGGGTGTGCAAACTTCACTGGCTTGTTCCACTTAGGCTGAGAAGGATCTTGGGATATTGTCACGGTTGGTTCATAGATTTCCACGTCCCCAAGCGTCTCCTCTATATACATTGCCTTATGCTCATCCAATTGCAAGTGCACTTCTGAATCTCCCTCAGTTTTTGCATCTATTCTATAGCACCAAGTATCCTGGGGATCATTACTCACGGCTTCAATCATCTGAGGCATTGGACTTTGAAGATCTTTAGCTTTAGTTCCTTCCTCAATCACCTCCTCATTCCTTAAAGCTGTGCTAATTTGCTCAACCCAAGTCTGAAGATCCTTAATCGACTCTTCTCGCTCAATCAAGATCTCCTTTTCTGCTTCATCCTCAGAATCCATGTACATAATCTCCCTTGAATTCTGAGGCCCTTTGCTCACGGCATCCACTACTTGAGAGAGTTGATTATGAAGATTCTAAGTCTGTATCCCTTGCTCAATCAACTCCTCTTTCATCAACGCAATACTAATCTGATTTGCCCAATATTGAAGATTCTCGATTGACTGTGATTGATCAATTAAGGTATCTCTTAATGATTCTATGCCACCTCCTTCCTCCAGGCTTGCCTTTCTGTGTTATAAGCCATGTATTGAGGCTCATAAGCTGGAGTCTGGAAGGTGCATTCTGGTGCGTACATTAGACTTGGCTAAGGCCAAGGAAAGACTCGTGGAGCTTAAGTATCAGTATCGTAGTCTACCCTTGGAAGCTACACTGAGAATCATAGAAGAAATCTGAGCGCCTGCTGAGCTAAATCAAGAAACGCAGTGTGCTCTCGAAAACGTGGAGTCTGCAAGATGAAGCAAGAAGGAATCGTAGTATGCCAAAGAGCTTAAGAGAAATCGTAGTGTTCTCTACGATAAAGTCTGAGTCAAGCCTGTGCAAGACAACACACAATGATTATGGTACAATGATCATAATCATAGTGCTCCTCCAGTCAGCATTAAAGTTCATAGTTCAGATGAAGAAAGGAAGAGCAACAAATGAAGAAAAGCTTATGTCCATTGACAATTTGATGGTCCCAATGCTTCCATATTCGTCCTTAGTTCAAATCAAAGAAGCGTATTGGAGAAACTAAGGAAAGGACTAAACTGCCTGCAGAAAACACCTTTTCAGGTGTTAGGTGAAATTGCAGTCTGTTATGTCAGTGGGCCAGTCGGCAGTGTTCAGGAAAGCATGATGTCAACATCAACTGCACAGAAACGTCTGAAGCATTAAATGTAGCAACGGGAGCATTCAAACAGATATATTTTAAATGGCTCTTTTATAAGGAAATCAGACAAGGATTTAGACCAAGCAAGCAAGCAAGACAAGAAAAGAAAGAACACATTGAGAAAAGCTCAAGAACACTCAACGATCAACTCTACGATCCTAAAAGAGGAAAGCTTGCTTTGCTACTCAGTTCTTCAAAACTGATGCTTAATTGCAACTGAGTAGCACACCTCAAACAACTACTGTCAATCCAAGTGAGGAACCAAGTCAGAGAACTTGAAGAGTTCAAAAGTGAACTAAAAGAAGATCCAAGTCAGAGGACTTGAAGAGTTCAAAAGTGAACAAAGAGAATATCCAAGTCAGAGGACTTGAAGAGTTCAAGAGTGAACTAAGAGAAGTACTAAGTTAGAGGACTTGAAGAGTTCTAAGTGAACTAAGAGAAGTTCCAGGGCTGCTGGCCTTGAAGTAATCTAAGTGATTCAGTTGTAAGAGACATCCTTAGTGGATTTTCTACTCGTGGAGTAGAAAAGTGGACTAGGAGCCTTGTGTGCTCTGAACCACTTAAAACCTTATGTCGCATTGTCTCTCATTAACTGCTATAACTGCTTATCAAACCATAACTGCTATATTTTGAAGGGGAACAAAACATATATTCTGCTGCTATCAGTATAATCAATACTGACAAAATATTTTAAACAAGGAAATTTTAAAATATCTATTCGACCCCCTTCTAGATACCTAACGTGCCTTTGGGAACTAACAATATATATACAGACTATAAGAGTCTGAAATATATTTTTACATAAAAGGATCTGAATATGCTTCAGATAAGATGGTTGGAGTTTATCAAAGACTATGACTACGAGATACTGTATCATCCAGGCAAAGAGATTGTCATTGCCGATGCCTTAAGTAGAAAGGGTGGGGAGAAGTTGATGTGGTTAACTGCTCAGGAATAGCTAGTGGATGAAATGGCTAAGTTGGAGTTGGAAGTTAAGAGTTCGAAGGAGTCAGATGAAAAACTATTTCAAATACGAACCGGCCCAACTTTGGTGGATAAGGTGAAGGAAGCACAACTTCAGGATGACGAGTGTGACAAAATCAGGAAGAGGGTGTCCGAGGGTGAAGAGACAAAATTGAAATTTGATACTGAGGAGTTATTACAGTTTGAAGGGAGGATTTAGGTTCCGCCAGTACCAAAAATTAAAGAGTAAATTTTGAGTGAGGCTCATACCTAAAGATATTCGATTCACCTTGGGAGTACGAAGGTGTACCAGGATCACAGATAACTTTTTTGGTGGCCGAATATGAAGAGGGACGTTGCTGGGTGTGTCTCGAAATGGACGTGTCAGAAAGTCAAAGCAGAAGATCAGAGACCAAGTGGATTGTTACAACCACTGGAGATTCCAAAATGGAAGTGGGAGCATATCACGATGGATTTCATGGTTGGCCTTCCAACAACTCAGAAAGGTTTTGATGCGGTATGGGTTATTGTGGATTGACTGACGAAGTCAGCGCATTTCTTACCGATCAGAGTCAGATTTAATTTGGAGCAATTGGTGAAATTGTATGTTAAGGAAATAGTTTCTAGATATGGTATTTTTGTGACACCCCCAAATCTGGGTACTTCATTTCCACAAGATTTGGTGTACACTTTTTAAATAAAACATGTATCTACCCAATAATAAAGAATTACAAAGTAGATTACAACCTTCATAATTACTTAAATAAAAATCATCTTCCTTATAAAAGGATTACAACCTTGTCCAAAATAAATCCCAGGGTTATCTAACCTTAACATAACAATTAAGTGCGAAAATGAAATATCATAAACTAGTCTTATTACAATCAAGATTGAAGACAACAAGTCTTCACTTGATCGCCTTTCCTTTCTCTTTACTGGTTGACGGTACGTCAACATTCTCGGTTTTAACTGCAAGGGGTTATAAAATTTACAAGAGTGAGCAAACAAAAACTCACTTAAAATATAACAATGATATGACATAACTGAATAACTTCAAAAAGGTTTGAATAACTTTACTTTCGTCAAAATAAAGAATTGAATAATAATTCTTTTATCATATTTAAAATTTGAATATAGAATTTATCTGAGGGTCATACGACCTTGAACTATGTCCTAGGTTATAAATATTTCTATTTAAAACTTTTAACAATCATTGAGACTATGGACCTTTAACTCGTACTTAGGGGGATCAGCCCTTTGTACCATGTATTATGCACAAACATTCAATGTTTTCACGTAGTAACCTCCCCTAATAAATAAGGTTGTTCATCTTAGTATTTGAATACAAGTCTGCACCAAAGAAAGTTTGGTTTGGATAAACATAAAGGAAATTTGGAGTTTCAACTATCATCAACTAAGGAGTAGTTGAATCGACTCATGATACTTTAACAGTTCGATAATATAAGAATCTTCAACCAAATGCAAGATACAATAATAAATTTCATAATAACTAGACATGCTTTGGAATAACTTAAAGCATTCGAAAGATTGGTGGATCTCAATTGAACACTTAAGTTAAGATCACATCATTATGACAATAACTTCAATACTTGTGCATTATGAACATTAGAATACAATATAACTTGTACAATACATAACAAGTTAAGAATCAGAAATAAACTTAGATGATATAATGAGCAAGGGTTAGAGAACTTGCACAATGAAAAGATTCAATGAGAAAGCTCGCATAAACGTAAAAGAGAGGTCTTAGGAAATTTGCTTAACGTAAAAGAATAAGGATTAGAAAACTTGCCTCAAGCGGAAGCTACACTTTATAATTACAAACCACTTCCACAATTACCCTACATATTATATTATTTTTATAATATCAATTAGTACACGATTGTTACGTTAACATCGTTGAACTTCTTATTTAAGTTCAACTCACAACGTCGTTTACAACATAAGTAGCTAACTAGCCACATACGTGAGTCTATACTCACAACATTCACTTCACAAGCTTATAACCCTTTAAACTATCAGGCGTACCTTATGAAAGTAATACATACATACACATATAATATATTCATATAAGACTTCAAGTAATCTTAAACATATCAAAATTATGTTATTTCATTGTCTATTACACTTAACAAGTCATCAATATAAGTTGGCTAAACAAACACTACACAAAAACTCAACGAAGCACAAAAAAATTCCCGAACAGTAGGTTACCCCGCTGGGGCGGGTCCCCCAAGGCTAACAGCCCCGCTGGGGCAGGGCCCACTACTGGTGGTTTCCCCCAGCTCACGAACGGCAGAGAAATAAGCTAATTTGGCTTATTTCTTTACACCAAAGTTTGATTTTTCTCAACATGATGTACATGAAACTTAATGAAAACAAAATTTTAGACTCTTAACATGATTATAACATACAAAATCATTACAACACATAATCAAAATACTGTTTCATGATTTTTGAAGAAAACGACAATATCAAGCGTTCTTGACGAAAATTGCTATTGCGAATTCGTTTTTAAACCAATTCATGAAATTCCAATTGTGTTAACTCTATTTCGTAACATATTAACATAATCCATGATCAATTTGAACAACAATTGACAAACAAATAACAATTTTGATGATTTAAAGACTATTTTCAAAATAAGCTCACAGTAAATTACTATGAACATTATTTCTTCATGCTCATCGTATCTACATGAATTGAATCACTTAAACAACTATAAAAATCATATGTAAGCATATATATATATATATATATATATATATATATATATATATATATATATATATATATATATATATATATACACACATCCCATACACATATCATAATCAAGAAATTTACACAAAAAGATTATTACAAAGAAGTTCTTTTTGAAAAACATGGAATATATAAAACACAATAAGAAGAAAGTGAAACATAGAGATTTTACCCTTTGATTGTGAGGAAGAAGAAGATGATGGCTTCTAGAAAGGATTCATCTTCCTTCTTCTTATTCTTCTTTTTCTTCTTCAGCTCTGAGTTTTTCTCTATCCTTTCCTCTACTCTTTCTTTTCTTTGTTTTGTTCTAACTGACTAACCTTTAACTAATGTATATTGTAATATACATATAATATATAACTTACATATATTATACATAAATATACAATATATAACTTATAAAATATAATGACTCTATAATAATTATAATAAGTACAATTAATACATAAGTTACAAATTTTGAATTTGAAAAGCCATGAGGCTTATTTGGCCAAAACAACATTATTTTTAAAAATAGATCAATAATAACTAAGCCCGTGTTTGGTAAAACGGGTTTAAAACAAAAGTAAGGGCCTTGTTTGGTACAACCAATTTAAAACCCCTTTTTATTCTTTTAATAAATCATTTACCCCATAGTTTAAATGCTACACTTTATGTAATTAAATTGTAACCTTCTAATTTAATTGAATACAAGCTAACATTTATTAATTAGTTAAAATTGCACATAATACTAAATTGCTACACAATTGTAATTCCCTTATTAATCATAATTCATGTAACAAATTAGTAAATCATTATAAACACTTAGCACATAATATTGCTCTAATTTAATTTTTCTGAATTAAATTAGAATTATGCTACACTATTACTTACACATCAATTTAGTTAATTCTATTGCACTTAATTAAATTACTCCACAACAATCACACAATTTATTTATTTAGCTCAATAAATAAATCAAATCAAATATTTATTTAATTCAATAAATATTTATAATTAATATATAAAATTCTCATTCGTCATAATCTTCCCTCCTTAAAAGGATTATGTCCCCAAAATCATATAAAAAAAATCTCATCTGTTACATTCATCCCCCCTTAAAAGATTATGTCCCCAGAATCGATATATAAAGGGTTACACAAAGGCTAAGAAAATAATTGAGGATACGATTTCCTCATTACATCTTTGAGTTTCCACGTGGCTTCTTCAGCACTGTGGTTCCTCCATATTACCTTAACAGAAGGTATCAAATTATTTCTAAGTACTTGTTCCTTCCTATCAACTCTTTCAACATGAACCTCTTCATAAGTTAAGTTTTTATCAAACTGTAAAGGATCATATTTTATTACATGTTTATAGTCGTGTTTGTACGGTCGTAACACAGAAATATATAATATGTTGTGTATATTGTCTAGCTCCGGAGGTAACACGAGCTCGTAAGCCACTTCGCCAACTTTTTGTAGTATCTCAAAAGATCCAATAAATCGGGGGCTCAACTTCCCCTTCTTACCAAATCAAATCGTCCCCATCCAGGGAGAAACCTTCAGGAAAACGAAGCTTCCCGGTAAGAATTCTCGGTTCTGTCGATGTTGATCGGCATATTTCTTTTGTCTGTCTTGAGCAGCAACCAATCTTGTTCTGATCAGCTTCACAATTTTGGCAGTTTATTATACCAGTTTCAGTCCCAACAGTTGACGTTCACCGACTTCATCCCAGCACAAAGGCGTTCTGCATTTCTTGCCCTATAATGCTTCGTAAGGCGGTATACCAATACTTGCGTGATAACTATTGTTGTAGGCGAACTCCACCAACGGTAGATGATCATCCCAGCTTCCCTTGAAGTCCATAACGCAAGCTCTCAGCATATCCTCTAGTGTCTGAATCGTTCTCTCGCTCTGGCCGTCAATTTGAGGATGGTATGCCATACTCATTTGCAATTGCGTTCTTAGACATTCTTATAATCACTTCCAAAAATTTGACGTGAAACGCAGATCTCTGTCGGACACAATCGATACCGGAACACCGTGTCGAGAAATGATTTCCTTAATGTACAGCTTCGCTAACTGATCCAAGTTTTACTTAATCCTGATTGGTAGAAAGTGGGCTGACTTTATCAGTCGATCCACAATCACCCAAATTGCGTCGAAACCCTTCTGAGTCGCTGGAAGACACACTACAAAATCCATCATGATATGCTCCGACTTTCATCAGGAATTTCCAACCGTTGTAGCAATCTGCTGGGTCTATGGTGTTCTGCTTTGACTTTCTGACACGTTAAGCGTTTCGCAATGCATTCAGCAACGTCCCTCTTCATATTCGGCCACAAAAAATGGTGTTTGAGATCTTGGTACATCTTCGTATTCCCAGGGTGAATAGAATATCTCGAGCTGTGAGATTCGCTCAAAATCTCCTCTTTTGCTTCTGTTACTGGCGGTACCCAGATTCTTCCTTCAAATCATAGCAAATCTTCATTATTGATCTTGAACTTGATTTCTTCACCATCGTCTATTCTTTTTTGGATCTTTTTGCACTCTTCGTCTTGAAGTTGTGCTTCTTTCACTTTGTCTACCAGAGTAGAACCAGTAGTTACTTGAAAAAAACTTCTCATCTGATTCCTTCGAAAACTTCACTTCCAATTCTAATCTAGTCATCTGTTATATTAACTGGTCCTGATCAGTTAACATGTTCAGCTTCTCTCGACCTTTTCTGCTCAAGGCGTTGACGACGACGTTAGCTTTATCAGGATGGTAAAGAATCTCGCAATCGTAGTCTTTGATCAGTTCCAACCATCTCCTTTGGCGCATGTTTAAATCCTTATGTAAAGATATACTTCAGACTCTTATGATCTGTGTATATCTCACACCTTTCTCCATATAAGTAGTGTCGTCATATCTTTAGAGCAAACACTACTGCCGCCAATTCTAAATCATAGGTCGAATACCCTTTCTCATAATCTTTCAGTTATCTTGATGCATAGGCAATGACCTTGTCGCTCTGCATTAGCACGCAGCCTAATCCCTTATGTGAGGTATCACTATATACTACGACATTTCCCGTACTATCCGGTAAAGATAATACAGGTGCAGTACTCAACCTCTTCTTCAGCTCCTAAAAACTTTCCTCACACTTTTTCGTCCAAACAAACTTAACTGTTTTACGAGTCAAATTCGTCAATGGAGTTGCGATTCTAGAAAAGTCTTGGATAAATCTCCGGTAATAACCCGCCAATCCCAAGAAACTTCTCACTTCAGATGGCGTCTTCGGCTGATCCCAATTCATTACAACTTCAACCTTCGACGGATCTACCGAAATCCCATCTTTGTCAATCACGTGGCCAAGAAATTGCACATGTTCTAACCAGAATTTGCACTTTGAGAATTTTGCATAAAGCTTCTCTCGTCTCAGCGATTCTAAGGTTAGTTTTAAATGTTCTGTGTGTTCCTCCTCGATCTTGGAATAAACCAGGATGTCATCTATGAACACTACTATGAACTTATCTAGGAATGGCTTAAACACCCTGTTTAGTAAGTCCATAAATGCAGCCGGGGCATTCGTTAGACCAAATGACATCACCAAGAACTCGTAATGACCATACCAAGTCCTAAAAGCTGTCTTCGGTATATCTTCTCTTCTCACCTTCAACTGATGATACCCACTTCTCAAATCAATTTTTGAGAAGTATCTAGCACCCTTCAACTGATCAAACAAGTCATCGATCCTAGGTAAAGGATACCTATTTTTGATCGTAACTTTGTTAAACTCCTTATAATCAATGCAAAGCCGCATCGATCCATCTTTCATTTTCACGAATAAAACTAGCGCTCCCCATGGCGAAACGCTTAGTTGAATATATTTCTTGTTCAGCAATTCCTGTAGTTGAACCATCAGTTCCTTCATCTCGATCGGAGCTATTCGATACGGAGCTTTCAAAATCTGAGCCGTTCTCGGCGCTAAGTTAATCACGAACTCTATCTCCTTATCTGGTGGAAGTTCTGGTAATTCGTTCTAAAACACGCCCACAATATCCCTAACCACCGATATCTCTTCTATCTTCGGGCTCTCCTTACGCGTATCTACTATGTAGGCTAGATATCCTATAGAGTCTTGCGTCAAAAGTTTCTTTGCTTGGATAACCGTCAGGCAACTCGCTTGTCTAGGCAATTTACTACCATAAAACACTACCTTTGACAGAGTCGTAAGGTTTATCGACTTCTTTTGACAGTCGATTACCGCCCCATGGTTGAACAACCAGTCCATCCCAGTATGACATTGAATTCCCCAAGTTTTATCGAAATCAAATCTACCCTTAATTCCTGACCCTTAATGTCCAATCTATAGTTCTTGTAAACAAACCTAACATAAATAACTTCCCTATTCGCAATTTATATGTTGAAGGGGTAAACTAATTCCTCTTTAGGTAAGTCTAAGGTCTTAGCAAAATCATCAAATATGAATAAACAAGTAGCACCCGAATCAAACAATACATATGTATTTATACTATTGATAGAAATAATACCAGCCACCACATCTTTTGACTGCATAGCGTCCTGCACCGTCATATTAAATGTGCGGGCAGTGGGTCGAATGGCTTGCAGTGGTCCAGCGATAGTTAGAGTGCTGCCACTGCCATTTCCTCCATTCCCTGTTGACCCTGCTGCTGGCTTCTTCGGGCAATTACGAGCCATGTGATCCTTGGATCCACATGTTTAATAAGCTCATTTATTCGAGTTCGGGCAATTTGGCACAATGTGGCCTTCCTGACCACAGTTGTAGCACACCCGCTTCCCCTTTGTGCACACTCCAGTGTGATTCTTCCCGCATTCAGGACATGCTTCAAACTTCCTCTTCTGTTGGCCTCCCTGCTGACTCCCAGCAGAGGTATTGTCGTTTCATTTCCTTTTCTGGTTGATAGCCCCGCTACCACCAGCCTTGTTCTACGTCTCATTCTTCTTCTTATTGTCTTTATTGAATTTAGGCACGACGTCGCTCCATCCTTCAGCGAGAATGGCCTTTTCCAGCACAGCTACAAACGTGTTTAGCTGGAACATGGAGACCTTGTTGTAGAGCCAGGGTTTCAGTCCCAGCTCAAACCTTCTCGCCTTCCTAGCGTCAGTGCTGACCTGGTATGTAGCAAACCTGGCCAGCTCATTGAATTTTGTGGCGTATTCCGACACCGTCATCCCTCCCTATTTCAGCTATAGAAATTGGACCTCCATCTGGTCCTGTGAGCTCACGAGAAATTATATTTCAAAAAACATCTCTTTGAAATGTTCCAATGGTATCACTCTTTCTCCCTCTATGGTCTTATTGGCCTGCCACCAGAAGCTAGCATCCGACTTTAACATGAAAGTCGCAAAAGTTGTCTTCTGGTCTTCGATAACCCTAGCCACGTCGAAGACCTTCTCCATCTCCATTACCCACATCTGGGCATCTATCGGGTTTACCCATCCCTTGAACTCCGGCGGTCCAACTGCCTTAAATTCTTTAAACGTCGTGCCCTGCACTTGCGACTGATTCACAAGTGCTCCTGCCAGTAGGTTCACCAACTGTTGAACCGAGTTGGGATTTATCCCATCGTTATTATTGCTGTTGTTCGTCGAACCCTCAGGGTTTTGACATGTAGGTCTTCTTCTAGTAGGCATTTTTTGTTAAGAAATACTCTTATTAGATTCTTTACTAAATTCTAAAGTATTCAATTTTATACTTGAACATTTAAATTATTCAGTTCATATATGAACACATAGCACATCAATAACTTCTTTTATTCACTACTCGTAGTTTTGAAAAACATAGAATAGATAGCATCTCTGCTATTTACATCATTTTTCTTGAACTGGAACAAATTGCAGGACTACATCATCACTATATCCCATTATTATCTCAAATTATGGGATTTGCATTTATTTATTACATAAAGAAGCACATAGTTAATGACTCTACTGTCTAAGCTGTAACGAATGAGAATTTTATATGTTAATTGTAAATATTTATTGGATTAAATAAATATTTTATTGAATTTATTTATTGAGCTAAATAAATAAATTATGTAATTTATCAATTAGGTGATTGTTGTGGATTAATTTAATTAAGTGCAATAGAATTTATTAAAGTGATATGTAAGTAATGGTATAGCATAATTCTAATTTAATTGAGAATAATTAAATTAGAATAATATTATGTGCTAAGTGTGTATAGTAAATTACTAATTGTTACATGAATTATGATTATTAAGAGAATTGCAAGTGTGACAATTGAGTATTATGTGCATTTTTAATTAATTAATTAATGTCAATTTAATTAAATAAGTGTAGCATTTAATCTATGGATTAAACATTTATTAAAAAAATTGAAAAGGAGTTTTAATTGATTCTACCAAACAAGACCCTTACTTTTGTTTTAAACTAATTTTACCAAACATGGCCTTAGCTAATAAAAGAATTTATTTTTAAAATAATTTTATTTTTCCAAACATGGCTTTAGACTATTCAAATTCTTGTAACCTATATATTAAATGGTAGTTAGTGTATATAATTAATATATAGGAGTTATATATTTTATATAGTTATATGTATAATATATGTATATCAGATATATATGTTATACAAAAGATACGTTAGTTTTAGAAAACAAGAAAGAAAGAAAACAGAGAGAGTTAGAGAGAATACTCAGAGAAGAAGAAGAGGAAGAAGAGAGAAGAAGAGAATCTTTGAGAAAGCAAGAGAAGAACAATACATCATCATCATCTTCAACTCTTCTCCTAATCCAAGCTACAAAAACGGTATAATCCTAGAACTCCATAAGTTTTAATTACGTTCTTCAATATTTTCATAGTTTAGAACTCTCTGTAAAAATTGTTTTCACAAAATTGATGTGAGCATAAATTTATGTGTGATATGTGTTATAACATGATATTATATGAGTTATATAGTTGTTTCAACAATTCAACCCATGTAATTTCGATAAACAAGAAGAAATTATGTTCATAATGACTTACTGTAACTAATTTCGAAATAATAGCCTTTAAAACTATCAAATTGGGGTTTGATTATTGATTATTGGTTAAATTTATCATGGGTTATATTAATATATTAAAAATTAGAGTTATTACAATTGGAATTACATGGATTGATTGAAAAATGAAATTGTAATAGCAATTTTTGTCAAGAACGCTTGATATTGTAGTTTTCTTCAAAAAATCATGAAAACTTTGTTTTGATTATGTGTTGTAAGGATTTTATATGTTATAGTCATGTTAAAGAGTCCAAAAGTTTATTGTTATCAAGTTTCATGTTTATCATGTTGAGAAAAATCGGATTCGGAATGAAGAAATAACCTAAATTGGCTTATTTCTCTGCCGTTCGCCAACTGAGGATTTTCACCAGAAGTGGTACCCGCCCCAGCTGGGCTTTTACCCTTGGACCACCCGCCCCAGCGAGGCACCTTGCTGTACGTGAAATGTTGTTTTGCTTTGTTGAGTTTTCATGCCGCATTTGTTTAGCTAACTTATTTTTATGACTTGATAAGTGTAATAGGTAATGAGATAACATGCTTTTAATGTGTTTAATATAGATTGAAGTCTTATGTTGTTATATGGAATGTGTGCTTGGATATTATTACCGTAAGGTGCAATATGATAGTAAAAGTACTATACGTGTATGAGGTGCTTGATTTTGAGTTTAGCCTCACGTATGTGTATTAGTATTGACGTACGTCGTAACAACGTTGTGAATTGAACTTGAGTAAGAAGTTCGATGGTTTAAACATTATAGTTGGGTACTGATAGATGTTTTAAACATAACGTGATATGTATGATAATTGTGGAAGTGATTGTAATTATTAAAGTGTAGCTTGCGCTTGAACAAGTTCTCTACTCCTTATCTCTTACTTGAGCAAGTTTTCTAATCATTATTCTTCTACATTATGGAAGTTCTTTCATGGTATATTTTCATTGTTCAAGTTCTCTAACCCTTGCTCATTATATCATGCAAGTCTATATCGGATTCTTAACTTGTTATGAATTATATAAATTATACTGTATCAAATGTCCGTAAAGCATAAGTATTGAAGTATTATTTAAGTAATGTGATCTTGACTTAGTTGTTCATGCAAGATCTACGTGATCTATCGAATGCTTTAAGTTATTTCCAAAGCATGCCTAGTTATCATGAAATCTATTGTTGTATCATACATTTGATTCATAATTCTTATATTATCGAACTGTTAAAGCATTGTGAGTAGATTCAACTACTCCTAGTTGATGATAGTTGAAACTCCAAAGTTCCTTTATCTATCAAAACCAAAATTTCTTTGGTGCGAACTTGTATTCAAATACTGAGAATGAACAACCCTATTTATTAGGGGACATTTATGCGAAAGCGTTAAGATGGTTGTGCATAATACATGGTACGAAGGGCTGATCCCCATAAGTACAAGTTAAAGGTCCATAGTCTCAATGACTGTTAAAGGTTTTAAATAGAAATATTTATAACCTAGGACATAGTTCAAGGTCGTATGACCCTCAGATAAATTCTATACTCGAATTTTAAATATGATGAAAGAGTTATTATTCAATTCTTTATTTCTGATGGAAGTAAAAGTTATTCAAACCCTTTTGAAGTTATTCAGTTATGTCATATCACTGTTGTATTTCAAGTGAGCTTTTGTTTGCTCACTCTTGCATATTTTATAACCCCTTGCAGTTAAGGCCGAGAATGTTGATGTACCGTCAACAAGTAAAGGAAAAGGAAAGATGAGCAAGTGAAGACTTGTTGTCTTCAATTTTGTTTGTAATAAGACTTAGTTGATGATGTTTTATTTCCGCATTTATTTTGATTGATGTTAAGGTTTAGATAACCCTGGGATTTTATTTTAGACAAGTTGTAATCCTTTCTCAAGGAAGATTCTTATTTAAGTTTTGATGGAGGTTGTAATTACTTTGCAAATCTTTATTATTGGGTAGATGTATGCTATATTTAGAAAGTGAACACCAAGTTTTGTGGAAACGAAGTACCCGAATTTGGGGGTGTCACAGGTTAATATCAAAGCAGTTGGTTATGAACCTTAGGTAGGGGAAAGACCATTAGGTAGTAGCCTTATAGGAAGATCGAAAAGATAGTGCTAATAGGTAAAGATAATAAACTACCTTATATGCTATGTGTTTACGTTTAAGTATTCGGAGAGTGACACTCGATATCACGTAATAATAAACTTTAAAATTCTTTTGTCAGGATGGCGAATGTTGGAGAGTCCAGTTAGGCTAAAGAGGAGTTACCTCAGGTCCTTAGAGAGGAGGAGCCCCGAGACATCCATGTTGTCTGGGAGTAGTTGGTAAGGAGAGAGCCATCTCTAGTGATCACCGTAACTAGTCGGGAGCATGAGCTGACACCTATTCCAGAGGAAGAGGACGAGGAAGAGTCTGAAGAGGAGGAATAGAAGGGAGAGGATCCCAAAGAGAAATTCCCACCTCACTCTATTAGTGCTGAGATGTACGAGGAGGTTCACGACCGCAACGTGGAGCTTCAGGAATTATTGGACGAGAGTCGGACAACTATACAACAGCGGGATGAGACTATCAAGGAGATGGATAGTGAGCTAGGAGAAGTGAAGTGGAGACTAATCCACGTAGAGAATGATAGGGACAAGGCACGAGCCGAGATAGCGAAGCTGAGGCAAGACATCCAAGAGGAGTCGATGAAGCATGCCAGAGCTGAGGAAACAAGCTTGATGGCTATTCAACGACTCGATCAAGCTGAAGATGAGGCTGAAGCCAAGAGGGCTAAGCTGAGGGAAACAGAATACGCATTCCATACGGCCATAGATCGGGCCCAAGATCGTGTCTTCTATTACCCAACTCAGTTCCAAGGTTTACCATCGTATGTGGTGGACCGAAGGACAGCGTTTAGGGTGATGGAGGAAGAACACAAAGAGGCTGTGCGACGCCTTAGCATGCCTAGGCAGTAGAGCTTTTATTTATGTGTTGCTTTTTGTATTAAATAAATGTAAATCCCATAATTTGAGATAAGAATGGGATGAGATACTAATGTAATCCTGCAACTTGTTCAAGTTCAAAAAAGATGATGTAAATAGCTGAGATGCTATCTATTCTATGTTTTTCAAAAACTACGAGTAATGAATAAAAGAAGTTATTGATGTGCTATGTGTTCAGATACGAACTGAGTTATTTAAATATTTAATGTTGAACTTGGATACTTAAGAATTGAATAAAGGAGCTAATAGTAATATTTCTTAACAGAAAATGTCTCCTAGAAGAAGACCTACACGTCAAAACCTCGAGGGTTCGATGAACAGTAATAACGATGGAACAAACCCCAACTCAGTTAAGCAGTTAGTGAAACTACTATTGGGGGCACTTGCAAATCAGTCGCAAGTGCAGGGTACTACATTTAAGGAATTCAAGGTAGTAGGACTACCTGAATTCAAGTGATCGACAAACCCTGTAAATGCTCAGACGTGGGTAATGTAAATGGAGAAGGTCTTCGACGTTGCTAGAGTCAGTGAAGACTAGAAGACGGCATTCGCGACTTTCATCGTGAAGTCGGATGCTAGTTTCTGGTGGCAAGCCAACAAGACCAGAGAAAGAGAAGGAGTGATACGATATGAGCATTTCAAAGAGATGTTCTTTGAAATGTACTTCCTAGTTAGCTCACGTGACTAGATGGAGGTCCAATTTCTAGAGCTGAAACATGGAGGGATGCCAGTGTCTGAATATGCCACAAAATTCTACGAGTTGGCCAGGTTCGTTACATACCAGGTCATCACGGACGCTAGGAAGGCGAGGAGGTTTGAGCGGGGACTGAAACCCTGGCTCTACAGCAAGGTCTCCATGTTCCAGTTGAACACGTTTGCAGCTGTGCTGGAGAAGGCCATTCTCGCTGAAGGAGGGAGCGACGCCGTGACTAAATTTAGCCAGGACAAGAAGAAGAAGATTGAGACGGAAAACAAGGCTGGTGATAGCGGGCCAACCATCAGAAAAGAAAGTGGAACGACAATAACTCTGCTGGGAGTCAGCAGGGAGGCCAGCAAAAGAGGAAGCTCGAAGCATGTGCTACATGCGGGAAGACTCACACTGGAGTGTGCATGGAATGGAAACGGGTGTGCTACAACTGTGGTTAGGAAGGCCACATCGGGCCGAATTGCCCAAACCCAAAGAAGGGAGCTTGTTACACATGTGGATCCAAGGATCACATGGCTCGTAATTGCTCGAAGAAGCCAGTGGCAGGGTCAACAGGGAATGGAGGAAATGGTAGCGGCAGCACTCTAACTATCGCTGGACCGTCGCCACTACAAGCCGTTCGACCCATTGCCCGCACATTCAACATGACAGTGCAGGACGCTGTGCAATAAAAATATATGGTGGCAGGTATTATTCTGATCAATAGTATAAATGTATATGTATTATTTGATTCGGGTGCTACTTGTTCATTCATATCTGATGATTTTGCTAAGACCCTAGACTTACCTATAGAGGAGTTAGCTTACCCCTTAAATATAGAGATTGCGAATAGGGAAGTCATTCCTATTAGGTTTGTTTACAAGAACAGTAGATTGGTCGTTAAGGGTCAAGAACTGAGGGTAGATTTGATTCCGATAAAACTTGGGAAATTCGATGTCATATTGGGTATGGACTAGTTGTTCAACCATGGGGCGGTAATCGACTGTTAGAAGAAGTCGGTAAACCTTACGACTCCGTCGAAAGTAGTATTCTATGGTAGTAAATCGCCTAGACAAGCGAGTTGTCTAACGGTTATGCAACCCAATAAACTTTTGACGCAAGGATATATAGGATATCTAGCCTACATAGTAGATATGCGTAAGGAGAGCCCGAAGATAGAAGAGATACCAGTGGTTAGGGAGTTTGTGGACGTGTTTTCGGATAACCTACTAGGACTTCCACCAAATAGGAAGATAGAGTTCGTGATCGATTTAGCGCCGGGGACTGCTCCAATTTTGAAAGCTCCGTACCGAATGGCTCCAGTCAGGATGAAAGAACTGATGGTTCAACTGCAAGAACTACTAGACAAAAGTATATTCAACCGAGCGTTTCGCCGTGGGGGGCGCCAGTTTTATTCTTGAAAAAGAAGGATGGATCGATGTGTCTTTGCATTGATTATAGGGAATTGAACAAAGTTACGATCAAGAATAGGTATCCTTTACCTAGGATCAATGACTTGTTAGATCAATTGAAGGGTGCTAAATACTTCTAAAAATTAATTTGAGAAGCGGGTATCATCAATTAAAGGTGAGAAGGGAAGATATACCGAAAATGGCCTTTAGGACCCGGTATGGTCATTACGAGTTCTTGGTGATGTCATTTAGTCTAACGAATGCCCGAGCTGCATTTATTGACCTAATGAATAGGGTGTTTAAGCCATTCCTAGATACGTTCGTAGTGGTTTTCATAGATGATATCCTGGTTTACTCCAAGACCGAGGAGGAACACACATAACATTTAAGGCTGACCTTAGAATCGCTGAGACGAGAGAAGCTCTATGCGAAATTCTTGAAATGCAAATTCTGGTTAGAACGTGTGCAATTTTTTGGTCATGTAATCGACAAGGATAGTATTTTGGTGGATCCATCGAAGGTTGAAGCGGTAATGAATTGGGATCAGCCGAAGACGCCGTCTGAAGTAAGGAATTTCTTGGGATTGGCAGGTTATTACCGGAGATTTATCCAAGACTATTCCAAGATCGCAACTCCGTTAACGAATTTAACTCGTAAGACAGTTAAGTTTGTTTGGACGGAAAAGTGTAAGGAAAGTTTTCAGGAATTGAAGAAGAGGTTGAGTACTGCGCCTGTGTTATCATTACTTGATAGTACGGGAAATTTCGTGGTATATAGTGATGCCTCACACAGGGTTTAGGCTACGTGCTGATGCAAAGTGGCAAGGTCATTGCCTATGCATCGCGTCAGCTGAAGAATTACGAGAAGGAGTATCCGACTCATGACCTAGAACTGGCGGCAGTAGTGTTTGCTCTAAAGATATGGAGACTGTGACATCCCGGATTTTTAAGAATTTATAAATGAGAATTTAATAAATAAAATTCTTATTTTAAGAAGTTCAAGTACGAGTATGTGTATACGTGTCATATATTGTGAAATATGTAATTTGGTGTGAAGATGATTTTATATATTAATTTTAATATATATTGAATTAAATAAATAATTTAATTGAATTATTTATTGAGTTAAATAAATAATTATGTGATTATGGTGAAGTGATTTAATTAAGTGTAATATATTAATTAAATAAATATTTATTATTTTATTTAATTGATGTAATGATTTTATTTATAGTTCTAATTTAATTGGGATAATTAAATTAGATGAAGTTATGTGGTAATTGTTACATGAAATTAAAATTAGTGAGTAATTATAATTACATGGCAATTTTTATGTGATTAATTGACGTTAAACTTTTAATTAATTAATTAATGTTAAGATGTAATTAATTAAAGTATAACATTAAAAATATGTGTTAGAGGATTTATTAAAAGAATTAAAAGAGTTTTTAAAGCCGTTTTCCCAAACAAAGCCCTTGCATTGTTTTAAATCCGTTTTTTCAAACGGGGCCTTAACTATTTAAAAACATGTTTTTAAAAATAATGTCGTTTTTTACCAAACGAAGCCTTAAGGCTTTTGGTTTTCAAAAGAATTGTAACCTATGTATTTATGATTGGATTTATTATATACATAAATATATTATAAGTTATATGTTATATATATATGTTATATGAATATTATATCTATAGAATTATAATATACGTTAGTTTAGAGTTAAATGAGTTATAGAAAATAATCAGTGTTAGAAGAAAAAAAAACAAAGAAAGAAAGAAAGAGTAGAGGAAAAGTTAGAGAGAAAAGACTCAAGGAGGAAGAAGAGAGAAGAAGAAAGTAAAAGGAGGAAGGAGTTTTGTGAGGAATCAAAACTAGAAGCCTCATCATCACTTTCATCTTCTTCATCACTAAAACTTAAGTGTATAATTCCTAACCCTTATAGTTAGTATTTTATGTTTATGTTATTCGTGAAATTTAGTTATCTTTAAAGTTTAGTTCTTCATGAACATGATGATTTGATGTATGTAAGTGATATTATGAATATAAACTGATTATATATGAGTTATATGATAGTTTAAGAGGTTCAATTCATGTAATATGATGAACATGAAGAAAATCATGTTCGTAGTATTTTATTATGAGCTTAATTTTGAAAATAGCCTTTAAATTATCAAAATTAGTTATGTGCGTGTGTCAATTATTGTTTAAATTGATTATAGATTATAATAACATATCAAGAAACGAACAAAACATGATTTGAATCATGTGATTTGTGTTAAAAACGAACTCACAGTGTTAATTTTCGTTAAGAGCGCTTAAGAATGTCATTTTCTTCAAAAATCATAAAAATTAAGTGCTTTGATTATGTGTTATAGTGGTATTGTATGTTAAAATCATTTTAGAATTGTAGGATTTTGTTTGTATAATGCTTCATGTACATTGTGTTAGTTAAAATTGGACTTTAGTGCGAAGAAATATGCCAAATTGGCTTATTTCTCTGTCGTTCGCGAGCTGGGGGAACCCACCAATAGTGGGCCCCACCCCAGCGAGGCTTTTGGCTTTGGAGGACCCGCCCCAGCGGGTAACCATACCTCCGGAGAGCTTTAAATGTTGTAATGCAAAACTGCTTTAACCTCCTGTACTAAAACAGTCATAACGTTTTCATACGAACTCTGATTGAGGATATTCAGGATGATTCGGAACGAGCACGAGTAGACCTAAAACTTTTGTTCTTTAACATTTTTTATTTGAGGTCTTTATCAGGGGTGAAAATGGTCATCTTTATGACTGATGTGTTTTTAGAGGCAATCAGCGGGCGTCGGGCATGCACGTATGCACATGTAATGCTCCCGACCATGTAAAATGATGTTCAAACTTTTATGACATGACTATTATGTATTATAATGATATTTGATATTAACCATTGAGTATTAGACAATTCGTATGGGCGTGATAAGTGTACGCAAATGCATGTCGTTTGGACGTTCGAATAGGCAAGTTTGGGCGTACTGATGTGCAAGCGTCGCAACGCCGTAACGAGTGTGTATAACCTTGTTTAATATTATGTTTCTAATAAGAATGAAACATTATAGAGTAATGTAACCCAACATAGGAGCATGCTAAGAGCATGCAAAAGAGGCGAATTAGGTGTGTGACGTATAAACGTCGAAACGCCATGTAATGTGTTAATACACTTAAATAGTGTTTCGATTTTAATGGAATGAATATTATAAGATATGAAATGGGTTTAATATAAAACCAATAAGTAGTCCTAGCAAGACTTAAACACTTGAATAAATTTTGAATATTACTAAAAAGAAATATAGTGAGATATAAGTCAAAAGTTAACACAATCAAATTCAACATTGTGTATTGATAGTAGGAAGAGTTATGAGATGTAGAATAGAGTTTACATTACAACTACAATGTGTTGCTATGTGACTAATAGTTGATGTGCATGATTACATAATTGTGTAGGGCACGTGAAGTGTAGATAGCTGTAAACTGTTAATCTGTTATTGGTAAACAACGATCAAGGCAAGTCTTTCGGTTCCTATTTTCTATGTGAAATTGATGATATTATGAAATGTTTTAAAATTGTATTGCAAAGAGCATGCGATGTTATATATGTTGCAAACATGAAATGTGAAAGTCAATTTATGACTACATTGATTGATTTAATAATGTTGATTGAGTAAGGAACTCAATCTTTATATTTGTTATGTGAATTAAAGCAAGTATGCCATGTTACTTTAATGATTATGAGATTCTATGTTGAGCATGTTATTATGTGCTACGTGATGCATGAAAATTGTTAGATCTTGCTGAGCTGTCGAGCTCACTCTTGCAAATAACCATTTTTGCAGGTCAAGGATGCAAGGTAAAGATACGTGTTAAGTGATTTATAGAGATCAATGTTCAAGAATATAAGTTGTGTTAAATTTCAAATTGTAGTTGAATGTTCAGATCAATAGCGATATAAGAAATTATTTATTCTAGATGAGAAATGTATTTGTTTTGGATGTATTATACTTTTTAAAGTTGTAAAGTTGAGCTATCCAATGTATAGTGGATATTGCCTTGTAATGTAAGATTTTAATTAGCAACTTTGATGTAACAATTCATGATATAGATTTGAGTTGAAGATATGTTATGTAAAGGTTGCGATTTAGGGCAATAAAGAAAGAAATGTATTAAAGTTTTAAATATTCCGCATTTTTAGTGATTTTAATATCGAATAATTATGTAAAGTTAGATTGAAGTTTTATTGTTAACGATCGAGAATGAGAATATTATTGTATGAATTTTGGGGTCGTTACAGTTGGTATCAAAGCTGATAGGTTATACACCTTAGGTAAGAGTACCTTAGGCTATGACCTTAGGTTATAAGAAGATAAGTTTAAGTTACGTATAATGAAAAGGTGATTCTTTTCACATATGTAAATGTATAGGATGAGTTAAGTCCTAGAAATGTTATAAGAAGAAGATTAGAATGGCGAGGGATAAAACTCGAATAAAGTATTGAGTAACATGAATGATATTAAATTCTTGAATGAAGAGTTAATAAATAAACAAGAAGATTCAAAGAATAATCTTGAAGAGATATGTAGATAAGAATCGGGAGTTGCCTAACTTCAATAATAAAGATGATGAATGATGATGAATAGACAAGGTCTATAATAGATTAAAAGCATAAATATAATCATGATACGACATGATGAAAGGTAAAGATAAGAAGTTTTTAAAACAAAACGATAATGAGATAAGAAAAGAATCAATAAAAGATGATTATAGAATAAGATCACAACGTGATCTTTTAAAATTGTAAAAGACAGATGGTCTGTAATGATTGAATAATTATAGTTTGATGCTATAACGAGAAGGTACTATGATATGGTACGAGATTAACTCACAAGGAGTTATAAATGATGAGATACAGAAGTCTGTATCGAGTATAGAGCAAGAAGTTATGAGTAAGATAGAGTTAAGTGGGATTTCAACTAAGGACTCATGTGGTGGCTGAGTTATACAAATCTTTGTATGGGATGGGTTTTGTACTTACACTTGTCTTATCATATTGATAATCGTTAGAAGGTTGGTGTCGCGCTATCGATATATATATGACGAGAAGGTGATTCTTTTCTCATATTATAATTGATAGTTAGAGTCAATAGAGATTAGATTAGATGATATTCAAATTACATTAAATGATCTTAAGGTTAGGCGAGTTCTTAAAACTCATACTTATGGTAAGTTTGTGACTCATAGTCGTGTGTATGTTTTTGAACCCCTAAGCATATGGACAGTCTCTGATCAGTTCTTTGACTACGTATTGCTAGGACAAGTTCTTAAACTCATATAATTGTGGCAAGTTCCTGAACTTCCAAAGTGTGATAAGTTCGATGAACTATACTGGGTATAGAAAGGTTATGGTATAGAAAACATTGATATTGTTTAAGATTAATAGAATGTTTAAGTAATGATGGAGTAAAGATTTAATTGATGGAGAAAGTTTTTATATTCTAAATCTCCTAGCTTTGCTAGATTTTTAAAATTTATTGACTTCGTCCTGATGTTGCACTTCTGTTTTCTCTTGAAAAACATTGGATCAAACGATGGAGCCAATGAATTTTTAAAATACATGCTATTATTCACATGTCTGTGCTAATTGCTTCAGCTAGACAAAAAAAGAAACAGAAAAAAATTGATTTTAAATCTTTAAAATGTATTTTATATGCATCATTTGACATGGTGTAGAAACAATAATCGAGGAAGTTATCAATGCAGTTAAACCTAGTATTGGATGTGATCGTATGATCGTCAGCCCACTATGGTATGATGTAGTATGACGACGTCATGCAATAACGAAATCCTCAACGTATCATTACTACGGTACGGTATCATGGTATTATGAAAAGATTTACTTATTATTTTTAGTTTCCTTAAACTATATATAAAAAAACATTTTTAAATAAATAAATAATTATTTTGTTGGGTAAATATATATATATATATATATATATATATATTTCAATTGATGTCCGAATTATTGCTAGAAGTCTATGCTACTTAATTCAGCTAGACAAATATTGAAAGATGTTTATGAAATTCGAGCGTTCTTGGTAGAACTATGACAAACCAAATTATTTTAGTGCGGATTCAGATGTTAAGAAGCTGAGGTGAACAACCCTATAAAAGGGGACATGTTATCAGAGACAATAGTTCCGAGTGTAACGCATATAGTCGTTATGATATACTACGTTTGGGCCCGACGTAGGGGTACGATAGGCTGGCCACCTAGAGTACCGATGCGGTTTTATAGTGTAAAGTACCGGGGGTGAAGCACTATTAAACCTAGAAAGAAGTTCAAGGTCTTTTGACCACTCAGCATTATTTAGAATCTTTTAAATTCCTAAGTTATTTATATCGTTTCCTAATTATTGAGCAATTGTGGAATATTCTTATTATTCTGAAGGAGAATGTGGCAAGAAGAATAGTCCTTAGAAAGAAGTAGTTGTAGAATGCTTTAATCCAGTGAATAGAGATTAATGTAAAATCTATTTAGATAGATTAAATTAATGAAGATTAATAAAAAATTTCGAGGACGAAATTCTTAGAAGAAGGGGTGAATGTGATAACCCGGACAATTATAGATCGTGAATTATGTAGTATATTAATTCGACGAGTAGAGCATTCGGTAATGATCCTTAAAAAGGAATGAACGAGTTAAAGAATATATAATATTTGATATATGATTGTGTTTGATTGAAGGTTATGTAATAAAACCTAATAGTTGTTAAAGAAATGAATGAAGTATAGATATATATGTAAAACTTTTGTTTAGGTAATGTGTTGAAGTTATTCAACGATAAAATTATGAAGAGATTTTGTGAAAACCGAGTAAGGGAGGTTTTCGTTGATTCCGAGGACGGAATCCTTATAAGGAGGTAAAGATGTGATATCCCGGATTTTTAAAAATTTATAAATGAGAATTTAATAAATAAAATTCTTATTTTAAGATGTTCAAGTACGAGTATGTGTATACGTGTCATATATTGTGAAATATGTGATTTGATGTGACGATGATTTTATATATTAATTTTAATATATATTGAATTAAATAAATAATTTAATTGAATTATTTATTGAGTTAAATAAATAATTATGTGATTATGGTGAAGTGATTTAATTAAATGTAATATATTAATTAAATAAATATTTAATATTTTATTTAATTGATGTAATGATTCTATGTTATAGTTCTAATTTAATTGGGATAATTAAATTAGATGAAGTTATGTGGTAATTGTTACATGAAATTATAATTAGTGAGTAATTATAATTACGTGGCAATTTTTATGTGATTAATTGATGTTAAACTTTTAATTAATTAATTAATGTTAAGATGTAATTAATTAAAGTATAACATTAAAAATATGTGTTAGAGGATTTATTAAAAAAATTAAAAGAGTTTTTAAAACTGTTTTTCCAAACAAGGCCCTTGCATTGTTTTAAATCTGTTTTTCCAAATGGGGCCTTAACTATTTAAAAACATGTTTTTAAAAATAATGTCGTTTTCACCAAACGAAGCCTTAAGGCTTTTGGTTTTCAAAAGAATTGTAACCTATGTATTTATGATGGGATTTATTATATACATAAATATATTATAAGTTATATGTTATGTATATATGTTATATGAATATTATATCTATAGAATTATAATATACGTTAGTTTAGAGTTAGAAGAGTTAGAGAAAATAATCAGTGCTAGAAAAAAAACAAAGAAAGAAAGAAAGAGTAGAGAAAAAGTTAGAGAGAAAAGACTCAAGGAGGAAGAAGAGACAAGAAGAAAGGAAGAGGAGGAAGGAGTTTTGTGAGGAATCAAAACTAGAAGCCTCATCATCACTTTCATCTTCTTCATTACTAAAACGTATGGGTATAATTCCTAACCCTTATAGTTAGTATTTTATGTTTATGTTATTCATGAAATTTAGTTCTCTATAAAGTTTAGTTCTTCATGAACATGATGATTTGATGTATGTAAGTGATATTATGAATATAAACTATTATATATGAGTTATATGATAGTTTAAGGGGTTCAATTCATGTAAATATGATGAACATGAAGAAATCATGTTCGTAGTATTTTATTATGAGCTAATTTTAAAAATAGCCTTTAAATTATCAAAATTAGTTTGTGTGTGTATCAATTGTTGTTTAAATTGATCATAGATTATAATAATATATCAAGAAACGAACAAAACATGATTTGAATCATGTGATTTGTGTTAAAAACGAACTCACAGTGTTAATTTTCGTTAAGAGCGCTTAAGAATGTCGTTTTCTTCAAAAATCATAAAACTTAAGTGCTTTGATTATGTGTTGTGCTGGTATTGTTTGTTAAAATCATGTTAGAAGTGTAGGATTTTGTTTGTATAATGTTTTATGTACATTATGTTAGTTAAAATTGGACTTTGGTGCGAAGAAAATAAGCCAAATTGGCTTATTTCTCTGCCGTTCGCGAGCTGGGGGAACCCACCAGCAGTGGGCCCTGCCCCAGCGGGGATTTTAGCCTTGGGGGACCCGCCCCAGCAGGTAACCATGCTGTCCGGAGAGCTTTAAATGTTGTAATGCAAAACTGCTTTGACCTCCTGTAGTAAAACAGCCATAACGTTTTCATATGAACTCCAATTGAGAAGATTCAAGATGTTCCAAAACAAGCACGAGTAGACCTACAACTTTTGTTTTTTAACCTTTTTGATTTGAGGTCGTTATCAGGGGTCAAAATGGTAATCTTTATGACTAATGTGTTTTTGGAGGCAATCGGGGGGCGTCGGGCATGCACGTATGCACATTTAATGCTCCCGACCATGTAAAATGATGTTCTAACTTCCACGACATGACAATTATGTGTTATAATGATACTTGACATTAACCATTGAGTACTATACAATTCGTATGGGCGTGATAAGCGTGCGCAAATGCGTGTCGTTTGGACGTTCGAATAGGCAAGTTTGGGCGTATGGACGTGAGCGCTTCGCAACGCCGTAACGAGTGTGTATAACCTTGTTTAATATTATGTTTCTAATAACAATGAAACATTATAGAGTAATGTAACCCAATATAGGAGCATGCTAAGTGCATGCAAAAGAAGCGAATTAGGTGTGTGACGTATAAACGTCGAAACGCCGTGTAATGTGTTAATACACTTAAATAGTATTTCGATTTTAATGGAATGAACATTATAAGATATGAAATGGGGTTAATATAAAACCAATAAGTAGTCCTAGCAAGACTTAAACACTTAAATGAATTTCGAATATTACTAAAAAGAAATATAGTGAGATTATAACGACCCCAAAATTCATACAACACAAGTCTCGACATCGGTCGTTAACAATACATCCTTATTCAGACTTTACATCATTAATCAATAATACAATCACTAAAAATACGAAATATTAAAATTTTTATATTATTCCTTCTTTATTTCCCTGAATCTCAACCTTTATCATTACATAACTTCGATTCAACTTTATTTCATGAATCGCTTCGTCAAAGTTATTAAAAACTAAAACTTACAATCACGTTCAATAACCCTTATACATTGGCAAAAATTTAAACTTTACAACTCAACATCTGTTAACCATCATACATTATCAAATACATTATCTGAAACCTTAAACAGGGTCCAAAATAATAACAACTCAGCCAAAGTATATAAATCTTCATGCATTACATCTGATTCATTTCTTTCAAGTAGCACATAGCATTACCTTGAATTCTTAACCTGCAAAAGTGATTATTTGCAAGAATGAGCTCGACAGCTCAGCAAGATCTAACAGCTTTCATGCATCACATAGCACATAAATATATGCTCAACATACATCTCATAATAATTAAAGTAACATGGCATACATGCTTTACATCACATAACAAATATAAAGATTGAGTTCCTTACTCAATCAACATTCTTTAATCAATCAATGTAGTAATAAATTGACTTTAACATTTCATGCTTACAACATATATATAACATATCCTGTTCTTTGCAAAATAATTTAAAAGCAGTTCATCATCAAGTTCACGTAGAAAATAAGAACTGAAAGACATGCCTTGATCGTTGTTTACCAATAATGTACAGTTTAACAGCTTACAGATATCTGCACTTCACGTGCCCTACACAATTATATAATCATGCATATCAACTATTAGTCACATGGCATAGTATATTAGTTGTAATGTAAACTTTACTCTAAATCTCATAAACCTTCCTATTATCAATACACAATGTTGAATTTGATTGTGTTAATTATCGACTTATATTTCACTATATTTCTTTTTCGTAATATTCAAAATTTATTCAAGTGTTTAAGTCTTGCTAGGACTACTTATTGGTTTTATACTAACCCCATTTCATATCTTATAATGTTCATTTCATTTGACTTAAAACACTTTTTACATTCATTAACACTTGACACGGCGTTTCGACGTTCATTCGTCACCCGCCCGAATTGTCTCTCTTGTGCATGCTTAGTGTGCTTATACAACTAATCTAATACATCATTTATTAATGTTAAACATCATTATATTTACTAACATTCATGTTTCATAACTTATAACAACATCTATTATCGCCGACAGCACTATACTTGCGTATATGCATGTCTGACGCCCTCCGATTGCCTCCGAATACGCATCAGTCACAAAAATGACCATTTTGACCCTAGATAACTACCTCAAATCTAAATAGTTAAAGAACAAAAGTTGTAGGTATACTCGTGCGCGTTTCGGATCATCTTGAATCACCTCAATCTGAGTCCGTATGAGAAAGTTATGGCAGTTTTACTACAGGACGTCAAAATAGTCCACTCGGGCATGTCTGCACCTGACATGTGTCCGGCGCAGCTGCACCCCTTTAAGCCTTGGAACCAACGCAGCTGTGCCATAGAGGGCAGCTGCACCCCAAAAGGCTTAGGGCACAGAGCAGCTGCGCTTGGTAGCAGAACCAGACTTTACAGATCACTGTTCTCACGATTTTTGGACGTTTTCTCCTTCAAATCTTCATAACTTGAGTTATACACATCCGATTGAGTCTGTTTTCGACTCTATGAATTCATAATTCATAGAACTACAACATATCAAAGAACCAATAATTTATAGAAACACTAACCAACCTAAATTTTGGCCTAAAACTCATGTTAATATTAGTTTTACATGTTTTAACATGTTTTAACGAAATCATTCACCACGGATTCGATTACTAACCAAATCAATCCATTTAAAATTTGTTGTTTTCGTCTTTCAACATACTAAAAACATCTATTATCAATTTCAAATTATATACATGATCTAACCATCAATTCAAGCCTTAAAATAGACCAAAATCTATATACTAAGCCATCAACCAAATTTCTTCTTCTAACACATGTTTCCACGAATTTGATTACATGAAAACCTGTTATAGATTACATATAACAAATTATACATACCAATTAACATATATGATCAATCTCTTAAAAATTTAACCCTCAAAACTAATTACAAAGAAGAACTTTTAGAAAATAACTAAAGCTGGAAACTCTAAAAATTTACCTTTGATTCTTCTTTAAATTTAGTATAGATGATTGGAAGTCTTTGTTTAATCCACTTTTTCATCTTGATTCTCCCTTCTTTGATTCTAAAACTCCTATTCAATTACAAAGTATTTTTTCTCTAAGGTCCCTCTTCTCAATTTCTCTTTTCCTCTCTTCTTTGTATTTGTTCTTCTTTGTTTTTTTTATTTTTGGCTTTAGGAACAAAATACGTAAAATTTATATAACTGATATAAACATAATGTGTATACATTATAGCCTTATCAGTTACACAGCCAAACGTTTCATCAGTTATAATAACCAAAAGCCACAAGGCCATGTTTGGCTTGCTCAAATAAAACTCCTTTCTACTTATTTTTATAATTCTCTTATTATAAAGCACATTTGTCACATATTTATTTAATTAAATTATAATCTCTATTTAACCAACACAATATTTAACTATCTAATATAATTATATTTTTATTTAATAAATCATTAACGCTCTAATTCAACTATTTAATTAAATTGTAATATTTCTATTCCATTAGCGCAATAAAATACGCACTGATTGCAAACTCATTCCCCATAATTTTATTCTATATTATCATTCTTGAATAAATTATTCCATAATAATTTTTATCGAATATTTATCTTATTCCATAAATATTCCAACTAAAATATTTATTTAATTCATCTAACACCAATATTTATTTGTAATTATATTAGTTCTTCTGATTCTCATACTCATTTACATACACTTGGCTAAATATAATATATTAAGCCATTACATAAACGTATTACTCTTACATGTAATATATTACCTTCATATTTAATTAAAATAATTATATTTATATTAATTCACTATTTTATTTAAGTGAATACTCACATTATTTATGAGATTTAATTCATAATAATTCCACTACCAATCAAGAAATAATATCCAAATTATATTATTTCATAATATAATCTTTAACTTAATTAAATTAACTAATAATATTCAGTTAATTTCCCTTTCGTAATAACTTTATTTAATTTCTTCAATAGTTAAATTAACTATTAAACATCATCATCCCCATATATGAATATATATATATATATATATATATATATATATATATTTACTTACACGTAAAACACGTCATAATAAGAATTACATTCATTAAATTCTTATTTTAACAATTTCTAAAAATCCGGATTGTCACATCCTTCCCTCCTTATAAGGATTCCATCTTCGGAATCACCGAAACCCTACCTTACTCAGGTTTCCATCAAATCTCTTTAAAAACATTTATCGTTGAATAACTTCAACACATTACCTTAATATAGGTTATATATATATATTCTACTACATTCCGTTCTTTAACAAATTTTAGGTTTTATTTCATAACCTTTAATTAAACACAATTATGTTTCAAATATTATATATTATCTAACTCGTTCATTTCCTTTCTAAGGATCATTACCATATACTTTACTCGTCGAAGACATATACTTCATACTTCATTATCTTATAAGTATTCGGGTTATCACATTCACCCCTTCTTCTAAGAATTTTGTCCTCAAAATTTTTATTAATCTTCATTCATTCAATCTATCAAAGTAGATTTTAAGTTAATCTTATTCACTAACTTATTGTGTTCTACAACTATTTATTTCTAAGGAATATCATTCTTGCCACCTTCACCTTCAGAATAATAAGAATCTTCCACAATTGCTCAATAATTGGGAAGCGATATGAATAACAGGAATTTAAAAGATTCCAATTCATGCTGAGGGGTCATAAGACCTTGAACTCTTCTCCCGGTTTAATAGTGCATCACCACTGTAAACCATCTGTAACAGAATGTTTAGCAATCACACAGACTGAAAACACTCTCTGCAAGTACTCTAGGTGATCAGCCTATCGTACCCCTACATCGTGCACAACGTATTACATCTTAACATCGTAACGACTATATGCGTTACTTTCGGAACCATTGTCTCCAATAAAATGTCCCCTTTTACAAGGTTGTTCACCTCGGCTTCTTAATATTTTAATCCACACCAAAACAATTTGGTTTGGTATAGTTTGACAAAGAACGCTTGAATTACATGAACATCTTTTAATATTCGTTTAGCTGAATCAAGTAGCATAGACTTCTAGCAATAACTCGGACATCAATCGAGATATCTATATATATATATATATATATATCTATATCCAACTCAATTTTTTTTAAAGAAAGTAAAAGTAAATAAATCCCTTTTTTTATAGTTTAAGGAAACAAAAAATAAATGAATATTTTCATAATATCCTGATACCGTACCGTAATAATGGTACGCTGAGGATTTTGTCATTACATGACGTCGTCATACTACATCATACCATAGTGGGCTAACGATCATACGATCACATCCAACACTAGGTTTAACTGCATTGATAACTTCCTCGATTATTGTCTCTACACCATATCAAATAATGCATAGAACATATAAAATACATTTTGAAAATTTAAAATTATTTTTGTCTAGCTGAAGCAATTAGCATAGACATGTGAATAATAGCACTATTTTTAAAAAAATATTCGGTTCCATCATTTGATCTAATGTTTTTCAAGAATACAAAAGTGCAACATCAGCACGAAGTCAATAAATTTCGAAAATCCAGCAAAGCTAGGAGATTTAGAGTATAAAACTTTCTCCATCAATTAAATCTTTACTTCATCATTACTTAATCATTCTATCAACCTTAAACAACATCAATGCTTCCTACACCATAACCTTTCTATTCCCAGTATATAGTTCATCAAACTTTCCACACTTTGGAAGTCAGGAACTTTCCACAATAATATGTGTTTAAGAACTTCCTAGTCAGACCATAGGCGTCCATTCGCTGAGGAGTTCCAAACATACCATATTATTATGAGTCATGAACTTACCATAAGCATGAGTTTTAAGAACTCACACTTAATCCTAATAACATGTTACTAATCTTAATAGTCTCTAACTATCAAATATACACATGAGAAAAGAATCATCTGTTCACCACATATACATTGATAGCGCGACACCAACATTCCAATGATTATCAATGTGATAAACTAAGTGCAAGCACACTTGCCCATACAAAGGTTTGTACAACTCAGCCATCACATGATTCTTCAATTGAAATTCCACCTAACTCTATCTTGCTCATAACTTGCTCTTTACTCGATACGAATTTTCCGCATCTCATCATTTATAACTCCTCGCGAGTTAACCTCGTACTATATCATAGTATATTCTCGTTATAATATCAAACTATAACTATTCAATCATTACTGACCATCTGTCTTTCAACTTTAAAAGATCACGTCGTGACCTTATTCTGTAATCATCTCCCATATGATTCTTTCTTATCTCATTATCGTTTTGTTTGAAAAACTTCTTATCTTTACCTATCATCATGTCATAACATGATTTCCTTTACACAATTAATATTATAGACTTTGTCTATTCATCGTTATTCGGCATATTTATTATTGGAGTTAGGTAATTCTTAATTCTCTTCTTCATATCTCTTCAAGATTCTTCTTTGAATCTTCTTGTTTATTTATTAACTCTTCTTTTAAGAATTTCTAACTTCGTTCATAAAGTTCAACATGTTATTCGAGTTTTATTCCTCGTTATTATCATCTTCTTCTTATAACATTTCTAGGACTTAACTCATCCTATATTTCTACGTATGTGAAAGAAATCACCTTTTCGTTATACGTAACTTAACTTCTCATTCTCTAAGGTCATAGCCTAAGGTACTCTTACCTAAGGTGTATAACCTAATAGCTCTGACAACAACTGTAACGACCCCAAAATTCATACAACACAAGTCTCGACATCGGTCGTTAACAATACATCCTTATTCAGACTTTACATCATTAATCAATAATACAATCACTAAAAATACGAAATATTTAAAACTTTTATATTATTCCTTCTTTATTTTACTGAATCTCAACCTTTATCATTACATAACTTCGATTAGACTTTATTTCATGAATCGCTTCGTCAGAGTTATTATAAACTAAAACTTACAATCACGTTCAATAACCCTTATACATCGGGTAAAATTTAAACTTTACAACTCAACATCTGTTAACCATCATACATTATCAAATACATTATCTGAAACCTTAAACAGGGTCCAAAATAATAACAACTCAGCCAAAGTATATAAATCTTCATGCATTACATCTGATTCAATTCTTTTAAGTAGCACATAGCGTTACCTTGAATCCTTAACCTGCAAAAATAATTATTTGAAAGAATTAGCTCGACAGCTCAGCAAGATCTAACAGCTTTCATGCATCACATAGCACATAAATACATGCTCAATATACATCTCATATTAAATAAAGTAACATGACATACATGCTTTACATCACATAACAAATATAAAGATTGAGTTCCTTACTCAATCAACATTCTTTAGTCAATCAATGTAGTCATAAATTGACTTTAACATTTCATGCTTACAACATATATACAACATATCATGCTCTTTGCAAAATAATTTAAAAACAGTTCATCATCAAGTTCACGTAGAAAATAAGAACTGAAAGACTTGCCTTGATCGTTGTTTACCAATAATGTACTGTTTAACATCTTACAGATATCTGCACTTCACGTGCCCTACACAATTATATAATCATGCATATTAACTATTAGTCACATACCAAAGTATATTAGTTGTAATGTAAACTTTACTCTAAATCTCATAAACTTTACTATTATCAATACACAATGTTCAATTTGATTGTGTTAGCTATCGACTTAAATTTCACTATATTTCTTTTTAGTAATATTCAAAATTCATTCAAGTGTTTAAGTCTTGCTAGGACTACTTATTGGTTTTATAGTAACCCCATTTCATATCTTATAATGTTCATTTCATTTGACTTCAAACAATTTTTACATTTATTAACACTTGGCACGGCGTTTCGACGTTCATTCGTCACCCGCCCGAATTGTCTTTATTGTGCATGCTTAGTGTGCTTATACAACTAATTTAATACATCATTTATTAATGTTAAACATCATTATATTTACTAACATTCATGTTTCATAACTTAGAACAACATCTATTATCGTCGACAGCACTATACTTGCGTATGTGCATGTCTGACGCCCTCCGATAGCCTCCGAATACGCATCGGTCACAAAGATAACCATTTTTACCCTAGCTAACGACCTCAAATTGAAAAAGTTAAAGAACGAAAGTTGTAGGTATACTTGTGCTCGTTTCGGATCATCTTGAAATACCTCAATCTGAGTCCGTATGAGAAAGTTATGGCCATTTTAATACAGGACGTCAAAACAGTCCACTCGGACACGTCTGCGCCTGACATGTGTCCGGCGTAGCTGCGCCCCTTTAATCCTTGGAACCGGTGCAGCTGTGCCATAGATGGCAGCTGCGCCCAAAAAGGCTTAGGGCATAGAGCAACTGCGCCTGGTAGCAGAACCCAGACTTTACAGATTACTGTTCTCGCGATTTTTGGATGTTTTCTCCTTCAAATCATCATAACTTGAGTTATACACATCCGATTGAGTCCGTTTTTGACTCTATGGATTCGTAATTCATAGAACTACAACATATCAAAAAACTAATAATTTACAGAAACACTAACCAACCTAAATTTTGGACTAAAACTCATGTTCATATAGTTTTACATGGTTTAACATGTTTTAGCGAAAATCATTCATCACGGATTCGATTCCTAACCAAATCAATCCGTTTAAACTTCGTTGTTTTCGTCTTTCAACATACTAACAACATCTATTATCAATTTCAGATTATATACATGATCTAACCATTAATTTAAGCCTTAAAATAGACCAAAATCCATTTACTAAGCCATCAACCAAATTTCTTCTTCTAACACATGTTTCCACGAATTTGATTACATGAAAACCTGTTATAGATTACATATAACAAATTATACATACCAATTAACATATATGATCAATCTCTTAAAAATTTAACCCTCAAAATTAATTACAAAGAAGAACTTTTAGAAAATAACTAAAGCTGGAAACTCCAAAAATTTACCTTTGATTCTTCATTAAATTTAGAATAGATCATTGAAAGTCCTTGTTTAATCCTCTTTTTCATCTTGATTCTCCCTTCTTTGATTCTAAAACTCCTCTTCAATTATAGAAAATTTCTTCCCTAAGCTCCCTCTTCTCAATTTCTCTCTTCCTCTTTTCTCTGTATTTGTTCTTCTTTATTTTTGTTTTTGGCTTTAGGAACAAAATACGCAAAATTCATATAACTGATATAAACATAATGTGTATACTGATATGATAAAATTATGTACTGCAAGTGCACAGTGTCTATCGTAGATTTAGCAAGTGCAGGTCGAACCACAGAGACTAGATCAATTCTTTAATATATCCTTAATTAATATTTTAGGCAAATTAGAAATAAATATGGTGGTGATGATTAACTAACTAAATTATGTAAACTAATAATTACTAATGAAAACTATTAATGAGAAAAACTACCTAGGAATCCGAATCCACCAAATATTAACATAATAAACAATTTCTTATTCCAAATTAATTACCAAATTATTTTTTCTTTCCTTTAAAAATAATGATTTATATAATTAATATGGGCAAGTATAAGTTATGAAAAATTCACAGATTAACTATAACTTATCAAAACCTCGAAATCAATATAAAAATCATATGCAATTTGTGCGAAGGAAAATATGAAGGAGAAAATAATTAGGCACTAATTTCGGAACGGAAAAAAAAATATTATTATGAAATACTTAGTTTCATCATCATCCTAGGTATTCAAAATTTAGCTAGCCATGAAATTTAAAATAAAAACAAATACGATTTTACTAGTAATAATCGCAGTCTTCAAATAACTTATTATTACTAATATTATATAAAGCACATGAACCGTCACAAAAAAAAACTAACTTAAGATATATAATATATTAATAGTAAGTACGAAAGGAAACAAGGAAAATATATAACTGATTCAATAGAAAGATTACACCTGTATGTTGAATTGGAATCCCTAAGACAAAGTAATATTACAACTCTAACTTCATGCTCTCCTCCTTGTTTCAGCGGATGAAGGAGAGGATAAAAAATAAATAAAAGTCTCCCTTCTCTCTAAAACAAAAGATCTCTTTATAAGGAAAAATAAATTATAACCTAATCTAAGATACATTGAACTTGGTCTTCTTTTTTTTCTTTATCTCTTTCTCTCCAAATTGACTCCAACTTCTTCATGATTATCCTCTAAGAGTCCCATGTAATCTTTTATTTGCTCCACAAGAAAAATAAGATAAATCCTATAAAATCAAATAAAATGTATTAGTTAAATAAAATAAACAAACAAAATAATAAATATGGGAATACTAAAATGTATAATTAATGTGTATATCAAATACCCCCATACCTATCTTATGCTCGTCCTCGAGTAAAATAAAAATAAAAACTATACTACCCCATTTTCGTAGGAAACACGATTGCACTTAGCATGTGCAACAAGCCTTTAAACCCCAAGGTTACCCCAAGTGGACGAGTTGTGTCTCGTGAGGGTTTGCAGTGAATATACCAACAAAATTCAAAAATATTTTTTTTTTGAGTTTAACAAGTCATGAAATTGAATTAAAAACTTCTAAATATCCATGGGCATTTATTCAAAAGCAAGATTCAATTCAAAATCATACTTTCACCTTATCAAAAATATTAAATCTTCATTCTAGACACCATCCTTCATAAAATTAATTCCATGTGATGCATGCATGTGTATATGATGTAACTTTTAGTAGGGATTTTACTATGAAAATCAAGCAAACTCATTTTTCTTTTTCTCCTTTCTTTTTTTCCTCTTTTTTTTTTCCAATTCTTTTTTCCTTGACTTGTGCAATGTCTCGTTTTCTTAGGCTTTTCAGAGTTACCCATTTAGCGAGCGTTGAACCAATGACTCCCAAACCAGTTGATTTTAGGGCACTAGGTGTAGAGACACCCCTAAGGGCTTACTAACTCGAGTAACAAAGGCCACAAAACTAGACTAGTCAAATTGCTTTTATCCATCACACTTTTCAGCGTGAATATCGATGCTTCTCGAGGCTTGGATACCCAGTTATTTCGTTTAATGGACATTGAAGCAGCTATTTATTTCTTTTCTTTTCTTTTCTTTTCTTTTTTTCAAATTCTTCAACTTCTCCTTCTTCTTTTTTCCTTCAAATTGCTTGAATCATAGTTTATATCCACAACTAAGAGTTAGTGCGATCGTGAAATGCAAAAATAATTTTGAAATCAATTTTAGTCTAGATGGTATTTCAAACTAAGATTTCGTATCTTATCAAAGATTCAAGAGTTCTAAATCTTTCAATCTTACTCATGACTTTTAACTCCACGGGCACTTATTAGAATAAATTCAATCCATAAAAAGTCGCACAAAATTTTTTCGTTCATCATTTTTTTTTTAAAAGACATAATTTCCTAAAAAGAAGATAAGAGAAAAAAATAAAATGCAAAACTCCCCCCATACCTAATTCATGCATTGTCCTCAATGTATGCAAATGAATAAAGAGAACAAAGAAACAAAAGAATTGTACCTCGTAGGATGGGGTAGGAACCGGATGACAATATTGTACAAAAAAAAATACATACATACTTACAAAAATAAGTGCAGTGCTAGTCATTCTGAATAAGGTGGGTCAACAAGGTACACCACCTCCTCTGGTCCGTTTGGCATTTCTAAAAAGGGTTTGAGTCGTTGTCCATTCACTTTGAAAATTTCTCCACTATTTGGATTTTCAATATCAACTGCTCCATGAGAATAAACTACCTTCACTACAAAAGGTCCATCCCATCTAGAGCGCAATTTGCCAGGAAATAGATGTAGCCTAGAATTATACAAGAGAACTTTTTGACCAGGTGAAAATGATTTTCTTAAAATTGATTTATCATGAAACACTTTCGTTCTTTCTTTGTAAATTTTAGCATTTTCATAAGCATCATTCCTAATCTCATCTAACTCAGCTAATTGCAATTGTCTATGACTCCCACCAGTGGACATATCAAAATTAAATTGTTTTATGGCCCACAAAGCACGATGTTCAAGTTCAACAGGTAAGTGACAGGCTTTCCCAAACACAAGCCTATACGGTGACATTCCTAAGTTAGTCTTAAAAGCAGTACGGTAAGCCCACAAGGCATCTAGCAATTTTAGAGACCAGTCTTTTCTATTGGAACTCACCGTTTTTTCCAAGATTTGTTTTATTTGCCTATTCGAGACTTCTACCTGACCACTTGTTTGAGGGTGATATGGTGTTGCAAGCTTGTGGGTGATGGAATACTTTTTCAGCAAGGATGCAAAAGGCTGATTGCGAAAATGTTTTCCTTGATCACTGATTATGGCCCTAGGGGTACCAAAGCGAGAGAAAATGTTCTCTTTCAGAAATTTGACAACAACTTTGTTGTCATTGGTCTTGGTTGGTATAGCTTCTACCCACTTAGACACATAATCCACCGCAAGTAAAATATACAGATTTCCAAAAGAATTTGGAAATGGGCCCATGAAATCTATTCCCCACATATCAAACAATTCAATGACTAAAATGGGTTGCATTGGCATCATATTCCTCCTAGTGATCCTCCCTAATTGTTGACACCTATTGCAATTGGCATAAAATTCTGTGGCATCCTTGAACAGACTAGGCCAATAGAAACCACACTGGAGGACTTTGGCGGCCGTCTTTTTGCCTCCAAAATGTCCTCCACAAGCTTGGTCATGACAAAATGACAAAACACTCCTAAATTCATGGTCGGGTACACATCTCCTAATGATTTGATCAGGGCAATATTTAAACAAATAGGGGTCGTCCCAATAAAAGTGTCTGACTTGTGAAAGAAATTTTGATCGGTCTTGTTTGGACCAATGGGAAGGAATTTCACTAGTCACTAGGTAGTTCACAATATCAGCAAACCAAGGTGTAGCAGATATGGAGAAAAGTTGCTCATCTGGGAAAGATTCATTTAAGGGTAGGTCAGAGTTGGACTCCACAACTAACCGAGACAAATGATCAGCTACCACATTTTCGGACCCTTTTTTGTCTCGTATCTCTAGGTCAAATTCTTGGAGCAATAAGACCCAACGAATTAAACGGGCTTTTGAATCTTTTTTGGAAAGAAGATGTCTGAGGGCAGCATGGTCAGTGTAAACAATTATTTTAGACCCAATAAGATAAGATCGAAATTTTTCTAGGGCAAAAACTACAGCTAAAAGTTCTTTTTCAGTAGTTGAATAGTTCAATTGAGCATCATTCAAAGTCCTACTAGCGTAGTATATGACGTGGGGAATCTTGTTGATTCTTTGCCCTAGAACAGCACCAACTGCATAGTCAGATGCATCACACATTAACTCAAATGGTTGACTCCAATCAGGTGATTTGATGATAGGAGCTGAAGTCAACTCCCTTTTGAGTTGTTCAAAGGATTGAAGACATTTTTCATTAAATTCAAATTTTGTATCTTTTCCTAGAAGATTGGTCAAGGGTCTTGCTTTCTTACTGAAATCTTTAATGAATCGCCTATAAAAGCCTGCATGTCCTAGGAACGAACGAATTTCTTTGACTGTCCTAGGTGGTGGAAGATTAGCAATGAGGTCGATTTTGGCTTTGTCTACTTCAATTCCCTTGTCAGATATGATATGACCAAGAACAATTCCTTTTTTAACCATGAAATGACATTTCTCCCAATTTAGGATTAAGTTAGTTACCTTACATCTCCTTAGAACTAAGTCAAGGTGGTGAAGGCACTCCTGAAATGTAGATCCAAATATGGAAAAATCATCGATAAAAATTTCTAGGAATTTCTCTACCATGTCAGAAAAAATGCTCATCATGCATCTTTGAAAGGTGGCAGGGGCACTACATAGCCCAAAGGGTAGACGACGATATGCAAAGGTTCCATAAGGACAAGTGAATGTGGTCTTTTCTTGGTCTTCTGGGGCTATGGGAATTTGGAAGTAGCCCGAGTAACCATCAAGAAAACAGTAGTAAGCATGACCAGCTAACCTCTCTAGAATTTGGTCTATGAAGGGTAAAGGAAAATGATCCTTTCTTGTGGCGGTATTGAGTTTTCTATAGTCTATGCAAACCCTCCAACCAGATTGGACACGAGTGGGAACTAACTCATTAGCTTCATTTTGAACCACAGTTAAGCCAGACTTTTTAGGTACCACTTGAACAGGACTTACCCAAGAGCTATCAGAAATGGGATAGATTATCCCATTATCTAGACACTTAAGAATCTCCTTCTTAACAACCTCTTTTAGAACCGGGTTTAACCGCCTCTGTGGGTCTCTCACTGGTTTAGCATCATCTACTAAGTGGATCCTATGTTGGACAATGGTTGGACTGATCCCCTTAATATCAGCTATGCTCCATCCTATGGCTTCCTTATTTTCTCTCAGAATAGTTAATAACTCTTCTTCCTGTGTGATTGTTAAATCGGAAGCAATGATCACAGGAAAAGTTTTGGAGGGACCTATATAAGCATATTTAAGATTATCCGGAAGGGGTTTAAGCTCTAACTCTGGTGGATTCTTTTCAAGAGGTTCTGAGGATTGCAAGATTGGCTCAGTCACGGGTTCCCATTTGGAGTAAGACATTGGTGTGGATGACTCTAACATTTCATTCACCTCATTTACGTATTCTGTATCATCCCAATTTTGACCAAAATGATTTAGACAAAAATTAAGAATTTCGTCTTCTCCCGTAAGTTCATTTTCAGACATTTCCTGAATCATGTTCACTTCAACGGGTTGGTCAGAAAAATCAATAGGTTGCTTTCCCACATTAAAAACATTTAAATCAATTGTCATGTTCCCAAAAGTCAATTTCATTAGTCCATTTCTACAATTGATTAACGCATTAGAGGTTGCTAGAAATGGTCTACCTAATATGACAGGAATTTGATCCTTGGGATTGGCAACAGGTTGGGTTTCAAGGACAACAAAGTCAACAGGGAAGACAAAATCGCCAACCTTAATGAGTACATCCTCAACTATTCCTTTTGGAACTTTAATAGAACGGTCAGCTAGTTGAAGTGTGACACTTGTCTTTTTTAACTCCCCTAAGCCCAATGTTTGGTACACAGAAAATGGTAACAAGTTCACACTAGCTCCTAAATCAAGCAAAGCTTTTTCAATTAAGATGTCACCTATGATGCATGAAATAGTAGGACAACCGGGGTCCTTATACTTCACAGGAACCTGGCATGATAAAATGGAACTAACATGGGCTGTTAGAAAAGCTTTTTTAGGAACATGAGTGGTTCTTTTGTGTGTGCACAAATCTTTTAGACATTTAGCATATGAGGGAACTTGTTGAATGGCATCTAGAAGAGGAATGTTAATTTTCACTTGTTTGAACACTTCTAGAATTTTGTCTAATTGGGCTGATTGCTTGTTTGAAATAAGTCTTTGAGGGAATGGGGCTTTTGGGTTAAAGACTTTTTCAGTTGACTCCGAAGATGTGGTTTGATCATTTTTTGACACATGCTTAGTGGATGGGCCTACTGACTCAGAGTTTGTGGGTTTTTCAGGCTGGGCTGACTTTGAAGGTGGATTGTTAGATTCAACAGTTAAATTTTTCTCTTCTTCATTATCAATGCAAGCATGATTGTTAAAATAATTTCCAGACCTTAAAGAGATTACAGAATTCACATGATTGACTTTGTTGTTTTCAAGTGAATTAGGGGCTGAAAATTTTGGATTGGTCTCGGGTTGGCTAGGAAGTTTACCCTTCTCTCTTTCACAAACTGTAGTGGCCAATTGACTCATTTGGATCTCTAAACGAGATAAAGCTTGGTTAGTGCTTTGTTGAGTTTTTATTAAAGTTTCCACACTCTTCTCTAAGGTGCTAAGTCTCCTTCTCACTTTCATTAGAAAAACCTGGTGGATATTGAGGTGATGAATTTGAATTTTGGTACGGACCAGGATTTGGCTTTTGGTAAGGTTGAAAAGATTGATTTAGAGACTGATTGACCTGATTTGAAGAGTTATTTGGATAGGGTCCTTGGTTCCATGCAAAATTAGGATGATTTCTCCAACCTGGGTTATAAGTGGGTGCAAATGGGTCATTCCTAGGTCTTTGAAACATTGCATTGACTTGTTCATATTCTTCAGGTTGAGTCATGACTCTAGGACATTCCTCTATCCCGTGACTTTGTGAATTACACCTTAGACACAAAGGTGCTGGTGTTGAGATTTGGTTCACATGTGATGGTCCACAAGTTTCTAAAGCTTCAAGTCTTTTAATCACACCAGCCAACTTAGCTTCAGTGGCAATTGAATTGTCAATTGTATGAACACCCCTAGATGAGCTAGGTTTATCGGTCTCTCGGGTGGTTTCCCATTGCATGGTTTTTTCTGCTAAGTCTTCTAAAAATTCCCAAGCCTTTTCATCATCATTATTCAGAAAATCCCCTTGACACATTGATTCTAACATTGTTTTAGTGGAATAGTCTAAACCTTCGTAAGCAATTTGACACAATCTCCATTTCTCAATTCCATGGTGTGGGCACTGGGATAACAAATTTTTAAATCTATCAAAATATTTCCAAAAGGACTCTTTTTCAAGTTGGCAAAATTGATGAATTGCAGTCCTAATTTTAGCAGTTTTATGATTTGGAAAATACTTTTTTAGAAATGTAACAACAAATCCCTCCCAGGTTGTTATGGAATTATTTGGTAGGCTATATAACCACTTTTTAGCATTATCTTTTAAAGCAAATGTGATAAATCTTAGCCTAATTGAGTCATCAGACAATTGTTGAATTTTTATTAAGGCACAAACTTCCTCAAATTCCTGAATAAATAAATATGCATCTTCTATCCCCGTGAACCTAGGTAACATATTTATAAATTGCGGTTTAAGTTCAAAATTGTTACCAGTTACTTGTGGTAAACTGATACAGGATGGTTGGGCAGAGCGGGAAGGATAACATCGATCCCTTAAAGAAACAGTTTGTGTGCCCTCCATTTTTCTTAGGGTGAGATCTTTTAAAGTGCACTCCGAAAAATCAAGTTTTCTCACTAATCGCGATGTTTCGTCCCTAGTCCACACTTTTTGCATACACTACTTAGCAAATAAGCAGATAAGCAAAAAAAAAAAAAAAAAAAAAAAAAGGAAAAAAAATTACTTCTAAGGTCAACCTAAATAAAATTAGACAGCTCCTAACTGTTCCAAGTTACACCGTAAGGTCCACCAAATTCAAAATTAATCACACCACTAGCCAGGTAAGTGTAAGAAAGGTGGGAGTCTCTCCGTAGATACGGTGACTAATTAAATAACCACACAATCTTTAGGCGTTTACCTTTTGAACCACTTGCCTAGACACCAGTAGTTTGATTAATTAAAAATTCAGCCTCCTCTTGGAGTTTCTTGTCTTAATTGAGCTCGAGAGTCCTAGGGGCCAACGTCTACTTGATTTTATTAGGTCAAGGTTATGCAAAAAGTTGGGTTATTTGTGGGCCAAGGAAGGGTGATAAAATTCCCACCTTATCTTGTTGCAGGTTGTGCCCTTAATGTTGGATTAAAGATGGAAATGCACAAATAAAAAAAAATTATAAACAAATAAAATGTCCTAAAACTATGTGAATTACGAAAGAATGAGAATTTTTGACGTACCTCGGTCCTCCAGCAATCACCACAGTTTATATTTGACAAAAATAAAAAAAATAAAAAATAAAAAATAAAAACCTAACAGGATGTGCTCTACGTGAGTGAATGCATGAATGCGGCAAATAAAAAATATATTAATAAAAACTAAACTACTGTTATTTTTTTAAATTTTTTTAAAAAAATAAAATTGAGATACAAAGTACCAAGAAAAGCGCAGCAACAAAATCTTTATCTTTACGTTTTTTTGATCCGCTTCGATAATCCTGGAAAATATATATATATATATATATGAGTTAAAAACTAATTCGAAAAAATAAAATTAAGGGAAAAAAAATAATTTAATTCTAGTCCCCGGCAACGGCGCCAAAAACTTGATATGATAAAATTATGTACTGCAAGTGCACAGTGTCTATCGTAGATTTAGCAAGTGCAGGTCGAACCACAGAGACTAGATCAATTCTTTAATATATCCTTAATTAATATTTTAGGCAAATTAGAAATAAATATGGTGGTGATGATTAACTAACTAAATTATGTAAACTAATAATTACTAATGAAAACTATTAACGAGAAAAACTACCTAGGAATCCGAATCCACCAAATATTAACATAATAAACAATTTCTTATTCCAAATTAATTACCAAATTATTTTTTCTTTCCTTTAAAAATAATGATTTATATAATTAATATGGGCAAGTATAAGTTATGAAAAATTCACAGATTAACTATAACTTATCAAAACCTCGAAATCAATATAAAAATCATATGCAATTTGTGCGAAGGAAAATATGAAGGAGAAAATAATTAGGCACTAATTTCGGAACGGGAAAAAAAATATTATTATGAAATACTTAGTTTCATCATCATCCTAGGTATTCAAAATTTAGCTAGCCATGAAATTTAAAATAAAAACAAATACGATTTTACTAGTAATAATCGCAGTCTTCAAATAACTTATTATTACTAATATTATATAAAGCACATGAACCGTCACAAAAAAAACTAACTTAAGATATATAATATATTAATAGTAAGTACGAAAGGAAACAAGGAAAATATATAACTGATTCAATAGAAAGATTACACCTGTATGTTGAATTGGAATCCCTAAGACAAAGTAATATTACAACTCTAACTTCATGCTCTCCTCCTTGTTTCAGCGGATGAAGGAGAGGATAAAAAATAAATAAAAGTCTCCTTCTCTCTAAAACAAAAGATCTCTTTATAAGGAAAAATAAATTATAACCTAATCTAAGATACATTGAACTTGGTCTTCTTTTTTTTCTTTATCTCTTTCTCTCCAAATTGACTCCAACTTCTTCATGATTATCCTCCAAGAGTCCCATGTAATCTTTTATTTGCTCCACAAGAAAAATAAGATAAATCCTATAAAATCAAATAAAATGTATTAGTTAAATAAAATAAACAAACAAAATAATAAATATGGGAATACTAAAATGTATAATTAATGTGTATATCAAATACCCCCATACCTATCTTATGCTCGTCCTCGAGTAAAATAAAAATAAAAACTATACTACCCCATTTTCGTAGGAAACACGATTGCACTTAGCATGTGCAACAAGCCTTTAAACCCCAAGGTTACCCCAAGTGGACGAGTTGTGTCTCGTGAGGGTTTGCAGTGAATATACCAACAAAATTCAAAAAATATTTTTTTTTTGAGTTTAACAAGTCATGAAATTGAATTAAAAACTTCTAAATATCCATGGGCATTTATTCAAAAGCAAGATTCAATTCAAAATCACACTTTCACCTTATCAAAAATATTAAATCTTCATTCTAGACACCATCCTTCATAAAATTAATTCCATGTGATGCATGCATGTGTATATGATGTAACTTTTAGTAGGGATTTTACTATGAAAATCAAGCAAACTCATTTTTCTTTTTCTCCTTTCTTTTTTTCCTCTTTTTTTTTTCCAATTCTTTTTTCCTTGACTTGTGCAATGTCTCGTTTTCTTAGGCTTTTCAGAGTTACCCATTTAGCGAGCGTTGAACCAATGACTCCCAAACTAGTTGATTTTAGGGCACTAGGTGTAGAGACACCCCTAAGGGCTTACTAACTCGAGTAACAAAGGCCACAAAACTAGACTAGTCAAATTACTTTTATCCATCACACTTTTCAGCGTGAATATCGATGTTTCTCGAGGCTTGGATACCCAGTTATTTCGTTCAATGGACATTGAAGCAGTTATTTATTTCTTTTCTTTTCTTTTCTTTTCTTTTTTTCAAATTCTTCAACTTCTCCTTCTTCTTTTTTCTTTCAAATTGCTTGAATCATAGTTTATATCCACAACTAAGAGTTAGTGCGATCGTGAAATGCAAAAATGATTTTGAAATCAATTTTAGTCTAGATGGTATTTCAAACTAAGATTTCGTATCTTATCAAAGATTCAAGAGTTCTAAATCTTTGAATCTTACTCATGACTTTTAACTCCACGGGCACTTATTAGAATAAATTCAATCCATAAAAAGTCGCACAAAATTCTTATTATTGACCATCTGTCTTTCAACTTTAAAAGATCACGTCGTGATCTTATTCTATAATCATCTCCCATATGATTCTTTCTTATCTCATTATCGTTTTGTTTGAAAAACTTCTTATCTTTACCTATCATCATGTCATAACATGATTTCCTTTACGCTTTTAATTATATAAACTTTGTCTATTCATCGTTATTTGGCATCTTTATTATTGGAGTTAGGTAACTCCTGACTCTCATCTTCATATCTCTTCAAGATTCTTGTTTGAATCTTCTTGTTTATTTATTAACTCTTCTTTTAAGAATTTCTAACTTCGTTCATAAAGTTCAACATTCTATTCGAGATTTATTCCTCGTTATTATCATCTTCTTCTTATAACATTTCTAGGACTTAACTCATCCTATATTTCTACGTATGTGAAAGGAATCACATTTTCGTTATACGTAACTTAACTTCTCATTCTCTAAGGTTATAGCCTAAGGTACTCTTACCTAAGGTGTTTAACCTAACAGCTCTGATACCAACTGTAACGACCCCAAAATTCATACAATAAAAGTCTCGACATCGGTCATTAACAATACATCCTTATTCAGACTTTACATCATTAATCAATAATACAATCACTAAAAATACAGAATATTTAAACTTTTATATTATTCCTTCTTTATTTCCCTGAATCTCAACCTTTATCATTACATAACTTCGATCCAACTTTATTTCATGAATCGCTTCGTCAGAGTTATTATAAACTAAAACTTACAATCAAGTTCAATAACCCTTATACATCGGGTAAAATTTAAACTTTACAACTCAACATCTGTTAACCATCATACATTATCAAATACATTATCTGAAACCTTAAGCAGGGTCCAAAATAATAACAACTCAGCCAAAGTATATAAATCTTCATGCATTACATCTGATTTATTTATTTCAAGTAGCACATAGCGTTACCTTGAATCCTTAACCTGCAAAAGTGATTATTTGCAAAAATGAGCTCGACAGCTCAGCAAGATCTAACAGCTTTCATGCATCACATAGCACATAAATACATGCTCAACATACATCTCATAATAATTAAAGTAACATGGTATACATGCTTTACATCACATAACAAATATAAATATTGAGTTCCTTACTCAATCAACATTCTTTAATCAATCAACGTAGTCATAAATTGACTTTAATATTTCATGCTTACAATATATATACAACATATCATGCACTTTGCAAGACAATTTAAAAACAGTTCATCATCAAGTTCACGTAGAAAATAAGAACTGAAAGACTTGCCTTGATCGTTGTTTACCAATAATGTACAGTTTAACAACTTACAGATATCTGCACTTCACGTGCCCTACACAATTATATAATCATGCACATCAACTATTAGTCAAATAGCAAAGTATATTAGTTGTAATGTAAACTTTACTCTAAATCTCATAAACCTTCCTATTATCAATACACAATGTTCAATTTGATTGTGTTAACTATCGACTTATATTTCACTATATTTTTTTTCCGTAATATTCGAAATTCATTCAAGTGTTTAAGTCTTGCTAGGACTACTTATTGGTTCTATACTAACCCCATTTCATATCTTATAATGTACATTTCATTTGACTTAAAACACTTTTTACATTCATTAACACTTGGCACGGCGTTTCGACGTTCATTCATCACCCGCCCGAATTGTCTCTCTTGTGCATGCTTAGTGTGCTTATACAACTAATCTAATACATCATTTATTAATGTTAAACATCATTATATTTACTAACATTCATGTTTCATAACTTAGAACAACATCTATTATCGTCGACAGCACTATACTTGCGTATGTGCATGTCTGACGCCCTCCGATTGCCTCCGAATACGCAGCAGTCACAAAGATAACCATTTTGAACCTAGCTAACTATCTCAAATCGAACATGTTAAAGAACAAAAGTTGTATATATACTCGTGCTCGTTCCGTATCATCTTGAATCACCTCAATCTAGGTCCGTATGAGAAAGTTATGGCCGTTTTACAACAGGACGTCAAAACTGTCCAATCGGGCACGTCTGCGCCTGACATGTGTCCGGCGCAGCTGCGCCCCTTTAAGCCTTGGAACCGGCGCAGCTGTACCATAGAGGCCAGCTGTGCCCCAAAAGGTTTAGGGCACAGAGCAGCTGCGTCTGGTAGCAGAACCAGACTTTACAGATCACTGTTCTTGGGATTTTTGGACGTTTTCTCCTTCAAATCTTCATAACTTGAGTTATACACATCCGATTGAGTCCGTTTTTGACTCTATGGATTCGTAATTCATAGAACTACAACATATTAAAGAACCAAAAATTTACAGAAACACTAACCAACCTAAATTTTGGCCTAAAACTCATGTTCATACTAGTTTTACATGTTTTAACATGTTTTAGCGAAATCATTCACCACGGATTTGATTCCTAACCAAATCAATCCGTTTAAACTTCGTTGTTTTCGTCTTTCAACATACTAACAACATCTATTATCAATTTCAGATTATATACATGATCTAATCATCAATTTAAGCCTTAAAATAGACCAAAATCCATTTACTAAGCCATCAACCAAATTTCTTCTTCTAACACATGTTTCCACGAATTTGATTACATGAAAACCTGTTATAGATTACATATAACAAATTATACTTACCAATTAACATATATGATCAATCTCTTAAAAATTTAACCCTCAAAACTAAATACAAAGAAGAACTTTTAGAAAATAACTAAAGTTGGAAACTCCAAAAATTTACATTTGATTCTTCTTTAAATTTAAAATAGATGATTAGAAGTCCTTGTTTAATCCTATTTTTCATCTTGATTCTCCTTTCTTTGATTCTAAAACTCCTCTTCAATTGCAGAGAATTTCTTCCCTAAGCTCCCTCTTCTCAATTTCTCTCTTCCTCTCTTCTCTGTATTTGTTCTTCTTTGTTTTTTTTTGTTTTTGGCTTTAGGAACAAAATACGTAAAATTCATATAACTGATATAAACATAATATGTATACATTATAGCCTCATCAGTTACACAGCCAAATGTTTCATCAGTTATAATAACCAAAAGCCACAAGGCCATGTTTGGCTTACTCAAATAAAACTCATTTCTGCTTATTTTTATAATTCTCTTATTATAAAGCCCATTTATCACACCTTTATTTAATTAAATTATAATCTCTATTTAGCCAACACAATATTTAATTATCTAATATAATTATAATTTTATTTAATAAATCATTAACGCTCTAATTCAATTATTTA